>JAOTON010002274.1:1887500-2487500 GCA_034440635.1 Lepas anatifera
CAATCATAGGCCTTTTTAAGTCACATGCCAGAATTAAGGAATATATGTTTTTTGTATTGCAATGCTCGATTACATCTAAGATCAGTCTTACATTTTCCCCAGTGTAACGAGCTTTCATAAATCCGGTTTGATCTTCATTTATAGCATTCTTTATGACACTTCCTAGACGAATAGCTAAGCATTTTGTGACGATCTTATACAAAGTGTTGAGGAGGGTTATGGGACTTAGGTTCTCCCAGAGTCTTATGTCTCTTCCTTTCTTGGGTATCAAAATTGTAACACTAGCTTTCATCTCTTTTGGCATTTTGCCTCGGCTAAATATCTCCGTACGTACACGCAAAACCAAATGTTTAAGCTCTGGCCAGAAATACTTATAGAATTCTCCCGTATACCCAGATGGGCCTGGAGAGGTATTATTTCTTAACAAGGACACGGCATAGGTTAGCTCTTCCATACTCAATGGACGTTCGCATACTTGCTTATCTGTGTCAGGTAAGTGCGCTAATCCGGCCGCGAACGAATGAAATGCATCTCCCGCAACTGTTGCTTTATATAATTGTTCAAAGTATAGTTTTCCTTCTCTCAACATGGCTGGACTATCAGTTAAAACAACGTTTTCTCCATCATCATCTATCTCACTTAAGAATACGGCTTTACAGACAAATCTTCCCTTGTTGCGTTTGGTAAGGTCATGAAGATATTTAGCTCCTTTTTCAGCTAAACTTCTCCACCGTATTTTCGAAAAAACGTGCCCTTGTTAGCTAAATCACTGACAATGTTATCTCGCTGTTCCCTGAGATTCTCCAAATAGTCCTGACTCTGAGGTTCCTCCTCATGCGGTAGATTTAGTTGCTTTTCAATTTCCATCAATGTTTTCTCGGCATGTTGCTTTTTATGTGAAGCAAAATGTATGATGTATCCCCTGAGAACACATAGCAGAGTTTGCAATAGGGTTGCATGTGAGACGGAATCTGATTGATTATCATATAAAATTTCTGGGATTTTTGCACGAATCATTTGCACAAAACCGTCGTCCTTCAGCGTATGGTTATTGAATCTCCAATATGGTTTCCCTATTACGATCGTTTGAACATTCAGCGATAGCGTGACCATTTTATAATCAGAGAGGTACTCCACTTCTCTCTGATGTCTGCACTGACTGCATTCCTCGTGTAGAGTGTATCATTATTCACCAAGAAGTCAATACGCGATTTCGAGGGCGGGCTGTGCCTAATATAGGTAAATTGCTTGGTTTGAGGATTCAGTTCTCTCCAAATGTCCACTGAGTTGTTTTTCTCCATGAAACGAGTCAATATTTGCTTACTTCTTTCATTGTTTCGTATCCGTTGGGCTCTTGTATGCCTATCCATAGAAGTATCGAGACAAAAATTGTAGTCGCCTCCCACCACCATGTATGGGTCGTCATATTCATTCACTTTTAAGCAAATGTCCGCTATTGTTATTGTATTGTCCGTATTTGGACCGTAGAAATTTCCTACTGTTATTGATGTTCCATTATAAATTATCACCGAGGTAATAAACCATCCCTCATTATCCTTTGACACATTTTCAGCCAAAATGCCTGAGTTTGGCCTGATAAGAATTCCAACCCCACGGCTACAAGCGTTCCCGTGGCTGAAACAACCTAAACCTCCCCATCGCCCTAGCCAAAGTCTTTCGTCCGCCTCTGTGCTGTGGGTTTCCTGTAGAAGGATAACGTCGTATCTAAGTTTCTTCAACCATGTGAAAACCTTACTGTACTTGGGGATCCCTTGCACCGATTGCGAGCGGAGTCCATTCACATTCAGCGATGAAAATTTTAAACTAGTGTTGACCGCGTACGAATCCTTCTGTTGAGCAGTCCATATTCCGGCGTTCCTTGTACTGTTGGCGGCAGAAGTGTGCTGTTATGATGCGAGTAGAGTTTTCTGGCTGTACTGCTTCAACATGAACGCTATGTGGCGCGGCAGCGTGTACTATTTTTGCGTTATCGATCGGAATGCTGTCTAGGCGCATACCTTGTGTTGTGTATCGTGTATGATGCGAGGCAAAACCTGGTTTGAAACAGTAAGGTAAGAAATACAACCAGATTAACATAGCGCACTGATGAATACTTCTTGCGAAAACGACTAAACTCATAAAGAAAAAAGCTAAACCTTGGGACCTCGTGTGGGGTTGGGCACAGACAGAGACTTAGTTGTACTACAGTTATAGATATGCTGTTCGAACTTGTTAGAGCCAGAGCATACACAATATTCTAACCTCTCACAACCGGCAAAAAGACTCACATTATTAATTAAGGCCTTTTACGGAAACGCGTGTCATGTGGTGCACCATCAATGCCAGTCAGTTATGTTTTTCCCGCTTCATATGTCGTTACGTAATCAAGATTGCAAAATGAATAGCGTTGCGTCCCCTCGACCGAACCAAAAGAACACTAAGAGAGGGCAAACAGACTCATCCATGCAGAAGTGCCTTAAAAACCATCCCGCGCAGCCGGAGCCGCTCACTTCAGAATAAAGAGCGCTTAAACAGAGGGCAGCACTATCAGCTCTACTGTTAGGGCAAACAGGTAAGATGTAACAGCCTAAAGAACATCATGTGTGTCGTACGGTCACAAGCGAACACGGCTTAACCCTCGCCCCACCGGGGGGCCATCGATGGCCCCCTAAGGTTTTTCCGGGATAGCAGAAAACGACGAGGCGCAGCACCGCGGTTAAGGGCTCTACCTCTCACTGCATCATTTTCCCATCATCCCTGAAATTTTTTACCCCGGGTCACCCAAGGTCAGGTCACCAGACGAGGTCAACCAAGGTCACCTCACTTCACCTTTAGAGCTCTGTAAGAGCTACATTTCAAAGTCGATCAATTTGAAACTTCCTACACTTCATGACCCCTCCAGGGTCTACAAGGTGTATATCCGGGATTTTTCGATTTCGTGCCCTGAGGTCAGGTCACGAGGCGACCTCTCCCATTGGAAAAGCATGGGGAAAAGCTATTTCATGATATAAAAGCCACAAAAATGATTGCAAATACTCAGACTGCTGAGAGCAACGTTTTTGGACACCCTTTCACGGATCCCAGGGGTCATATTTGCCTTTGACTTTTCCAAGGTCATCCAAGGTCACCGGAGGTCAAAACAGTATTTTGACCATAACTTTTGACCTAATTGAGCTAGAGCGGTGAAACAAACACCATCGTGTTTGTCTTGTCACTGGCTTTCATTTGATATACGGCAAGGTCACTTTTGACCTTTCGTGACCTCAGGTCATATTAGGTCACGAGGTGACCTCTGGCGGTCAAACCACTGGCGGGAGGTCTTTACGTTACACATAGCGGAAAAGTACTGGCAATTTGCTATCAAATGTACTTTACCAGGCCTCAATAGCTCTAATGACATAAGAGTTATGCCCAGTTTGCTTAATCATTGCATATTTGAGTGAAAATAGCCGATCTTGAGCTAATTTGACCTCTGGAGGTCAAACCATTGACCTGAGCACTAAAACATGCGAAGTAATTTCTTACTGAATTCACGCGAGCTTTCTATTGCACTTTGCAGATTTGCGCTAACGCCCATATTTTCGGAGTTAGAGGGGGGCCATCGATGGCCCTTCGGTGGGCGAAGGTGGCGCCGACCCCCGGTGGGCGCGGGTTAATGTCCCTATACAGCCGATTACCCGAGGGGATAAAGACAGAACGACAACTACACCCTAAGTATTCTCAGTCCCCCCGAACTCTCTTATGAGTGCAGGCTAAAAAATCGGAACACATTTGATCAAACTTCTGTACAAAGAGGAAAAATATTCAGGTAATCGCTCACTCACATTCAGACAACCAAAGCGATATATTGAACGAGTTTACGTAAATCAAACCTGCCGGGATAAGATAACGCAGATAAGGACAAACATAAGCTGTCTCCGTTGCTGGTAGGTCATGATCGAACCTGCCGGTTTTAAAGCCACTAACGGCAGCTAATATGCATTTGAAAAAAACAAACCATCATGAAAACTGACCGATGAGCAACGCAATCTGAACACGGCTCCTACTTGAAAAGCCATAGCGCTAGAAAGACTGGCACCGTACCTTATCTTACGAAGAGGAACACCAGCCACCTGCGACGCGTCGGCCGCAGCTGACTGCATCGATGAGACGTCCGCATCGTCAGCAGAGGGCGCGTCGTCTGTCCGAGACACGGCCACGGTGGACGTTGCTGTCGTCCGCGGGATCTGGGAGTCGCGGGGGTGGACTCCGCGGGGCGAGGACGCCGCAACGCCTCGGCCGGACTCCACGTACGATCCGGCTCTGCTGTCTTTCCAGGGACGGGTGGGGCCCGACGCTACCCGCGGCAGCGACCGTTCCCGCATCGACGAGGACGCTCCCCCGTCGCCCGCGATTCATCCCGCCGAGCCGTCACTTGCTGCCAGAGCTGCCTGATCTGCTGAAGAGTGGTGATTCTGGTGGGTGTTGAGGCATCCGTCAACTTTTACCCTGGCAGGCCGTTGTTGGAGAACACCGACCAGACCAACCTCTCCAGCTTCATAGTCACCAGCTCATTGTGTATCTGACGATTCCGCCGGGTCAACGACTCTGCAATATACAGGCGATGCTCCCTTGGAGCACTTCTGTTTCCGAGCTGCGTACGCGCATAGTACAGTTTGTTGCGCAGATCGCGATCGTAAAAGGCGCAAATGATAACGCCGTCACGAGATAATCTGTGTGCCGTCGATAAATCTGACGCAGCCACTGGGATTTGAGGGAAGTGCTCCTTGAGCGACTTCACCGCCATTGCTTTCACGTCCTCACCAGGTCGTCGGCTGCCGAACACTTTGCTGGATAGCACCAGATTTACACCACGTTCATGCCGCTCCATCTCCTCCATTTGGTCCTGTAACTGCGAGAAGTTCCGCTCAGAGACCGCCACTTGCTTTCCCAGTTCTTCAATCTTTTGTTTCTTCGCAAAAACTTCCCCTTCCAGCACCTCAATTTTCATCTCCAGCGATTTCACCTTTGACTCAAATGATTTTGTAAGTCTTGTTACCTCCGTTTTCAGTGTGTTCTGAATGGTCGTATCAATCGTTTCACGAATGTAAGCCAACACTTCTGCACTAATCCCGCTGTGTTTGGCCTGAGGTGATTTTTCTTCGGTGAGGGCCCCGTTATTTTCTTCTTTTTCTCGAAAGTGGAGATCATTTCGGAGACTGAGTCCCTGTCTCGCTTCTTGCGCTGCGGGTCGTCTGCCGGCACTGATTCTGCGTCACTAAACACCGAGTCTGTATCACCGGCTTGCGACACCGCACCCAAAAATCACGCGTAGGATTATATCACATCCAAAAATTGAGTCGCCAAGTTGTCTCAGCTCTCGAACAGCTGCACAAAGTCACTCTCGGGGGCTCACCGATTTCCCAACACCGATTCGCTGTCCGCCCGAGGCCCACACACCGCCCGGTCAGCCGAACATTCGCGCGCGCGCAGCACAGCGGGACACGTCCGGCCTGCCCGGCGGTCAAGGTCAGACCGACACACATATCAATTCATGCTTCACTTCATGCTCTCATCTTCAGTCGCTCTCACCTCATCATCACCCCAAATATACAAAACACGTCGTTGTAGTACGGGTGGTAAATATGTCTCAGGCTCAGCACCCAGTGTCAAGCTGCGCACTGGGTGTTTCCACGAGAGACAAATATTAAAAAAATATGGAAGGTATTCCTTCAGGGTTTGAAATAAGCCAATAGGTCCCTTTAATTGAACTTTAAAGCTGGCGGAAATTTTATACCGAGAGCTTTGGGTGAAATTAAACATGCAGATAGTGGTTTCTCAACAAGCTCTATAAAATAGCTATCTCAGTTCAAAACCCATTATAAAAGTGGGACACTCCCTTTAAGTAGCCCAAGATGACCTTACAGAGATCACAGCTCCAAAATTGAAAGTAACCTCCCACCCGAGCAAGGGTTAAAATATCTTCTAAAAGGCAGCGTGCTAAGCCATAAGCTTGATTCCATCTTAAATCATATCTATCAATATGCGTTTAAATCTACTAAACTTCATTTTTTAAACACAACTAGCAAGTCATGATCTGCCTATACGAAGCTCAGAGGCGGTCTGCGAGCGAGGCTTGAACGAGCTAACGTCACCCGGAGAAAACTAACCACAGCACAAACAACAAAGGAAATTGGTCGCTAAATCTCAAAGCTTCTATGCAAGGACTTCAGATTCACAAGCACAGATAAACCCGTAAATGTACAGTCCCTGTTGCACTTGTTGCGTTTCTCATTTGGCCACGTTTATTATCGCTTTTCATCATCAGCAAAGAGCTGAGTAAATAGAGTGTCACTGCACTGCTACTGTGGTACGACCGCTCGTCTTGATTAAGCCACCGCGGCAGAGCTGCTCAGGGCAGAGCTGCTGGCCTCACCTGGTGAGTTCGGGTGTCCGGGGCTGTGGCAGCAGCGACCGGAGCAGCCACCGGCTGTACTGCTGGAAATGAACCGGCGAAAATTGGTCGACATCAATCTGCAACACAGCGACATCACTGAGCGATACCGATGTTCTCGGCGGCAGAAGCCTGCTGAGAGCTTGCAGTGCGACAACTTATCTGACCGCTTGCCGTCAGAGAGCATGATCAAGGGCCCTGTTCGCTTTGCTGCTACCTGACACAGAGTGAGCGAGTACAAATCTATTGAGCGATAAGAATATGCGCGAGCCGGAAATTCTATCAGGAACGGTCTACTGATGTGCACATGTGCGCAGTACGTCCTATCTTGTCGTCGCATCTTATATCCTCATTTTGGAGACGGGGGTCAATTAACTTCCTATGAGAAGCTGAATGCACGCTAAAAGCATAGCTTTCGGCAAGATTTTTTTAGAAAAAATCACAGGGATCGATTTCGCATTGCATCACATTGGATCAAGCCTTAGCCCAGTAGCAGATCCAGGATTTCATTCCGGGGGAGGGCTAGGGGTTCGAGCCTCCCCTACCATTACTTCGAAACAGCCACCGGCTATGCGTTAACTATAGACACTTTGACATTTCGGGGGAGGCTTGAGCCCCCTAGCCCCTCTTGTATCCGCCACTGAAATGGACATAAATTTACGAAACCCTATAGATGTCAACTTTTATCCCCAGACATTGACTCTTCAAATGTGTTGGTTGTCCACTGAATGGATGGTAAGAGTCAATACAACACTAGGATCAATACACGACGTTCATTCGGTGGTCAGGGTACAACCCAGGCATAGATGGTTTCAAAGGTTAGACACACAATAGGTTTTCTGCCTATTCTGCGAATACACTATAATACTTTTGCTTAGTCCAGCCATTTTGCAGTCAGAAACATATTACATATTTTTATATAAACATATTTTTCCATTATTATCAGTAGAGTACCAAAACACTGCTGGAAAATATATATCTTAGAAATCTAATAAACAAAGTGTATATCTGTCTCTAGGAATAAATCAAGGTATTTGAAGTTAGCCATCTCATTTTCAGTTAATGGCAGCAGTTTCCCCTTGAATGTTCTCGTGCGAGGCCTGCGTGCCGATACTCACGTGTAAATAACAGGATTCATGCACGAGTGCACGAATGGCAGCAGGTAGAAGGTGACCTTGAGGGAGTATGTAGTGTTGGAGTAGCGCGAGAGACCCACCACCATCATCAACCGCATGATGAGACGAGGGCCCCAGCACAGCAGGAACATGACGATGATCAGAATCAGCATCTTTATTACCTAGAGGGAGCACAAGAGTCCGTGAAAAATATCTGTGGAGGAGGTGAAATGCTTACACATGTTGTTTTTCCAAGTGTGCATCATTTCAAATCTCATAATCAACTCGATGCAATTACTGAATAATTGAGTTAGGGGCCGTTTATTAATTACCTCGCGCATTTTTATGTGTTTTTGGCCCTCCCCCTACCACCCACATCACAGCACGTTACGTTTCGGCCATCCCCCCGGGATGACGTAATGTATGAACAAAAATTACGTCCCCTATTTTTCTGTGCTTTCGACCCCCCTCCCCTCACGTCACGGCACGTCATGTTTCGCCTCACCCCCCCTTCCCCCTGAGAACGTGACAATTTATGAACGGCTCCTTAAAGATACCTTGACTAATGAAACGCTGGAAGCATCAAGGCTGATAAATATTAGCAGTCAATGGTCATAACAGTTTTGACTTTTTTCTGACAGCTGAGAATAGTAGGCATAGATGTGCATTGTGCACATAAAATATCATCCCTGGAGCTTTCATCTATTACAATTCGAGACTCATAAATTCTATTATTGGATGTCGAAGAATGCAATGCTCTTATAGCACGCGCTAAAGTTTGTCGACCAATAAGAAGCGGTCACTGGTCTTTCCGCTCTGAAGCAATGAGAAAATTTTTAGAATCCAATATCTGCATCTTAAGGTCCAATAACACTTGGTTATTTGTCACCAGCTTTTCTGAGCTTGAGCTTGGTGGTTTATTGCAGTCTTAGAAATGTGTTAAGATTTCTTATGGTTCATATATTTTCACCTAACCATCTGTTTTGTTTCTGGCTTACAGCATCCAAAAACATAATTCAGAACTTGTGCGTAAAATGTTTATTATCGAACTCACACTCGGCTCGTCCGATACCAAACATTTTACTGGCGCTTGCCAACAATATAAAGGAGCCTACATGACTTGCGTTTCAGTCAATCAGATACGGTTAAACAGGCTACACATGGAGATATAAAATGAAATACAGCCAGGTGCTTCCGGACTCTTCTTCAGCGGCTTCTCAAACCAAAGCATGCTACGCCAAACACACAAGTTAACATCACAACTCTAAGGCGTTATCTCGTTTTTGCTCAACACGTTCACGATATTCTAAAATCGTTTTATCCTCCCTTTTAAAACTACAACTTGGTCAGAAATATGAGTTTGGCATACCATTTTATCGTAGACATTTCTTTGTTCATCATATGACGATACAGCTCTTTATTTTTTTGTCCCAAACGGTAAGTGATCTTGATAGAAATGTTTCATGTATGATGATTTTGCATTTGATTATGACTTGCATATTATGCATTTGCATATGATTATGATTTTTTGTGCTGATCCACGGATCTGTAAGTCAGCGAAAATTTTCCAAATATTCTCACGATGTTTGAAAGCATGCAAATAACCAGAAACTAGCTTCGTAGAGAATTGTTTCAGGAAACTTAGAATAAAAGAATGAAAAGGGTAAAATATGGAAACTGTAGCACAAAGTACAACAACAATACCTAAGCTAAAACCTATTTGGTGTTTTAGTTTTCATACCTCTCTTAAAAAATAATATCTTTTAATCTGGATTTTAAGATTATATTTTGAAAGAGTCGAGTTCCATATTAATCAGTGGTGGCTGGAAGGGAAACAAACATCTGGGAGGAATTCAGGAAACGAAACTTGTAGTATAAAGGCGGATTATAAAATGAAAATGTGTTAAGCTCCTAATCTCAAGCATTAATTATCACGTGGAAATGAAAAGTAAATACAATATGTCGGTACTAATCTGCTCTAAACGTGGACTAGTTAATACCCCATGATTTGCATTACAATCCTGTGCTGAATAGGGCTTAGCGAAGCTCGGGAAGCTTCGACAAACATGCCACTGGCGATAGCGTCAGCTGGCGCTACACAGCTTGGCGACAGTGTCATTAGAAATGGGTAGCCCAAATTTATAGAGTATTTCTGCTGAGAATTGGGCATGGTTTCAAGCTCCGATGGGTTCAATGGGTAAGTGATTAAAACCTTGAAATTCCTCCCAACAAGATGAGAGTTGATGGTGCTCAAAGCAAAGTCACCAGTGCAGAATAGACGGCCAGTAAAACGCTAGTAGGGGTGAAAACCGACCTGGCACCTGACTTGGAAAAACGTAAATTGAAAGCTAAATGAATGAATTTTTATGTGGTGGACCCCTAAGAACGTGACTCTTTTATTGTATGCATGACATCGACAATGCTAATGCTGTTTCGCAGCTAAGCTAAGGTTGCAATGACATTTGCGAACGTAGTCTGGGAAATATTTTGTCTACTAGCATATAAAAGTATACTTTTGCCACTTTTACTCTGGGCTTCCTGAATACGGCATTATTTGATGAGTAAATTTATATAATAAACTCTAAAATTTACGTAGAAATAGATGGCTTGTGGTGACAAATTTTAGTTGTCCAAATCTTTCCACTTACGTTTTTTAAGGGAATGTGGCACCTTTATAACGTGACTTTAATTGAGATAGCCAAGTTGGAAAGCATGCCGGAAACCTGGTACTCAATATATCATTTGTTTTCAAACACAAAATTTCCGTGGAGAAAAGCTAAAAACCTACCTGAAACGTACCCCACATCTACCCCAGCCAGGCGGTCACAGTCGTCAGCTGTTGGCGTGACGACAGCGCTGACGTCACGGTGAGTAATCAGCCAATAATAATCCAATTGTACCCCTTGAAGGCTATTGAATACGGTAGTAGTTGCCCGATCATAACGTCATCTACAGGCAGAGGTTGATTTTTCGCCCCAGAGGAGCATTTTCAAAATAAAAACATTGAGCTCATTGTAAACTTTTCAGAGAAATCATGGACGTTTTCATGATTTCCAGCAAAAAAATACCGCTAATTACCCTAAATGCCTGGACTCGACCAAGGTGCTACATTCACTTTAAGCTATTGATCATAGTGACTAGGTGTGAATTTAAAAACTTCCCCAGCGGGCAGGAGAGCTCCACAGTTTTCATTTTGCTCCTGAATGAACTTCATTTTCCTTTTAACCCCGAAAAGTACGAAATCCACAAATGGAAAGTGCTTTACCAGGGCTGCCTCAGGGCTGACCTGTGCTTCATAGAGCGTCACTCTTATTTCCATCGCGGAGATGGTACATGGTAATAAAGACGACGGTAAAGACGCAATTTAAATGTTTTGTCGATTTGACTTACGGACACCCATGATTGCCTACCAATAATTTCGAAAATGCACACTGGTTTAACTGCAAAGGTTTCTATAAATTTCTGTAGGTTTAAGTAATAATAAAAATTCAAGCCAAGACGTTCCTCAAAATGTGTGTAAAAAATGTGTCATTTCACGTCGTGCTATGTAACTATGACTCATAGTCTTGGAAAAATGGGCGAAAATCTACAATTTAGGGTTACATTCCCTGCCCAGGACAAGCTGCCTCTGTTAAAGCACGTGTCGACGCGATTGGATAACCAGCGTATGGACAACATTCATGAGATCATTGCAGCGCAAAATTAATGCCACATCATTGGCGTGAAATATCGTGACACATCCCTGAATTTTCATTCATGTTTCGTATTTTCATTATCGAAGGGACGTAAACGTACGTACGTGAGGCGTGGCGCTGGTGCTGAAAGTGCCATTAATTCGCTTTATTGGCGTAAATACGCATATTAAATTTAAGCTTAATTGAGTCAGCAAGTTTTGAGATATTCAAGAAGAATGCATACGTGCGCATGTGGTGTTGGACCCTAGATGTAACCAGCATTATCTTGTTCTCAGATCAGCCAGAATATATGCTATAAATTCCATCATGATCTGATTCGTGGTTCCTAACTTACAGCGTGGGGAGAAAAATGATCACCCCTTTTCCATATATCCAATTGGTTTGATGTTGAATCAAGTTGACCTTCATTACTTAGCTCACAGCATTCGTGCTCCTGCAGCTGAGTTTGGGCCTGTTCAAATAAGCCGGAACTTAGTAATGGTGAAACATGTGACAGAGAATCTATGGTTTGATCTCCTAGCTCTTGCACGCGTCACGAGCATCGCCAACAACACACGCGGCTCTTTTGTGTTCATTCAGTAATTGAATGGGTCAAACTACAAGATGATGAAGACCCTGTCAATGTATGTTGAACCCTTCGGGAAATCAAAGTTTTTCATTAGCACAACGGTCGGGGCCGAGACGAGTGGGTTGACCCCGGTTGGCAGGGTCGTTCAAATGTGAGCTTTTATAAATATGTTGGGAGAAACCCTGCAGGCTTTGCGAGCCCCCTCGGATATGTGTGACCTTGCAATTCAATGCCCTGCTTGTGAATCTGATGCAAAGATTCGACGGTCTGGTTCCATCGTTCTGTCGCAGTGAATTTTTGGAACGAATAACGAGTGGAAACAGTCCTAACGCTGGAACGCTCTTTCAACCTTTAGAAGCAGTAGGCAGAGACGTTGGAACTGTGTTCAAATCTGGGGCGGGGGGGGCAGGGGCAAATCTGGCCGCTTGGTTTGGGAAACCATATCGGCGAACAAAACACGAAAGAAACAGCTGAGCGATGCATGCGACGGCCGGCAGGATCTAACAGATGTGATGAATCAATTTTTTCGCTTCAGAGAGAGAGAGAGGTAGATACCTTGTGAACGGACAAAAAACGTTCAGTTTTTTTTTACTGACGGACACATCTTCCCCAACCGATCATTTATGAATCATTAGATTGCTTGGGGGAGAGGGTTTGAACCCTTTATTTTGTTTTTGGTGGGTATGACCCCTAGATCCGCCTCTGGGCAGATGTTGCGATTATGACTTCCTCGCACCATGGTGATTTCCACCCACCCCGAAATCTGTCACTTTCATAATGCATAACAGTTGACTGACAGAAGCAAGCGACACACTGTAACATTAACACATCTCTTTGCATATTCCGTGCAAAATTATTGACTAAATCATCAGAAATTGCTCAAGTGACCTACCTAATACTACCTCTCAGGGGTCATATGTCCATTGTTCGTGCAGCCTCAACCCTTGGATTTTTTCTGAGAACATTTGGAGCCCGAGCTTAGAAGCACGTTTTGATGTTTTATTCTACACGATCTTAAAATTTTCGCAAAATTTCCCCTTTCCTCGCATTAGAATTCCACGACGCTGACCTTGCACTAGTCCATCAATTTAAAGCCCGTTATGACAAACTGCCTTATTTGATGGCCTTACTATTTGATATAAATTGCAGGGCAACTACTGAAGCCTTCCCTGACTGCAGACTGGTTGAACATATTTTAGATGAAGTGACCTGAGCGAAGGTGACCTAAACCTAGCTGTAAAGCTACCTGTACCTGTAGCTCCCTGGACCTAGCTATAAAGTTCAGTAAAGCTGCGAAATTAATCCGGAATAAAATGAGCCACGTACGAAAACTGTCCTTCACCCTTTTTCGACCCAGAAAACTTCCAGCAATATCCAGTACTCCACCCAATCAGACGTGGTGTGTGAATGGAACGGTGGCTATGGCCGTGATAAGGAATGCCTGAAGATCAAATGACTTAACCCTCACCCCGGTGGGGGGGGTTTGTACACCCTCTCAGGTTTTCCGGTGGCACTAAAAGACGGGGGGGTAAAACGCCGCTGCACTTGGCACACCTTATCCTTGATCAATTCTGAAACTTTTCCTAAAATTTTAAAGTCCACTCATCTCAGGTCAGGCTGCCAGTGCAGGTCAAGTGACCTCAACCCCAAAAAAGTTTAAGGTAGCATAAGTGAAAACAGGGTTGATCTATCCCACTGAGACTCGCACTACATAATGGGCTAACCGAGTACTGCAAAACCTATTCCGGGATTTTTCATATCGATGACCTAGGGTCGGGACGGCTCATGACCTCTCCCTTTGAAATGCATGGGGACAACCGGAACTGGGAAAAACGAATCTATTCAAGTAGATACAGCTTAGAATATCATCCTACTCTCCGAATCCTAGTATCCCAGGCCCCTTCCAGGCTCATGTTGCGAGTTTGGACATGTGACCTCTGAGAAGTCATCTGGGACTATTTAAGCAGGTTTTTAGACTTAGGTCAATAAATTTGCAGGAAATGAGGATATGTTTTGTTTTTTATACCATTAAGTTTGAATTATTATTGCGAGTCGACTGATCTGTATATTGATGGTGCTTGGTCAAACTTTGACCTTGAAGTGACCTTAAATCAAGTCATGTTGTATTTTGACCTAGCATAGTCATATTATAAATAATTATATTTGCTGTAACGATAGGAAGCGAATGGTGCCCGAGCATTGATTCTAACTCAACTCTGTCAGACGCCAGAGCCCAGAAAGGGGTCTGTAACCTGTCATCTTCTTGGACCTGTCATAATCTCAATATTGGTCTGAGCCCAAAAAGTGACTGGTATAGTGTCTCGACTTTTCTGACGAGCTATCCACCGACATTCGCTTTTTCGCTATCCCGCATATGAGCTGTGATCGAGTGAGTGGTGTTTGAATACCCCGCCACACCCCCCTCTCTACCAAGGCGAAGGTGGCCCGGAGGCCCCCGAGTTGGGCGTTTATGCTACGGGGCAAAATAAAACAACAAGGTGAAGTGAGCATAAAAAGGTATCAAGCCTAAAGTGTTTGATAACTTTTGATGTATAAGTCCTGGCAATTACGTTCAATGCACACGATAATGTCATAATTATTTTGCATTATTATGTAGGCTGCATAAAATAAATTAGTTTGGTAAAGGGGCTCGATTATTCGACTCAAATTAGCTCACACGGAAAAATACAAGCGGGACTAAACATGTTTCGATAAATAATTTCAAAGCTATTTCCTTCGCCCTTTAGTGCCGGTCAAGACCAAGCCAAGATAAGCCAGAGAGCATATCACTTACGAAGGATAATTAAATGCAGGAGCATAGTTGCATCTCGAAGATTGATGAAAATTTGTATAAGAAGTCTGAGCTAATTCTCAATCATTAACTCAATTGCCTGCAAATTTCGAAGTCTTGGCTAGCCTTGCATATATTTGGGATTATTTTATATGCATTTATTCGGGTGATTCCCAGCCAGCACAATCCTCATTTGCAAGGAGCTTTAACCCTCGCCCACCGGGGGCCATCGATGGCCCCTAAGGTTTTTCGGGATAGCAGAAAAACGACGAGGCGCAGCACCGCGGTTGAGGGCTCTACCTCTCACTGCATCTTTTCCATCATCCCTGAAATTTTTTACCCCGGGTCACCCAAGGTCAGGTCACCAGACGAGGTCAACCAAGGTCACCTCACTTCACCTTTGGAGCTCTGTAAGAGCTACATTTCAAAGCCGATCGATTTGAAACTTCCTACACTTCATGACCCCTCCAGGGTCTACAAGGTGTATATCCGGGATTTTTCGATTTCGTGCCTGAGGTCAGGTCACGAGGCGACCTCTCCCATTGGAAAAGCATGGGGAAAAGCTATTTCATGATATAAAAGCCACAAAAATGATTTCAAATACTCAGACTGCTCAGAACAGCGTTTTTGGACACCCTTTCACGGATCCCAGGGGTCATATTTGCCCTTTGACTTTTCAAGGTCATCCAGGTCACCGGAGGTCAAAACAGTATTTTGACAATAACTTTTGACCTAATTGAGCTAGAGCGGTGAAACAAACACCATCGTGTTTGTCTTGTCACTGGCTTTCATTTGATATACGGAGGTCACTTTTGACCTTTCGTGACCTCAGGTCATATTAGGTCACGAGGTGACCTCTGGCGGTCAAACCACTGGCGGGAGGTCTTTACGTTACACAAGGCGGAAAAAGTACTGGCAATTTGCTATCAAATGTACTTTACCAGGCCTCAATAGCTCTAATGACATAAGAGTTATGCCCAGTTTGCTTAATCATTGCATATTTGAGTGAAAATAGCCGATCTTGACCTAATTTGACCTCTGGAGGTCAAACCATTGACCTGAACACTAAAACATGCGAAGTAATTTCTTACTGAATTCACGCGAGCTTTCTATTGCACTTTGCAGATTTGCGCTAACGCCCATATTTTCGGAGTTAGAGGGGGCCATCGATGGCCCCCGGTGGGGCGAAGGTGGCGCCGACCCCGGTGGGGCGGGGTTAATAGGGAAGTGGAGAGAAAGCTCCACTGTTCTCAAAACTCTGACTCCGGCACCGGCAACACCTACTTCCGTCCCGGCAGTGGTTCTGAAGAAAAATAAAATATCAAAGCGAGGAAAAACTGTATGTTTGATCAAAAAGCTGTCTGAATAGCGTTATTTACCGGTCCGAGAGGTATCGACATCCATTTTATTGTCCTATAAGCAATTTTGAAGTCGACACGAGGTGTCTTTCTTCGCTGCCTCAATTTTTTGTTATCATCTTAATGGCTTCATTTGCAAGTTGTCAGTTAAAGTATTTTCTTCCTATTTTATTGGCATTGTTTTTATATACAGAAATTTTTTAAATCAACAGATACTCTTTAATGAGATATATAGCCCTAAGCTAACATGCTCACATTATCCTGTCCAAATTGGTCCCAGCTGTTACCAAGTTTATCTCGGCAATGTCCCGGCCAGTACCAGTATTGGATCCTAACACTGAGACCCCGAGAGTCAAAGTAAAATGTTTATTTAACAGCTCAGCCCATTCAAGAAGCCTATCTCACCGGCTCACACGAGCAGTGGGCAAAGTATTCCAATATCTTCTTATCAGAACAAGACGATTCTCTTGAGACTTTCAGAGCGGTAACGGGCCGCCGTTCAGTTGACGGGCGCGTCCGGTAGGCTTCTGCCCATGGCTCTCGCCATCGGCTAAGCGCCATGAAATCGGATGGTCCGGAACTATTTTATGTTGAAGGTATGCTTTGAATGTGCACATAGCTGCTTTGTTTATTTTGGGTGCATATGTGTGTCTGAATGCATCTATGCATTTATTAAAATGCTCGTGAGAGTGGCGCCAAGACCTAAGCCCATTGCGGCTTTTGTGCCAATCCTAACATGCATACGGGTGCAGAAGTTCACCCCATGTTGATTCATGTTATCCCTATTTGGATAACCTTAGTGAATTAACCACCCGTTTAAGATTTACGTGCACACTATATAATAGCTTGGCAATGCCTGAGTTTCACTGCCAACTGATGAATCGTCACAGAAAATGCAACGCCAACAGCAACAAAAAACAGCAACGTGGCACAGAAAATACACGTCAATCTAAGAACAATTTTTTTACATTGTTTCCGAGTTTTAAGGGATTTTCAAAAATGTTTCTACATTGGGCCCATTTTGGCCCACTGTAACGTCACAATTCAACGGATATGGATCAAACTCAGCTCCAGAGTAGGAGACGGCCAGGCGCTTCCAGCGCCGTTTCAATTTTTGCGATATACTATATGGCTTTCGGTTCGTGAGATCGTGGGGGTCCGATCAGAGGCACTGGGGGGAGGGGGCACCGGAGCACGGTGTCCCCTTAAATCCGAAATTTTAACACTATACCCTATGGCGTGACTGGAAATAAATGGGTTGTTAAGTCCATGGTGTCCCCTTTAGATTCGGACGTTCCGCCGTTCCACATTTGAATTGGGTCAGCGTACGGTGCTATTTCGAGAAAAAATATTCCCCCAAAATTTGGGGGGAATATCCCCACGGTCGTAAATTGGGGGGGGGCAACTGCTCCCCACTGCCCCTCCCCCTCTGGTTCCAACATCCCTGGCAGTAGGCTGAACTCATGTATGGCTTATTTAGTGTGTAGCGAAAATAAGCTTATAGCATAACTTGATTCATACGCCACCATCTCAGATAGTTCGCTGGCTGTCAGAGTTTCTTATAAGCAGGCTTTCTGAGATATACTGTGATTTGATAGCCATTTGGCTAAGCCCTGGACTGATTAATAGCTCGTAGATATGTAAATATATTTATATATCTTCATTGTCTTAACACAGTGGGGAATGCAGGATTTAATTTATGTGGGAACCAGGAGGCCCACGGTTCCCATGGTTCCCATGGTCCCATGGTTTCCATGGTCCCATGGCTTCCAAGTTCTTAGGGATTTTCAAAATGGGTCTACATTGGACACAGTTTGGCCCACTGTGACGTCGCAGTTCAACGGATATGGATCAAACTTAGCTTCAGAGTAGAAGACGGTCAGGCGCTTCCAGAACCTTTTCGATTTTTCCCGTATAACTTCTGGCTCCTGAGATCGTGGGGGGAGGGGGGTCCGTTCGGAAATATAGGCAATCTCCCAAGTTTGCACACTGTCATTCACTTTGAGGTCAGGTCAATACCAAGGTCAGCAGAAGTCACAAAAGGCCACGGTCTTCGGATTTTTGCGTCTATAATTTTCTGAGCAAAACAAGATAAAACCTTAAATTTGATACCAGAGTGATGGGCATGACCCAAGGATTCTAATGATATGCCACATGACCTTAAGAGGTCATTGTTTAACCTTTACCTAAGGTAAAGGTAAAATAATGTAAAGGTCATGACGTGACCTTACTGTAACCTTAGAAGGTCATTCCGCATAGCATTTGAATCTTCGGATCAAGACAAATACATTGGTGCCTTTTGTTTTGTTTTAGGGCTAATGGTTCGCGAGTTACAATGGATTTCCTGAATGGGTCTAAATATGAACGATTTTGGCCCACTGTGACGTCGCAGACTAACGCATATGCTTCAAACTCAGCTTCAAAGCAGAAGAAGGTAAGGCACTTTTAAAGCTTGCTCAGCTTCTCCTTATCACTTCTGGTTCCCACAATCGTAGGAGGCTGTCCGATCGGACCCGCTAGGTTGAGGTGTGTAGGAAAAAAGCCCAGGCGGTGCTGGGTTAACCGCTTTGTCACCTTTCACTCAACTTGAAATACCTCCGTATGGAACCGACACACGGAACGTGCAAGTAAAACAATACACAGAAACACAACAGATTATAACCCAATGCCGCGATATCCACAGGGACATGGGTTGGTTGGCGGTACCTGTTTGCGCGCCACCTTGATGGTCTCCGGGGAGCGGTGGTGCTGGAACAGACAGTGTCGCAGTCGCGGAGATCTGAAGGGCAACCGGTGGGCGACCCCGTCCAGCTGGAACGACGGCTGACTGGAAGACTCGCGGCTCACCGACCTAGCGATCCTGATGCCAGAAATGCCGGCTGTAACGCCTCCGATAATATATGAACGTCTCCAGAATCACGGCTTACGTTTCAGCTATTTATGAAACATTTATTAGCACGAGATTTGGCTAGGCTTATTAACAAATGTAGAGAGGCAGGAAAAGGTATGATTTTTAAAACCGTTACATGAGGTGGCACCAGGATGTAGGTATGTATGTACCTATGATAGAAAATCACCAGCGGCGGTTATCAGGGCCGCACGGTCCGCTACTTAAATTCGGTACTCCGCGACTTTTGGACTTTCCAAATGACAGCGGAATAGAAGTAGCGGTTCCTTTAATCAAACTAGCGGAGTAGCGGGCGGAAGACTGAAGGGAATTTCAAACGCTACCGCTATAACGATATATAGACTGTTCAGGGGGCCGCCACTCAAAAAATTAGGAGATGGAGGTTGGGAAAATGATTTGGTTTCCCCATCAGAGAAAAAAACAGAGGCTGAAAGAAAGTGTTTTTAGTGTGATATAGTTTGCATATCTAGCAATAAAAATATGATTTGTAATGCACTTTACGGATGAGCAGTAGTTTTCCTCGAAATGTATAATACAAAGTAGCGATAGTGAAATACGGAATTAGCAGGTAGTGGTTTCACTTAGCCAAGGCAATGTAAGCATCAATAGATATTCAAAAATATGATATCGGTGCTCACAACTAGAGTTTATACTCATCGAAATATAGGTTTTCAAATTATGAAGTTCCACACCAGGCTCGAGTCCGCGACAACAGTGATGAATCTAGGATTTCGTATTAAGGTGAGATCCGTACTTCAGAGTAGAGGTCAACATGGGACCGTATTTTGGCATACACCCCAGTCTGCCCCATCTAAATATATCCCGTTCCATTCTGTACCAGACAGTTCGTTCCATAGGTAAGTGGTCCCGTCTTATTGCTTTCCCCTGTGCTATCATCAGAAAAAATCCTACCGTACCGTCGCGCACCAGACTGAAGCCGGGGTAATTCGTATTATATTGTCCCACCCTATTCCACCCCGTATCTTCTGCCTCGTTTTAGTCCCATGCACACGCTTACCATAAGGGCACCCACATACCACCTGTGGCCGTTTTTCAACATTGCGAAAGGCGCTCACCAGACGCCAATTTAGTTTTTCGAGTTGTATTTGTGTATGGGGTCCTGTGATTCGCGTGAGCGTGATAAGGAGAGTAGTTTAGACGTTTACGATTGCACAATACACAAGGTGCTCATTTCTGCCCAATTTTAGGTGAAATTATCCCTATGCCCAAAAGTGATAAATCAAGTCTTCTTAAGAACAAGTCGTTTCGTGCTTAGCCCTTCTCTTCTTCTCTCATTCTGACCAACTCCAGAATCGCCATCGTCTTTTCTTACCAAACGTGCCCCATTCACCAGTTTTTGTTTGCCTCGGGCAGCATCATCTTGGCTAAGCAGGCACGAGAGATGCCGTGATGACGTCACACCCTGACGCAGCTCAGCTGATTAAGTGGAATCTGGCCTGGCACTTGCGGTGCGCGCATCGTCGACGCCAGTGTGCGCCAGATATGGTGCCCCATTAGTGCGACGATGCCCTACGCGATCGCTCCCAAACCCGAACTGAACGACGCTACATCACGGAACCCGCACTAAAACCGGCCTCGTCAGCCGCCAATCTGTCGCAATCTGGGCGACTTCCGCCTCTGATGTCGGCTTGGTATGGATTCCGCACGTGCCCCCTGAAAATAGAGACGAGGCGCGCGTGCGGGCGGAGAGGGGATACCATTTCTACGTGTTGGTCATGGATGTCGAAAGCAGGGGGGAGGGTGAGGGACGGGGCGACGTGTTTCCCATCTGGTATTCTGAGCGGGAAATCCTCCCATAATTTGGGGAATCAGCTTAAGTTTTTTACCTCCCTCATCACCTTTACGGACTAGTGCAAATGTTTTCCGTTTTTATGTTAGTTAAATTCATTGACATTTTACCAGAAAATAATATGCTCTACTTTTGGTTCTGCGCCCATCCATCCCCCTCAATTCACCCAGTTATTTGCGGGTCGGAGTACACCCCCCCTCCAGAAACCATCAGTGGCGACGCTCCCGGTGGTGTCCAACGTGCAACGATTGAAACTAGAACAGTTGCTCGTCAAATCAATAGCACAGAATGTACCCTTTTTAGCCCTGCCACGGGTAACAATTATCATTCATGAGGACGAATGCAGCTGTATGCAATGAGAACTATGCCTATGAGATTTTCTTAAGAGCTATTGAGGTGCAATATAAGTAACATGCTTAAAAATGTAAAGTTCGTTACTGAAGCATTTTAAGCATTCAGAACTACTTTTGAAGCTCAGCACCAACCTGCATGCTTGCTCTTCGCCCACACATGATCAGCCAGTGGCTATTCGTTACGCAGTTTTTTGTTTGCGCGCTGCTTGCCGTGGTCTGCAGCGTGCTTGCTGCCTATTAGGGGATAGCCCCGAAAATAGATGGACGCTACCACGTCGCCATAAATAACATTATTGACTCGTTCTACTTTTTTGCAGCTGGTTTCATCCCCCATCAGGATGTTTGTTAGCGCAGTAGTGACGGCACAGAGGTGAATATTTTGGAGCGTCTTCGGCTCGGAAATTTTGTTCCTTTAGCGGGAGTTCGGCGCTCAGTATGACGAAAAAATAACGAGTCGGGAAAAGGTGGTATGCAGATAAACTGGGATAAAGGAAAAACATAGCCTTGGCCCTCCACTGATCGAAAACCTGCCCTCTGAAATATTTGTGGGATGACTTGTTTTCCAGGCAAAAAGTACCAAACAAATGGATGCTCCAGTAGTTATGATAAATCTACATCTGTCAGGAACATTATCCAATACATTACATTCGACTGACAAACAAAACAAAAAAACGTTGCAGATCCATAGATGTTTCGATAAATGCATGCATGTGGTAGAGTATGGTCACAGTTATCAGATGAGACAACAGTAGTCAGCACATCACAATTCATACATGTCACCCGATGGTTCGTTTTGCGTGGTCATGATAAGCTTCCGTTAGACTTGGGCGACACCATTGTAAAAAGGTCCTCAGGGTCTCATTCGCAGTGATAGCTCCCAGGAAATAGTGCTGGAAACCGTACACCAACGCGGAGTAGGGTTCGGCCTGAGCAGCAGTCAGCCGACCACGAAATTTAAGCATGGTTAAAACTCACGCGTGAACGTATATATTACGCCACATAGGCGGTTCAGTTAGATCCATTTCATACACTGCGTCGCTGCAACAAATTCAAAATTAGCATTTTTAATTGCACTTGAGTTAAAGCTTAAAAACGAACTCGGACCAGCAATTTTTGCCCCGGAGCAAGTATATGAAAAAGCCAATAGCTAAGAAATAACGAAATTCCTAGAGGAAACTGAAAGTGATCAGAGGTGACAAACCATTGCTAAAATTGATGCAAAGTGGTCCGAGGCGACGCGCCATTGCTAAGCAGTAAGTTACCCGCGGGCGAAGGCGACACACCATTGCTGAACGGTTAGTTACCTGTGGTCGAAAGCGACACACCATTGCTCAACAGTGAGTTACCTGTGGTTCGAAGGCGACACGCCATTGCTGAACGGTAAGCTACCTGTGGTCGGAGGTGAGTTGGGTGATGCTGCGCGTGGACGTCCACAGGACACCAATGACGTGGGCGTAGAAGTAGGTCATGAGCAGCAGCGGAACGACGAAGGTGATGACCAGCTGGTACACGGCCAGGCCCAGGTTCAGGTGCCGGGATGCCACGTCGTCGCACTTGTACAGCGTCAGCCTTGTGCGGTTGTTGAAGTACGTGTACGGGTAGGTGCGCTGCCGGTGTACGATTGAGATTGTCGCCAATAAACCAGGCAGGGCTGCAGTTATGATCACGGGTGATTTGAAGACTGAAGCTCAGTTTACACGTGGCGGAAGATGATAATAAGATTTCTCATGACGGATACTATAAGAGCATGTGCCTGGTGGTGTTATTTTCTGGGAAAAGTGTCGCTAGACTCTATCGCTCATGAACGGGTCTTTATTCACTCCTCATACTTCATTTTAACCAATTGAAATCGAATTGCTAGCCATGAGTGGCTTTCAAAGTCATATGTTGCAATGATGGAAGGTCTGCTGGTGGGCCGTCATCGAATGTATTTTTATATTTCGTACATTCGTACAGACAGCCCTTAAGTGGCATTGTCTTGTTTATTAGATTTCCGGTTAAACAACAGATCATGTTAGATCAGCAACAGGTTCAGATGCAGTGCTATTGGGAAAATTACCCTCTAATGCTTTCATGCAGCCTTGAAGGTCAGAAACCACTATCCTGCTCTCGAATTAATACACTGAGCTTTGTTCATTACGAGCAAAAATGATCAAAAGCTGGGGCATTCCCGTTATCAATTGCACAAAATCCCAGGCTATGACATTATTGTGGCATCTATGATATTAATCAAAACATAGCATCGAAAGTTGCGTTTTCCGCGCCGTGCCTGTGACAAGGAGAGAAGGTTAGCCATGAAAACTTGCATTGTTCCTCCTAGATTGTGTCACGGAGAGTATACTCGTATTCCAGAGGATCCCCAGAAATCGATCGCTTTTGGGACGGATTAACTAAGAAAGCAAGACAATTATAATCCATGCAATATTCTAAACCTACATATCTAGATGGAACTGAGGTAACGAACTCCTGTTTTGAAGTGGATGGTCTGGTTCTGCTTAGGATATTTTTGTGACAGCCTGGATAAGACCGGAATTTTCTTGGCCGGGGCGCACTCTGGTCTCTTTGTCACTGAGACAACTTAATCATTCTAAGGGCTGTGTGCTGGAGCACCACTCTGCATAATAGCCTCGTCTGTGCTAGGCAGCTGAGCTCAGCTGCTGTGTACTTACCCTGGAGAATATGACCGGACCAGTGAGCAGCATGGAGAGCAGCCAGACCACCACCAGGGCCTTGCGACAGTTACGCAGCGTACACAGCGAGCGAGAGCGCAGCGGGTACACGATCACCAGGTACCTGCCGTGGTAACAGCACGGGTCTAAATCAGAGAGAGAGAGAGGGGGAGAGAGAGAGAGAGAGAGAGAACAGGAGAATGGGAGGGCAGTGGACGCACGACCGTATTGCGGTGCTGTTTTTCCAACGCTGTCCGCTATTCCTTTCCATTACGGTTAGGCAAACGAGGTTAAGGCATTACACGTTCTCCAATTGAATGAAGCAACTGCAATTGCGACATTCTATGAGCGTGGCTTCTCCAATCCCACAGCTCTCACTTACGAAAAAGAAGTGTTCAGCATTAGCTGTGATGCTAGAGAATGGTCTGACGCTCAGTCTGGAACAACATTTGCAAACGCATCAGACGTAATTATAAAGTGAGATGCGGTCAATAAATATAAAGTGGGAGATAAGTTATAGGTAAAGTGAAAAATACTGTTAAAAACATGCTTCTTTAGACATGAATGAACTCATGGTAGCAACAAATTAAGCAACCATCTAACATGTGTGGATGCATATATGTATGCAGAATCAGTTGTTGGGCGGAATCAGTTATGTGGTTGTTTGCATTAAAGGAAAGACTCGAGAATAAAAGTTTCAAATAAATATTCTTCAAAACATTCTTCCCCAATGGATTGCAGAGTATCAGAGCCGCATCACATACACAAATTTCAGAAAATCTGTACTGAACTTCTTTACAATTCAACAGTACCCGTCACAATTTCACGTGAACAGTAGGATATTCGTAGATACGATTACGCAGGAAATAGGAATCCCAAACAGTTGTTTTGGATACTTGGCAACCACCTGAGACACGAATGGTCTGGTAGGAGTGAAAAATTCAGTAACCATCTAATATACACAGAAGCATATTACATATTTTCATCAATTACGCAGAAACATATACATATAAGTATATTTTTGCCTGAGATGTTGGACCGTTGGCATAAACAAGCCAAGTCACTGACTTTTTCCCGAATTTTGATAAGCATCTGTTCTTTCTGTGAGAGCACAAGGCTCAACAATTTTTATGGCTTTCTGGATGTAACATTCCATAACTAAGAAAACTCATAGAGTTTTATATATAGGTATGTAGAAACATCGCTGACAGTCTGTACCCAGTGCGTAAATGGAGCGCAGACTGTGCTCTAGGAATGGGGCTCACGTTAAATGCCAGCATAAGTTTTTATGAGGGCTTTCTTTGGAAGGGACCATGCCCCCCCCAAGGGAACGCAGTGGACCATCGTGCTAGAGAATATGCTAAGTGATGGAGAAATTGACCTTGACTGATGGAAGAATGAATATTTATTCTTCGGAAAACTAGACTTTGGAACATTAGCTTTATAAGGATATTAATATATTTTCTTTGGCATCCTTTATACTTGAGATGAAGCTCAATTCCGTCTTGAAGGAAAGGTAAACTCGAAGACAAATGTCTTTTGGGGAACCTCCATGCTCAGTGAAGTGGCCACCAAGCCGGAAATGCCAGAGGCCTCGTCGGGCCATTCTTTGTCGAGGAATCTGGCACAACAGCGACCGTTACGAAGGAGCGACATGTTGAGATCATCAAAACTTTCAAGAGTGAAGTGCAGACACTGTACCTGTCGCTTATGGGCAAGTTCTGGTTCCAGCAAGACGGAGCCAGCACTCACACCTCAAGACTGACCCGAGACTGGCTAAAAGAGAACTTTGGAGGCCGTTTAATCAGTCTCAAGACAGATTTTGAGTGGGCACTTCACAGTCCAGACCTTAGCCCCACAAGTTTCTTTCTCTGGGGCTGCCTGAAGGACAGAGTGTACGCAGGGAGATCGAGAATCATCACCGAAATTAGGGAAGCCATCAGGGAGGAGATCATAGCCATTCCTCGATCTATTTTTTAAGGATGTCATGGGCCGTGCTGCGCCTAAAAAGAAAATGCGCAGAACTACATGGAGGTCATCTGGCACAAATGCTGTAGAAAAAATAAGAAACATACAAAGAGTCTCATGTTTTGACATTGTTTTTCAAACAATAAGCTTATCGCCACTTAAAGTTTCATTCAAATATTGCAGATAATTAGGAAACAAAGACCAACAAAATCTGAGTCCCGGTTTTTTGGGTCACCCTCTACATACCTACTCAGTTAATTGTCTCGTGCATCATGCGATTTGCCTTAGACCCTCCTTGTTTACACGGTCAGAACTATTTATTCCTCCTCCTCAAATAATCGTTTTAGCGTCTTAAGCTTCCAGCCTTTCATACACTTGGAATATCTGCTAGGCGTGTATGTCGCATGTACCGAATTTCGCGTGTGTGTCGAATTTCCAATAAGCGTATGTCAATTCAAAAGCCTTAAAAAACATCATCATGCAGCATGCTGCCAAAAAAATACTAAGGACTCTGAATCAGTGCCTGCAACGTTTCCCGCCAAGCATTTCAGATACCAGACATACTTAATGAAATCGTGCTCATGTTTCCCCAGAGCTATCGACAAATCCCAGAGCACACTGCGCAAACACCTAACCCATATATCCACCCTCGCGCACAGAATGCCTCCTACACCTGTCCCCTTATTCCAGTCTAACAGCAGAAACAACCACCGCCAATCTCAACACCATGGATGCAAGCTTTATAACCCGCCACGCGACTCCTTCCCACCGAGGCTTAAACACGGTGTCAGCGCTGCCTGGCGTGACCTCTCTAACCTCTGTGCCCGCAGGCAATCGGCAGCCGGCGGATGGCGGCCGCTGATTGGTGGAGGCGCGTTCACTTGTATTGGGAGAGTTTCGGCGGAAATTTATGCATGCAAACGATACTATTCAAACCATAAATCAGGAAATATATATTGATATTACATTTATCAAACATTCCTAGCCGTGCTTTACCCTCTATTGGCTTGATTATTTGTCCACCATTCGAGGCTGCTCCTCGGTACAGGCGAGACGGCGGCAGTCAGCACGGGCTATCTAGCCGGGGGGCGGGTAAGGCAAATTAATTATGAACTATTGAGGCTACATGAATTTTTATATCTAGGTTTTAGATGCCGGTAGTTTTGGCTTTATTGTGTATTAGTATGTCCAGATATTCATAATATTACTGATAATATACATAGTAATATACCCCTCCATAACAATTTCCTTTGCCTTATGTCGAATAAACACATGTCATCTGACATTCTACCGGGCGATAGGAAACCCGAGGGCCCCTGAGGAACGTGAAGGGCGCGCACTATGTGTGGTAATATGAAATTTCCTACCAGACAGGGCCCTCTTAGCTTTTCAGACTATTCTGTAAAAGAGAACCCTTTTACCCATAGGCCCTTTTGGCCTGTGCGGCCTTTTGGGCGCCCCCTGAGAAATCCTGGCTACGCCCTGATTCTGACTTGGCCGACTTCTGGTAACTGCAGGTTTGTTTGTATGCTGCCTTAATGAACAAGAAGTGTTCTTCGTGTGTATCGTATTGGGGTATTTGCTGGTTTTCTCAGCATTTCTTACCTTGTAGGTCTTGTAGACGGTACGTTTTGAAACCGAAGCCCTGGCGCTGAGCGTGGACATTAAAGCTCTGGAGAGTAACCAGCCATAAGGTTGACGACGTTTGAGCTACCAAGTGTTTAAACGGCGACAAGGACCCGCTTGTAGATGGCTGGTCAGGTCAACAGGCTCCACCCTGTGAATCTGTGCATGGAACACTATTCAGCCACTGTTCCTTTTCAAAGGGTTTGGTCCTGTGACTTGCTTGAATTTCGCTTCAGCCTTGCGATAAAATTGTAATTTTCGACCGCATGTTTTTTATGCTCATTAAATCCGCCCTGTAATGTGTCCTAACATATGACACTTCGTCATCCGCCGCCACCTGTTGATACCAATATTGCCACGCACAAATTTAAACACATCCCTTCTGAATCATTTCCCACAAAACCACAGTTGGAGAAGACCAACTAGTCAGAGGCCATTTTCCACCGACACTCTGACTGAGAACGACCGTTATGTTT
Source organism: Lepas anatifera (assembly GCA_034440635.1). Taxonomy (NCBI): domain Eukaryota; kingdom Metazoa; phylum Arthropoda; class Thecostraca; family Lepadidae; genus Lepas; species Lepas anatifera. Next base: position 1,915,271 of record JAOTON010002274.1, read on the forward strand.
CGTCTCATCTCAATTGCTCGTGTGTGACTAAATTATGATGGTAAGGGCAACCCGCAATTGCATGTATTAGCCGAGCGTTTTAGAAATACCCATATTCCTGTAAAGCATTTACAATGTGACCTGAAAGATTGATTAACTTGCGTTACGAATATGTTGTGTTAACTGGGACTTGACAATCTAAAGAAATTGCGAACTTGTTAAAATAACACTTTTACCATTTGGTTGTAATAGTGTAATACTATGACCGCACCGTTGATAACACAACAATGTCATAATAATCAAATGGAAAAGTATTATAGGATAGAAAGCTACTTTGACATTCACTGCACATATATATTTTAAACTCTATTTAAATATATTTATATGTAATACTTGAATTTGCCTACCTACCAATAACAATACGTAAATGTCTACATATAGACCGTCTAAAAAGCCAAAACATAAGCTTAATTAAAAACTTGTAAAAATAAAATAAAAGCGCCCCTAAACCATCACTTTCGAGTTTGGTTTAAAAATAAGTGTGTTTTATATACACCCATAAAAGAATATTTGAACCAAAATGCGGTGGCCGAGTTCGCTGCATGAAGTCAGAAGTGTCGCGAGATAGGTTGCTGCTAAGAGAACAGGAGTGGGGCCCGGCCTGAAGGTAATCGAGGGAAGGAGGAGAGAGACGTATGGAAGACTATACCTTAACCATCAGACGAGTTATAGCGGGCGAGGACTAATAGCGAGCGCTGCCTAGTACAACCAGACAATATACCAGAAGAGGCTTTGCAGCTAACATGCTAACGTGCTGCCGGGCTCGTGCTGGATGGTGAAAAGACACAAAACCTAATTCAGGATTCAAAATGTTGTTGATGTTTTAACGAGTTTACCTTTCTGACGTCATACTGTAAAACTAAAACTTTATGGCGAAACCCAAAAGTCATGGGTGACGGATTTTGTCTCTAAGGAGGAGACTCTTGATGGATCCATCGTACTAACGTGGGTTTAGAAAAACATTAAGGGCGCCCAAAGCCGAAAAAATGTTAATTACAACAGGGTTAAGAGAACCATTGTATTATAAGCACTGTATGTACACTACAGCCCCATTAAGCACATGAAACCAAGTTGCACTGCCAAACATGAAAGCATTGGGGGACTGGTGCTTCCTGAGGTATAAATCCAAACCCCGGTCCTGTAGGTAATTTCAAGGTTTCATTTGGCTGCGCACTGAGCATTTACCTAGAAAAAATACTCACAAAGCATAACACGTTTGGTAAAAGACTGTAGAATAAGTGACAGTACAGGAATCGGACGGGAACTGGTGTTTTCAGCATGGTATGGCCGTTGCCACAGTGCAGGAATCATATACCCACCTGTCAGTTAGGGCTTCCACCCAGCGGGGACACTCAGGTGGTAGAAACCAGGGTAACAAACCAGGGCAGGTGGCAGAAACCAGGGTAACAAACCAGGGCAGGTGGTAGAAACCAGGGTAACAAACCATGGCAGGTGGTAGAAACCAGGGTAACAAACCAGGGCAGGTGGTAGAAACCAGGGTAACAAACCAGGGCAGGTGGTAGAAACCAGGGTAACAAACCAGGGCAGGTGGTAGAAACTAACGCATTATTATTTGAAGCACAGCCAGACAGCTCGATACCACATACAGAACTGCGTTCTGTTTTATTTGTATCTGAGGTGCTGTGTGTGTCATTATTAAGTGTTTCATAAATGCTATCATTTAACCCCGTCACCAAGTCATAACCAAATTAGTGTATTTGTAAAGGCATCAGAAGATGCTCTCCAAAAATTTGATAATGTTCTCGACGAGTTTTAGGGTATACGGCGAGACAATGATACAATATGTTTTACTTTTAGAGTTTTAGTCTCATTCCTTGAGCTCTTGCATACTTTCCTTCGCTGTTTTTTTTTCATTGCTTGGTTCACGTTTGGTGGGGCGATAAAGCGACAGGGCAAAATATTCTGGAGCATCAGGAAAACAGAGCATATGGCTTTTGCGAAGATTAAAGCAGATTCTGAACGATGCAGTCTGAATCATCCTGCCTAAAGGCTTTACAGGGAGTTCGTTGGGTGACCCAGTGTATTTTTGTCAGGTGCAGGTGGTGTGAGTAAGGAGTAATGGAGAACCAGTGTTTTATATTGGCAGTGATGCCATCCTTGACTTTGGTTCGTGCTTGGTGAGGGGTACAATGAGTAGTCATACAACCAGCATCTCAGTTTTAAATTTTTAGTGGCACTGTTGCACTCTAATACTAGGCATAGTAGGGCTACAGACTGTCATGTTATGGCATGGTATTAACCAGCAGAAACGCTACAGAAGATGCACTGATGGCCAGTATTAGACAGCATGCTGTCTAATACTGATAAGCAGTGCATTCTAATGTACCTGCAGGTAATATGTCGATGCATACAGATCTTTACAAATGTTTCAAAACACCTGACGCAGATTCATTGACCAAATGTCCTTATGCTGCTGCGCCTTTTGTTGATTTCAAATATTTTCTTCAATGTGTGAAACTTTACTTCGCTGTATCTTATGGACTGCATCACTGATTAACCTCGGCCCTACCTATGAGGGCAACGCCCCAAGAATAACCGCCGTTTTAAATTGTGCCATGATCTTGGTAACTTTATTTTGAAAAGAAATTTAAAATTATTAGGAGAAGGTGTGAAATATACAATTGTGTATTTTAGATCATAACCCTTGTTTGTGACATTAAAACTAGTCAGATTTAAAATAATTGACCAAAATTTTATATACTGTTAGAAAATTAAAAGAGTGACGGACTTAGAAATATATAAACTAAAAGTTGTTGAAAAGGATATACGCTGGCATAAATAAATAAATGAAAGTGAAAACAGCAGGGGTAAAGGTAAAATACCAAATAGGAAGGTAGAGTATTAGTCCTGACTAGTTAAATTAATTTTGATAATTTACCTCCCTGGCAGTGGTAATAGAACGGTGGGATAAAACAGTATTAAAATAATGTTAAGTATGGAGTATGTAATAACTTACCTTGTAGGTATGCAAATACATACATTGTTATCGTGCCATATGTCTGAGGGTGTCCGTTGCTTGGTAAAATTTTAAGCTGCAGGGCAGAGGCCGAGTGAAGTGGTTATCGATAACCACTTTCCTAGTGGTTATCGATAACGGAATAAGAAATTATAGAAGTGAAATTCAAGCTTAAAAAATATTCTGCGACCACAGACCACCAAACGTTAACGGCAGAAGTTAGCGGAAGAGTTAAACATTTTCACCCTCATATTGTTTCAGTTTAAATGTTCGAAGTGTGTGTGTGATTGTGTCTATGAGTGTGTCTTTTTTTACTGGTACCTAATCCTTATCCTTATCCTTATTCTACCTGGAGGCTGTGAGCGCATGCGCCTGTGGCTGCAGCAACCCCTCCAGGTAGATTCCCATCCTCTTTATGCTCACCTTTCCTCATCCTTACTCCTTTCATAGTTTATAATCACTTCATACTCATCGCGACAACACTTTAAAAGCCACCTCATTAGTGTGGAAGTGTGAGTAATACATGATACATGATACAAGAGCGCCACAATAGCAAAGTAGAACACGTAGATTTTTTACAAATTTCTCCTCTTTAAGTAATTCATTTGGACTTTGCTTCACTTTTTGGTTGTGGGTGCCCAAGTCACCATCGGGAGTACCCAGCACATCATTGGGGAGGGGGGAGGTGCCGGGACACCTTCAGAGAGAACGATATCCACACCCCTGCTTTGAATTCTTTCTGTTACTGGGCTTGAGGCGTTTAGTTAATTTTCACTCAATTGTTTTCTTCTGTCTGTTTATTGTTTATGTGTTCCCTAGAGCCGAGTTTCATGGCTACCGTACAAACACTACCGTCTCCTTCCCAGAATGTTGACTTCTAGTTGGGGGTGAGGGCGGGAGGGGATTGACAGTTATTAGTTCATGGAGTTGGTAGGTCAATGATTTTTCCTTCAAGGAAACTTTCCTAGTGATTATCGATCACGGAATAAAAAAAGCATGGAAGTGAAATTCAAGTTTAAAAAATATTCCGCCACCACAAACCACCGAACTTTAACCGCAGAATAGCAGTCCCAAACCACCTTTTTCCTGATCGCGTGCCCATCACTCAAAATAACCGGAAGAAAATTGAAGATTAAAACTGCTGGCCCATGGCCGGTCCATGCATCTGATAAATCAATTGCAGATTACTCTTTCTATGACTATTTTTCTTCGGTGGGTGCACTCCGACAACTTCATCGATAACGATTATCGCCGATACCAGCAGAAACGTTTGCCGGATCTGCAACCATCAATAGTTGAAACCTCGTCATAAAAGTTCAAGTTAAAAAAATGAAGGTATCTTTATCCAAGTCTGGTTGAAATTATTAAGGGTTCACCACTGCTCTTTCAGAGTAAGAGTCAGCCCGAAAAATTATGTCCTATAACGCAAAGGAAAGGAATTTCAGGAGTGAGCCAAGTAGGAGAGAAATCGAGTCGGTCCCCAAAGCACAAGTTTAGATTAACAAGTTTTCCAAAGTTTTGCTCTGCTTCTCCTCCCTGTCTAAACCGTTTCTCTGAGTACCAAATTTCCAAATGTTTTCTACTTGGCCCTGCGTTCGTATGCATGATAACTATGGACAAGTCTGATCTGCAACCCCAAACAGCTTCAGGAATAAATTGCAGCACCTACCAAGGCTTTTTGAGAAAAAAGTCCAACAGAAAACTAAACTCTCTTTTTCTTTCCTGAAGACATGATGTCGGTAATGAAACAACAAGAGCAACGGCGTTGACAAGAAGAAAGAGCTCGTGTCACAGACTATTTTTCTCGCTGCACTTCAGGCCATTGGTTCACTGATATTTTTTGGCAACAAGCGCGCGCTTTCTGTCTTGGGAGCTGTTTGATTTCCGTGATTACTCCCGTCACTTAATTGCAGCATCATGTAGTTATATTCAGCCTCCAGACATAGGCGGATCCAGGGGGGGCAAGGGGGGCACGTGCCCACCCCCCGATCGACCCTCGGCGCCCCCCTGAAAGGTCGATGGCTCCCCCCTGAAATGTCGCTTCCCATCCCCCCCAGGATACGAAAGTCGGCGCCCACCGATAGGATTTGGCGCCCACCTGATAGGTTTTGCCGGTCATAAGTGGCGCCCCCTGGTCCAGATGGCGCCCCCCCCCGGGAAGGTGCCCCCTCCGATCGGCAATCCTGGATCCGCCTATGCCTCCAGATATCTTTACCAATATTTTACGCTTTGTGTTATCTCTCCAAATGAAACGTATCTATAAGAAAGTAATATGAAGCTATGCCACTTCTTGTTGTATTTAACACGCGCATTGACGGGGGTCTGAGCCACCTTCGCTTTGACGGGGGCCGGGTACCCGCCCCCTAAGATTTCGAGAACCACGGTAGGTAGCGAAAAACGGTAAACGGCGTTGGGTTGCCCATCCACTTTTCCATCGAAAACATTTGAACCATTTTTTTGTCAGGTCACATTTAAGGTCACGAGAGGTCAAAAACAGCCGTCATAGGAATAACGTAAATTCAGTTTTTTGGCCATTACATCTGAACAAGTAAAGATAGAGCAAAACGACTTGAACAATATGAATTCTCTCAGCAAGCCGAATCGAATGATGTATAATTTGACAAATGGATTTGACCTGACCTGAGGTCAGGTCAGGGTCAAATTATATAAAATTCCTATCATTAGAACCGCAAAGCCCAGGCGAGTCTAATGCAGCTAAAATAAGTGCTCTATCACCATTTGTTACTGAGTTATTCTGTAAAAACAATTTTTCCCATGTATTTCCAATGGAGAGGTCATGCCTCGTACCTGACCTTAGGTCATCGATATCAAAAATACCGGAACATATTTTAGAGAACTCGGTAGGGTCATTATGTGATATGAGTTTCAATCGGATAAGTTCACCCTGCTCCGACTTATGCTATCTTAAACTTTTTTAGGTCAAGTCACTTGACCTGTACTGGTGACCTGACCTTGAATGACCTAACCTTAAAATTTTCACAGAAGTTGTAAAAATCATGAGGGAAAAGGTATGCCACGTACGGCGGCGCGTAGCGCCGCCGTTTTTCTGCTCTCTCCGAAAAACCCGAGGGGGCGGGTACCCGCCCCCGTCAATGCGCGTGTTAATTGTAATGCTGGCGTTGAACCAGGTTCAAATTTGCTGAAAAAGTCTTAGGGCCCAGCCCTAATATCATACAAGGTTTACATCCCTGAGGGCAATATAAACTCATACGACCGTATTGTTTGGTGCCAAATTACTTTCAAAATACAGTCTACACGTCTAATTCAAAGCGAGACACCAATACTTGCCCCAGCCTCCACATTCGTGCACTCTTCCTGAGCGACTCTGTCAAAGTGTACACTGTACAGTGTACACGCTTGACTTCCAATCATTTTGGACTCGTAGTGAGTCCTTTGCCAGACAAGAAATTGAAACAAGGACATGTGAAAAATTTAACCATATCCAACTTTAAGTTGGAAGACAGTCAAAAAGCATTGGCCAGGCTCTTAACGAACATATTTTTTTCTACAATATACATTTTGTCCAAGTTGTTCCCAGTACGGCTTCTGGAGTCGTAGTCTCACTAAAGTCATCAAGGGACTTGTCACAGAGACCCCGACCCCACCACCCGAACGAGCAACTCCCACAATGAATGGTTGATCTAGAAGCCAAAGTTTAACGTCCCAGAAAGCACAGGGACGGCCGCCCCGCTCAGGTCACCCTCTCACCAGTCAATTGTCTGTCGACCTACGTCGGGTAAACTATTGAGTGCCGGAGCGTCTCAAGGGAACCGATCCCAAGCCTGGACATGCAATGCCACTGCATGCTTCTGAGCAGCGGGCCGGAGCCCAACGCTCTACCAACTGAGCTACCGGGGCGGAAATTTTTTACAGCATAGACCGACCCAGGATTGCCCATTGGGGGTGGGACATATGGCATATGGTTTGAAAGGGGCCATCCGGACCGGAGGGCGTCACTTTTGAACGGAAAAACTCATTAGGTGGACGCAATCCTATCGCGGGGGCGCCGAGGCTCGTATCCTGGAGGGTTGGGAGGGGATAAGGTGGGAAGGGACATTTCAGGGGGTGGCATCGGTCTTCCAGGAGGGTGTCGTCACCATTTCAGGCGGCGTCAAGGCTCGATAGAAGGGAAATTTCCCCTTGCCCCCGGATCCGACTATGATTCATGGTAAAAACGCACTCGCTAGGCTCCTCGCAACGATATACGGACAAGGTTTAGCGTGACCAGGTTCTAATCCAGCCAGAAACTCCTGCTAGGGAACGTCCATCGTCACTTGAGCCGAGAGCTCTCTAAAGAAGCATGTATTCACTGGCCTACATGCAGGGACTGCTTTTGGTAGAATACGAAGGTCATATGGTCCGAGGATACAAAGGTGGAGGGTTCAGCGTTTCTCGTCACTGGCCAGAAGCCAAATCCCTTTGGTCTCATCAACATCTCATGACCCCGCCACTGGCATCATGAGGTGAATAGATTGGACTCCCCACCTTCTGACACGTGACACGTGAAGAACACGGTGTGACAGGCGATAGCCAGCCATTTGTCCTCTCGAGAATTGGTCCCAAGCGGCGCCTGCGGCCGCTGAACTGACTGACCTTTCGAAGCTGACCGCAGTGAGGTTCAGCACAGAGGCGACCAGGGAGAGCATCTCAACGTAAGAGGCTAGTCGACAGACGGTGGCGTCGCCTCCCCATGTGGTCATAAAGTACTCGACGGTGTTGAGCGGTACGCAGAGTAGCAACAGCAGGAGGTCTGCTACTGCCAGCGAGATCAGGAACGCACTGCCGGAAACACATACGCTTGCCCTCAAGTATCCCGTATGGGTCAGCCTCACATGAGTTTTGGTTCAAAAGGTGGTGTCAGCATATGAAAAGCCCGTCTATTCTTTACTCTGTGCTTCTGACGATCTCTTGCAGGTTTTTCACCACAAGCATACACAATGTTCCTGAAATTATGCTAATTTCGTAATTATTTGTATCTTGACCGTCTATTTTGAATTGAAGATGAACTTCTACGAGAAGCTTCGAAATAAAATAGAAATAACTACAACAGAGACACGGAGGATTTCTCATAGCTTAGTGTATGGGCCTATTAGCTGGAATACTAATCAAAGAGAGCACACAACCTTCGGTCCGAAACTTTCCGCTATTTCACTGACTGAATGCACAGAAGAGAATATCTCTCAGCCACGCTCGCTTGGTCAATTCACTCTCCAGGAAGTCAGCTACATGCGGGAGAGCTGCCGAAGATTACCGGCTTTGTGTATATATTTAGAAGGCAGCTGCGGTTCCATCACTGGAAGCCCGCTGCCCTGACGCTGGATTCCAGCCAGGCCCGAGTGTTTACCAAACAGAAAGGGAGCTCCACTGAGCTCCTACGCAGAATACCTGGCTGGATCGTTCAATATCTCCTTTCACCAAGTTTCAAACTGAAAAGACTGCTGGATGTTTTCTTTACTCACCAATATTTTCTCCCATGTGCAATAATTTAAAACTTATTGCACATCAGCCAGCGGCGGTACAGGAAGTCATTTGACCGGGGAGGGGAAGGGGCGCTTGAGCCCCCGAACCCCCCTAGATCCGCCACTGGCATCAACGATTTCAACTTAAACAATATTCCACCACGTCTTGATTCGCGAATGCAATGAATGTAGCTAGTTCTTTCTTGGATATCTTACCCGCATGCCACACAAATGAAAAGTTCGCACCCGAAACGAATACACATGCTATTTGACATCCAAATAGTTTGGTAAAATCCCAATTTTCCTGCTTCAGGAATAAACTCTGTGATTGTTTTATTTCGGCTATGAGTAGGCAGGCTTCATGTTCGACCTTTCGGGTTATCTACAGTACTGAAATGATGAACGAAAATTAGAGTTATCCAGCGCTCTAAATTTTAAGTGAAATTCTCGCCAAGTTTCAAACTGAAAAGACTGTTAAGTGCTTTGTTTACTCACCAATATTTTCTCACATGTGCAATATTTTAAAACATGATGCAACACAAATGGAAGGCTCGCACCCTAAAGAAAGCACATGTTATTTGAAATCCAAATAGTTGGGTTATATCACAATTTTCCTGCTCCATGAATGAACCCTGTGATTGTTTTATTTCGTTGATGAGTAGGCAGGCTTCATATTCAACCTGTCAGGATATTTACAGTGCTGAAATGATGAACTGAAAATTAGAAATAACCAGCGCTCTAAATTATATATATATATATATATATATATATATATATATATATATATATATATATATATATATATATATATATATATATATATGTGTATGGATGTATGGATGTATGTATCCCAATTGGTTGGAATTTTTTTAGTTACCGAAGGTATCACCTCTTCTCTCAAACTAAAAAATTCCAACCAATTGGGATACATACATCCATAGATATATCCATACATATATATATATATATATATATATATATATATATATATATATATATATATATATATATATATATATATATATATATGTATGTATGTATGGATGTATGGATGTAGGTATCCCAATTGGTTGGATTTTTTTTAGTTACCAGAGCTATCACCTCTTCTCTCAAACGGTTCTTGTAGTATGTTTAAACTAGCTAAGAACCTGCTTCTCGGATTTTCAAGGATAGCACTGGTAACTGATCAAACACTACAGGTTCTCTAGCTTTCAACCTCCACCACTGCGATGAATATCCACTGATTTGCTACAAGGCTGCACCGAATGGAGCTGAAACATGTTTATGCCCGCCATCAGTGTAACTTAGCTCTGGTACATATTTTGCCGAGCTTGCAGAGCGGTGATTGTATTTGGTTTCCCAGTCCTCCATTTTGCGTAATTTTGTTGAGTCAAAAGTGCTACGAACAAATTTTATAATAAGGTATGTTATGTGTAAGTATATCATAGCAGTCTGCAGACCTTTAAGATTTAGATATTTCAACATTTAGAGCGCTGGTTATTTCTAATTTTCAGTTCATCATTTCAGCACTGTAAATATCCTGACAGGTTGAACATGAAGCCTGCCTACTCATCAACGAAATAAAACAATCACAGGGTTCATTCATGGAGCAGGAAAATTGTGATATAACCGAACTATTTGGATTTCTAATAACATGTGCTTTCTTTAGGGTGCGAGCCTTCCATTTGTGTTGCATCATGTTTTAAAATATTGCACATGTGAGAAAATATTGGTGAGTAAACAAAGCACTTAGCAGTCTTTTCAGTTTGAAACTTGGCGAGAATTTCACTTAAAATTTAGAGCGCTGGATAACTCTAATTTTTGTTCATCATTTCAGTACTGTAGATAACCCGAAAGGTCGAACATGAAGCCTGCCTACTCATAGCCGAAATAAAACAATAACAGAGTACTATATATATATATATATATATATATATATATATATATATTATTTTGGAAGCAATATATTATCTAAACATATTTGGCTGAATGACACGGCAGCTTTCGCGTTTATGAGTTTTCTTGAAGTCTTCTCGATATGTCTAGTTTGTTTTCGTAATTATTCGGGAAGGCTACCAAGGATTGTTATATATATATATATATATATATATATATATATATATATATTTTATATATATATATATATATATATATATATATATATGTATATATATATATATATATATCCAACAGCACTTATAACATTTTCTATTTTTGATCATAGTTTCCAAAATATTTTCACCTTACTCCAAACACAGTCGAAACTATTGAGACGTTTTAAAAGCTAGCATATTAACGTAAGACACGCATAGAAATTGACAGGGGGTAACTTATCACTTTTTGGGATGCAGTTGCATTCAAATACACGGTTTACACCCCAGCCGCCTGTTTACCGTTCACTATGTTTATTTGCCGTTCCTTTGACACGTCCTCGGCGCCGTATTATCAAAACATCAAGCTGTTGCAGCTCTGCTGGCGCCGATTGGCGTTGCCAGGGAATAGCCTCGGAGGGCTGCGACGATGGCTGATTCAACGTCTAGCCGGATGTGCCGAGTGGGCCAGAAACACCCAAACTATGACACTCTCTCGATGACGGAGATGTCTATACTATCACAGAGTCGCGATCAAATATTTAGCAAACCCTCGCCGGCTAGTGGCATCCAGAGCTTAGCAGAATTATTGATTTCTCTCACGGACTCTAACCTTTATATTGAGATCATCAGTTTCCCCGAAGGAAAGGGAGTTGTTAACCTTACTACTAGGGAAAATGACTACCCCCAACGCACAGATTGAGTAGGCTAGGTGCCAGATTGTGATATGGTACTTATTGAAGGGCTTATTTGCCTAACAAGGTGGGCTCGGTTTTAATACGCGCATTGACGGGGGAGCGTACCCGCCCCCTCGGGTTTTTTGAAGACAGCATAAAAACGGCGGCGCGCAGCGCCGCTGTACTTGGCATACCTTTTCTCTCATCATTTTTACAACTTTTGTCAATATTTTAAGGTTAGATCATCTCAGGTCAGGTCACTAATACAGTCCAAGTGACCTGACATAAAAAAGTTTAAAATAGCATAAGTCGGAACAGGGTGAACTTAGCCGATTGAAACTCATACCACATAATGGGCCCACCAAGTTCTTTGAAATATGTTCCGGTATTTTTGATATCGATGACCTAAGTTCAGGTACGAGCCACGACCTCTCCTTGGAAATACATGGGAAAAGTGGTTTTGACTAAATAACTTAGTAATGGATGATGATAGAGTGTTTATTTTAGCTTCATTAGATTGGCCTTGTCTTTGCAGTTCAAATGATAGGCATTTTTACATAATTTGACTTTGACCTGACCTCAGGTCAGGTCAAATGCAATATTTGACCTGATTTGACCTAGAAAGGTCATATCATACATCATTAGATTTGGCTTGCTGCGAGCATTACAATGTTCCAAATTGTTATACTCTATCCTCACTTGTTCAGACATATTGACTGAAAACCTTTATTTACATGTTATCCCTATGGCGGCATGTTTTGACCTCTAGTGACCTTAGATACGACCTGAAAAAAATGTTTCGCATATTTTCGATAGAGAAGTGGATGGACTACCCACCGCCGTTTACCGTTTTTCGCTACCTAGCGTGGTTCTCGAGATCTTAGGGGGCGGGTACCCGCCCCCCCGTCAAAGCGAAGGTGGCTCAGACCCCCGTCAATGCATGTGTAAAAAGTATTTAAAAATCTGGCTCCCAGAATATTTCCTAAACTTTGTTGGCAGGATCGGGGTTTTCTGACACCTGGTGGTATCCCTCTGGCTAAGTCCTAATGCCATTACTTCTTACTGACAATTTTCGAACACCCAGCCCCGAAATATACCCAAAATTTGTATAGAAGCGATAGACCTGAAATTTCAATAGGGCACCTGCGGGTGGTGAATTGTATCTGAAACCTTTGCACCCTTCCCCGTCTTCTCAGCGAGGTCCTAGATTCGTAGCTCACCAGTACCGGGTAGGAGTGACATGTTTGCTGATGTTTCGCCCAAGTAGAAGGACGGAATCTGAGTCAGCCGACCAGCACTCGTGGGAGCGGAGATTTTAGCTGATCAGCAGCAAGAGGGTAGCATCTGGAGATAGCCAGCCTCAAATAAGGCTGATGGAGGGTGAGAGAGGTATGCTCAAGTATGCTCTTACGGAGGGATGCCCTTGCAAATGAACACCACTATCAAGGCAGAAGCGCACTTACGGATATGTCTATGCTATGAAATTATGTAAGGGAGCAATAAATTCCCCAGGGGTAGAGCGTGACTTCTCACATAAGAGCGGCCTCAAATAAGGCTGATGGAGGGTGGGAGGGGGATACTCAAGCATGCTATCAGGGAGGGATGCCCTCGCAACTGAACACCGCTATCAAGGGAGAAGTTCACTTGCGGAAATTTCAATACTATGGAATTATATAAGGGGCTAAGGGGGCAATGCCTCAGGGGCAGAGCGTGAATAAACTACCCATGTACTTTTTGAAAATGCAAGAGGTGGTCTCCTGAGCCCGTTCGGGATGTTTCAGTGATGGCTTTTGTCGCAACGGGAACCAGCAGATCTAGGATTTTACTAAATAAATCTGAAGAGCACCGTTGTCTGGAGATGAGCGACGAAGACAAAACAGGATAGCCTACGACCGTGATAAGGTTCGTTGTTCGAAGGGTGTGGGAAAACACCTCCACCTGCCTTCTAAAGATAACTTTAACCCGCGCCCCACCGGGAGTCCGGTGCCACCTTCGCCCCACCGGGGGCCATCGTTGACCCCCTCTAACTCCGAAAATATGAGGGTTAGCGCAAATCTGCCAAGTGCATTATAAAGCTCGCGCGTGAATTCAGTAGGAAATTATTTAGCATGCTTAAGCGCTCAGGTTGCAATGGTTTGACCTCCAGAGGTCAAGTTAGGTCACGATAGGCTCTTGTCACTCAAATATGCAATGCTTAAGAAAACTTGGCATAACCTTATGCCATTAGAGCTATTGAGATCTGGTAAAGTACATTGGATAGGAAAATACCAGACCTTTTTCCGCTGTGAGGAACGTAATGACCTTTCACCAGTGGTTTGACCTCCAGAGGTCACCTGGGGACCTCATATGTCCTGAGGTCATCAAAGGTCAGGAAATAATATTACCGTAAATCAAACGAAACTCAGTGATAAGACATACACGATGGTGTTTAATTCAGCGCTCTAGCTTAATTAGGTCAAAAGTTATTGCCAAAATACCATTTTTGACCCCTGGTGACCTTGCATGACCTCGGAGAGGTGAAAGGGAAAATATGACCCCTGAGATCCGTGAAAGTGTGTCCAAGGACACTTTTCTGAGCAGGCTGAGCATTTGTAATCATTTTTGTGACTTTTAGACCATAAGACAGCTTTTTGCCATGCTTTTTCAATGGAGGAGGTCACCTCGTGACCTGACCTCAGGTCACGAAATCGAAAAAAATCCTTGATATACGCCTTGTAGACCCTGGCAGGGCGATGAAGTGCAGAAAGTTTCAAACCGATCGACTGAGAAACGTAACTCTTATAGAGCTCAAAGTTTGAAGTGAGGTGACCTTGGTTGACCTCGCCTGGTGACCTGACCTTGGATGGCCCGGGGTAAAAATTTCAGGGACGGTTGGAATATGATGGGGTAAAAGATAGAGCCCTCAACTGCGGTCCGGCGTCTCGTCGTTTTTCTGCTATCCCGAAAAATCCTTAGGGGGGGCATCGAGGGCCCCCCGGTGGGGCGAGGGTTAAGGGGACTGTTCCGCACAACTTAAGCAATCCACTTGCGTTCCCTGCCCGGGTGGGGCACATTCAAAGACATGTGAACATGACGTAGCCAGGGGTTCCTCTTTGGGCTTTAGACGCGAATGTCTCCTTAGTTCCTTGCATCTGCCCCTGACGAAGACCGTGGAGCTGGTCAACACTCAAATACGAAGCGGCGACACCTAGATCTGGCCAACACTCAAATCTGGAGGTAAAAAATCTGGAGTTGGAAACTTCAATATGAGGAAGTATCTGAAACTGTTCAGCGTTCAGCGGGAACCACCTGGAGATGAACAGAGTGCATGGGATCGGCATGCAATTCATGCAAAGGTAGCTGATTCCACTGACGAATCCAAAGGAGGAGGACACTTGCCCCTCAACGGAAAAAAACTCGCGGAAAAACTATGTTTTTGACCCTCTCCCTCCCCAAAGCTGTCGACCTTTACACCCGGCTGTTTTATAAACAAGGTTTGTGGGCTTCAACTGAACTCCTCAACTTCAAACAGAACTAGGCAACTTCATTGTAAAGATTGGACCTTGGCCTCTTGATAGTTAAAATCGCTTTGGGTGAATGATCTTGGATAAAAAGACAAACATCTTGTGGCCACATCTTTCAACCCATGGCGTTTTGTTTTTACTTTTCGACTCGGGATTACCCACCCCTTCAAACCTATTGGCAAGTTAAATTATTGTCAAATCTTCCACCGCGTGACGTTTTATTGCTTTCGACTTTGGTTCCCCCTAACCTACCAGCTAGATCAACTAAAGAGAATATACAGCTTACTAGCACTCAAATGAGGGATGGGATTGAGGCTTGAAGGCAACCAGTTTTCAGATATTGGAGCATCCGGGACTAGACAGTGGTATTGACCTATCCATAACTCAAAGGTACAGGGGGGAGCAATTAATTAATTTTGGAGGCTTATCACCGCACCGACTGCCAGGGTTAAATGGCGTCACCAACTATTTCCCTGTCGGAAGTGTTTCTCGGAAGCCAGCTTGCTCCATGAAAAAGGAGCGAGCTGGCTCTCGAGAAACTCAGGGAATGACAACAGGGAATGAGTTGGTGACGCCATTTAACGCTAGCGGCTGGTGCGAAGATAAACCCCCAAAATTAGTTATTAACCCAATGGGGTGGCAAATCTAAGTGGTCACGAATAACATATAAATACTTAAATCCTACCAGCCCTTCACCTCTTGCATGGGGGAGACATCCGGAACTCACCAGCCACAAAATAAGACGACATATGGAGCTGACTCACGCTCAGCTGGGGATGGCATATACCTAGGTTGCCAACTCTCGAATGGCCGAGGCAGCCGTTTCGCACCAGGCAGCCGTTTCAAGCTGCCTCGTGCTTTAATGTGTGAACATCTGAGCTTAACCGGCTATAAGAGGAGACATTTGGAGAAGGCGCCTTCCCTCGTTAATGGTTGTTACTAGGTAGAAAAAGAGGACTGTTTATCTTAGTACAGTTTTTTCATTGTTCTGCAGCACGCTTAACCTCATTTCTGCATGGTGTTTATGAAGACACTGTAGGTTTCTACATTTACGCATGATCATTCAAGTTGGTGAAAGTTTATAAATCGATTGAAATACTGGCAATTATCAAGAGAGTGGGCTGGACTTCAATATGTTGAGATAAAAATGCAGCAAAAGCAAATAAACAACACCAACAAGCACATCACGAAAATAGATCCGCGTCACCATGTCGTCAGTGTTCAGCAAAGCTCGACGCCTTAGCATTTTTTACCACTACTGCTACTTCAGCTACCTTTGCCAGTTAAATCTGCCACCCCTAAAAATGCAAATTTTTTCCAAGTCCGGAATGGCAACTCGCTATTCTGCTATCGTTTTTTATTATAGAGCGCTAATAAAGCATTACCCAAATAGCTGTTTTTAATCGTTCTTTTGAATATAAGTTTCAAGAAAAATCACAGCTTCTTTGTGTATTACATAAAAGT
This sequence comes from Lepas anatifera, assembly GCA_034440635.1. NCBI lineage: Eukaryota > Metazoa > Arthropoda > Thecostraca > Lepadidae > Lepas > Lepas anatifera. Next base: position 1,931,501 of record JAOTON010002274.1, read on the forward strand.
GTGCAATTGTATTGTAAGATACGTACCCAAAAAAAGCGTAGCAAAAGCAGTCAGTCAACGTCATTTGTTTTCTCATAGACAAAAATATTTATTGGTGATATCTCCATAATTTAGGATAATATAATATATAGATATATAATCTAGAATATAATCCTTAATAGCTTATCCATTATATCCATAATCTAAACATATTTCCATCTCCTAATTATTTTCTAGGAGCGGTCCTTTAATGATCCAACAGTAGCAATCGCGGTTCTGAATCCCTTTTGATTCCGCTGCCCGTTACTGCGCTACTTCTTGGCTATGGAGCCGTTATACCGCTACTCCGCTACGATCTGGAGAGTCCGCGAGTGGCACAGTAGTGAAGCAGTCGACTCAGGTAGCGGACCGCCCAGCTCCAGTTTTCAGTTCTGTTAGGTTTTATCGATAGAAAAGGAAAGCATATGGGAACATGTTTTAGAGTTCCACAACAAATTAAAACCACCAAAGTTCCTATAATTAAAGCAATTACAACTTACCAGCCCCGGGGGACGACCTGAATGGCGACTGTTACAAGTCAACAACGTTAAGATTTTAGCAATTGCAAACCCGTCACCCGCGTTTACAGTGCGGTCACTATTTTCGCACAAGATTAAACTCCAAATAATTTCTACTCCATGAGCAAGCCGATTGAAGTTGGCCAATCAAAAAGGCCCTTACCTGGTGGCACTGCGAGTGCTCCGGTCACGCTTCAGCGCAATGATGATGAGCGTGTTTCCAATCACACCCAGCACGAATGTAATGGCGTGGGTGATGATGACGGGCACGAACTGCGGGATGAACCGCCACGGCTTCAGCATCTCCTCCGGATCCGCGTAAGATATCAGCATTCCGTGCGAGGACACGCTCTCCACTGACGAGAGGTTGGCAGGGCTCGCCGTCGGCCGCTGGCTTGCAACAGCGTCAAAATCCATGGAGGCGAAGGACGAGTTGGGTATGATCGTGGTGTTCATACTGTGTCCGAAGTACTCTGTTGTATCCATGGTAGAAGTGGTGAAAACTGACATCTACCGACGTTTACCAAAGGATTTTGAGGTGGCTCAGGAAACACTTGTGAAAACAGATATGAAAAATGACCCTAGAGGATGACTGAAAATGTATAAAATTACGTGTGAAATCACTCCAGGAATATATTTCTGTGTATGTGGTACTAAGTGCCTACTAACTCCACCAGAATGGTTTATTCAAGGCTATCCATGCCACCAGCCGTGTGCTTTACTATTTATCCGGACCAAAAGATTGGAGGCTCTCCACTTTTGCCTGGAATCCGTCAAAATACTCTCCCTACTCTTCGGCAGTCCTGTTCATGGCAAGTCAGCGCACTGGCGTGCAGAGGAGGCCTCCTCAGGAGAGCACGGCACGCTCGGGCAGGGGTGAGAACGGCAACTGGTGGCTGATCGGCGGGCCATCGCCGCCGACGTTGGAGGGTGCGCCGTCGTCGCTAGCGACGGAGGCAGGTCCTCTCCCGGAGTTAGTGTGAGGTGTGTGTGAGAGAGAGAGAGAGAGAGAGAGAGAGAGGGAGAGGAACAGGGTGTAGGATGTATCAATTCATTATAATCAGGAATGTGATAATCTACAAAAAGTTCATGTTTTCATGTTTCAATTAAAGGGTGGTGATAATCGTAAACACGGCTTCGACTATGATGACCCTATAGGGCTTCCGGCCTGTCTTCGCCCCGTAGTCGAAGAGAAAATACTGAATACTGATAATTGGAGAGCAGGTATTGAACACGGACTATACCAGCAGGCCGAGATCTTGGGAGGTGTCATCAAAGTATGAGATAAGTGGTGATATCGTCTGGTGGATTTTTAAACACTTCCCTAACCACCACCTTAGGTGGAAAATGTACCTGCTACATACATAGCATAGGTGTAGGAGCTTCCAGAACACTGGGGGAAAGAGAGGTCAGGGTGTACTTTGAAATGATGTATTCCCAATCAACGCCGTTGGGGCTATGGTTAAGACCTGGAATATAGGTGGTATGGACCTCCTGGTCCTCCTGTTCTTGCACCTATGATTCATAATATTATAATATTGTAATCCCTAATTGAATGGGGGGTGGGTGTCTTTATATGTTTCCATACGCCGGGGTCCTTAGACCTTGAATATAGGTGGTATGGACCTCCTGGTCCTCCTGTTCTTGCACCTATGATTTATAATATTGTAATATTGTATAAATCCACCTGAATTTTGTCTGGCGACTTTCGTTTCGTGCTCTGAGAATATTACCTACCGCTGGAACCGGTATAAAGGAAAAATAATAAAGATATGTTTTTAAAGCTGGGTGGAAGCTAGAAGGTAGACTTTCCCTCGAACAGAAAGTGTAGACAACCACCTCCACGTCTCCTCAGCTTCTGGACATATTGATTTTTGAATAATGTTGAATGCACTCTGTCACAGGACTTTCAATGGGTAAGCACTTTCTCCACCTGAATTTTATACGCAAATCCAGAGGTAGGGAAGCAAATGGGTACTCACCCCCCTCCCCGTTGCCAACTCTTGACACCAACTGAAATGGTCCCGGCACCCCAGTCTATGGTGACCCTCCCCCCCGGAATGTCACTTCTCTCCCCTGACTCAGAATGTGACTATTGGCGTCCCCACGACAGGAGTTGGCGCCTACATGATAAATTTTTCCGCCAATAAGCGGCGCCCTCTGGTCCGGATGGTGTCACCCGGCCATGCTCTTTCGCTTAATAAGCTGATGCATCTCCCCATTGGCGGATGCAGGAGCAGGTTTTGAAAGGAGCCAAACTAACGTTGTGGGGAGCTAAATTGAGAAAAAATCGCGAAAACATATAATTATTTAAGAAAAAACGGCTAGAAGTTCGTCCTTTGGGGGAAAATACTATTTTAGGATTTGGAAAGGGCCACGGCCCCTTTGAACCCCACCCCCTCCCCTTAGACCCGCCAGAGCAACCCCTCTCTATTTGCGTGGGCATCGTCCTCTCTTCTTTCTTGTGACCCTCTGTAAAACACAGTGCTTTAACACGCGCATTGACGAGGAGGCGGGTACCCGCCCCCCTTGGGGTTTTCGGAGATAGCATGCCAAAAACGGCGGCTCTACGCGCTGCCGTACTTGGCATGCCTTTTTCTTCCTCATTTTTACAACTTTTGTCAAAATTTTAAGGTTAGGTCATCTCAGGTCAGGTCATTAGTACAGGTCAAGTGACCTGACCTCAAACAAAGTTTAAGATAGCATAAGTAGGAACAGGGTGAACTTATCCGATTGAAGCTCATCAAATAATGGGCCCACCGAGTTCTCTAAAATATGTTTCGGTATTTTCAATATCAATGAACTAAGGTCAGGTATAAGCCATTACCACTTTGTTGGAAATACATGAAACAAAAAAATTTAACTGAATAACATAGATATGGATAGTGATAGAGCGTTTATTTTAACTTCATGAGATTTGCCTTGTCATTGCAGTTCTAATTAGTTGCATTTTGCCCAATTTGACTTGACCGCTGCTCAAATCAACCTAGCAAGGTCATGTTATATATAATTAGATTCCTCTTGCTGCGATGATTTATACAGTTAAATCGTTTTGCTCTATATTTACTTACTCAGATGTAATGACCGAAAACCTTCATTTACATGTTATCCCTATGATGGCATGTTTTGACCTCTACTGACCTTAAATGTGACCTGACAAAAATGGTTCATATATTTTCGATGGAGAAGTGGATGGGCTATCCAACGCCGTTTACCGTTTTTCGCTACCTAGCGTGGTTCTCGAGATCTTAGGAGGAGGGGGCAGGTACCCGCTCCCCCCGTCAAGGTGAAAGTGGCTCACACCTCCGTCAATGCGCGTGTTAAAACCTTATAGCAAACGCCAAGAACTTTGCCACAGGGGGAGAGGAAGGAGGAGTAGGAAAGCCCGTCTCGCGACCTTTCGCCCGAATTCATCTCACTCAGGTTCTGGTAAAACTTACAAATCGTATTATGAGTAGGAATGGGGAGTTACGAGGTGTCCAGCATAGGTGGGTCCAAGATTTTCAATGGTGGGGCTCATGGTCGGGGGGCACCAATTTTGGGTGACAAAACCCGTCAGATTGGCGCATATTGCGAGGGCGCCCATACTCGCATCCTGGGAGGGGGTGGAGGGAGCGAAATTTGAGGATGCTCCATAGAAATGTTAGGGGGAGAGCTGAGGGTCAATTGGGAGGAAAGTGCCTCTCAACTACCCCCCACCTGAATTCGCCAATGGATTTCAAATTCCCGAATAGTTTTTCGTGTATAAAGGGGATAATTTTTCTCAGTGACGCAACTGTTCTGAGACCTCTCACCCTTTTCCTGCCGGTGGCGACGTGCCTACCATTGGGGGAGACGTTCCAGTCATAGCCCCCTCCCCTTCCCAAAGCGCTGGAGGGGGGGCAAAACTATCTTTTGGCACCCCAAAGGCCGGATAAATTTTTGAAAAAGGTGTTTACACTAGGTCTGTCGAGCAAAAAAATATTCGCTCCCACCCCGGGAGAGCGATCATGTACTTGGAGAGGTAGCTTACACTAGGTCTGTCGAGCACCCAAATTGCACGCCCCCCCAGGAGGAGAGGCAGACATGGGTTTGCCCCCAGACTCGGGTCTGCGTCCACTCCTGGTTCCTACCACACACTACAACCATGTGCTGCATAAATGCTTCTGGCTGACGGCGGCTGGACTTAATCCAGAGTATAGACAGATGTGCGATACACTGTTAACTTGAGTGTGAACTTACCCTTGGGGTCATAGCGGTCAGCAAATCAGCACTGCCTGCGCAGGCTTGCTGTACTGCAACACATCACTATACTGTTATGTTGTACCGCACTACACAGCTGGGTTGGTACGCTGTGCCGCAAGGCACAATTTTGTCTTGTGCAGACATCAGCTCCTCAGGGGTGCTGGGCAAAGTAATGAATGCTTGCATCCCCCCGCCGATCGGCCCTCAGCGCCCCCTAAAATGGTAACGGTGTCTCCCTGAGACGTCGATAGCGCCTCCTGAAATGACGCTTCCATAAGCGTCGCCACCGGCAAAAAAAGTGTGGGGGGGGCAGTAGGGACTGTCCATTTTACTGGTACCCCCAGGTTTGCAAAATAGTCCACCAGATTCCCATTATTTTGTCAAAATGCTACTCAAAACTGGTTTTGGCTTCCTCGAGACTAAAAAACTGACCATGCGCAGCGGGGGTGAACATAGCCCCTATATCGTGCCAATACACGGTGATGCAGGAGACCAGAAGAAAACGGGTTGGAGCCTCAGCTCAAAAACTGTTTACGGTGGAACGATAATGTTTACTTCAAATGAAGGCTTTCTATTGGGTGGTTCAAGCAAGCACGCACAATGATGGTTTTCAATATTGGGCTTTCGACCAATGACCATTTAGTGATGTCAGTAAAATATAATAATTGTATACTGGTGATAACCACTTTTAATTAAGAACTTATGGACGATATAATGATGATTTGTACTTCAGTTCAAGGCTGGTGGTCAAATGGTTTGGATACAAACACAAAATATCAGATTCAGATTCCAGATTTTGACAAATTATGATAAAGTGATGCCATAAAAATATCACTACACGTTGGTTATACCATAGGTGGATCCAGAGGTAGGTGCCATCCATCCAGAGGCAGGCAAAGAGGGGCAGGTGCCCTCCCCGACCGACCCTCAGCGCCCCCTAAAATGGTCACGGCACTCCAGTAAAGGGTCGATGGCTGGCCGCGGATTGAAATATTTTGCTTCCAAACCCCCATGCGAAAATCGACGTCCCGCGATAGGATTTCGCGTCCATCTGATAATATTTTCCGGCCAAAAGTGGTGCCTCCCTTCGTCTGGATGGCAGTCTCCACCCCAGCAAGATGTTCCCCCCACCCCTGATCGGCGATCCTGGATCCGCCTATGGGTAATGGTGTTTTTTAATCAAGGTCTTAGAATGATAGAATATAATTTTTTTATTAACTAGAAGCCTTTTCGTTGAATGGTACAAACACAAAACATACTTGTTTCGAATTTAGGTTTCCGTCAAAATACGCTTTGGTCACGCATGAAAACACCACAATTTTTCTTTGCTAGCGCTCATTTTCAGTTCCACCACAGAGACCATTGAGGGTATTTTATGGCTCTGATGCTCAGTACAATAGATTCAAGTGACTACAAAGCCGGCAAATCTGACCAAAAGCCATACGCTAAGTAAAACTTGCGATTTATATGGAAACGTTTGATTTGGAGCAAATCGACAACTGCAGCTGCCATGTTACGTGCTATTTCGTACACACATATGTAAAATCGCCAGATTATATCCTCTATAGTATTTAAATGGTGACAGCATCAGGCTGGCATGCAACGACCCAAAACAAATTCACGATTTTAGTCCTCCGCTAATTATCAGTAGGACTAAAACCGTCACAACCTGTTTTCGGTCGCCGGATGTCAACCCGATAATTTCATTATTAAGACTATAGAGAACAATCCCTCAATTATTCGCTACAATTTTCCAGCTGATCTTAATAGTAGATTTTTTGCTGGTTTAAGAAAACGTGCTTTGTGCGGGATTTTATTTTCAAAACACACCGTTATTAAAATGGCCTCAAAATGTTGTTGGGACCAGCTAGAGCCGTATTTCTGTGACCAGAAGGTTACAGAAATCCGAACGATAACAATGCAATGATGGCTAGGTGTTAGTATTTGCAATTCTTGTTTGGAATCATACCATTGTCTTTTTAGTAAGATTGCGGATGTAATGACATGGAAGAATTTTCATGGTTCAGCAACTGTGAAATGGACGTGGCACGGTACATGAAGTAGAAGTATAAATTCTTAAACGTATTATATCCATTTGGTATCATTTCTAAAAAGTCATTTTTAAGGGTTTCATCCTGTTGTTTAGACCCGCTGCATCACTATGCAATGCTCCAAACTAAACCATGAAACCTATAAACTATCAAATATGTTTAAAAAAAGACTATCAATTTTATAGCCACACCCATTTATTGCGCTTCATAGAGTACGAATGAAGCTTCACGTGTAACACAGTACCAAGTCACAGTCAAAGAAAAAAGCATTGATGATTCTCCCTTCACAGCACCTCTAAGCCGCCGACACCACCGGCACCGCCGGCCTAGAATTTGAGTTTAGATATCAAGGGTTTAATACGGTGCAAACCTTTGAACTTAAACTACCAGTAGTTTTTGTTGTTCAGTGTCTTTTTTGGGAAGTTGGGATGCACCTTCTGGAACTTCTCCACGCCCTGACAGTTTTTTATGAGCTGGTCTTGCCTAGTAGGAATCTTGATGCACTTTGTGATGGTGCCGCAGCACCTCTCGGTCAGGTTGTTGGCCACTCTGACATTCCGCTCAAACTCCTCCGTTCCCTTGTACTGCTGGTCCTCGGCCCACAGTCTGGAATCCCTCAACAGCCACGTGTGATAGACTTTGCAGATGGTGAAGAGCATGAATGAGTTTGAGCCGCACAGGTCTGCCGCCGGTCTTGGAGGCGAGCTTCTCGAGGGAGTACTGCAAAAGGGGTTGTAGGCGAGGCTGCTGGCTGGCTCGGCGGTATTCCAGCCGTGCCTGCCCAACACTTGCCTTGATACTTTTCCCACGAGAAGCCCAGCTTCAAAGATCTCACCTCCAAGACCGCACTGGCCGACCTGTGGGATCCTAAATCCTTCATGCTTTTCGCCATCCTTGGGAGTCGACCACAAGTAACTGGCGAGGGATTCCAAGCTGTGGGGCGAGGACCACCAGTACAAGGAAACTGAGGAGTTTGTGCGGAATGCCAGAGTCACCAGCGACCTGACCGAGAGGTGCTGCTGCACCATCACAAAGTACAGCAAGATTCTTACCTGGAAAGACAGGCTCAGAAGAATAAAACTGCTGCAGGGTATGGAGATGTTCTGGAAGGTATATGCCAACTTCACCAAGAAGACACTGACAAACCAAAACTGCTGGTAGTTGATGTTTAAAGGTCTGCACCGTATTAAACACTTGAGGTCTAAACTGAGAATCTAGACCGGCGGTGCCGGTGGCATCGGCAGCTGGGAGGTATTGTGAAGGGGGAATCATCAATGCTTCTTGTGAATGACTGTGACTTGGTACTGTGTTACACGTAAAGCTTCTTGTGGCATTTGTACTCAATGAAGCGCAATAAATAAGGTGTGTGAATATAACCAGTAGATTTTTTTCGTTTCGTGGTATAGATTGGGGTATTAGAGCAATATAGGGGATACCCTCAACCTCGCTGGGCATGGTCAGTTTTTGAGTCTCGAAGAAAACGAAACCAGTTCTGAGAAGCATTTAGGCCAAATAATGGGAATCTGGTGGACTATTTTGGAAACTTGCGGGTGCAAGTCAAATGGGCAGCCATAGGGGGCAGTCAAACTTCAACCTGATACTGCCAAAAAACTTTCAACGTCAGGACCAAAAACCGTTCGAATTTGGGCTCATCGTTGCCTTCTGCAGCGGCTGGTTATAAGAATGTCTGGTTTTCTCTCATTTTAACTGATATCAGGAAATTGTTTGCCAAGAAGTGAGAGGCCCAGGCCCCCCTTTCCGAACGTTTGTGGACGCTACCCATCAGGATGCAAGTATCGGCCCGGCGCCGCCACGATAGGATTTGGCACCCGTCTAATAGATTGTTACGTCTAAAAGTGGTGCCCCACTAATCTTAGATAGCGCTCCCCCAATTTGGCTATCCTGGATCCGCCCATGGAAAGGGATAATACAAAAGAACAGAAAAAATTTTGCTTTTGAAGAATGTCCTCCAATTGGGATAAAAAACGAGAGGGCGGGTCCACCCGTCGATTCAGAACATCAGGGGTAGGTAAGTGCCACTTGTCCCTCTCCGGCGCCACCGGTTCCCGCGCCCTTGAAACAATCGAGTAATTCCGTAAATTTAAAGGGTAGCGGGTTCGTAGACAACCTAAGGTAATCAGCGGGATTCACTAGCTTTCACTTGGGAGGCTGTTCATAAACCAGGAGCCGCATATTTCTGTGGTTTTGACTACACCCCCTCCCCCATGTAACGTTTTTTTGTTTTTTAGCAGCCGTCTGTAACGCTTGATAACTCTTGGCCGACTCCTCAACCCCTCTTGAGTTGCGTAATATATGCACGGCCCCTGACAGATTTCGTAAGCTTCACTTCCGTGTATCAGATTTATACATTCTAAAGGTTACCACTCAGTAATTATATGAACGTAAAATCCAGGCCTGCATTCACTGGAGTCCCACTGAGGTCCCGCTGGGCACCACTGGGGTGTCCCACTGGCGTTCCGCTGGGAGAGTGGTATGTAAAGATTTTCTTTGGTTTTACGAAGAGAAGACTCGTGTTCATTCGAAAGCTTTTCACAATAAAATTCAAAATATTCCAAGCAATGCTCACTGCAGGCAATACTGCAGAGATCAATAAAGGTTTAAGAATGTTCAATGGGCCTACAAACAGGAGCCATCAATTAATTTCTTGATTAGTACCTAATTCTATGGAAACTGGCACAATCCATACGATTTAGGGTTTTTATTACTTTAGCTCGTTTCGCTTTAACACATCTAATAATAGAGCAAACTGCCCCATAATACCATGGTAACTTCCTTGTTCGACACCACTGTGCCTGTTTTTTTTTTTTAATAAGCGCTGACCATCCTCCATCCATGCATGGTGCCCTAATAACGGAATTATTTGTATTTCAATTTTGAGAGTTGTCAACTATGCACAATCCCATTGAGAAAATAATAAATTGGATAATTGCGATCGATACATTGCAGATGAAGTTCACGGAGGGTGAATGCAGACCAAGGTTTCACGGAAGTTGAATACCCATGCAGACCAAGGTTTCACGGAGGGTGAATACCCGTGCAGACTAAGGTTTCGGAGACTTGATTCGGTTAGGCGGATAGAAAATCTGCAGCGAAACCATAAAAAGGCTTAGATATCTGCTTTACAGGCGAGAAAAGGAAGCGGACCATTCGGTGACTTTGTTTCACATTCAAGCTTATCAAATGGAGGCTGTGTTGCGTTATTCTTTACTAAGTTACAGTGATGTAAAAACGTGGCGTCGTACGTCACACCTAGCGCCCAGCTACGCTCTGTTACATATAGGTCTAAGCTAGGCGAAACCCTGTAATGAAACTTAATCCATCTCTGCTGTTTGGTTCACACAAAAGCCCGAGTATTTCGTCCCGCTGCATAAAATCAGAACCATTAAAAATTGCATAAGGTATCCAACATTTATGATTGCACTAATGTACAGTCGGCTTGGATAGCATGCTTAGTTCCGTGTCAAATTTGCCTCACTTCCCACCGCTCTGCGTCACCAGCGCACAAATCAGTTTTCGAATCCATCTAACATAGTTTACAAGATCATTCACAACCAGAGAATATTTTCCAAGTTGGGCCCGGCAACATTTGTGGGCGGCAAACGACTTAGTCTGGGCGATATTGCTGATGCACATATTACCGGGCACTGATACCTAGCGGCCACAAACAGGCCGCGTTTTTCGGGCCGGGTGAGACCTTAGACATTGTTTGCCCGGGCGCCATTATGCGCGTTATGAGAGAAAATCTAATCAGTGCTTTTGTGTTGACACCGGCGTTGGCTTGTGGACCTGCGGTACACGCTTCACCATATCGATGATTCGACAACGCGGCCTTGACCTCACAGACATGGTCAACATCAGGTGCAGGACGGCAACCGGTGATTTCAGAACTAAAGTTCTACGATACAATTTTAGGATATGAAGCATGAAATGCACAATTTGTACACAACCAGCTCAAGCCTGAAAAAAATCCACCGTCGCCATCGTATTTAAACGGGAGATTCTAAGGGGATGAGGGCAATGACTATCGGCTTCCAGCCACAATTAACGACGGGAGGGCAAAAAGCGCCTTATCCAACAGGTGCCGCCCAGATGGTATACTGCTGTCCCCTAAGCCTTCACCCAGCCCCTCCCCCCGTCCTAAGCGAAGTCCTAAAACCGCAACTATTGCAAATGGAAACTCAATGAGGCTTCTGAATACGTTCTTGCGGTGTCACCGTGGCTGGGCCGTTGCAGATGGTGAAGAGACAGCTGTTGTGACGTTGCTCGATCAAATTTCCTTCAAAGTGAAGTCCCATCGCCTTTTACTGCACCACTGGATTATTGAGGCCTGCCACACAACAACACGACACAGTACTCGGGCCCGCACGGCGCGTCTGCAACTGACACTAATGAGATTAAAACGGTAAAACACACCTGCAGTGCATATGGCTGATTCACATGAGATGCACTCAGTGGCGAATTTGAGACGAGAGGGAATTGGGACAGAGCCTTCTGCTCAGTTTCCTTATCCCTTGAAACTTGGTTACCCAGAACTACCCTAGGATTCATTTTATCATGCTGCGTTCTAGATGTCCTTCGAGCGGTAACTCACCATCAAATACTGTAACTATCGCCATTGATTACTTCGCATCCGTGGAAAGGTTTCAGGTACGCCACTGGCTGTGTCGTATTGCAGGTGAATGATGAGAACGGGGCCTGTTGAAGTGTTTGGCGGGAATCTAATCTGGGAACCGCGACGGCGGCCTACAATTATTACAGCTGGGGTTTCAAGATTTTGGACCTTGTTGCAGTAAAATGCCCATATTTTTCTGAGATTGCCATACTAACACATCACAGAAGTGGACGGCGCTCACTCAATTCCCGGAGTACTGTATCAACCCAGAGCTAGAGTGAATAACGACCTGAGCATTTTTGACACTGCCAAACGCTCAAATACATCACTGTCTGAAAACAATTAAGAGCTCACTCAGAGGCTGCTTCCAACTAAGAGATTGTGGACAATAATATCAGTAAGGACATGGATAAGAGCACTGCCGGAACCCCATTCGGTCTCGGGGGACCCAAGCGGAATTGCACTCTGTAAAAGAGAGGGGTGGAACTGGGTACCAGCAAATTGGCAGTGTCCATTGCCAGAAGAAAGAATAGGTACATACATACTTCTTATGCAGCATGAAGATACCGACTATTTTCATTTTTCATAGATTACTCTAACACCTGCCAATATGCATTGTTGGCGGTGATTATGAATAATGGGTAAAAATTCCGACTGTCGAAAGTTATAACCTTTTGTCGAATTTCTAAAATTTTCCGATATGATATTCTAGCCAGTAGTAAACAGACAACCACTTGGTGCTGTTGTCGAAAAAATAATCATCGTCGTCGACTGACGGTGCAAACAAGGTTAAATCAGCCTCCAGTAGCTTGCAATGTTGTTTTTAAGTTAACGGAACATGAGCAGTTCCATAAGTCAACCATATATGGTGTTGCACACCTGAGAGTTTCTGCTGACGTACAAGGCTAGTAAGGTACAGCAGCTGGCAGTGGTAGATCCAGGGGGGCAAAACGTCATTTGTCTCCCCAAACGGAAAAGCTCGTGGAAAAACGATGTTTTGCCCTCCCCCAAAGCGGTCGACCTCCTTTTTGCCCGGACTCCTTTTTAGTTTATAAACATGATTTTTGTGTTTCAACTCTCAACTGCCAACAGAACCATTTAAGTTCAGTTTAAATATTGGGCCTTGAATAGGAAAACGGCATCTTGAGCCCATATGTTTCAACCCCGTGGCGTTTTTCTCCTCCAATACCCCAAATTCTACCATCAAATAATATTGTAGCACATTTTTCACTGCGTGGCGTTTTTTTCGACTTCGGTTTGACCCCCAAACCGAACGGCTATATCCGCCACTGGAAGCTGGTCAACCCAGTTACTGGAGTAGGTGACACATTTGTATTTTTCCACGGTGTATGACTGCCAAAATAGAGGTTTTAGCTGCATGGTCTAAGCTGAAAATACATCCTTCAAAACACAAAATTAGGCGTGCGGCTGGAATTTCCATTTAGCAGCTGCTTCCCTCAATTGCATGGAGTGACATCAGTGATTTAACCCTCGCCCCGGTGGGGGTGTTTGAACTCTACCTCAGGTTTTTCCGGCGTCACCTCCAAAAATGTTTAAGGTGGCATAAGTAAGAAATCAGTGAATCAATCGGATGGAAACTTATACCCTGTAATGGACCTACCGAGTGCTACAAAATATACTCGGATATTTTTTATATCAATGACCTATGGTCAAGTACAGGATCATAACCTCTCCACTGGTAATAAATGGGAAAAACAGAAATTGGGTTGTATTTGTGTAAATATAGCTGAGAATATCTCCATATTCTCCAAATCGTAGTATCCTGGGCCCATTTCTAGATTCATGTTGCAACTTTTGACCTGTGACCTCAGAGAGGTCATCTGACGCTACTTAAGCAATTTTTCAGACTTAGGTCAATAACTTTGCATGAAATGATGATACAGCCTTTTTGATACCATCGCGTTTGGATTGTTAGTGCGAGTCGATTTATATGCACATTGACTATGCTAGGCGGAAAAATGACCATGACATGACCGGAGGTCAGGTCATTTTTATGTTTTGACCTAGTATGATCATATTATATCATTCGATTTTCCGTGACGAAAGGAAGCGAATGGTGCCTAAAACATAATTTTAACTGAAATCTGTCAGATGCTATAGCCAAAAAACTTTACTCGGCATGCCACCATCTTTGACCTGTCATGACCTCAATATTGACCTGAGGCAAAGAAATGACTGATATATTTTCGTCATGAATTTGTATGACCTTTCCACCAGCGGTAGCGTTTTTTCCCTAGTCCCGCAGAGGGGCCGATTTCGAATGGTGGTGGGGTGTTTGAAAACCAGGCCCACCGGGCAGAGGTAGCTGGGAGGTAAATAGTACTATGTTCAGTTGCTGCTAAAATTATAGTGATAGCCCTCTCCCACACCTGCAGGACACCTAGATTTCGCTGGCAGTTTCCAGTTTTAACACGCGCACTGGAGGGGGGCCTCCAGGGGCGCAGCCAGGGGGGGCACAGGGGGCACGTGCCCCCCATCGGTGCCGGGGTGCCCTTTTGATTGCCAGGTGGTGTACCCTCTTTGGGCCGTGCTGCTCGAAATTTAGTGCCCTACGCCGTTGAGCCTAGATGGAATTAGACAACATTTGGCGATTTAAATTATTGTTTGACAATTAAGTGCCTTTTTGGTCAGTTAGGGCATTCTGTCGCGTTTCCAAGCACCCGGGAAGAGTATAGGCACGTAATGAGTTTCCAGATAATGCCTCATCGTCGCCAATTATCGTACGGGCGGAGCTAATCTGGTGCCCCTTGAGCTCATCGGGTGCCCCCTGAGCTCTGGTCTTGGCCCCCCGGAGCTGATCATGTGCCCTCTGAGCTGATCTGATGCCCTCGTAGTCAATCTGGTGCCCCCCTGAGAAACTAGTTGTGCCTTCTGAACCTAAATAATGCTCTCTGATTTAGTCTGATGCCTCTGAGCTTGCCTGGTGCCCTATTGGCTGTTGTAGTGCCCCTTGAGCTGATCCGGGCCCCTGAACTTATTTAATGCCTCCCGTAGTTTATCTATTGTCCAGGGCCGCAGCCAGGGGGCACAGGGGCACGTGCCCCCATCGGCGCCGGGTGCCCTTTTGATTGCCAGGTGGTGTACCCCCTTTGGGCCGTGCCGCTCGAAATTTAGTGCCCTACGTCGTTGAACCTAGATGGAACTAGACTGTATTTGGCGATTTCAACTATTGTTTGACAATTAAGTGCCTTTTTGGTCAGCTAGGGCATTCTGTCGCCTTTCACCCGGGAAGAGTATAGGCACGTAATCCGTTTCCAGATAATGCCTCATCGTCGCCAATATTCGTACGGGCAGAGCTCATCTGGTGCCCCCTGGAGCTGATCATGTGCCCTCTGAGCCAGGGGTGTAATTTTCCCAGAATCTTTGGGGTGCTCCGCCGGTGAGGGGTGGCACCCCATAGGGGCGGCGGCGTTGCGGGGGCGGCACCCCTTCATTGCAAAAATATGCTATTAAAGGGAGATATGCGAAAACATTATTATTTTGGTTTCTTGCTATTTGAAAAACCCTGATTACGAAACCGTCAATTATTTTTGTATCCTCGGCAAAATTTTGAGAGGCCACTCACTTATTATCGAAAAAGGTTAACAG
This sequence comes from Lepas anatifera, assembly GCA_034440635.1. NCBI lineage: Eukaryota > Metazoa > Arthropoda > Thecostraca > Lepadidae > Lepas > Lepas anatifera. Next base: position 1,946,554 of record JAOTON010002274.1, read on the forward strand.
TTCCGATAAAATGCTGAAACCTTCACCCATCACATACTTTTCGAAAACTATTTAAAGTTGAAAAGTAATGCTCCTTTGTAATACATATGTCTGTTCCCCTGTATTTGTATTTGAATTAATTTTACAAAGCCTTTAAAAACTACAAAATGAATTACTTCGCCCTAAAAACGAAAAAAAACATAATTACTCAAGTCCTCAGCAGTTTCGTACACCGGGTCTTGAGTCGTTTTCTGCTTCAGCCCCAGGATGACGAAACTTTTGCGTCAGATAGGTCACGTGACCCCGGTATGAGAATTCCTGGGCTTCTGATTGGTTAATTGTGATTTCTTTTAAGCTCTATATTTCTGTTTCAAAATAATTTTTGAACGTTTTTTTCTTAGATAATTTTTTCTGTGGTAGTCCGAATTTCTACATCACTGTTTAGAATAGGTATGGCCTAATTCTTAGAGAAATTGATGGTCATAGCCGAGAAAACGTCATTTAACCGATAGTGAGAATTCTCGATAAGTCGTCTAGAAATGTTGACTTTGAGAGCAATTTTAAGGCATTTACAGGCCGAATTCGCAAAAATGGAACAGGACTTCTGAAACAACGTTTTGTGACCTTTTTATCTAGCCAATATAATTTTTTGCGTATCTCCCTTTAATCGCACTTTTGCACCTTTTATAGCTCAGGGGACATTCTATTTCAATGTTGAGCAGGTGTTCTAAAGCTTTTGCCAAACATGTTTGTTTTTAGGCGACATCTCAAGGCTACATACACGTCTTGATACGCACCCCACTGGGGGGGCGAAATTCACCCCTCCTGGTTTTCCTCAGATAGCTAAAAAATGATGATGAGACGCAGAGAAACAAAACTTACAGTACCTTATTCCTGATCAATTTTACACGTCTGAACAAATTTTTTGATTAAGGTCATGTCAGGTCAAGGAGCTATTACCTAAAGGTCAAGTGACCCGACCTCAAAACCTAAAATCACGAGTTTGAAGTGGCGCCCAGGGAACATCAGCAAACTGATCAGTTTGAAACTTCCACAATATGATAAGGTCATTAGGGTCTACAAAGCTGCTATCTCGGAATTTTGATATTATTGACCTAGGGTGGGGTCAATTTTTTGGTCGCCCCATTATAAGTCTATGGTGAAAACTGGAATTGGCTTGTTTTCAGTAAATACTGGATAGATAAAGCTGAAAATCCGTAAACCGTCTATTCTTACCACGATCTTGAACATAAACTTGAGTTTTTCATCATCTGACCTCTCAAAGGTCATGTCAGGTCACGGGAGCATAGAGTGATTGTTTTGCCAATAACTTCTCACTGAATTGAGAAAAAGCTCCCACTTTGCTTGCATTGTGCTTATATTGTCACGGGGAGTCGATTGATATGCACCATGACCATACCGGGTCACTCTGTGACCCTGACCTAGCTTGAGGTCAGGTCATGTTCACTACTTGACCTTGCAAGGTCATATTATACATCATTCGGTGTGCCGCAATGAGGGGAATCCAATGATGCTTACAGATTTCTCTAGCTCCCCTGAAGGCAGATCTAGAGAGAGAAACGTACACTGATTTCGGGAGGAAGGCGCCCCTCCCGAAAATCTTGCACACCGGTCCGAAAATGGAATCTGCTGTCCCTGAGCTGGGAACGGCAGTCGTGAGCCCGGGCGGCACGAATTGGAGCGAAAGTGATAAGCCAGGGGCGGTATTCATTAGCCGAGGCGGTAGCAATGAGTTGGAGGCGGCATGGAACAGGGTGACGGTGATAATTCGAGGATATTACTGGTGGGCCACTGTCAGCAGTGATGAGCCAGGTGCTGTTTGAATCAGGACGGCAGTGATAAGTCAGGGCTGGCATGAATCAGGGTGGCAGTGATAGGCAGGAGGCGGCAGAGATGAACCAAGCCGGCATAAATCAGGGTGCTAGTAATGAACCGGGGGCGGCATGAATCAGGGCAGCAATGCTGAGCCGGGGGGCGACGCATGTATTAGGGGTAGTCATTATGATTGGGTGTGCTCGCTCACCCCAAAGAGAGAACATTTTACCCCTGGCTGACACTAAAACAGTAAAAACACGGAAGCAGCAGTCTACCACTTACTCGGTTTGGAGAATTCCTCCAATAGGCAAACAGACAACGGTTAGACGATATTGGGCTGCTGTTTGCTTTCTGGAATGGTGTTACAGATTCCTGTTGACAAAACTGTGCTGACAGCAGGACTTAAGTTTGACTGGTTTTGGAGGGCCATGGCCAGATTGGTCTCCTCGGCAGTGATAAACCAGGGACCGCAGTGGTCAGCAGGGAGGGGGGAGAGCAACGAGGATTCGAGGGAGGAAGTGTCTAACCAGAGCCGGCTCATAATATATGGGTTGATTAAAAAAACGGGGACTGTATTGATTAGCCAGGGGCGGCGTAAATCAGGGCAGTAGTGATTAATCAGGGCGGCAGTGATGAACCAGGGGAGACACTGATCAGCCAGTGGGCAGGAGTGATGAACCAGGGGCGACAGCGATGAGTCGGGGCGGCACGCGACTGGGTCAAAATATGCCGGGGACAGCATTGGTGAGTCAGAGGCGGCATGAATTAGGGCGACAGTGATGAACCAGGGGCGGCAGTGATCAGCCGGGAGAAGGTCCACCATCATATTGGTGTTTTAGGGTGCGCCGATATCTAGGGTCCTGCGGCGCCCATAGCACTAAATCAAATACGTAAATGGGACATTTCCGCACGAGCTTCCACAAGTCAGGTGGTAAAACAGTTCAGGTTGTGAATATTGTATCAGAAGATTATATAAAAACAAATTAATAAATAAATGAAATATAAATACTGAAAAATGACTTAAACACTTTTACAAGACATACTAGGGTCACCGACTGGGTAAAATGAAAATTGATGTTATGTAAAAACTGAAATACGATTAGAATGAATATATGACATTAAAACTAACGCTCCTCAGATATTACATGATGCTAGTGATGTTCACAGAAGCATGCTCCCCCACAACGCTCACAGTCCAGATATCCCCAGGATGCTCACTGCCCCGGGAGACGGCAGTGATGAACCAGGGGTGGCAGTGATCAACCAAGGGCGGAAGCTATCAGTCAGGGGGCGGCAGTGATCAGCCAGGGGCGGCATTTATCAGCCAGGGGGCGGCAGTTATCAGTCAGGGGGCGGCAGTTATCAGCCAGGGGCGACAGTGCTTAGGCAAGGAAGGCAGTTATCAGCTAGAGGGCGACACTTATCAGTCAGGGGCCGGCAGTGATCAGCCAGGAGCAGCAGTGATCAACCAGGGGGCGGCAGTTACCAGCCAGGGGGCGGCATTTATCAGCCAGGGGGCGGCAGTTTCCAGTCAGGGGCGGCACTGATCAGCCAGGAGCGGCAGTTATCAGCCAGGGGCCGGCAGTTATCAGTCAGGGTGCGGCAGTTATAAGTCAGATGACGGCGGTAATCAGCCAGGGGGCGGAAGTTAATGAACCACGGGCGACAGCGATTAGCCAGGGGGCGACTGTGACGAACCATGGGCGGCAGAGATCAGCCGGGGGCGGCAGTGTGACCAGGGGCGGCAGTGATCAGCAATCTGATCAGTGATGTGCCAAAGGCAGCAGTAATCATCTGGAGGGGGGCGGCAGTGATTAACTGTTGGTGGCAGTGGCGGCACAAATCAGGGCAGTAGTGATGAGATAGGGATGGCACTGTTCAGAGCAGCGGTGATAATCCAGGGGCGGCACATGTATTGGGGGTGCTCAACACATGATTGGGGGTGCTCAAATTAGAATTGGGGGTGCTCAGGCACCCCCAAAGAGATAGACAATTACACCCCTGCTCTGAGCTGATCTGGTGCCCTCGTAGTCAATATGGTGCCCCCCTGAGAAAATAAGTGTGCCTTCTGAACCTATATAATACTCTCTGAGTTAGTTTGATGCCCCCGTGCTTGCCTGGTGTCCTTTTAGCTGTTTTATTGCCCCTTGAGCTGATCCGGGGCCCCTGAGCTTATTTAATGCCTCCCGGAGTTGATCTACTGTCCAGGGGTGCAGCCGGGGGGGGCACATGGGGCATGTGTCCCCCATCACTGCCGGGGTGCCCTTTTGTTTGCCAGGTAGTGTACCCAATTTGGGCCATGCCGCTCGAAATTTAGTGCCCTACGCCGTTGAACCTAGATGAAACTGGACCGCATGTAGCGATTGAAACTATTGTTGGACAACTTAATACCTTTTTCGGTCAGCTAGGGCATTCTGTCGCCTTTCCAAGCACCCGGGAAGAGTATGGGCACCTAGTATGTGTCCACCTAATGCCTCATCGTCGCCAATAATCGTACGGGTGAAGCTAATCTGGTGCTCCTTGAGCTCATCTCGTGGTCTTTCAGCTGGTCTTGGCCCCTTGAGCTGATTACTTGCCCTCTAAACTGATCTGGTGCCCCTGAGTCAATCGAGTGCCCCACTGAGCAAATAATTGTGCCTCCTGAACCTATATAATGCCCTCTGAGCTAGTCTAATGTCTCCGAGCTTGCTTGGTGCCATAATAGCTGATTTAGTGCCCCTTGAGCTGATTCGGGCCCCGAGCTGATCTCATGCCTCCCCAAGTTGATTCTGTCTCCTAAGTCAATATGGTGCCTCTTCAGCTGATTAGGTGCCCCCTCAGCTGATTATTGATGTCTCCATAGATGGCCTGGTGCCCTCCTGAGCTGGTTTGGTGGGCCCTGAGCCCACCATGTGTCCCCTGAGCTGTTATTTTGCTCCCTGAGCTGATTTAGGCTCCTGCCATAGTCTGGGGGGCTGGGAGCTGATCTGGCCCCCGAGCGGATCAATCTGGTGCCAACTGAGCTGCACTAATGCCCCTGAGTCGATCTGGTGCCTCCTGAGCCCATCTGATGCCCTCTGAGCTATTCTGGTGCCCCCTGAGCTAATTTGGTGCCCTTTAAGCTAATCTGGGCCTCCTTACGTGATTTCATGAGCAGCTCTAAAGCCCTGAGCTGGGCCCACAGAGGCTGATGAGGGTCCCTGAGATGGTATGGGGCTCCTGAGCTAATTAAGTGCCTCCTGACTTGATCTGGTATTCCCGAGCTGGTCGGGGACCACTGATCTGATTGTTTGTCCCCGAAGCTGATCTGGTGCCCTATGGGCATCTGGTGTCCCCTGAGCAGCTCTGGGGCTTTTGAACTATTGGGCCCCGAGCTGGTGAGGGATCCCTGAGCTGATTTAGTGCCCCTGACTTGTACTATCGATCTGGTGCACCCTGAGCAGATATACTGCCTCCTGAACTTAACCAATGCCCCCTGAGTCGATCTGGTGCCTGCTGAGTCATCAGTGTGTCTCCTGAGCCCATCTTATTCCTTCTGAGCTAGTCTGGTGCCCCATGGCTAATATGGTGCTCTTTAAGATGACCGGGGCCTCCTGGGTTGATTACGTGATTTCCTGAGCAGCTCCCAGGCCCTGAGCTGAGCTGGGCCCACAGGGGCTGATGAGGGCCCCTGAGATGGTATGGGGCTCCTGAGCTGATTAAGTGCCTCCTGACTTGATCTGGTATTCCCGAGCTGATCTGGGCCCCGAGCTTGTCGGGGACCACTGATCTGATTGTTTGTCCCCGAGGCTGGTCTGGTGCCCTATGGGCCGATCTAGTGTTCCCTGAGCAGCTCCGGGGCTTTTGAACTGCGTGGGCTCCGAACTGGTGAGGGATTCCTGAGCTGATTTAATGGCCCTGACTTGATATTGCCCCCTGGCCTGACTTGAGGCCCCTGGACTGATCTGGGCCCCAAGAGCTGATCTGGGGCCCAAGAGCTGGTCTAGGTTCTGAGGGTACCCTGAGCTGGTCTGGGCGCTGAGCTTGTGAGAGCCCCTTAAGTTGGCTTGAGGCCCCCTGAGGTGATCTGGCGCCTTAAACTGTTCTGGGGTTTCTTGAACTGGTTTAAGGCCCTATGAGCCTATCTGTGGCCCATTGAGCTAGTCTGATGGCCTTATCTCTGGGACCGATGAGCTAGTCTAGTCCCTGGGTGAAGCATGAGCTGCTCTGTGGCCTGATCTACATCAGGGGCCCCTGAGGTGGTCTTGAATAGACAGATAATAAGAACACAAGGCCAACTCCCATCATCTCGGGGCGGGGTCACTGAGCTAGTCTAGTCCCTGGAGGCACAACTGGGGGATGGGGGAAGCTGCTCTGGAGGCCTCTGATCCACACTTGGGGGCCCCAGAGCTGGTCTTGAATAGATGGGGAATAAAAACAATGGAAACTCCCCTTGTAAAACGGAGCTAACGAGGGATGAGGAATCTCTAAAGCGGCTTGTGATACCTAGGCACCCCAGGTTATATAAATTGCTTATTATACAGGTGGATTCTGGGAAGGGATGATAAAAGGCATGTGCCCCTGACCTCAGAGCACATTCCCCTAAACCAGGATTTCTACTAATTAATTTAAATGAAGAACTAGTTTTCATAATTTTCAGCCCTGTCACACCCTACCCGTCCAAACCACCGGCCTGTTCACCTTTTATTTAATCTTAACTGGGACCGATCCTTGAGAACATGGAATTTAATAAACGTGTTCAAAAGGTATCTCCCAAATTTTTCCGGCAGCAAAAATGTGTTCTTCCAAAGAAACAATGCCACTCCTCGTCCCACGGCGATTGTGGGAGGCAAGGAACTTAATCCGCGTTCAGCCAGGGCTCACTCGTCACGACAAAACCAGTGGGCATAACAAATGAATTTTCGACTCCAATATGCTTTAACTTGCACATTGTAACAGATATCACATGCTCCGCTGATTTCTCTGTTAAGTACTTGCATGAGTTGGCTGATTTATCCTTAAATCTATCCAAAACAGTCGTGTTTTGGCTACCTGCATGAAATTTTGGTGATATTTTTTCCTCTTTTCGGTTTAAATTGCGTTTTCCTTCTCCTTCAATGATTTATTTCATTTTTTGTTGAAGCAAAGATGCTCAAAAAATGATATAAACAAAGATATATTAAGTTGTTTAGGTTACGTTAAAAGTGCCCTTTTTCCGGGATGCCCCTCAAAGTTGGTGTGCCCCCCATACCAAAGCTCTGGCTGCGCCCCTGGGGGCCTCGGAGGCCCCCCCACCTGTTTTTCCGAGGTGGCCGGAGAACCGCTTGTAGCCGAAACACGATACTTTGCCACATTAAATATAATTTAATAGCGCGTCGATTGGTGGATATTTTTTGAAAATCGGTCAAATTTTTTTAGACTTATAGGCTTTTAAAGTCAGACCTGCATTTTGAGATCGCCGTAATCGCGCGGTCGGACCAGTTAGCTTGCATTGGAGACCGAGTAGTGAAGTCATAACGCCATATAACCGGGATTATATGTCAAGGTCACCTCACATGAAGGTCAAGATCAAGGTCAAAGGTCACAGGTCAAGGTCATATCTGCACTTTCAAGGTCACTGACCACAGTGCTTCCGGTCAAATGACGTTACCCGGTCTGACGTACAGTCCCCCGCAATTGAAATTGCCATGACTAGGCTCGACCGGTTTAGGATGAATATCTCGCAACCTATGGCGTCTATAGCTTTATAAACGGGTTCTTATTATGTATTTTTGCAAGAGCTTTCCAGTGGTTACCATTATTTCCTAATCTGACATCTGCGTGAGAAAATATTACACAATTACTGATTTTGCTGCATTTTGACGGGGTAGTCTTCGGCTGACTTGCCACCGCCCCTGATAATCCCCGACCCTTCGCTCGACTGGCACGCATACCTGGGTCACGTGATTACTACGTGTTTACAACGACAGGTGCAAGGCCACACGTAGTAAATAGTGTGTGGCAGGCAGGGGGCACAGTGTTTTGAACCGAGGTGATCAGTACTGTCTCGCAGGTGTCTAGCCCCAGGCGGTCCGTCCAGTGACCGAGGCGCCTGGGCACGAGAGTCCAAGACTGGGTATGTCTGAGTTATGGCTTCAAACAATGTTTCCAGCCTCATAAGGTTCACAGGATCACTGCTGAAATATTTTTTCTGGGGGATTAGAGTTCATGGGGTTTAAAACGGCACCCTGTGGCCGAATTTTGTTATTTAACACCCGCCCCGGTGGGTGTCCGAGCCATCTTTTGCTGTAGGGGAGAACACTTCCCCTCGAACCCGGCTCCTATGCAGGATAGAGGGAAACGCGAACACTGGTAGATGGTTCATAAGAATATATCGCGAAACTACATTACTCACTTTTTGTCTCAGGTCAATATTTAGGTCATGACAGGTAAAAAAATGTGATAGGGTGTAGAGGAGTTTATGGGGCCTATCGTCTGACTGAATTCAGTTAGTATAAACTGTATGGCGCCATTGGCTTCCTCTTTTTACGGAAAATTGAACCATGTATAATATGACTATACTACATGAAATCATAAAAGTAACGTGACCTAAAGCTGGGTCAAGGTCTTTATCTGATCTAGCATAATCAATATGCATATCAATCAACTTGCAATAACAATCCAAACGTAATGGTATCAAAATAAAAAAAACTTTTTCATCATTTCCTGCGAAATTATTGACCCAAGTCTACCTGTTTAACCCTCGCCCCGGTGGAAGGTGCTTAAACATCCCCTCGGGTGTTTTCCGGCGGCACGAAAAAACGGCGGCGCGAGGCGCCGCCGTACTTAGCACACTTTATCCTTGATTGATTCCGCAACTTTTCCCCAAATTTTAAGGTTGGGTCATCTCAGTTCAGGTCACCAGTGCAGGTGACCTCACCTCCAAAAATGTCTAAGCGGCGTAAGTAAGAAATGGGTGAATTTATCGAATTAAAACTTATTCCATATAATGGGCCCACCGAGTGCTACAACATATATTCCGGGATTTTTCATATCGATGACCTAAGGTCAACTACGGACCATGACCTCGCTATTGTAAATACATGGGAAAACAGAAATTGGGCTGTACTTGTGTACTCAACAGCTGAGAAATCCTCAATATTCCCTAAATCGTAGTATCCTGGGACCCTTTCCAGGCTCCTGTTGCAATTTTTGACCTGTGACCTCTGAGAGGTCATCTGGGGCTATTTAAGCAGTTTTCAGACTTATGTCAATAACTGCATGAAATGATCCAGCTTTTATTTTGATGTCATTGCGTTCAGACTGCTATTGCGAGTCGATTGATTGCATATTGACTATGCTAGGTTAAAAAGTGACCCTGAGCTGAGGTCTGGTCATTTTTAAGTTTTGACCTAGTATGGCTCGTTCGATTTTCCGATTTGATTCATCATTCGATTTTCCGTGACGAGAGGAAGCGAATAGTGTCTCACTCAACTCTCCAGACGCCAGATACCAAAAACTCTACTCAAAATCCCACTTCCTTTGACCTGTCATGACCTCAAAATTGACCTGAGCCAAAAAGTGACAAATATAATTTCCTCATGAATTTGTATGAACTATCCAACAGCGTTCGCTTTTTTCGCTATCCCACGTAAAGGCCGAGTTCGAGGGGGTGTTCAAACACCTCCCCTCCCACCAGGGCAAAGATGGCTCGTAGGCCCACTGGGGCGCGGTTTAAGCAATCCAAGATGACCTCTCAGAGATCACAGGTCCAAACTTGCACCATGAGCCTGGAGAGGGGCTTAAGCTACTACGATTTGGAGAATGTGAAGGTATTCAACTACATATCAACATAAATAAAACCATTTCCCTTAATTTTTGTTTTCCCATGCATTTCCAATGGAGAGGTCATGATCTGTATTTGATCCTAGGTCATCGATATGTAAAATCCCGGAATATGTTTTGCGCTAATTGATGGGGCTATTATGTGATATGAGTTTTAAGAAGACAGATTCACACCGTTCCTACTCATTAAATCTTAAACTTTTTGGAGTTGAGGTAACTTGACCTGCACTGTTGACCTGACCTGAGATGGTGCAAACGTAAAATCTAGAAAATGTTGAAGAATTAATTACGGATAGGGTGCGCCAATTACGGCGGCGCTTCGCGCCGGCATTTTTATGCACAGTCGGAAAAATCTGAGGGAGGGTGTTCAGACCCCCTCCCTCCGGTGGAGGGTGAAGACGACGCCAAGAAATTTTTGATTTGGCTGAATCCAGTCAGGTGCAAGGGATAATAATGGGAAAAGCCAAGTATGTCAACCAGACACCACCTGGCCTCTTTTCGCACCCACTACGACGTGGGGCGTCAGTCCATCTCCCTTTCCCCTGTTAACTCAAGAGGCAAAGGTGATACGAAAAATAGAAATGGCGCTGGAAGCTCCTTGCCGTCTTGTTCTAAAGATATGAGCACAAACAAGCTCGAAACTATGACCTCCGGTGATCCCTGGTAGCGTCTTTACTGACGTGATCTCAAAATAACTAGACGATATCTGGGAAATTTTTATTTCGAAGAGCTTTTGAATGAGGAGGAAACTCGACCATGGCATGCTGTAGGAGTCGCGTTTTTCCCTTGCTTTGTCGTTCTTATCTAAGAAAAACAAAAATGACCCACATGGGCGTGGAAATCACGTTAAAACTCGTTCACCTGACCTGAACTGTTATCAATTTACAGTTATAAGTTGTCAGGCTGATAACCATAAATTGGTGTAAGTCGACTAGTCTCTCATTTAAATCGGCTCCGAATAACTCGCCAAAAATGAGGATGGAGCCCGGGAAGAGCACCAAGGCGATTAAAATAATGTAAATGGGCATATTTTTCCTTTATATTCCCCGCTTAGCTTATCAATGGAATGGCCAGGGGTTGTGGGGTAAGTTTGAATTCAAATTGTTTATCAGGTTTAACATATATGCCTGTTCCATGGGTGTCTGTTCCTGTTGTGAATTATGCTGATAGTATTGTCACCATTGTGCTGCAAAATAAATAAATAAATATCTCTTTATTATATGGTAATCAGGACTTATGGACCAGAAAATGGTTAAAATGAAAATGATTAACATATTTGGCTACAATTCATGAACGCTAGGTCGCTAAAACTCCTTATGAAGAACAAGAAGGGAGCATGAAAAAGTGCCGTTTGGCTAATGGGGTCTCAATCACAAAAAATGGTAGATAAATGCATGAGGTAATGAGTCGAAACCTGCCACTACACTAAAAATGACTAAAACTATCGACTTGCAAGTACTGAATCCTCATATTTATTTGAAATGTTTCGAAATTAGGAGCAGATATTCTGCCTGAATTTTATTCCACTGTTTTCTTGCTGCTCATGTGTCCAGAGCGAAATACACACATTCAGGTCTTGCTTGTTTTCGCATTTTTCCAGGGACAAAGGAAGAAAATGGGTTCAAAGCAGCTTTGGGGGTTTACACGCACCGACTGTTGAGGCTATATAGTGTCGCCAACTCTCATGTTGCTGGGAGATGGGCACAAAGGGAACATTACATGAATCGAAAAAGAGCTATTGTTTTCTTTATTAGGCTCTTCGGTTTCCTACCTTGCCCTTGCTTGCCTGGTTATGTGCTCATAACGACCTTCCTCAAAGGTCACATTAGCCCTTGCCAAACGGGAAAGGCCTTCAGGTATTTCGAGCTAGAGGGGTACTGTTTGCCAGTTAGGGAAAAATTCCAAAGGCTGGGGACCATTGGTAGGGGCTGCCAACCAACAATGGTCATCAGCTTATATTCAAATATATGCTGATTTGCACAAATCAGTATTCAGATAGAGGGATGTTTTCAATTCCAATTAAATGCTAGAGACGCTGTATTGGAGTGGTCAGCGTAGCTGGATTCCACCCAGCCGACCCGGGTTCAAGGCCCGGCGGTTTCCCCTGAACAAGGAGCAAGCTGGTTCCCGGGATATCTTTTCAACAGTAAAAAAGTTGGCGACACCATATGACACTGGCAGTTGGTGCATCGATAAGCCCAAAAATTTTTTATTACGTATAATATCGTATAAAGTTAGTGATAAGGGGATGAGGTGGCTTAGTGGATAGCACCCTTGTCTTCTAAGCCACCGGTCCCGGGTTCAAGTCCCGGCGGAGCCTCTGAATAAGTCGATCTGATCCCCAAAATCCCTTCCAACAGGGTGAGAGTTTGGGACGCCGTATGACCCTGGCAGTTGGTGCGTCGTTAAACCCCAACAATTCTTAAAGTTAGTGATAAATGCTTATGTGCCTCTTTCCGGGCGACCAAAACCAATGCAGATACGTTAAGTTGAGATGGCAGCTAAGGATGCACGATAGTCAGGGGCCTCTGAGCCAGCTAGGCTTTCGAAAGATTGCACGAGCTTAAAACACCCTTTAGCCCAAGGGGCTCAATATTAGGCTGCGGGAGTTCTCAAAAATTTATCGAGGCTAAAGATTTAAACTCAATGAAATCCCAAAACAATATACTGATAATAATCTCTCGGGCTAAACCAGAATCAGACCAGCTTAACATTCGTTTCCAGTCCAATTTTAGTCTTGTTGGTAATATACCCTCTCAGGTCAAGGGAGCAGCGTAGGCTTCAGGGGCGTACGCAGACCCGAGTTTTGGGGGCAAACCCATGTCTGCCTGTCCTCCTGTGGGGGGGGGAAGGGGGTGGGAGCGAAGATGTTTTGCTCTACATACCTATTGTAAACACCTTTTTCAGTGCTCGACAGATCTAGTATAAGCTACCTCTCCAAGTGCATGATCGCTCTCCGGGGAGGGGAGGGGGAAGCGAATATTTTTGTGCTCTACAGGCTTAGTGTACACACCTTTTTCAAAAATTTCTCCGGCGTTTGGGGGGAAAGATAGTTTGGCCCCCTCCAGCGCTTTGGGGGGCCATGACCGGAATGCCTCCCTGCGGCCGCCAAAGGTAGGCTTTGGTTACAAGGTCCCCCGGGTAATATTCTGGTTTCGCCCAACCAGAATATGTAAACAATATTTTTCCTAAAATATTTTCATTTCAGCGACACATCGAACAATTTTAACATCAATAATAGCTGGAACCAATGTCGTGCTAAATTTCGAAGAGTAGTAGCTCTCGAGTTGGTGGATTTCATCAGAAAAACATTCACTATTCACTGCCATTTTACCCTCGGTGGTCGCACGTGGCAACGAGACCCCTCAAACAGCACCCAGTTCTAATGGAGGACCCAAGGGGAGGGGGACAATACGTATTTTCTCCCCGAATGAAAAAGCTCGGAGCAAAACCATAATGTTATCCCCTCCCCCAAGCTGTCGACCTTTTCCCCGGCTCCTTTAAAGTTCATAAGCAAGGTGTTGGTGCTTTAACTGAAGAAATCATTTTCAAACAGAACCAGTCAACTTCAGTGTGAATATTGGAGCCTGCTCCTCTTGATATTTAAAATCGTATTTGGATGAATGATCCTTGGATATCGAAAGCAAGCATTTTGTAGCCACATATTTCACCCAGTGACGCCTGTTTGTTTTGCTTTTCGACTTATATTTACTCCACACTCCCCGCCTCCCCAACCTGCCGGCTAGTTAGATTGTTGCAAAAGCTTTCACTGCGCGACGTTTTTTCTTGCGTTTCGATTTTTGTTTGTCCCACCAAAACTACCGCCTAGATCCATCACTGACCAATTTTACCGCTAATGATACTCTCAACAACGATCACTATCACCGCTAAAGCTGCTACATAGGCTTTTATACCTTTGTAATACTGCTACAAATTATCTAATATTTTCAGCATAAAATATGATCATATCCTTCCGACAAGTGAGGGTGCTGCCAAAAGGCCGCAAGAAACCTAGCGCTGATTCCCTGGCTCAACTCCCCCGGGTTCAACTCCTTGGGTTCATGTCCAGGCAGATTCTCTGAATAGGTATGATGATCAAATGCACCAAATCTCTCCTTACAGGGTGAGAGTTGGTAACGCCATATAACTTTGAGAGCTGGAGCGTCGTCTAACCCCAACAATTTTTGTTAGAGACTATCGCAAACGCTATGCCAAGCTTGCACCGTGTGATGTCAGTCTAGAGGCCAGTTCATGGAAACTCCATCCTCCCCAGTTAAAGCAATGGCTGCCGTTCGTTGAGAGGAGACGACTGCGTGATTTTAGTCAAGCGAGGGCACAGTTTTATGCTCCCGAGATATAGGCTCTACAAAGGTTCTCAAGCTGGAAATTTAAAAATTCTCTGTGGACGGAATTAAGCTCATTTAGTTGGAAGCAATTGTCCCATAATAAATAATCGCCGCCACCGACGAAACAGTGATAGAGCCAGTGAACCGTCACCCTTGACAAGAAAATTTCCCATCTAAAAACAAAACCTCGTCAGGTTCAGGCTTCTTGAGACCTTCGCAAAATGCTGCCCACACAATGCCCGATTTTCCTATTGTTTCTTAAATCGCGATGTTTAATGAAAATTGGGGGCCTGCCCCCACCATAGGGGGATCCAGGATCACCGATGGGGGTCACCTTGCCGGGGGTGGGACGTCATCCGTACAAATTGGGTGCCACTTTTGGCCGGTAAAAGCTTTCAGGTGGGTGCCAAATCCTATGGCGGGGTGCCGATTTTCGCATCCTGGGGGAGGGGTGGAAGTGACATTTCAGGAAGTGCCATCGACCGTTTAGAGGAATGCTGTGATCATTTTAGGGACGCCGAGGGTCAATGAGGGGGACCTGCATTCCTTTACCCTTGGATCCACCTATGGCTCCAACTGTCCCCTCTTCTGACGAGTATCTGAAAATATTATTTTAATGAAACCTCCAAACAAAGTTGTATCACTGTATCAGCCGTTTTACCAGAATCCTGTCTAAATAAACATGCAGGTGAGGGGAGCCCGGCAGCCAATGACAGCTTACATGTTTCGCAACCCAAGCACAAGGGCGGATATAGGAGGGAAAATTCGTGTGCTTCCCCGCAGCAAAATATATTCCGATGGTTTGCCCCATCTGTGCCCATCTTATTGGATATTGCTCCCCCCTCAAAAAAGCAACTCGTGGTTCTGCCACTGCATTGCGTGGTTCTGCCACTGACCGGGGCCCCAGGTCAGTGACGCCAGTTGTCCAGCACACAGCAACACAGTGGGAGCAATTGCAATACGAGTGCCCCTCAGACACGACAAGATTTATGAGAGGGATGAATGAGCTGGCACAATGCCAACCGCCCATTCATCTGTGAGGTCACGTGGTCCAGGTATGGGCGAGAGGGTCAGGGATTATCAGAGGCGGTGGCATGTCAGCCGAAGACTACCCCGTCAGAAAGCAGCAAAATCAGTAATTGTGTAATATTTTCTCACCCAGATGTCAGATTAGTGAATAATGGTGACCACTGGAAAGCTCTTGAAAAATACACATGATGCACCCGTTTCTAAACCTATAGGCACCACAGGATGCAAGATATCCATCCTAAACCGGTCGAGCCTAGTTATGGCAATTTCAATTGCGGGGGACTGTACATTATGCTATGACATCATCGATAAGGTACCCCAATACCAAGGTCAAGGTCATAGGGCAAGGTCAAAGGTCATTTGCAAAGGTCAATCCTCATTTCCCGCCAAACAGTGGCTATAGTTTTAGTCAAAGTGTACATTATAAGTAGTATACTATATTGTGACCTTAAAGGTCAATGACCTTGAACGACCTTGACCCCAAAATTAAAGGGAAGGCTCTTTAAGGCCTTCTCTATATGACCCTGGTCCGCCTTTAGCTTATTCCCACCATTTTCCCGCATAATCACGGCATTTACCGGTCGGTCCCCAGCATGGCCAAGTTTTGACCTTTATGACCTCGTTTGACCTTGAAGATATTGACCTAGGTCAATAAAAATTGGTCATGATGTAGATCACAATAACCCCCAAATTTCGTTTTTCTATGCCTCTTAGTTTCCGATATCTTAGGGGGCCTACCAGGCCCCCCTCCAGTGCGCGTTAGTGCCAGACCCCCCTCCAGTGCGGGTGTTAATATACAACCCGATGATGGCGGCGGGTAGTTGATATCAGGCTAGAAACCTGCACCGCGACAGGTAGGTTTTTAACACAAAAAAATGATTGATAGCACACATAAGGCATAACCAGTAACCCAAATAATTTATTAAGTACCAGTGCCACTCAACAGCTGTGAAGGTTGGAAGGACGTGTGCCCAAGCTTTACTTAAGCTTCGCATGAATGATTTACTAAATTGCTTGCTACATTTCCTTGGTAAACGAAATACTTGTACGATATGGTTCAAGGAATGCTCGAGTAAGTTAGTGAAGGTATGACAAGTACCACTGGCCAAGTAATGAGTTTATTGTTTGTGGTTGGTAAATAATACTACGCTTTAAATATTCGTCTGGAGATACAGATAATGGCCTCCTTGGAATGGTTAAGTAAATTTGCATAGTCAGATTCAATATTTCTCTTGTGAGGGAGTGCTTTGGCCATGAGTCGCTGTTTTGGTCTGGAGGGGACTCCATTTGGGCTTGAACTAGGTACCCTTTGGGTCTGAACTAGGTACCCTTTAGGCCTGGAGGGGGCACCATTTAGGCCCGGAGGGAGTAACATTTAGACCTGGAAGGATCGTCATTTGAGCCTGGAGGGAGAGTTTGAGGGGGACTTTCCAGGGGGGGGGGGGCGCCATCCGGACCAGGCGGACGCCACTTTTGGCCGGACAAACCTATCAGATGGGCGCCAAATCCTATTGGTGGGCGCCGATTTTCGAGTCCTGGAGGGTGAGGGGCCAGAAACAAAATTTCAAGGGCGGGGGAGGGGGAGCGCCGTGGCCATTTGAGGGGGCACTCGGAGTGAGGAGAACTCCTAGAATTTGTGCGGCATCCAAACGAGGCATTCTATATATAAATAAGAGCCATTTTATTTCTATTTACATATGACTAAGAAAAAATACACGATGACCCAAATACCGTTTTAACCTAAGACGGCTGCCAAAATGCCAATCACTCTTGCTGGGCTGTAGAATGATACCGAACTCTTGCAATAACTAGATGCACCCGGATTTTGAACAGACCTAGGCTTAGTCACAAAATTGGGGAACCAGTAAAATCGATAAAGGTTTGTTTACAAATGGCATCACAACTCGATAGCCTTGCCTTTTAGATGTTAAAAAGTAGTAACACTGACTTGTGCCAAAACATGAAATGACGGGAGAAGACAGCAGACTTTTCGTCCCCCCCCAAAAAAATTGAGGACCTGGTCAAACCACAGCAACAGTTCAGAAAAATTAAACAAATGGAATGGACATCGCGATCACTGCTTTGAACAGGCCCGCCCCCGCCCCCTTTGCCGTAAGACTAAACAATATGCAGTTAGGTTACCATTGCGGCTTCAAGCGCCAGGATGCGTGTGCCACCTGTCAGCGGGAAGTTAAACTACCAGTACTGTGGACACCTGGGAACGCCTCCGCCATGGACGCGAATTTCTGTCCAGGATACACACAATGGTCTGCTGGGCAATGGTAGCCCCCCGCCCCACCGAACAAAATGTGAAGCAGTCTTAATGTAGTACTTAAATATATCAACCCATTAGGGACTCTTAGCAGCATTTGCTGCCGCGAAATAATCACCGATAAAATATACATAAAATCGTTCTTTTGAAACTCCTGGAACAGCTCGCAAGTTCAGGAGGGCATATATTTGCAATACTGGCCTCTAAAAGATGGGTCACCAAACCTAGGGTGCCATTGTAAAGAAATGCCTGACGTGTAGGGAACTGCTAATTTAACTTTAAAATGTCCTATATGACGTCTGAAGATTTATATACCTGGACGGGGTTCACCCACTTACCCAGTGGGTAAGTAGGCGGCCTTCAGAGGTTTTTACGAAAGATGCGTTGTTTCGTCGGTTGTCGGTCGGTTGTGTTGTCTTTACTCTTTCCAACATAATAATTCTCTTAACGCTGTTGGAGTTGATAGTTTCTAACTTCTTGCCGTAGTCGTGGAGTTTCCCGATTCGGGCAACTCCGTGCTTTTCGATAATTCACGCCGCTGAACCCAGTACAAGCCACTATCCCTTCTTTTTTCCGCTTCGAGATCCACAGTAACGGAGACCATATCCGGTATTTCGCCCCAATCATTCAGCAGCCCATCCGTTCATGAGCATACAGCTGCCCCGAGGCACTCTGAAACACCCGCTACACGCTCGATGTATTTGTACACCACAGCGCCGCGCCCGCCTGATCCATCCACCCTCAGTGTCTCCGGCGCCGTTTACGCTTCGGCCCAGTGGGTACCTCCTGATCCCCTGCCTCCTCCTCCTCCTCTTCTTCGGCATCGTCGCGTGCTGTCAGCAGGACGTCATCTGTGACGTCGACCCGCACGGTCGCGTCGTGGCCGGGCCGGCGGGCCGCGTGCGCCGCCTGCTGCTCCTTCCGGTGTATGTACTTGTGCGCCAGCGACGCCTTGAGCAGACGCCGCCGCTGCAACAGAGGAACAGGATGAGACGGCAACACCACGGCGCTGGGGAAGGTTTAGGCGAGTTGAGAGTTTTGAGCCACATCCAAGAAACAAGCCTTAAGTATTCTATTAAGTGGGCCGTTTTCACCCCCCAGCCATTTAGTCCACGCCAGTAGCCTCTTAAGGAAAACCTCTATACAAATGTGCACTCTAAGTTACGGTGAAATAGTGTCTGACTGACGTATTTCGTCTCAGAATTACTATGCTCGTCTTGAAAACCCACCAACTCTACAAATTCACAAGGTGAGCACGTACAACAATACCACTCCCGGACAAATAATGGAAATTAAGATCTCCACAAAGGCCGTCAAAACCAAAACGGATCATTCATGCACAACTTCAGCCTCTAGTTTATGCGACACCAATATTCTCCCTTCACCACCTACCGACGCAGGTGAGACGAAGTCCGGATTCTCCCACAGCTTTTCGCCCTGAAAGCTACCCGCAAAAAGTTTGATGGGGTTGAGCACGAAACGCGGTCCGATTTCGGCCAGCGCACCCGTCTCTTCCACAATCTGGTAGTTGCGGAACCAAACCCGGTTGTCCAGCCAGGCGAACGTCATCACGTGGTCAATGAACGGCTGCGACTTGGGGTGGTGGTTGGGTGTGCCGAAGGTCTGCTCCACAAACGTGAGACAAGTCAACGCACCATCCAACCCATCAGATTTTACTCGCAATTCAATGGACGTAGCGCACCTGTAAATACAGCTTAAGCGATACAATTCAGCAAGTTCTATATGTCCTTTAACGTTACAACACAAAAGTAGATTTGACAAAACTGCAATAAACAGTGCATCCCTAACAGATCCTGATGAAAATGCAGGGTGGCAGACTGAAACAAACTGATGACTCGACGTAATCATTGTCATGAGCAAACTATTGTAAGAATCAGTCGCAGGAAGACAGCATATGCCTGGTCATTAACGGTAGGGCCGATTCAGCACCTGTACGAGCAGCTCCTTGATGAGCTGCAGATGTGGCAGCGGTTGGCTGAAGTTGGTGTCGAACGACAGCAGGGGTCTCGAACCCTTCAGACTGTTGCCCGTCATCTTCAATTCCTGCATTGTGTGCACTGAAAATACGCGAGACTGGGCTTGAAAACGCTCTCGCCCCTGGCGCACCGCACGGGGAGCTTGGTTATGCCTTTGATGCAACCTTACAGAACTTTGATGCGATATCTACAGAAATGAGGTATCCACAATAACATAGAAAGGTAAGTGACAGTAGAGGTAGATGCGACCGATCACTTCTTATCGCATATAAGGTAGCGATAAATGTATCAAAATGTCGAGAAAATACGTAAATACGAATGCACCAATATATCACCGAAGCACGAGGGACACACCAGGGACATTACAATTTTATTAAGAACGTTCTACAAACAGGGCAGAGACGGAAAAGTCTGAATCGAGACTTGACCACTGAAAGATATGTTTAAGACGAAGCATTAGCTACCTGTGTTTTTTTCAAACGTTTGCTAAATACTGAAATCGTTTCATAACATTCATCCTCAGCTCCTTATGTCATGT
Organism: Lepas anatifera; assembly: GCA_034440635.1. Taxonomy (NCBI): domain Eukaryota; kingdom Metazoa; phylum Arthropoda; class Thecostraca; family Lepadidae; genus Lepas; species Lepas anatifera. The sequence goes on from JAOTON010002274.1 coordinate 1,966,333, forward strand.
ACTATATAATTCAGCCCTGAACTGTCCACAAGTATTCTAAGCGATTCATAAGCAGAGGTTGTCATCATTTTCAAGGATAGTGTCAGAAATGAGTACAATGTATCGTTTAAATGATAAAAATGGATAAGTAAATGGTTCGGTAAAAATGGTATAGGTGACTTCAATACAAACTTTCACACAACCGCGCTTATCACAAAATTCCAGTACATCGATAACAAAGTGTTGCGCGGTTTTAACAGTTTTGCAAACTTCAACTGCCTCCACGTAAAGGATTCTGACCCAATACAAACCTATATAGGTAAATGTCTTAGCTGAACTTACCACTTTCGACAAGAAACTGAGCAGTTGGACCTTCCGGAGTATTTGCCATCCAAAGGTAGAGGAACTCCCTCCGAGGTTCGAAAAACATGCACTTGTTGCAATTCTTGATTTCACATATCTGAAAATATATTGGAAACATTTTTAACTATATGTAGTCCCTCGCTTTCTACCTCAAGAAAAAACAAGTAGGCTCACCACGTTCAGTCACACGGAAAATCAATGGACCTGCCCAAAACAAGTGGTTCAAGCAAAACCAAGCCGACATTGCGAAATCCAGAATACCCAACAAAACCTCATAACGGCGGTCTCAGACACTGCCTCCCAGGGCCAAGGGTCACAATTGATCAACGCATGACAACTTACATTACCGTTGAGTAGGAAGCCTTACCTCATTTATGACCCGCTTTTCGTCTTTCTTGTCCATTTTGGACTCGGACTTGGCGTGCGGCAGCATGGCTTTGACATCGGTCATCAGGTGTCGGTACCGGTGTGAGATACCTCGCGACGAGAACACCAGCACACGCTGCTTGTTGGTCCATTTCTTCACCTGCAGCAAACAAATCATTATGCTAAAAACTTATTCTGCCATCTCCCTCGCTCTCTCGTTTCCAGACACGTTGTAAACACAGGTAGCTAATTACATCATAACATCAAAATGCTCCATATATAGGTCATATGGATAGGAAGCTCATCCCTTCCCGACTATAAGCGCCAGCTTATGCGTAAAATCACAGCTTCTATCAGCAGGCTCCACGAACATTAAAAACAGAAACGGTGTCCCGTCATTGGTAAGGGTGATATAAAGCAATGTGAAGCATCACACGCACGCATTTTAATAAAATATTAATATGTTTTTCACCTTGTATAAAAACGCGACGGAATTTCGGCAGACGGTTCCAATACTTGGGTCAATTTGGCTGGTGCATGAAAGAGTGGCGAGATAGGGTGGCTGTGGCTTTTTGTAAGAAATGTAGTGATCATTAGCATGTCGCCTGAATTTATGAATTAAGTATTTGGGTAATAGTGTGTGATTAAGAGCATGGACTCGGACTTGGCGTGCCGCAGCATGGCTTTGACATCGGTCATCAGGTGTCGGTACCGGTGTGAGATACCTCGCGACGAGAACACCAGCACACGCACTTCCACGGCCGGACTCAAATCTACATTCACAGGGGCACAGGCATCGCCGTAACTTGTGCTCCTGGCGGCGGGCTCCAGCCTGCTGATGGTTGAGGGAAGGTACAGATGCAGGGGAGGGAAATCTTACATTTCTTTCATGCCTCCCAAAGCGCCTGCGTCCCTTCCAAATGGAAACGATTTCGGTCACTTTGTCAAAATAACAGTTCCTCGTCGTTTCAGCTGTCTGATTTCTTCCAACAGTTATCTAAGATCTGCCACTAACAAAAAATAATCCAGCCCTTACAGAGCAATTACATAACTAGGTCCGCAGAAATAGAGGAAAGTAAAAAAAAACACCTTGTGCGAGCTGGAACGCTAGAGGGCAGAGGGTGAGTGTTCTACCATGCTTCACCCATGGGGGGAGGGGGGCGCCTTTTCCTTTTTGACGCGTGTTTCTCTTGACACATTTCCCCAGCGCCAATTTTCAGGGAGCGCGCTGCTTAAAAAAGTTATACCAATCGGGCAGAGGTTGTATTTATTGAATATCATTAGAATTAAGGTGTTTTATGGAAATCATCTCCCAGTGCTTATGCCACGACGTGGAAAGCCCTGATATCAAGGGAATGTATTCGTGGACGGGTGGTTTCAGGTTCCTAACATTTTATCATACTTTCGATTCTTTTACAAACTTTTCACAAGAAAGTGCAACATATTGGAACCGCAAAAAACCGAAACTGCTTCAAACAAAATTAACACAATGCTGGACCCAAGGGTGTCCTTAAAGGCATCATTTATTTTGCAAAATACCTGAGGATAAAGTAATTGCTCATAGAAGTTCTTCAAAGCGAAGATCAAAACTAAATCGCTGATTTTCTCTATTAAATTGTAGGCAATTTGGGCCGGAGTAATCCAGAGATTCGGAAACATTCAACTGTTGAGGCTAGCAATTGAATAGTGGGAGACACAATCAGGCATACCAAACCAAGCAAAATGGAGGGAAATGTTGGCATAATAGTCAGAAAAAATTCACTTTGAAATATTTAGCAAAAAGTAAAATCTCCAATCTGTCACAAATGACATGAGCTTTAATAGTGTTTATTCTGCTGAAGATACCCTATATGAAAACGTGAAAGTCAACGACCTTGGGCGCTGCGAAGGCACTGCCATATTTGCACTCTGAACCCATTTGTAACGCTTTTAACGCCCCGCCTAGTTTCCACGTCGGCTCACATGGCGCGCACCACTCGCACCTCACCACTCCCGCATCATCGTTCCGTGTTCGTGGCAGTCTTAGCGTAGCTGAGGGTGCTCGCGCCTATTTGGCGGTCACGGACGCTGGGCCTAAAATTGCGATGACCGATCCCTGCTCAAACACTCCCTACGCACCAGTGCGTTTCCTCACATGTGCAGATTGACATGCTGGTCTGTGACTGTGGATAAGTGTTCCTCGTCTTCCATCGTGTTTTTATCGCCTATGAGCGTCACCTATGTATCAGAATACACACATATGGCTTGAATTCAATATAAAATAAGATGCAAATCTCACTGAAAAATCATATATTTTACTAAAATTCATCAACAACAGGATCAGAAGTCTTCCCAATGCAACATATGTTTTGAGCAATATGAGAAAAAGTCAAACCACGTCATTTTCCTGGTTCCCACACCTGGATCCGACTATTAATCAGGATACATAGCGCTGATTCCATGTGCTTTGGGATGGATGAGGTAGAGTAGGATGAGAATGAAATATTTTCGATCACATTTTTTCTACATTTTCGATACACCTGCAACACTTCCTTTCACTTATGAACCCGAGACATAAACCTCATTTGTAAACACACTTCCATTTGTAAACATATCAACATGTACAGAGAACATTTTGCAAAGTGGAAACATATCATACAACCATGTTTCCAACTGATGCCAGATTTTGTTGAAGCAGATAGATACGTACTGGATTGAAATTTGTAATGTGAAGATTGGTTTCCCTCGACAAAGATTTTATCACATGAAACAATGTATCTGGATACATCATCCTAACAGATAGAACTTGTGCATAGAAACCACGGTTGGCAGCAGCCGGCAGAAAGTGGTTTAAGCCACTGGTTTAAACCGGTTTAAACCGGCTGGCGTAAACCCGGTAACAAAAAGTGGCAAAAACTATGAAATACTCAATATTAACTGATATTCGCGTTGGATATGAATGTAATGGCATCTTCTGGGGTGAAGACGTATATTACTGTGTATTGGGAGGCGTCACCACTCTCTTCTTCCATTTCATCACACAACTTCAATAATCTGCTCAAACCGAATGGTCTTTTATGGCTGGAACCAATCCATTGGCAGAGCCAGGAGGGGCGAAGAGCCCAGCCCTATAAAGTCGAAAATAGTGTTTTTGCCTCCCACCCCACGGCCGGCAGCAAGAAATCTTAGAAGCAGTCGGCTTCCATTTAGGCTGAGTGACATTTTTTGTTCATCGGCTTTTTTATTTATTTATTTAGGGCCACTCCCAACAGATATACTCGACCAATTACAGGGAGTATTGGTGTGAGTGTTTAAGAATCCTCTCCACCGGGTCAAATCGGACACGGAAGGCGGTTTCCCGCCGTGGGGAATGAACCCACGTTAATCCATGCTATCCCATCCGAAGACTGGCAACGAAACCACTAGGCCACCCGGCCCCAAGTGATCAGTTTTTTGCCGATCAGTTTGCCCCGCCCCCAAACGGACCGCCTGGATCCCCAAGTGACCTCACCTTTCTGATATGATGGGGTTTTACAACGGATGAAGTGTTGTTGCTTCTATTTTTAGGTAGGAACCGGTACATACATTTTAGATGACGCCACAAGTGAAATACCACATCAGAAATGTAGGTGTGTCAATATAAAGATTTGTTCTCTAATCGCAAGAAATCGTATGCATATTATTAAATAACAGTTTGGTCCATTCAACCTTATCTTATTTTATATAATTTACTTCAGATATTTTACTCAAAGAGACAGTAGCCCACCCAAGGGGAGAGACAGACGCAGGCACCCATGGAGGGCAGAAATGAGCCTGATCTGACTTTAGTACCAGTTCTACTCTCACCTTGCCGTCCCTGCCCCTAGTGTGCCGCCCCTGCGTTGAAGCATCCGCCCAATATGTGATTCAAGCCGCCCCTGTTCCGAAACTGCCGCCTCCTCACCAGGGAAAGAAATCCTGCGCGTGACATGCCGCCCCCCATCCGTTTGCCACCCCCCAAAAAAAAAGCCTGGGTGTGCGCCTGCCAAGATATAAATGTATGGTATAACCGACCACTGGGAGTACAAGCCACTAGGTTTGAGAGCTTATGATCAGAAGAGACGAACAAAGTAGCTCGAGGAGACAACATGTTTGAAAAAGGTGAATGTTTTAACCAGAACAGGTCAGTCAATGCTGATCTTCACTTGATAAGTATAGCTTACAGAAGCTCAAAAGTACTGCAAATGATGCAGTTTCCATGTATTCAGGCTGAAATAATGTCCTTCGCCGTAAAAGATCCAGTACACCAGGCACTCGGAGGAGCTTGGGAATCCCCAGCTTGTACCCTTTCTTATTTTCGCTACTCTTCGGCGTTGAAGAAGACTAAAAATTGTCACCAAATACGACATGTAAAATAATAACAGTCTTCGCGGTAATATGCCGTGCACCTAAAAGGCGCTTGCCTTGCCTCCGATGGAGAACTGCATCGGAAACCCCAACGCATGGGCTGGATTCTTACTGAGCTCGAGCGGCTTGACTTTCTTGTCAGGAAAACCGTCATATTTCATCTAGACTACCACCAGACATCCGAATTAGCCCCTGTTTGATTCAGCTGATAATATGATCGATGATTAACAATTGAACTGATTAAAATGTGGATAGCATGCGATCCTATCTGCGTTTGCTGCACTAAGGCTTAAGACTAAGACTAGAAAATATATGATGCTAAATAAGATGATCAGAATACCGGAAATACAGTGTAATTATCGGCATGATGTTGGTAACAACTATTGGAAAACGCTTTAAGTTCAATTTCCATAAATAATGGTCAATTTGGCCTCCCCGAGTTTTTGCTACTTTCTGCCACTTTTTGCCGGTTTAAGCCGGTAAAAACCGGTTGGCGGCAGAAACCCATCTCAACTGGCAAAAATGCCAACCCTGATAGAAACTAAGGTAATGAGTCCCCCATGATGTCTGACTGGTGTATCAACACTGTTCCGACACATGGAGCTGAACACCTGAACATCCAATAAGACAGGCACAACTGGTGCACCTGCACTCATCTTCACACATAATCACAAAACATACATAAAGCATACATGCATCTCTGATGAAAACATGGGCTCATTCATCCATAGCAAATATAACCCACTAACAACACATTCTGAAGCACCCTAGGCAAAAGGTCCCTACAGTCATATGGTTAGTTTCTACAGCCAGAATGTAGTTTGGATCAGACTGCCAAGCAGGATAATAATAGAGTTATTCAGTTCTTAAACTGCTTTTTCACCAGCACTATAGCACAGACAGTCTTCTGAAGATAGCCCTTGATAAGCTTCATTTGCAGTCCAACCTGGGTCATATTACAACTATGAGTCCCCGCCTGCAGAAGGTGGGAGGTCTCAATGAGGCCTCATTGGGGCAGCCTTGGAGCAGACCCACTGGTTTGAGGCAGGCACCCAGCCAGCAATTTTGCTCTAGCCCAGACCAGGTTGTAGTCTGGCTTACTCTGATAAAATGCCCCAGCAGAGCACTGGTTTTCTACATTTTTGCCTGAGAGTTGACAAAATGGCCCAAAGTGGGGCCATGTCTGGGACCACACTGAGCCAGAGTAGTGGCACAGCAGGCTTTGCTGTATTAGCCCAAGCTGCACACTGATAATCGTGCTAGCCTGAGTTGAGCCTGTGCTTTGGAGACTTTCTAAACAGAATTAGCCCAAGCCAACAGTGGCTTAGCCAGAGGTTCAAAACTGCTATGGCAAAGCCAATGTTAGCCTAAATGAACACAAACTTCAATTTAAATGATTATGCCCCAGTAAATTTGGCCAAAAATGGGCTAACGCGGTCTTCCAGGTGTAGCCTAAGCTCAGCCCATGCAAACCCCTGACTGGGTAAGGAAAGCTTCAGGTAGAAACTGACCCTTGCACAACACTGCCGCATGAAGGTGGACATAGAAGTGACAAAAAGGAAGAGAATAGAGAACAGAAGTGGTGATTGTTGTTTATTGTGAACTTCCAAAAGTCAGTGTGCAAGGTATCACACTTTTGACGAGATCTTGTCAGTGTGAGTGCCCTTGGAGACAGGTGCGAGTGGTGCAAATTTTATTAACTTGGTGCGAATTTGTGAGACTGGTGACACTGAATTTGTGGGACTGGAGGCGACACTGAAAACCGAAAAAATAATGGATAAATGGTTATAACACCGGATGGCACCTTTTAACCAGTTTGAAAAGTACAGCATTTTCAAAGAGATCTTGTCAGTGTGAGTCCCCTTGGAGACAGGAGTGAGTGGTGTGAATTTTATCAACCTGGTGCAAATTTCAGAGTGTTGTGGGAATGACCTAGGACCCTAAAAAGATGATACAGATGACAGTAAAAGCGCTAAAAGACTGGTAGGCTAAAACGCCAAAGTCCAGAAACTAAAACGTCTAAACCCTAAAAAGCCCCAAAAATGCTCCGTCCAGGTAAATATAAGAAAAAAGCGTGGGATGAGGTAAAAGCAACGTTTCGGTCTTAAACCGTCGTCAGGCGAGGGGTGAAAGGTGGAGGTGGCTAGAGGCCTGAGGTAAACATTTTCCAAATACCGAGCGACTGGAGGCCTAAGGTAAACTTTTGGTCGAAGCAAAACGTGTCGGTAGTCCCAATAACCTCTCTTGCCGAAGGAGAAAGGGAACATCGTGTGTGGTGTGTTTATATGTCTGAGCATGCGTCTGAGTTGGTGTCCCCGTATGTCGAATTTACCGCAAGAGTGGCCAGGAAGATGTTTGTGTGTTTCGAGTACGTCTGTAGCGCCGGAGCTCAGCCAATCCTTGCTTCTGAGCGTTGGCTGAGCTCCAGTCCAATTCTGACCTCGTCCTGAAGCCTTCCGACAAGTGCAAGGGTTTTGTCCTCCTGAACAAGGCTGATAACGTACGAAAGACGGAGGTCACTACTTCGGCGTATGAGCGAGTGACCAGAAACCCTGCCAGTAAGATTGAAGCAACAACTAAGCGCCTTATGCACACTGTTTTGGACGACATTATACCAAACGGCGTTTTGAGAGCACTAATCCCACAATGTTCCCGCACAGCCGAACTGTATGGGTTGCCCAAGGACCACAAGCCGGACGTACCTCTTCGCCCTATTGTCTCTGCTTGTGGAGATCCGCTAAACAAACTTACCTGGCTCCTGGAGCGGATCACAACACAACTTCTCCCGTTTGTCCCGGCACATCTGAAAAACACAGACGTGTACCTTGACCGCCTTCACACTGTGTTTCCCTCGGGCTTCCCAGCTGGTACAATCGTCTTTAGCGTGGATGTCACCAACTTGTATGGAAACATCCCTGTTGGGGAAGCTTTGGATGCGGTTGAGAGCCTTCTTGAGAGACATAGGAGCATCTACACATACGGGCTCAGCATCCCAGACATCCGCGTTCTGCTCGACTATTATCTCACTAATAACTACCTCAGGTTTGGTGATAACTTTTATAGGCAGACGCAAGGCATCACTATGGGAAGCAGAGTAGCTCCCCACTGGCCATCATCTTCATGAACTGGCTGGAATCTTTGATTTTAGCTAGCCCACATGATCAGCCAGCCGCCTACATGCGATATATCGATGATGTATTGGAAATTTGGACGCATGGCGAGGACTCTCTGGACTCTTACTTCAATTTTATCAATTCGTTTCATACCAGCATAAAATTCACCATAGAGCATACCGGCACGTCTGGTTCCATCCCTTTTGGATATGCTCATCACTGTTTCCATGTCCGAGGTATACACAACTGAACTTTTCTTCAAACCAATGGCAGCTCGAATCATCCTCCCTTAAGACTCGGCTCAACCTTGCTCACTCAAAAAATCTGTCATCCGATCTCAGTTTCTTCGGGCACTTCGTAGATCTTCACCCGGAAGCCCTCGTAAGAGGAGCCTCAAAAAAAGATTTTCGACCTCTTCTTAAAAAATGGATACCCGAACCATCTCCTAAATAAGCTGCAGGTCGAAGCTCTAAATCCACGCCCCAGGCCACAAGACCGGGGTAATGATGCCCATCTTGTTCTACCTTTCGTGGACGACGCTCACGGTGACCAGGTCAAGCGGATCGTTAGAAATTCTGGCTTTCCCATGCGGGTGGCGTGGAGAAGCAGCACGTCCCTGAAGGATATTTTGGTCAGATCTGCGCTGGCACCAGTGCAGTGCCCTGGGGGAGGCCGTTTCTGCCACGCCTGTCATGCAGGTATCCATGGGAAGTGTCATGCCAAAAATGTACTTTATAGGATAGATTGTAAGCTTTGTGAACCAGGCAAGTCATTTTATATCGGTGAGAGCCAGAGGGCCGTTAGACTAAGATTTAACGAACACTTAGGTAACACTAGAAATAAGAGGCAGGAAACACCTTTCGGACAACACAGATTAACCACGCATCCGAATGATGAGTTGACAGCAGACAACTTGAGCATCAAAATTCTCAAATACGCCAGTGATGGCCCGAACAGAAAAATAACAGAATCATTCCTCATTTGGCGCTACAAACCTACTCTAAACACACAAACATCTTCCCGGCCACTCTTGCGGTGAATTCGACATACGGGGACACCAACTCAGACACATGCTCAGACATATAAACACACCACACACGATGTTCCCTTTCTCCTTCGGCAAGTTAGGTTATTGGGACTACCGACACATTTTGCTTTGACCAAAAGTTTACCTTAGGCCTCCAGTCACTTAGTATTTTGAAAATGTTTACTTCAGGCCTCTAGCCACCTCCACCTTTCCCCCCTCGCCTGACGATGGTCTAAGACCGAAAGGTTGCTTTTACCTCATCCCACTCTTCTTTTTTTCGAATCTTTACCTGGACGTAGCCTTTTTTGGGCTTTTTAGGGTTTAGACGTTTTAGTTTCTGGACTTTGGCATTTTAGCCTACCAGTCTTTTAGCACTTTTACTGTCATCTGTATCATCTCTTCAGGGTCCTAGGTCATTCCCACAACACTCTGCGGTTTATGGCACCCTATCTCCAGCAGGTCTTCAGAGAACTTATGCTGGTGTGAGGAAGGTGACAATTAAACCAAACAAATAATGGCTAAATGGTTATCAAGATAGAAGAGGGGGCTTGAGAAAAAGTCCTTAACTAATAACAGAGGTAGCATTGCATTGTGTGGGTAGGAATGGGTGAGTTTGTCTCCCTGGTTGGTGAGAACTTTTGGAGGCTGGTGGTGCAATAATCTTAGATGGCTGGTGCAACTTGTCTGGCCTGCTGCCATACTTTGCAGGCTGGCATGTTAAAAAATCCTTAACTAATAAGAGAGGTAGCATTGCATTGTGTGGGCAGGGATGGGTGTGTTTTTCTCCCTGGTATATTACAGACTGGTACAAATTTAAGGTGGCTGATGGGGGTGAGAATTTGTGTGGGAATTTTATGTCACTGGTGCAACTTGTCTGTCCTGTTGCCACATACTTTGCAGACTGGTCCAAAAGTAGAAAACAAAAATGTATTCTCCAGTGGAAATAAAAGTTTGCCACAGCAACCAAATTTATGCCTTTATTGGGGCATGATTTTAGCCACCCCAAAAACCTTGTTGAGAAGCATACCACATTCTGCAGACAGGAAAGACCCTAGGTTGTAGAAACACAATCAGAATGCTGCTTAAGTTTGGATTGATTGATTGATTGATTGATTATTGGGGCTTAAGGGCGCACCAACCTTAGTGGTTATATAGTGCCCAGACTTAAGTTTGGAGATGAGCCTTAATATAAATAAGGAAACTACTGACCTTGGGCTTTTTGCTGATCGTCTGTTCGACTTGCAGGCTCATACTTTCAACGAACCTACAACCAATACCTTAGCCCAACGAAGCCACAGCCAAGAACAAATATGACTTAAAAAACACTGCCTACACAAAAGCCTGGATATCTAACAATAAATAACCATCAGGAAATAGACTGAGACGTGTGGAAATGAAACCAAATACGTTGTCAAAAAGTATAGATTGTATTCCGGTTAACACCCCTATCATTCGACCATGAGGAGGAGCAGCAGCAGTAGATTTGCTGCCCTGCATCAGCGCGCCCACTTGTGATAATGCAAGGTTTGTAATAAACAAATGCCGCATTCTTTGGCTATGTTTCTATATTGACTTTTAATGTTCCCAATTTTCTTTATGTGAGATTTGATTTGTTCAATTTATGAAAATTTCAAAATATCACCAATCATAGTGCAGTAATTGGAAAACTGGTAGTAAAACTATGTTACCTTGAATGCCGCGTAAGATCAGTATAACGGATTCTTGATGGAGGACTGCAGTTGAAATTCATAGCAGCTGACTCTAGAAAGTATCACGTGATTATGTTATCATTTTGTGATTTTTAATTGGATTTATAAACTGTTGAAAACTTTATTTGGCCATTAGTCTTACCCTGCAGATTAATTTATCAACCTCCAGCGTACCTAAGGAATCGTGTGTGTACCACGTGCAGCACGTGTATGTCTGTTTGTTACGTTTCGTACTACGTGTATCATTTGTAAAGTAAAGGTGTCTTGTCTTTTGTCTTCTTCACATCGAGCGTACTTCTTATTTATACCGGCGCCGCCGCGCGTGGGGGTGATGAACAGAAACAACACAACAGCACTGGGCCTTGCTTGAAAATAAGAACTGAAGAAGAAAACAGCATGGGTGCTGCTCTGAGTGCTGCTTCTTCAACGCGTAATAAAACAGTTTGCAACCAATATTGATTTGTGGCGACCGTTGGCTTTTAACGGCATTGTAAGGCTAACTAGGGGTTTTTCCTTTGTAAGGACAGTTCAAGTTGTAAAATTGTGAGGAATTCGAACTAAGCGGTTGTCGTGGTCAAGGCATTTGTTTGTGCTATGCTGGCTATCAACTTTAATTAATAATCGCAATCATGGACTACAAAATTAAAGAACTTGACTTGAAATCCCTGTCTAAGGAGGTAGGTAACAACCTTCATCTGCATGATGGTGTGAACAGATGGAGTGACTGGGCTATGGGTTTCAGTATTTTGGTTGTGATGGTGGCTGCTAGAATGTGCCAATGACTCACTTCATGGCCAAAATTTGATCCAGATGGGTATTGGACACGCTTCACGGCCAAAATTCGATCCAGATTAATATTGGACCCAGCCTGCAAAGTATGAAATTTCCAACAAGATCAACAAGGTCAGTTTGAGTGCCCTTGGAGACAGGGAGCGAGTGGTGCAAATTTTATCAACCTGGTGCAAATTTGTGAGACCGTTGTAAGGAAGGTGACAATTAAACCAAACAAATAATGGCTAAATGGTTATTAAGACAGAGGAGGGGGCTTGAGAGAAAGTCCTTAACTAATAAGAGGTATCATTGCATCATGTGGGTAGGAATGGGTGTGTTTTTTCCCTGGTATATGGAGTATTGGTGTGAATTTTTGGAGGCTGGTGGTGTGAGAAGTTCAGATGACTGGTGTGACTCATCTGGCCTGCTGCCATACTTTGCAGGCTGGTATTGGACTGCTTATGGAGTCCATCAAGTGCTATTTCCAAAGCACTATTGCATGTTCTGTGCTAAAGTGTGGGGACACTGGCACTTAATTAATTTGATGGCTCCACTTGGACTTAGAAATTATGGTCTAAATATTGATTTTAATGAGACTGTGAAACTGAATACGTTGTGGAGTTGAGTTCATCAAGCACTTTTTTCCCAGCACTTTAACTGACTCCATTGGTGGTCTGATCTGGATCACATTTTGGCCATGGAGACCATAATTTTTGGTAATGATTCAGAGTCAGGGTTGGCCTGACTTTGAGTTGACTCAATTTTTCTTGAGTCAGTTGAGTCCACTCAATTTTTTTCTTGAGTCAGAATTTAGTCCACTCATTTCTGGATTTAGGTTGATTCAATAGACTCTCAGGCATAAGACATTGAGTTGAGTCAGAATAAGGGTCAGCCACTAAGTTAAGTCAGAGTTGAGTGCTTAAAAAGTTGTGAGTCATTAATACATGATTTGGAAACTATATGCATGTGTATACAACTGAAACTACAACTATAACCACTAACCTGTGAAACTATATCCACTAATCATACAGTGATTAGGGTGAGGCTCAGACTGCAGACTTAGCCTTCAACATAGTTCAATGGCAGTTTGCACTGACAGCATATTGATATATCGGGACTCCATTGCCGATGCAGGGGGGTCATTTGGGCCATGCCCCCCAAGCGCTGGAGGTGGCCAAACTATCTTTTGGCCCCCCAAATTCCAGATAAATTTTTGAAAAACAGTTATTTACACTAGGTCTGTAGAGCAAAAAATCTTTGTTCCCCCCCCCCCCACGAGAGTGATTATGTACTTGGACAGGTAGCTTATATTAATACTAGGTCTGTCGAGCACCCAAATTGCGTTCTCCCCCCCAGGAGAGGCAGACATGGGTTTGGCCCCTCCCCAAAACTCGATTCTGTGTCCGCCCATGAGGGGCTCCAGCAGCCCACTGTCAGCATCAAGCAGGTACAGAAGGGCCAACTTCACCAATTAAGGTCCCCATGAGTGACACTGTTCACATGGTGTCACTCCTCACCTGCCACTGAGCAGCCAGAGGCTTCTCACAGGGCGTCATCTCTGATCAGAAACATGAAGTGCGGCGATGTCGGCGCCAGCGCTGCTCCGGCCGGCATCCCAAAGTCGCCGCTTTACCAGCCATCTTTACCTCGATTCACAACCTTCTCAGCAAGTTCAGAACCTCTGTTCCCCCACAATTTATGCAATTTTGCCTTTTAAAATGTTACCATTTATGATATATTGTCGTTTTGTGTTGTATTTATGATGGTAACTGTAACATCATCTAAATCACAGGATTTCCGGAAAATATTAAGAACCATACTGAATATATAGACGATAATTTGATGTGCTGCATGGGATAAGTTCACAAGCATCGCTTTTGTTATGCCAGTCCTGTTAGTAACAGGTCTTATGTTTGTGTTTTATCGAGAGACACCGGACGAGTCACAGTTTGTGGCAGTATTCCTTCCCGGCTGGCTTCCGAATGCCGTCATGCTCGCAGATTGTGTTTCTTACTAATGTCTGTCCCTTCCTGGTTCGGGGCTCCCAATAAATCTACTACAAAATCGTCGAATCCATAGCTCTGGTTCGGAGGTTTCTGGGCGTTTGATTATCGTGCTTTGACTGTGCTACTCTTCTGGAGGAGCACATGAGGGATTGTGATTTGTATGACTGCCATTGCTTCAGGAGCTGATCCACAAGGTACAAGCTATGGAGCTTCACATCAGACAGTTGCAAAATATCATAGCTAAGTCGGGAGACACAAGACGCAAGCCTGAACAAAAGAAGCAAAGAGATTTCGACTTCAAAAAGTAAGTATCAATGTGTTGTATTCTGATTTCAGTTGATTTTCCTAGGGTCTGGCCTTGGACATGTTGATTTTTTTCAAACTGCTTTTTTAACTGCCCCTGACTCTGACTCTGAGTCCCAAGCATTTAGATATCATAGATATTTATTTTGTAGGAGACGTAAGGAACATCACCTGGTGAAGGTAGGTGCTGGTGCTGGTAGTGCTAAGCCGTGGTAAGGTACGTTTTCACCCAACTTAAAAACTTGCTGTTATCATCATTACTGATAGGATATTCATGGTGCAGGCAGGCTAATTATGTATTCTAAAGAAATCAGTGATCATGTTTGTGCCTTGCCCGCTGCGCCAGAGTGATTACACACAAAACGTAGGGTGTCTATATGTACAGCTGCTCTCAGGCCAGGCCCTGGACACTCCAACGTAGGGAGTCCCGCGCCACTCCTGAACCTGTGCCTGCCGATGGCTTCATGCTTGTGCCATGAGTGCGGTCTCACCTCAGGTACCGGCGGCGTCACGTTCTGCTGAGAGTCTGCTACCTGGGCTGGGACTACCAGGGCCTGGCCAGCCAGGAGGATACGCCGCACACCATCGAGGCCGAGCTTTTCCGCGCGCTGCAGCTCACCAAGCTGGTGGCTGAGCGGCAGACGTCCAACTACCACCGCTGCGGACGCACCGACAAGGTACGGCCGCTGACGGCAGAGGGGTACCCCAGGGGCAGAACACCAGTGCTACCCGAGCCATGGATGCACCGACAAGGTACGGTTGCTTTCGGCAGGTGTGTGTCAACGTAAGGTGTATGGTGCGCGCGACAGGGTCTGTGGTACCTGCGGCAAGGTGTGTAACAGCGTGTGGTTCCCGCGGCAGGGTGTGTCGGCCTTCAGCCAGGTAGTGTCGCTGGACGTGAGGAGCCAGCAGCGGGTGGACCCGGAGGAGCCTGACGCCCCCGCCTCCCTGGAGCCGGCGGATGAAATCAACTACACCCACATACTCAACAAAGGTGGGGCAGGTGCTTATCAAATCAGTACCAGACTGCCTCTATGCAAAGCTATGTGCGGCAGTTAGGGCGTAATGGTACTGCCAGAGACATCAATGAGCTTGATACCGGATATGATATATGAGCATTCGTTCAGGAAAAGTTCAATTAAAGGCTCTTTTTGAGTCCATACACATATATTTCACAGTAAAAACATCCATCAAGTACACACACCCAGGCGACAGCACTTAATCCACCCTCCCCGACGTCTAAAAAGCACCACACTCCACACAGCAGCATGAAGGTAGGCTTGAAGCAATGGGTAGACCCATGCAAGGCACATGATGGGTGGAGCATTCCTCTCCTCTAGTGGTATCGCGGTCAATACGGCAGCAGCATCGGTTATCGCGAGGAGAAAGTCTCACTGCGGTGGTAGTGAACATAAAAAAGAAAAAAATTGGGGAACTGGGAAAAAGTAAAATAAATTCATGGGTTAGTCCATGGACAGAACGCCCCGCAGCGCCGACCAACGGTGAAGTACCGGCGGCGACCGCAGCTCCGCCCAGCGGCCGCCGCAGTGCCGCCTAGCGGCCGCTGCACTAGAGCCGCATGACCATTCAGAGTCGCCGCTCTTCATTAGGTCACCCCTATCCGGCGCACCGCCGACAGTTGAATAAGCCAAAGAGTAGCATCGCAGTGCCAGAGGACGCGGCTCGGCACCAACCGCTGAACCGCGATCGCCCGCGGGAGGCTCAGAGCAGCCGCGGAAGATGCGTGCTGCGCAGCGTCGCGGCTCCACACGATCATCAGCTGCTGCCGGAGGCACGTTAGTTAGAGGAGCGAGGGTAGGAAATTGATTGGCTGTGCATGCAGCGCACGTTAATGCGGGAGAGAGAGAGAGAGAGAGAGAGAGGCTGGAGAATCGGGTCATGCGTGGCGATTTGAAGGTATGGAACTTTAGGATATGACAGAGGGTGCCAGAGGGCGAGCCTGTTCGACTCCCTAGATGCCAGAAATAATGAAATAGCCACGATAATGAGACTTTTAGTTTGGACAATAATTTTAAGCATTACACAATTGTACAAGATAACTTAATCTATAACATAACACCTGATGATTGTGACCGCACTTAATCTATAACATAACTCCTGATGATTGTGACCGCACAGCAATAATTTCATAACATACTTTCCTGGGTACGTACCTAGTTTCGTTTTCTAGGGGAGAGACATTGCTTTGATAGGTTACTTAGTACGAGTCAATGAATATTTTTTCACAACTTTTTTAAAGAACGGTCCAGATTGAGGCACGTCATTTATATTTCTTATTTTAGCTGCAACAGTCAAATTCCAGATCCTGGGAGCTGCTATGAAGATTGAGAATTTCCGGTACATAGTTGGAGCAAACGGGACATTAAAGTGATGGGTTTGTCTAGTATTTCTAGGTATTCGGTCATGTTCGAGGAAGGAGAGGCGGGACGCTAGTGGTCTAGGAAGTTTATTGCAGATGAATTTATGCATCAGGCTAATTTGCATGAAATCAGCTAAGTGAGGCAGTTTCAAAATGCTATATTTTTTTAAAAATTGGATTTGTGTGTGCTAGTCGTTCCGCGCCGTCAATAATTCTCACTATCCTTTTCTGAAGTGTTGGAAGTTTTTTAAGTTTTTTTTTCAAAAAGAATTCGTCACGGAGTGGGGAGGTGTTGATGCCGGGGGGTGTGGCTTATTCCCTGTCTTGTGTTGATGAGCTGACCTGACCCCGCCGCCGGCAGTACTGCCTGAAGATATCAGGGTGCTAGCGTGGGCGCCTGCTCCGCGGGACTTCAGGCGCGCTTCGACTGCAGGGGGCGCACCTATAGATACTTCTTCCCACGAGGATCCCTCGACCTCGAGGTGAATGCTGTGGTCTTGCACCTGCCTGAATTTATTTGTTACTTTGCGGCAGGATAGGCGTTCGGCCACGATTTGGGTCACCCCTCTGTGTTGTCGCAGTTGTAGGGGTGTGTGCGTGTGCGTTGTTTAAGACAGCAGATAATAATTCGGTGGGTCTATTACTGTTTTTGCCTATTTCTTTGTGATGGGAATTGTACCGAGCAATGCCACCAACGTTGCGGTTCGTTTGTAACCGAGCAATTAATGGGACAATTACCATTGAAATCTAGCGGGTAGGTTTGGCAAAGGTTAGAGGTGTAGGAACAGCATTGTGCTCCCTGAATAGTATGGCACGCCTTAGGAAGTGTACACTTGATGCTACAATAATCATCTAACTCGGCTTATGCTACGTATTCAGTCGGTTACAAATGTGCATCCCTCCAAATCAAAAGCTGAAGACCACACATATTAAACAATTTATGTATGCTGCACCACGAATGCGTACATTTGCTGTGCGAGTCCCAGTGGCTGTTCAGCGTAGACTTGTGCACATGTATGCTCCGCTGCCTAACACCAGTTAGGCCCTATCTTTCTTATTCGGGGCGGGTCAAGTGCCTGACCAGAGACGGCACGTCGGGATAAATTAGTGCTACACCTGTGTCTGTATTCCCGCGTGCCTCTCTGTTGCCTCGGCGCGTCACCAGCGCCGTGGCCGCAGGCGATGCAGCGGGCGGCCGACCGTCTGCGCGGCTCCCACGACTTCCGCAACCTCTGCAAAATGGACGTCGGCAACGGCGTGGTGGGCTACACCCGCGAGCTTCGGGAGCTGCACGTGCAGCGCGAGAACGGTCCAGATGATGCCTTCCAGATGTGTCAGCTGGTGGTGCGGGGCAACGCCTTCCTCTGGCACCAAATCAGGTGAGCCTGCTGGAAGGCGTGGTGTTGTGTGTGAAAGTCTCTTCACGCCTGGCAGATTGCGCCCTGATTTCGGTCGGTAGATGTTATCGGCTCGGGCTTTTGTAGCATCAGCCCGCCGACGTCTGGGTAGATTCTGTCATTGTGGAGGCGAAGTAATGGGTGGTTCAGTGAGGTTGCCCCTCGGGTAGGGTTCGGAGATCGTGCGATGGATAAGTTGCGGAACATGATGCTTCTTACTATGCATTCGAGCTTTAACCCTAATGCAGTGCAATTCGTAAGACTGAGTCGGCGCACATTGAACATTGCTGAACTTTTGGTACCCGTGTAATTCAACCCTAATATTATCATCACTCTGCGTCATCTGCCTTGCCATCACCTCACGTGTCTCGTCCTGCTTCGTTTGCCCTGAAACCCCTGTCATATGTCGTGCCCTCACATCCATGTTCCCTACGGTTGTCTGCCCTAAAATGTGTCATATACCCTGTTCTCGTTGTTGTACCCTGCCTTCCCCCTCATCTACCCTATCGTCACGCTTCTGTACTAATATGCTGCTGCGTAAAGCGCTAACTTCCTGTGCCCCGCCCTCTCCTGCCAACTCCCCAGACCACCACCTCTGTCTGCCTCAACTTCCACTCAC
This sequence comes from Lepas anatifera, assembly GCA_034440635.1. Lineage (NCBI taxonomy): Eukaryota > Metazoa > Arthropoda > Thecostraca > Lepadidae > Lepas > Lepas anatifera. The sequence continues at coordinate 1,984,731 of JAOTON010002274.1, forward strand.
CGGATGTGCCCTCGCCTTCATGCACCCTGTCCTAGCAGCACTTGTACTGCCGTCCTCAATCCCTCGTCTGCCTTGCCCTCGCCTTTGTGGAGGCCAAAAGTTTCATATTGGTCTAGTTGTTTGCATAACATCACATTTAATGATAACAAGAAGTAAGCTTTCCTTCATAGAAAAAAAAACACAAGGAACAATACAGCTTTCCCGCATGGAAGGGTACGGAGTAACCAAGTTGATTTGCGGTGGGATTGTGGTAAGCAGAGGTAGAGAAGAGTTCAAAACTTCAGTGCGATTGCAACTAAATGAAGAATATCTGGTGAGTAAGTTGATCATATTTTGTGCGGCATCGCATAATGCAATGTAGAAATATCCTGCACAACATCAGTGCTAGCTGGTGTCAGTTACATAGCCGGCGCCCTGTCTAGTGCAGTGGCAGGTTTAGGTCTGGATTAAGTGGTATAGGCTTGCGTGGTGGAGTGCTCTTGAGCACTCAGCATGCCTAAAGGGACGGTTGCACCTTTGTGCAATTCCAGGCTGTAGTGGTTTTGGGTTTTTATTGAAAACAATGGAGATAGTCCTTCTGAAAAAAATGACTCATAAGGCTAATAACTCGATTTGTTAAATGTCCTCTATCAGAGGTAGACAATATCCAAATATCGTGACGACAAATTGCCGTAAGATCTGATAATTTGTTGTTACAGGTGTTGTTTGTTTGTTTGTTTTTTTTTGTTTGTTAATTGATTGTTGTAACAGATGACGCTTTGACTTGCGCCACATTTGAATACGAATACAACTGGAGCGTGTTTAGGTGAAAAAGGTTATTATTTGTGTACTAAGTCTGAATTAGCGATTTTGGCTATTTTCTTGATTTATTAAATAATATGTAACTTTTCAAACTAGTTAATGAAGAAAGTGAGACGCATTAATAGTCGCCAGTACCGAAGGCACGTTTAGGACATAGGTTTTAAAGAAGCCCAAGTAAGAAAATGTGGCCGTGCAGCGCGCAGGAGCATACACCACGTTCCCAAGTTCAACTCATACCACGTGGCTGCCGGGGGGAGGACGGGGCTGGTAGTTGTGAACTTTTGCCCTTGATCTCCGCGAACGGTAAGTTCTGGGGTGGATTAAATCTCGATCTGGTGGTTTCTTGGCATGTTCTATCTCAGTTCAAATCCCATTATGAAGGCGCCACGTTCCCTTTAAAACATTTCCAGAACTTGGAGGCGTCAAAACGCCCAGGTCAGAAGCAAAAGAGACATAACTCCATCAGACTTCTCGCGCAAATGTATAACGGAAGCTATCAAACACTCTAATGATGGCCGTGCCCTTATCACCGTGGAAACTCCTGAGCTAATAGTTCAAGACGACTGCTAAACCGGATATTGCTCCCGTGGAAATGCATCTCATGATAAGTACTTCTTGCCACGCGTTGATCAGGAGTGATTTGGTAGTTATGGTGTCAGTAGAAGTGTGGATATAACGCTGCCGAGTACCTAAAACCCGGATGCTATTTACGATGAGAAATGCTCATAAATGTGGTGAATCATACATCAAATGTAGCATCAGCTCCATGAGCATGGCAAAAGCTTGCATTAATTGTTTCATCACCCGCATTGTATGGTTTTGGTGTTCTTATTTTACGTTTTTATTATTTTCCGACTGGGCACTAAACGGGCTGCGTAGTGGCTCTTTTAGGGCTTTAAATTGTGCTTTTCTAGAAAAGTAGTTCTGCCGTAAAAAATGCTTCAAAATGCCGACTGTTTTGGGAAACTTTGCACAAACATGCTGCTGAACGTTGGTTTTTAATGAAAGTCTACATTGGCGTTAAAAAAGATGTGCACATGACCGCTCTTCTGCGTAACAGTTTTTGACTGTGCCTCGCCGCGGAGTTGAAGCGGGGGGGAGGCTGCTGCTTGTACCGCCTCTATTGTTTAACTACAATAACATTTCGCCCAAAAAATGTTGGGAAAGGATATTGCTGAAAGAAAAAAACAAAATATTCATAATATTCTTGCATTTTATCTGTTGCCAACTGCTCGCTCCAGGGGAGGCATTAATGCTTAACGTTGTATTTCTCGTTATCCCCAGCAATGTCTCCAGAATTGAAATCATGATGTCCCTCCACGTGTCCTTGTGCCTGTGTGTTTGCCGAAGTTTTCGCGGATATTACGCCAAAAAGTTGGAGAGTCTGTCGTTTTGCCTCCCGCTGGTATGTCGCTCGCGTCGACCAGTTGACGTTATATTCTATTTGTTGCTAGGATTTACGTCGGAAAAGTATACTTTTAATTTTCAGGGCATCTGTACCTAACGCCCCGTGATTAAAAAGACTAGGCTAAGTAATTACGAATATTTGTGTTTACCTATACCTTTCTCAGTTGGTACAACCCTAACCTGCCCATGGTTTTCCGCTTGAAGGCCCGTTTTTCTTCGCTGAGCGCCGCTGTAGTTTCACCCTCACCTGCCTGAGGTCCGCCGTCTCATTTCTACAGGTGTATTGTTGCCGTTCTGTTTTTGGTGGGAGAACACCTGGAGGAGGAATCGGTGATCGACAAGCTGCTAGATGTCAAGAACTACCCTCGGTAAGTCGGAACCAGGCAACATCGAGGTGGATAAACTTATTCATGCTTGTTTCCCTAGCTGTGAACTATGTGTTAGGAAAAAATCGGGAAGAAATCACTCACCGGTTTTGCAGTGGTTTTACGTATCTACGTTAGAGCTTCCCGGATTCAACCTACTCCGGTAGGTTGAATGCACTGAGCATCGGAATAGGTTGAATGCTGACTGCCTGAGAAGCTGTGGAAGTGAGAATCAGCTGAAATCAAGGAAATAAGCAGTGGTCTCCAAAAGAGGTGCGGCTGCTCAATTTCACGGCCCCAGAGTTTCTTACAGCCTCCATGGTGTGACTGCGTTAGCCTCACTGCAGCCTCCGTGGTGTGCTTGCATTGGCCTCACTGCAGCCTCCTGGTGTGACTGTGTTGACTCCGCGCCTCCATGGTGTGCTGCATGACCTCACTGCAGCCTCCTGGTGTGCTGGTGATCACTGCCTCTATGGTGTTACTGCGTTGACGTCACTGCAGGCTATATGGTGTGACTGCGTTGACATCACTGCAGGCTCCATGGTGTGACTGCATTGGCCTCACTGCAGGCTATATGGTGTGACTGCGTTGACGTCACCCCACGCGCGATAAAGGCTGTGGGAATAGAAGCGGTCACGCCACACATATTCTCCGTTTATTGGTCCTTCCGGAGGATTAATCTCAGGAACTTATCAAATTATCAAAAGGTGTCTGAAATTTAGGAGAAGCGGAAAAGTAAGACGACAGAACGGACAAAACACAGCTGCCGTTGACACTCGCCGTACGGCAGAGTGGTCTCACTCACCTATAATGGTTCAGTGGATTGGATTGTATTGGATGTTTTGACAGGCCAGATCGTTGGCAACAAAATGCGCAAAATTCCAGAAGTGCAGAAACCTAGTGCGCGAAACCTTCAATCAGTAGTTCAGGGTGAAACATGCCAACAGTGGTGGGCCTACGCCGAGTGTCATTTTGGGGCCGTATATGTCTTACATGGGAAATGATTAGTATGATGCATTGTACAACCCGAAAATCGCGATCTAGAACTTTCCCTTTTCCGGTGGTAGGATCAGGGGCCCTCGATTTACTGCCGATTGTCTGTTTAAAACTAACTCGAGGCGGCTTTTGAGCTGGAATACTCAAAACGTGTAACATGTCTTCTTTTGCATATAATTGGAGCTCGGTGTGAAAAGATTTGAATTCCCAAGGAGAACCTTCTCTTTCGGCAGGAAACCTCAGTACAATATGGCTTCCGAGGTGCCGTTGAACCTGTTCGCCGTGGAGTATGGAGAGGAGTGGTGGCACTGGGACAGCGATGTGACGCGGGATGTGATAGCCACCCTGGAGCGGCTCTGGACCGGCACTGCCGTCAAGTGAGAGGATGGGTGGAGTGGGACAACGTAGCTACCCTGGAGCGACACTACTGTCAAGTGAGAGGATAGGTGGGGTGGGACGTGGCAGCTACCCTGGAGTGACTCTGGTCCTGCAATTACGGCAGGTTCCGAGTAGGATACGGCGGAGACAGTTGTTCGGTGGCGAGAGCTGGGGGAGAGCGGGGCGGACGTGAAAGCCATCTTGTTTGTTCACCGGCACTGGTGTCAAGCGAGAGATGCGGAACGTTTCGCATGATAACGCGTGATATCCAGGCCGACGTGAAACGGTGGGCGGCGAGACCATTTTTACAAGCTTTAAAGCAATTGACTGCTATTTGGAATATTTATTCGCTGGGGAGATGATTCGTTTAAGGTCCAATGGAAATGCTTGTGGCGGTGTACGGCCGCCGCCGCCGGGCCTGTGTGGCGGTGTACGGCCGCTGACTGCCGCCGCGCCTGTGTGCGACAGGAGCGCCATGCTGCGGGCGATGCTGTGCGAGCTGGGGGAGCAGCACGGGCCGCTGCCGGGCACGCAGGCTCAGTGTCTGGTGAACGGAGTCCGCGCCAAGGTGTACACGCCGCTGTTCGAGCGGCCCACCTGCGGTGAGTGAACACTGTGACACCCCTCCTGAGGCACTGTGATACCCCTCTTGAGGCACTGTGACATCCCTCCTGAGGCACTGTGACATCCCTCCTGAGGCACTGTGACACCCCTCCTGAGGGTGTACATCCCTCCTGAGAGTTGGTACACCCCTCCTGAGAGTTGGTACACCCTTCCTGAGGCACTGTGACACCCTTCCTGAGAGTTGGTACACCCTTCCTGAGACACTGTGACACGTATCCTGAGGCACTGTGACAACCCTCCTGAGGCCCTATGAAACTCTTCCTGAGAGTTGGTACACCCCTCCTGAGGCACTGCGGCACCCCTCTTGAAGGTTTTGTATACCCATCCATAGTGGCTGCCAGCCTCTCAGCATGGGTGCCACCCTCTGGCCAGTCGCAGAACGTGGCAGATTTCGACGAGATCTCGTTGGGGCAGCCTCGGGGCAGACGTACCGATTTGGGGCAGCTTTTGATCAATCATGGGGCAGAGGGGGCTCTTGGGGCAGGAACTAGTACTTGGGGCAGCAGTCGGTCGGGCAATCACCAAGGGAAGAAGAAAAATAATGAAAATAAACGACAATATTAGTTAAACTTGCGCCGTAAAGCTGAATTGTCGAAAGCGTCATATTTGTCATCGAGAGAAATAGGGATAAAAGATACCAAACAAAGGAAATTTTAATAGACGTAAAGTTCCTGGAAGTGAATAAAAAATCAGGCAACGGGCGCCTTTCTAAAGCTAAGTTTATATTTTATTTCTACATTTGTAATCTAAACCTAGTTCTAGTTACAAAAACAATCTCAGAACTCGAAATAAAATTTCCTGTATATAGTTTTTGCATTTCCTCTGCTATGTTTTGATCGCCAAAGGCCGGGCCATGTCAAAGGTCCACTGTTCAGGGTCCACCGCTCAAATGGTCCACCGTTCAAAGAAAATCCCCTCCCCCAGAACAAATGCCCGTCAGTGATGTGACGTCACACGAGCGTACGGGAGTCTTTTTCGCTTGGGTCTTTGAAATTATTCAAATTTTGTAATGCTTTCATGCAAATGCAAGAAAACGGAAGGGGAAAAATGGTTTAGCTGTGGAAAAAGTATTTTTATCGAATTTAGTTATCAATAGAAATATTTTTTAACCGTATTGATTATACGGGGTGAAAGCAGTGGCAAATGACGTCTTTAGGGGAAAAGACTTCGCTTGTAAATGTACCTTTGAATAAAAGTATTCTTGAAATCGTGCATCATGTGCGATAGCTGCTGCTGTGCGTGGAGGGTCGTGAGTGCGTTGTCATCGTCGGGTTGGATGGTGGTTTTTTTCTTTCTGGTGTTTCTTTAAATGGAGTAGATAAACATCGTTAAAATACCCCCTCCCCGTTTGAGGTCTGCCCCGCATCCAATTTCTGCCCATTGGGGCGGCTTGCTGCCCAGCTGTGTGCCGCCGTTCACTGGCCCTCTGGGGAGACACCCAGCCCATCAGGAATGCCTCCTGAGAGGTTGGGACTTGGTTCCTGCCAAGCTAATGGGGTGCCAGTTACTGGAGAGGTGGAAGTCACTCGCCCCGATTTTCGCTATTTGATGACAGTGGTACCGCTCAAGTCCCTGACCCTTTGTGATTTATTCAATTATCAAGGACAACTGTATGATAGTTGCATGATTTCAGTCTTTCATGTGGGAATGGCATACCGTATTAATGTCAATGACTGGGAGCTTGCACCCACTTCAGTTTTTCAGAAATATCTCCAGTCATGGGTTTCATGGCCGTGAATGTGTTCAAATAAGCTATCACATTTTTCAGTGTAAAGTACACTGGAAGCACAAATAATTTACTCGTTCAGTTCCTGGAAGGCAGTTACATTGTCTGAGTACGTTTTGGCCGAGTACTGCGTCAGAGCTCTCGTGGTAACATTTATGGTTCAACTTCACAGACCTCCCTCACCCTTCGTCAGGAACCACTGTTAAATGCAATGTTCCACTTTTATAATGGGGCTTGAACTGGTCAGGCAGGTTGGCAGAGCGTGTCCAGAAACCAATACTGACATTTAATTTCACTCGTAGATGAGTCTGTGTTGAACATCCGCACAATTTGTAATTCAAAATGGAGTCACTTAGGCGCTATTCCAAACCATAAATAAATCATTTTCCATCTGGCTGCAACAATTTTATTCGTCTAGACTTTCAACTTATCCCACTTATTGAAGCTACCAGGGGCGTTAATTTCCGAAAAAAACATTGGGGTTGCCCAGATTTGAAAGAATACCAATAACCATCAGACGAAAACAGATAGCATGGTATTATCTTTCTTTAGGCCCTCATCCTGATCTGCTGAAGCAAATTAAACCAGTTTTTATTCCTAGCAATGATAAAAAATAAACTTAAAGGAATGTTAAACATTGGCTCAACCTTTCATTGGGGGTGCTCGGGCACCCCCAATGAGATATAAATCCACACCCCTGGAAGCTACCATGCTAGTGGGTGAAATATCCTTGCTATACGGTTGTACTTATTTCTGTTAGAAATTCACTGCTATCAATTGTTCCTTCTTAATTAAAGTGGTTTTTTATTTCGAAGAAAAATTATGATTTAATTTGAAATATCGATGGTGGATCGATGGAAATTCGGATCCAAGTCAAAGCGACTCTATGTTGTGCCTGTGTCAAAGCGACTTACGTTGTGCCTGTGGTCAAGGTTTTTATTTTGCAGACGCGGAAAACTGATATATGATAGCGTAAGCGCAGATTGTAAGAAAAAGGGTTATATTTGTGTTCCAATCTATTTAAGGTGGAAGCAAAGTGCGGTGCTATGATTTTCATGCTAATGTTATCCATTAACAGTCCTTATAATTTCGGAAGTGGCATGTATTCTTCAAAGGGAAAACACATTTTCTTTATTCACTTTTCCATTCCCACATTTCCTTCCTTCCTTCATATTTCTTGAAAGCTTTACCACGTGTACTATAGGATTTGAATTAAGCCAAAGTATTGTAGAGTATACCCGAAAATCTTGGTAGTATCCTTTGTTCTAAAGCCCATTGTTCTCCCAGAAATATGCGTTTTTACAGCGAAGGTTAGTCCTCCCGCCCCTCCACGGAGTACTCTCCGGACGGCGGACACACCGGGACACGTAACCCAACGGAGCGAGGGGACAAGGGGCTAATTCTCGTCCAGGAAACCCTTATTTCTCGATAAACGCGCATTTGGAACAATAAAAAACACGAAACCAGGGTTGTTTCCAGGATTTCCAGAACTGACGTCTCAGTTTAGATTCCATAAAAATACTGCACTGGTTTTAATGAGTCAGGTACAAGGTAAATGCATTACTTTTAATTTTTGAACTCGTCATGAGGAGAGCTTTACGTTGTTCCATTTACACTCGTTTGACCATATCTTTCGACAATAGCGAGTCTTATTGTATTAATTTTTCGAATTTGGAATGCCCCAAAATCCGAATACCGGCGAATATGCACCAACAAAGAACACTTGGTGTTTCCGCCCTCGTCATTTATAACTCAGTCCTCACCTCTATCCCATGTTGTTTTGACGACCCTTTATTTCTCGTGCGGATGCTGTCCTGTGGTCGGGATCTGCTGTCATAGAGCATTCGTTCCTCCTGCCAAGGCCGTCCTCACTCAGTTGTGTGTGTCTTGTCAGCGAGCGTTTGCTTCTCGTGCAGATGCAGTCCCCATATGACGAGAGCCTGGTGTCAGAGCTGTCTTATCATCTGAGCAGTGTCTGCTGTCACGTCAGAGCCTTAGTCACTTCCTCCGCATGCAGTCCTCTGAACTCTGGGTCTGCTCACACGTCAGAGCCTTAGTCACTTCCTCCGCATACAGTCCTCTGAACTCTGGGTCGGCTCACACGTCAGAGCCTTAGTCACTTCCTCCGCATGCAGTCCTCTGAGCTCTGGCTCTGCTCACACGGCAGAGCCTTAGTCACTTCCTCCGCATGCAGTCCTCTGAGCTCTGGGTCTGCTCACACGCCAGAGCCTTAGTTACTTCCTCCGCATGCAGTCCTCCGAGCTCTGGGTCTGCTCACACGTTAGAGCCTTAGTCACTTCCTCTGCATGCAGTCCTCTGAGCTCTGGGTCTGCTCACACGTCAGAGCCTTAGTTACTTCCTCCGCATGCAGTCCTCTGAGCTCTGGGTCTGCTCACACGATAGAGCCTTAGTCACTTCCTCCGCATGCAGTCTTCTGAGCTCTGGGTCGGCTCACACGTTAGAGCCTTAGTCACTTCCTCCGCATGCAGTCCTCCGAGCTCTGGGTCGGCTCACACGATAGAGCCTTAGTCACTTCCTCTGCATGCAGTCCTCTGAGCTCTGGGTCGGCTCACACGTCAGTGCCTTAGTTACTTCCTCCGCATGCAGTCCTCTGAGCTCTGGGTCGGCTCACACGTCAGAGAATTAGATACTTTTTCCGCATGCAGTCCTCGCCTGAGCGGGGCCTATAGTTAGAGAGCAGTGAGTCCTCCTCCGAATACGGTCCTCATCTGAGCAAAGCCTGTCAGAAAACATTGATTCTTTCGCGGAATGACGTCATCATCTGGGCAGGGTGTACTTTTGAGAAATCATTTATTCTTTCTCGCATTGCTTCATCGCCTGGGTAGGTTGTGCTGTAAGAGATACGTAATTTCTACGAATGCAGTTCTCACCTCAGTGCGGTCTGCTCTGAGATTTTTGTTCCTCCTGCGAGTGCAGTTTTCACCTGAGATTGTTGTTCCTCCTGCGAGTGCAATTCTCACCTGAGATTGTTGTTCCTCCTGCTAGTGCAGGTTTCACCTGAGATTGTTGTTCCTCCTTCGAGGGCGGCTGTCACCTGAAGGGTGTGTGCCGCCAGAGAGTCTGGAGGAGCGTGTGGGGTACTACGTGAAAAGACGGAGACTGGACCCATCCGTCCTGCAGGCCGTGCAGGAGGCGGCGGCTGCCTCCCCGTCCAGTCCGGGCGCAGATCCAGCGACTCAGACCAGTCCAGAGACGGCTGCCGCAGCCCCCGCTGCCGGTGCAGCGCTGCTTGTAGAGAAGAGGAGAGATCAAGGGTCTGTGAATGTGGAGAACAGTGCGGACCCTGAATCTATTTGTGTGGAGGAGATGGTGAACCCTGGGTCCATTAGTGTGGAGGACATCGCGAACCCTGTATCCATTAGTGTGGAGGACATCGCGAACCCTGTATCCATTAGTGTGGAGGACAGTGAGTCAGGGTTTGTTGGTGAGGCGAGAGCTCGGACGTGATGCAGTGTGTGGGTGCTGTACGGCGGAGGGTCAGGATGATGCCTGAAGGACAGCCCGGGTGCGGGATTAAGCGTGGCCACAACAGAAAACCTGTGTTTTAATAAACATGTGTGATAATGTTATGCGTATTCGTATATACCTTACGAGTATACACATTTACTTGTTCAGTAAGTTGCCCCTGCCCCCTCCCTAAAAAAACTTGGCTTTATCCAACTCACCCCACAATATCCCTTGCGAAAGAAGTCGGTATGCGAAATTTTGACTGGATACGGTTGGTTTTGCTGCCTCCGCGTTTTTTAAGGCTGCATCCCCATTATGAGTAAAAAAATAAAACAAAGAAAATACACCAAGACTGAACAAAAATACTGATCAAGACTTCAAAGAAGACTCATTCGAATTTTTTATCGACCAATCGTTGAAATTGCACAACCACACAGTCCTATTTTTGGACATGTGGCAAGCCGTGACGGAAAAAAACATATTTTCTCGCTGAATGGTGAATGCAATGTTTGTTACGTTTCTTGTAGTTTTGCGTAGGGCCTATTTTCTTGTCTGTCGAATGGGTATATTTTCTGTTGCAAGTCGCAGTGTAAAGGTCACAGAAGAAAGGAAGAGCACGTGACAAAGTCGCCAGGCATTTTCCAGGTAACTTAGTTCTCTCTTCACTTTAGCCAATACGGATTTGTGTCTGGCCTCAGACCGAGTGTGCGTCCCAGCCATCATAATTCGTGGGGGACGTCCTTAACTGCCAAAAGTCTGGAGAAACGCCCGCCCACGCTTTGGTGGTTTATTGCTCGTTACCTTAATGTCTGGAGCTATTTCCGAAGTTGAAAAGATAAATGTGTTATTTTCAAATATAATGAAGTAACTGACTCTCGTTGCGACCACTGTATCCAAAGACCGCCAAAAAAACCCATGTGTCGTTGCTGTGGGGCCCTGTCTCCGCACAATCGGTAGTTGTGTTTATTCATTGTGTTATGGTGAGAATTAGGTGCTCGAGCATTAAGAAACCCTCGCTAGTGCTCAAGTCAACAAGATAAAAGGAGAACGGGGTGTCTTTTATGAAGTGATGACTATGACACCTAAAAGTGTTTTGAGGCACAAATTAAAACAATGCGTGCTTAAAGGGAGATACGCGAAAAAATTTTTATTGGCTAGATCAAAAGGTCACAAACAGTTGTTTCAGAAGTCCTATTCTCATTTTTGCGAATTCGGCCTGCAAATGCCTTAAAATTGCTCTCAAAGTCCACATTTCTAGACGACTTTACCGGTACACCTCATATCGGTGTATATGACGTACACTCGGCTAAGGCTATCAATTTCTCTAAGAATTAGGGCATATCTATCGTAAACAGTGATGTAGACTACTATAGAAAAAATACTTTAGAAAAACAACACTCTAAAACAGGGGTGTAATTTTCCCAAAATATTTGGGGGTGCTCAGCCGGTGGGGGCGACAGCTTTGGGGGGCGGCACCCCTTTATTGCACCGAATCTGTTATTCATCGTTTTTTTGCGCCTTTTATAGCACAGGAAACATTCTATTTTAATATACTGGGCAGGTATTTTACAGCTTTTGCCAAACGTGTTTGCTTTTTCGGCGAAATCCCAAAGCTACAACACGTCTTAAAATAATCCAATCTGATCCAATCTTTCCACGATCAGGGGCGCAGTCAGGGCTTTGGTATAGGGGCACACCACCTTTCAGGGGCACCCCGGGAGAGAAAGGGCACTTTTAACGTAACCTAAAAAAACTTACTATATCCTAGTCAATATCAACTTTTGGGTACCTATGGTCCAAGAAAAATGCAAATCAAGCATTGACGGAGAAGGAAAACTGAAATAAAAACAGAAAAAAGAAAAGTGTCACCGAAATCTCATGAAAATAGCCAGAACACAACTTCTTGGGATAGATTTAAGGCCAAATCAGCCAACTCATGCAAGTTCTTGACATCAGACAAATCAGTGGAGCCTGTGATATCTGTCACTCTGTGCAGGATAAGACATATTGGAGTCGAAAATTCATTTGTTATGCCCACTGGTTTTGTCGTGACGAGTGAGCCCTGTTTGAACACGGATTAAGTTCCGCGGCTCCCACAAGGGCCGTAGGAGGAGGAGTGGCATAGTGTTTTTGGACGAATACAGTTTTTGTTGCCGGAATAATTAGGGAGATACTTTTTTAACGCGTTTAAAAGTTCCATATTTTCAAGGATCGGTCCCAGTTGGAGTAAAGAAAAAGTAAACAAGCTGGTAGTTTGGATGGGGATGATGTGTCAGGGCTGAAAATTGTGAAAAACTAGTTCTTCATTCATTTGAATTAATTAGTAGAAATCCTGGTTCAGGGAACTGTGCTCTGAGCTCAGGGGCACATGCCTTTTTATCACCCGTGCCCAGAATCCACCAGTATAATAAGCAATTTATTTAACCCGGGGTGCCTAGGCATCACAAGCCGTTTTAGCGATGACGGCTCATTCCTCGTTAGCTCCATTTTACAAGGGAAGTTTGCACTGTACCCTTATTTCCCATCTATTCAGGACCAGCTCAGGGGCCCCTAGTGTGGATCAGAGACCTCCAGAGTAACTGCCCCTCATTCCCCCAGATGTGCCCCCTGGGATAAGACTGGCCCCGTGACCCCCGAGGTGATGGGAGTTGGCCTTGTGTTCTTATTATCTGTCTATTCAAGACCAGCTCAGGGGGTCCCTGGTGTGGATCAGAGCCCCACCCCCAGAGCAGCTCATGCTTGGCCCGGGACTAGATTAGCTCAGTGGCCCCAAAGATGGGGGGTCATCAGACTAGCTCAATGGGCTGCAGATAGGCTCATAGGGCCTTCCACCATATTAGCTCGGGGGACCCCAGACTAGCTCATAGGGCATCAGATGGGCTCAGGAGGCCAATGATGACACATGAGGCACCAGATCAAGTCAGGGGGCATTAGTTTAGCTCAGGGACAATATACCTGCTCGGGGGCCGATCGATCAGCTTCGGGTCCCAGATAAGCTCCTAGTCCCAGCAGCAGGGGTCTAGATTAGCTCAGGGAGCACCATATCAGCTCAGAGAGAGGGCAAGTGATCAGCTCAGTGGTCCCCGATCAGCTTGGGGCACAGATCAATTTGGAGGTACTAGATCAAGTCGGGAGGCATTTAATCAGCCCAGGAGCCCCATACCAGCTCAGGGGCCTTCATCAGCCTCAGTGGGCACAACTCAGCTTTGGGCCCCAGAGCTGAGGAAATTACTTAATCAACTCAGGAGGTCCAGATCAGCTTGAAAGGCACTAGATTGGCTCAGGGGGCACCAAACTAGCTCAGGGGGCACTAGACGAGCTCAGAGGGCATGAAATGGGCTCAGGAGGCAAAGTGTTGGCTCAGGAGGCACCAGTTCGACTCAGGGGGCATTAGTTTAGCTCAGGGGGAAACATATTTGCTCAGGGGAACCAGATTGATCAGCCCGGGAGCCCAGATCAGCTCCTAGCCCCCAGTCCAAAACAGGGGCGTAGATCGGCTCAGAGAACACAAGATCAGCTCAGGGTGTACCAGACCAGCTCAGGGAGCACCTGATCAGCTCAAGAGGCACCATACTGGCTCAGGGGACAGTAGATCAACTCTGCGAGGCATGTGATCAGCTCAGGGGGCTCAGATCAGTTCAAGGGGCACTAAAACAGCTAATAGGGCACCAGGCGAGCTCGGAGGCATCAGACTAACTCGGAGAGCATTAGCTAGGTTCAAGAGGCTTAATTATTTGTTCAAGGGGCACCAGATTGACTCAACGGGCACCAGATCAGCTTAGAGGGCACGTGATAGCTCAAGGGGCCAAGACCAGCTCAGTGGGCACCAGATGAGCTCAAGGGGCACCAGATAGCTTCGCCGGTACAATTGTTGGCGACGATGAGGCATTAGTTGTTCACGGATTAAGTACCCATACTCTCCTCGGGAGCTTGGAAAGGCAGCAGAATGCCCTAGCTGTCCCAATAAGGTACTAAATTGTAAAACAAAAGCTTTAATCGCTAAATGTGATTTAATTGTACCTAGGTTCTACGGCGTACGGCGATAAATTTCGAGCGGCACAGCCCAAGCGGGGTACACCGCCTAGCAATCAAAGGGCACTCCGGCACCGATGGGGGGCACGTACCCCCCTGGCTGCGCCCCTGTTCACGATTAAAGTGTATCAGTTTTGTGGGGTTAAATTTTACCTTCAGTATTGTATAGTGGATGGAAATTGAAATGAAAGCAAAGGACCTAAATGGAATGTGGCACCTTTATAATGTGATTTTAACTGAGATAGCCAAGTTTATAGCATGCCGGAAAACCCGGTACTCTGTATCATTTGTCTTGAAACTCAAAATTCCCGTAGAGTAAAGCTAAAAACTACCTGAAATATACCCCACATGTACCCTTAGCAGCAGGCCACTGTTGTCAGCTGTTGGTGTGACGACATATGCTGACGTCACGGTATCAGCCAATTGAAGCCCTTGCAGCCTATTGAATATGGTAGTGGTTGCCAGATCATGCAACCACAGGGTGTGCAATTGCACACCCTGAAAAAAGGAGGTTGTGCAAAAGTTTATTTTTGCACACCCGGTTTTGGCTTCGTCCGGGGAAGCGCCCCCGGATTTGGGCGGCGCCCCGACCGGCCAAGAAAAGATCAGACCTAAACACCGCCTACCTGAATAGGTAGGGCTCTTTGTGCGAAATCAAAACAGTTTCAAATATGAATGGTGCCCCCTTTCATCAAAGCCATCCCATGGAGAGTAAATAGACCCTATTTATCGACTCAACGCAGGGAAATGATGACGGCGCCCCCTCCCCTGAGTGGGTGCCCCTAGGAAGCAAAAGATGCCCTCTGGGGATGGAGGCACCCCCTTCCCCCTGAGAAGGAAGGCGCCCCTCCCGAAAATCTTGTACAACCGCCCGAAAATGGAATCCGCCGCCCCCGAGCGGGGGGTGGCAGTCATGAGCACAGGGCGGCACGAATTCGAGCGGAAGTGATAAGCCAACGGGGCGGCATTCATTAGCCGAGGCGGTAGTGATGAACTGGAGGGAGCATGAAACAGGGTGGCAGTGATAACTGGGGATAGCACTGGTGAGCCACTGGCAGCAGTGATGAGCGGGGTGCTGTTTGAATCAGGGCGGCAGTGATAAGTCAGGGTTGGCAAGAATCAGGGGGCCAGTGATCTGTAAGAGGCTTCAGTGATGAACCATGGCGGCATAAACCAGGGTGGTAGTGATGAACCGGGGGCGGCATGATCACAGTGGTAAGACGGAGGCGGCATGAATCAGGGCAGAAATGCTGAGCCGGGGGGGCGACACATGTATTGGGGGTGCTCTCATTGTGATTAGGGGTGCTCGCACACCGCAAAGAGATAAAAAATTCCCCCTGGCTGACACTAAAAGAGTACAAGCACGGCAGCAGCAGTCTACCATTTACTCGGCTCGGATAATTCCTCCAATAGACAAACAGATAAAGATAAGGCGATTGTGGGCTTCTGTTTGCTTTCTCGAAGGGTGTTAGAGATTCCTCCTGACAAAACTGTGCGGACAGCAGGGCCTAAGTTTGACCGGTTTTGGGGGCTATGGCCGGACTGGTCTCCTCGGCAGAGATAAACCAGGGGCAGCAGTGATCAGCCGGGGGCGGCAGTGAAGATTCGGGGGAGGAAGTGTCTAACCAGAGGCCGCTCATATATGGGCTAATAAAAAAACGGGGACAGCATTGATCAGCCAGGGGCGGTGTGAATCAAGGCAGCAATGATTAATCTGGGCAGCAGTTACGAACCAGGGGAGACAGTGATCAGCCAGGGGCGGCAGTGATGAACCAGGGGCGGCAGCGATGAGTCGGGGCGGCGCGCATCTGGGTCAAAATATGCCAGGAACAACATCAATGAGCCAGAGGTGGCATGAATTAGGGCGGCAGTGATAAACCAGGAGCGGCAGTGATCAGCCGTGAGACGGTCCATCATCATATTTGGGGTTTTAGAGCGCGCTGACATCTAGGGTCATATGGCGCCCATAGCATTACATAAGATACGCAAATAAGACATTTCCGCACGAATTTTAACAATTCAGTGGTAAAACAGGTCACGTTGTGAAAGTTGTATCATAAGATTATATAAGGGGCATTCCAGGACAAAACGACCAAAAATATTTCAATTTGACACCACCATGTCTAGAAAAAATCTGAAACTTTGTCTCCGGGGTAGTTTTGGGCCAGAAACACGCCTGTGAGAATCTTAGCCCCCTCCGACCAACGGTGACCGAGTTATAGCCCGAGGCACTTTCGGGAGGTCACGTTATAGACTCATCTTTGATGCTTCATAACTCAACAACGCATCGCCTGATTAACAAGTTTTGTATATCATTGAACTCGTCTTGAATTATAGTTTATTTTGAAAAAGAAAATGTTAAAATTTGAAAATTTTTGACTTTTAATTTGTTTGACCTTTTCCTTTTTGACCTAGCTTGACCTTTTCCCAGTTGAAATTGCCCTTTTAGACACCTCAAAAATGTTTTTTCATAAAATATCTTTCGATAGTAAAAATAAAAAAATGCGTTCTTGCTATAAGTTCCGAATATTTAGCACCTAAGGTAGGTATGTACACGGTTTTTGACCATTGCGGTAGTACAGCCTTATGTTTAACGCCGCAAATATAGCGATTGCTTTTGTAATCGGTCGCTGGAAATCATACTCCATTGTCTTTACGAAATTTTAATCGTACAAGTATCCGAATTTATGACAATTAACACGCGCCCACCCGAGGGGGTGGGCAACCGGCCTCCTCAGGTCTCTACAGGTAGTAAAAAAAAATACCTTCGCGCAGCGCCACCGTACTCCATCTACCTCTAACACAACATTTTGCAACTTCTGGAAAAATAATTTAGGTCAACTGGGAGGTGGTAGGTACCGTAAATGCTGAAGGCCAGCAGGCAACTCAGTGGTGAGGGGGTGACCTGAGGTAGACGGTCGTCGTTATGCCTTGTGGGACTTTCAACTTTGTTTCCTTGATTAACACTTTATTGTGGGAGTTGCTCGTTTGGGTGGTGGGGTCAGGGTCTCCGTAAAAAGTCTCTTGATGACTCTAGTGAGACACCTACTCCTAAAACCGCCTCCTTGCCGCCCCGGTAGCTCAGTTGGTAGAGCGTTGGGCTCCGGCCCGCGGCTCAGAAGCATGCAGTGGCAGTGCATGTCCAGGCTTGGGATCGGTTCCGCTGAGACGCTCCGGCGCTCAATAGCTTACCCGACGTACAGGTCGGCTGGCAACTGACTGGTGAGAGGGTGACCTGAGCGGGGCGGCCGTCCCTGTGCTGTGTGGGACGTTAAACGTTGGCTTCTAAAATCAACCCTTCATTGTGGGAGTTGCTCGTTCGGATGGTGGGGTCGGGGTCTCCGTGACAAGTCCATTGATGACTTAAGTGAGACCCCGACTCCAACAATCGAACTAAGAACAACTTGTACAAAATGTATAAAAAAACTGAACTGGCAACAACTTGGGCAATATTTATAAACAGAAAAACTGCAGCCATTAAAAGTGATAAAAATGGATTCCTTGTTTCGAGGGAGACCAGGGCAAATGAACTTATTAATAATGAACCTTTCAGCCTTAAACGAAAATTTACAAAGATGTCGCGACCTTATCAATAATTGAAACAAGTATAACTTATCCTATGAGCACCACTAACTCACACAATTACATCGTTCCCGGAGATGGAAAATAGTATCGATGCTAGCTGATCCAGTGCAGCACAGCATATGTTTGAGAGGATTCATGCAATGTAAACAAACGTGTCTGAAAGGCTTTCATTCCCAAAAAGTAATTTGAATCTGCTCATATATTCGACAAAATGTCCTGAAATTGTAACGCATTCGACTTGGTCGCTTGAACAGGTTGCCTCATGATATTTTTACAAGGTGATCATTTCATAGCTGACACAGATCCGAGAATCCCAGATAAATAATGACACAGTGCACTGGGAGTGATGCTGCTAAATAGCCAGTTTTAATCATTACCGAATATGTTACATACAATCGTTTGGTCGTGTCGCCTTTGAGGTTGCTCAAGGTCACAGTATTTCTTACGGGAACTAAGTGGAAACCTAAATTTTGTGGCATAATAGGTGACAGAGAAGAGCCGTAGAAAGAAAACTTCAGCACCATTGGAACACTCTTGTTGAGCCCAAACGGATTATGTATCTTATAATATTGCCTAGTCAAATGTCAAAATTAACCTGCTTTGACCTAGAGCCAGGCTTAGGTCTGTATGGTAAAAGGAATATTAATCAAACTGCAGTGGCAAGTCAGACACGGCAATGTAAAAATACAACCTCCATCGCAATTCTCGACAATTCTCAATTCTCGCAAGTTATCAAAATTTACCAATCGCCCCATGCATTTAGAATGGAAAGATCATGACCTTTGCCCTGCTCCCGGTTATCGATATAGAAATCCTGCTACGAAAAATTATCTTGCTAGGCGATCTTACTATGTAATGCGATTCTAACCACGATAGGCTAAATTTGATATGATTTATGCACCTCCCAAAATTTGACGTTAGGTCTCTTGACCTGGGTTGTCGGTCTGACCTGGTATGACCCAGACCTAAAATTTTGCCAGAAGCTGCAAAAATTTCGAGTTAGAGGTACATGAAGTACGGTGGCGCTGCGCGAAGGTGTTTTTTTACTACCTGTGGAAACCTGAGGAGGCCGGTTGCCCACCCCCTCGGGTGGGCGCGTGTTAATTGTCATAAATTCGGATACTTGTACGATTAAAATTTCGTAAAGACAATGGAGTATGATTTCCAGCGACCGATTACAAAAGCAATCGCTATATTTGCGGCGTTAAACATAAGGCTGTACTACCGCAATGGTCAAAAACCGTGTACATACCTACCTTAGGTGCTAAATATTCGGAACTTATAGCAAGAACGCATTTTTTTATTTTTGCTATCGAAAGATATTTTATGAAGAAACATTTTTGAGGTGTCTAAAAGGGCAATTTCAACTGGGAAAAGGTCAAGCTAGGTCAAAAAGGAAAAGGTCAAACAAATTAAAAGTCAAAAATTTTCAAATTTTAACATTTTCTTTTTCAAAATAAACTATAATTCAAGACGAGTTCAATGATATACAAAACTTGTTAATCAGGCGATGCGTTGTTGAGTTATGAAGCATCAAAGATGAGTCTACAACGTGACCTCCCGAAAGTGCCTCGGGCTATAACTCGGTCACCGTTGGTCGGAGGGGGCTGAGATTCTCACAGGCGTGTTTCTGGCCCAAAACTACCCCGGAGACAAAGTTTCAGATTTTTTCTAGACATGGTGGTGTCAAGCCTTGGTCGATCTGTCCTGGAATGCCCCATAAAACACAACAAATGAAATGAAATACAAATACTGAAAAAAATGGCACAGACAGTTTCACACGGTATACCAAAGTCAGAGACTATAGGTAACATGAAACTCGACGTTATGTAAAACCTGAAAGACTACTAGGATGAATATATGACATTAAAACTAACGCTCCTCAGATATAACATGACGTTAGTGATATCCACAGAAGGATGCTCCCCCAGAACGTTCACTGCCCAGATATCCCCAGGATGCTCACTGCCCCGGGAGACGGCAGTGATGAACCAGGGGCGGCAGTTATCAGTCAAGGGTGGCAGTTATCAGCCAGGGGGCCGCAGTTATCAAAAAGGGGCGGCAGTGATACGCCAGGGGCGGCAGCGATCAGTCAGGGGCCGCAGTTATCAACCAAGGTGCGGCAGTGATGAGCAAGGGGCGGCAGTTAGCTGCCAAGATGTGGAATTTATTAGTCAAGCGGCGGCAGCTATCAGTCAGGAGCAACAGTTATCAGCCAGGGGGTGGCACTTGTCAATCCGCCGGGGGCGGCAGTTATCAGCTAAGGGCCGGTAGTTTTCAGTCAGGGGGCGGCAATGATCAGCCAGGGGGCGGCAGTGATCAGCCAAGGACGGAAGTTATCAGGCAGGGGGCGGTAGTGATCTGCCAGGGGGCGTCAGTTATCAGCCAGGGGCGGCCATGGTCAGCCAGGGGCGGCAGTTAACAGCCAAGGGGCGGCCGTTTTCAGTTAAATGGCGGTAGTGATCAGCCAGGGGCGGCAGTTAACAGCCAAGGGGCGGCCGTTTTCAGTTAAAGGGCGGTAGTGATCAGCCAGGGGCGGCAGTTATCAGCCAAGAGCCGGCAGTTTTCAGTCAGGGGGCGGTAATGATCAGCCAAGGGGCGGCAGTTAGCAGCCAAGGGGCGGCAGTAGTCAGCCAGGGGCGGCAGTTAGCATCCAAGGGGCGGCAGTTATCAGTCAAGGGGCGGTAGTTATCAGTCAGGGGCGGCAGTTATCAGCCAAGAGCCAGCAGTTTTCAGTCAGAGGGCGGCAATGATCGGCCCAGGGGGCGGCAATGATCAGCCAGGGGCGGAAGTGATCATTCAGGGGGCGCCAGTGATCAGTCAGGCGGCGGCAATGATCAACCAGGGGCGGCAGTGATCAGCCAGGGGCGGCAGTGGTGAACGAGGAGCGGCAGTGATCAGCCGGGGGCGGCAATGATAATTCGGTGGGCGGCAGTGACTAACCAGGAGGGGCAAGTATATGGGTGTTGAAGTAAACTGGGGTGTTAAGCCAGGGGCGGCATGAATCAAGGCAGCAGTGATAAACCAGGGGTGTCAGTGATCAGCCAGCTGATCAGTGATGAACAAAAGGCGGCAGTTATCATCCAGAGGGGGGGCGGCAGTGATTAATTGCTGGCGACAGTGATCAGGCGGGAGCGGCAGTTAAAGGAACACACTGACAAGTTGGATATTAAATATATATATTCAAAAGCAAGCACACGGACGCGTTTCGTAACTTCTTCAGCGTGTGTTTGAGTTCAAACACACGCTGAAGAAGTTACGAAACGCGTCCGTGTGCTTGCTTTTGAATATATATATTTAAAATCCAACTTGTCGTGTGTTCCTTTACCTGTATCGTTCTGTCAAATGGATCCTCAAGGGAGCGGCAGTGATGTGGCGTCATAAATCAGGGGGAAAGGATAAGTCAGGTGGCATTGATTAGCTAGAGGTGGAACCAATCAGAGTGGAAGTAATGAGCCCAGGACGGGAAAAACTTGACAGGGGCGGCACGAATCAGGGTGGCAGTGATGAGATAGGGTGACACTCTTCAGGGTAGCGGTGATAAGCCAGGGGCGGCACATGTATTGGGGGTGCTCAACACATGATTGGGGGTGCTCGACTTAGGATTGGGGGTGCTCGGGCACCCCCAAAGAGATAGAAAATTACACCCCTGCTCTAAAACTATTTTGAAACAGAAATATAGGGCTTAAAAGAAATCACAATTAACCAATCAGAAGCCTAGGTTTTCTCAAACCGGGGTCACGTGACCTATCTGACGCAAAAGTTTTGTCATCCTGGGGCTGAAACAGAAAATGACCCAAGACCCGAGGTACGAAACCGCTGAAGACTTGAGTAATTGTGTTTTTTCCGTTTCTGGGGCAAACTAATTCATTTTGTAGTTTTTGACAGCTTTTTAGAATTAATTCAAATACAAATACAGGAGAACAGACATTTGTATTACAAAAAATTGCTTTTCAACTTTAAATAGTTTTGAAAAGTAAGTGAAGGGTGAAGGTTTCAGCGTTTTATCGGAACTGTTAACCTATTTCGATAATAAGTGAGTGGCCTCCCAAAATTTTGCCGAAGATACAAAAATAATTGATAGTTTCATAATCAGGATTTTTCAAATACCAAGAAACGACAATAATAATTTTTCGCGTATCTCCCTTTAAACCTAGTCGTCATTAAATATATACTGTTTGTCATGGATTTGGACATGAAAGGAAGATAATCTAAAGTCGCGCAGCGACAGCGAGCTCTGATCTTAACACGCGCATTGACGGGGATCTGAGTCACCTTCGCTTTGACGGGGAGGGGCGGGTACCGGCCCCCCCTAAGATCTTGAGAACCACGGTAGGGAGCGAAAAAGGGTAAACGGTGTTGGGTAGCCCATCCACTTCTCCATCGAAAGTATTTGAACACTTTTTTTGTCAGGTCACATTTAAGGTCACGAGAGGTCAAAACATGCCGTCAGATGCATAACATGTAAATTAAGGTTTTCGGCCATTAAATCTGAACAAGTAAATATAGAGCAAAACGACTGGAACTATATGAATCCTCGCAGCAAGCCGAATCGAATGATATATAATTTGACCTTGCTAGCTCAAATAAAGGATTTGACCTGACCTGAGGTCAGGTTAAGGTCAAATGATATAAAATTCATACCATTAGAACTGCAAATACAAGGCAAGTATAATGCAGCTATAAAAACACTCTATCGCCATCCGTTACTGATTTATTCAGTAAAAACCATTTCCCCATGTATTTCCAATGGAGAGGTCATGCCTCGTACCTGACCTTAGGTCATCGATATAAAAAATACCGGAACATATTTCAGAGAACTCGGTAAGCCCATTATGTGATATGAGTTTAAATCGGATAAGTTCACCCTGCTCCGACTTATGCTATCTTAAACTTTTTTTGAGGTCAGGTCACTTGACCTGTACTGGTGACCTGACCTGAGATGACCTAACCTTAAAATTTTCAGAGAAGTTGTAAAAATGATGAGGGAAAAGGCATGCCAAGTACGGCGGCGCTGCGCGCCGCCGTTTTTCTGTTATCTACGAAGAACCCGAGGGGGCGGGTACCCGCCCCCCGTCAATGCGCGTCTTAACGGAGCTGATGATTGGCTGTGGTCATGGACGCCGAAAACGGGGGACTCGTCACCCCGTGTTGGCCAACCAGGGGGGACGTCCCCCAAATTTTTTTCTGGTCAACCGTCATTAATGCTGTCAGGTACCGAATGTGCTCAAAATTCGCCTCCCTAGTCAGCACCAGCCTGGGTCCGTCCCCCCTGCGAAAATTCCGTGGCGGCGCTCCTGGCTGTGGTTTTCATATAGCTGGACTGGTGCGAGAATTTGGCGATGCCATTGGTTTTGCGATCGTTTATGCTTTATGTGAGCGATATACATAAATATGTGAATCTTGGCATACGTTGTGAATGTCTTTCGCGCCGGTGATTTGGATCTTTCTGATTTAATCAGTTTCTTGACATCGAGGTATATTTTTCTCCGTTTGATACCACCAACTGTCCATTTGCTGCCTGTATTGTGATGGTCGTTACATGACTTTAATGCAGATAACTGTCTTGGGATCCGATGTGGTGGCTCAGTGGCTCTGGACCTGTCCCCTGAGCTACAGGTCCCGGGTTCAATGCCAGTCAGGTTCTCTCGATAAGTAAAACCGTATCTCCAACAACATTCCTAACAGGGTGTAGTTGACGCCGTATAACATCGGTAGTGAGGGTATCGTTAAACCCCAAACGATTAAATCTTGGGATCTCGACAAAAATTCAGGAGAATCAGACAATCTCAAGACTGGACCGTTGTTTAGTTATAACACTATCAGTATAGAGACAGGATCAGGGGGGGGGTGTTTGGAGCCATGTCCCCCATGTTCAATATATAAACCATTGACCCTATGCCGTTGACTGGAAAGAAACGACTTCAAAACGCACCTTGCCCCCCCCAATGTTCCGGACGTTCCTACACCTATGATTATCAGTTTAGACCGCAATGTGTGCTTTTTACCAAATTTCATTACGAAAATAATAGACTTGTTGATTCTGATTTTTTAGCCGTCTGAGTACCCGTCTTATTCCGATTCTGAAAACGCCTCTGGGACCGTGCGTCCCCTCTGAGTTTAAAAGCTTTGGATTCTTATAATAGGCTACAGAAAAAAAGTTTCGTCACCTTAAAGCTGCTTTCGTGAGTGGTGCGGTCAGTGCTGGATCTAGTCGGTCAGTTTGGGGGAGGGGACAAGCCAAAGTCGAAACGCAAAAAAGGTTACGGAGTGGAAGATATGGACCCAAAATCCTTGTTCTTGGTGTGCAAGGCCCAATGCTTACACTGAAGCTGAGAGTACCAAAATCTTGTTAGTAAACTGAAAAGGAGTCGGGGCAAAAAGGAGGTCGATCGCTCTGGAGGGAAAAACCCTAGTTTTGCCCCGAGTTTTTCGCTTGGGGAGAAGAGAACAAATGCCTTTTTGCCCCCTGGATCCGCCACTGGGAACATTCGCGCCCCTCCCCAGGTATGGTTCTCAGTTGCGGGCTTTTCTCGAGGCTTGGGATTTTTTGGTATAGCGACACTGGGAGTGGAGGAGTAAGAGCAAGGACAATAATGGCCGCCAAAATATATACTTACCTCCTATTTTTATTTATATATGTATTTCCTTGGGACACGTTTATCCTCTGCGCTGGAAATATCAATTTCTTCGATGAAGTGAGGTGGGAGAGCTGCAAAATCCGGCTCTATGGAATTTGTCGCACAAAAATCCGTGGGTAAATTCTATCATTTTTTCTGCGTGTTACCTTCATGCTTCTATTTCTTGATTTGACACGAATCACTCACTACGTTCTTCGAAACATTCGGACTGGATCCGGGGAACATGACGTCATTTATTCCCTCCTATTCCGTGAGTGAAACCTTTTTGATCACGTCGCGTGGCAATTCTATGATGGGTGCCATTTGATCCGCTGTTCTGAGAAATACAGCAAATAACGGAGACATTGTGTTGTAGAGGGAAAACTACTTAACTTTCCTGTAATCGAATAATATGTGTAGAGCATGCAATATGTATGTAATATGCCAATTTGCCCACATATTCCGTCACCTGAATGATCGTGCGGCCGCCATCTTGGGGAATATCAACCGGACTTTTTTTCTTTCCGGACGTTCCGAGGGGAATAAAGCGGAATATTCCGATGCAAATTGCAAAGAACGCATTATAAAGTCACGTTCTCTGGAGTACCCGTCGGAATGTCCGAAAGAACGGGGCTATGTTTCTGTTGGTGGGTCGTTTGCCAGAGCAAAACTCGTTCGCCACGCTATTTTCTCCCCGACTAGCCGTCGTGTTTTCAAGCTAAAACATGAGCGATAGTTTGTTTTAAATCAATCGAATAGCAGGAGGCCGAGAATAGACTCAGGCGTCGGCATCATGCCAGGAGCGTAAATACCCTCTTGAGAACATCTAGTACCGCCGCAGACATGCCTGCTTTCCAGCATGGGAGTCTTCTTTAATGTCGTGGTGTCTTATACAGTGGCGGCGCTGCCATAGAGGCACATTAGGCACTGCCTAGCCACTTTGAAATGTCGAAGTAGGTATGCATTTTGTGTGGAATAAGTCTAATTTGACTCGAGGTTTAAGTTACAGAGAATATTCCTTTTTCGGATCACTGAGTCAAAGAGCCGATGATTTGCATCTCTAACAATCCACGTTCCCAGCTCTTACCGTCAACAAATGTTAGATTAAGCACTTCGCGATTTCGCTGAATCTGCCTAACCTCGTGGCAAACCTAACCTTTGCTTTTTGGTTGACTTCTCTAATACCTCATTCATTCGGACGCGAGTACTGGCTCGTTAAATCAGCAAACCAGGCATGCCTTAGCAGCTAGCACGTGCGATGCCGCGTCTTAGGACCTTGATTACAGCGGATTCGTTCATTGACATTCTTGTATTCGCGGATTTCTAGCCTTCTCTAGTGCGGGACAGTTTTTTGGAAATTATTAGCAAGATATTGAATTTCTAAAATCCTTATGAAGAACGTGAGTCATGGCACAAAATTTGGCGGATGAAATTTAAAAAATCCGTTCACAAATCGATCGTACAGCGACAAATTGGACGTCATAAAATAATGAAGTGCCGAACCTGTCCTTGATATGGGAGGCTCTCGTGAGTACCTTGTCCTTCCCGGCTTACTCACCTACCTACCTATTCTTCTCGAATTTTGTCTTGTACCTTCATATACTGCCGCATAACTGTTTCCACAATCCACCGGCATATGTTCTTTGATATTTTTAACTTTTATGATATTCAACATTCAAACATAAATATTATTTTTGCTCATCGACTTGAGCTTGCCCCCTTCTCCAGCCGACATGCTGGATCCGCCCCTGTCTAATAACAAGTAAAAAGCCTGGGCGACGTCCTTACCTCATGGCCAATCGTGCCTAGGCTGTCATAATGTTCAAGCGCCGCCACTGGTTTTATATTATCAGGGCCGTCACAGCTGTGTCTCGCAGGCTGATCTAGGACTCCTCAGCACTGCCATCGATTCAAATGTTGGAGATTGTTTTTTTTCTTGGTCGGTACAACGACAGGGACTTCACTGACTGACATCAGTTTTCTTATTTGAGCTTATCGCTGTTATCGAAGCTTATCGTTTTACAGAATCTCCTGACCGGGAAAGTTTTGTGATTCCTACTGACTGACTAAGCTTTGTGCCGACGAAGTTTTATCCACATGATACGCCAGTCCATAAAATAGACTTACGCCCAGCCCCAGGAGTGTAGAATTGTGAAGAACTTTAGGAAGTGCTTTTCTGGTATAAGTGACGAAAACTTCGCCGGGCATGGGAGGATGGGACAGCGAAATTATGCCCATAAAGTGGAAAGTGGTTGCAGGTAGCTACTTTTCCAAGACGTACTGAGTACTTGCATCACATTTTTTAGTCTGAGCCTGACCATTTAACTGGGCTCGATGTGGCTTAACAACTTAACACGTGTATTGATGGGGGGCGGGTATCCGCCCCCACCCCTCGGGTTTTAAAGGTGATAGGTTAAAGACGGCGGCGCGTAGCGCCACCGTGCTTTGCATATCTTTTCTGTGATCATTTTTACAACTTTTGTAAAAAATTTAAGGTTAAGTCATGTCAGGTCAGGTCACCAATACAGGTCAAGTGACCTGACCTCAAGAAGTTTAAGATAGCATAAGTCAGAACTTGGTTAGCGTATCCGATTGAAACTCATATCTCATAATGATCCCACCGAGTTCTCTAAAATTTGTTCCGGTACTTTTTATATCGATGACCTAAGGTCATGCACGAGCCATGAGCTCTCCATTGGAAAAACATGGGAACAATGTTTTTTACTGAATAACTTAGTAATGGATAGATATAGAGCGTTTATTTTAACCACAGTAGATTCGCCTTGTCCTTACCGTTCTAATGATACGTATTTTTACTTCATTTGACCTTGACGTGCCTGCAGGTCAGGTCAAATTCTTGATTTGACCTAGCAAGGTCATATTACATATCGTTCGATTCGGCTTGCTGCGAGGATTCATACAGGTCAATTTTTTTTGCTGTATCTTTACTTGTTCAGATGTAATGGCCGAAAACATTCATTTACGTGTTATCCCTATGATGGCATGTTTGACCACTAGTGACCTTAAATGTGACCTGACAAAAATGGTTCGAACATTTTCGATAGAGAAGTGGATGGGATACCCAACGCTGTTTACCGTTTTCTTTATCTAGCCTGGTTCTCGAGATCTTAGAGGGGCGCGTACCCGTCGCCCCCCCCACCGTCAAAGCGAAGGTGGCTTAGGGGCCTTCCAATGTTTAGGGATACTTCTCTGTCCTTTAAAGGGAATGTGGCACCTTGGTTTAATCCAGGAATTTTGTGTAATTAGGGGTATTTTTAGCCAAATATCAAGTATATTTTTTAAGATGCTCCACTAGGGTGAAAATACACCTCTGCCCGTGGATGGTGTCATGATCTGGCAACTGCTGCCATATTCAATAGGCTACAAGGGCCTCAATTGGCTGATTACTCACTGGTCAGCGCTGTCGTCACATCAACAGCTGACAACTGTGGCCGCCTGGCTGGGGTACATTTGGGGTATATTTCAGTGTTATTATTAAAAAAAAAGTAGTTCTTTAGCTTTTCTCCACGGAAATTTTCAGCTTCAAGACAAACGATATTGTAAGTACCGGGTTATCCGGCATGCTCTACAACTTGGCTATCTCAATAAAAATCACCTTATAAAGGTGCCACATTCCCTTTAAGAGCGCTCGCGTACCCCTAAGCGTATACAATTGTGCACTTCCGGTTACGCCTTTCCCGCCTATTCGAAGATAATAAAACTGTCACAGTCTTCTGGGTTGTAATCAAGTTAGGCCTGGGGGTAACAAAGCTTCGGATGCGTGCCTCATTACGATGAGAAGACAGCCAGAGTGTACCTTGTATTAGTAAATTCGAATGCACTATGGTCCGTATTCAAAGTTTCCCAGCACATGCGGACTAATCCCTAATCCCTGATTATGTATCTAAATTCAATCTATGTCGAGAAACAGGACAATGATGGGAATGACCTAAAACGCTTTCGGGCTGAGTGGCTCGTCTCGTCAAGAGCTTTCGAATACTGCCCAAAATATTGTTCTACTGACTACTTCCGAAGGAATTGCGATAGTCAGTGGGTAAGCCCCCCCCCCCAGAGGGATGCGTCATCACAGAGATCCCGGCGAGGCGCATGTTAAGACATGCGAAAGAAAGTGGAACGTTTTACTCCACGATTCATGTCTCATTTTGCGCCAACATCGCCGATGGTTGTATTTTTCGGTCAGTGTGACGTTCACTCAATCGTATCAACGTAGAGCCCTTTTGTAACACAAACGACCATTTTAAGACAATATCTAACTCCGCCCAGGTCCTTGCTCGACGTGACTTATGTTACCCGATCAGTCTCGCTCAAGATGATGCAATTCCTTCAATCTATGAACACCGTGTGTGTGTGACTGCCTCCCATCTATCCGCAATATGGGCGCCGGCTTATCAGCGGCAACCAGTCATCCCACCAGACTACACATACACCACGCCTGCAACGCTAAATTCATTTTTCGAAACGCTATCGGTCAATTGATAGCCACGCGTGCAACGGCTGTATGCAATGTGGGTGTGGATGCTGCAAGTTGTATGCTAACATCCGTTTCTCGGTCCGTACCCGTGGGATGAATGAAACACCCACGAGTAAGGCGCCCATCAATTACGGCTTCCGGTCGTGGCGACGGCGGCCGCGACGGCGCAGAGGCGGAGGGTAAATCTGACGCCCAGAGGCACCGGCGGCCAACGCCCCCGACACCCGCCGCACTGGCTTACGGCACTGCAGGCGGCCCCTTGAACATGGCAACTGGAAATGCCACGGCTCTCCTGCTGCTAGTGAAGGAGTGCATTTTGTATGGTTCGCTGTCGCGGATGAAGTAGGATGCCTCACCTCTTATGCATAAGTGAGCTTGCAAATGTCGAGGATGGAGTGGCGTGGAGATGGTGCGCATGACTTGCACGCCGCTGACCCGGGTTCGAGTCCCCGGGTGAGTATTCTGCATGAGTCTTTCCGATCCCCATAATACCATCCCAATAGGGTGAGAGTTGGCGACATCATATTACCTTAGTAGTTAGTCATAAAGCCCCAGGGCTGCTGCTGCGAGTTTTATGTGTTGCTCGCATGCGGATCCTCACCGGCGTAGACCAGTGTAAAATTTTGCTCGCGTACGGAGTTTGGATACAACTGATCAGAAACAACTTTGGTCAGTCCTGAATTCTGATTCCAGATCTCGTAGTCTGTTAGCTAGAAGCAAAACGAGGTGATTTTCGCGTTTCTCGTAAACGCCAACTTCTGACCGAGCGATCTGAAGCGGAATGGAATCAGCCGTGAGAAGTCCAACTCGGCGAATTCCGCAGTGCTAACTACATTCTGATAGAACCCTAGTTGCTAAATACGTCCACACGACACGACGTGCGGTATCCAAGAAAAGCTAATTCGAGCTCCGCCAAATGTCGCCGGTCAGCAGCCTGAGGCGGAGTTCTCGAAGACTGCTCAGATACGCCACTTGGTAGCATCCAGCTGCCCTGATACGGCCGAGGTCCGTGTCGTCCCCTGCCTGGAACTGGACATCAGCTGTCGCACGGGCAAACACACCGGCACGGGAGTAGGCTATGTCGTGGGTTTAGTCACTGAATGGATGTCCAATCCGAGGATTTGATTGGTCAACGGATTGGGGTGGTTTCAGATGTGGATTTGAAGAACGATTTTTTTGGTAGATTTAGTCGTTTTGTTCGGATTTGGGTTTGGATTTGGGTCCGCATGGTGTGCAAGCGAACTGGCCTGGGTTTGTCTAGATACTTTTGGTATGGACCAGATTAGATGACAATTTTCTGGCTATGGCGTTCTCTAAGTGCCATTCCATCCACTCGGATATAATTGAAGGTGGGTACAGGACATATACATCGAAAGGGGGGTTGCAAAGGGACCTTCTCATGAAAATTCCAGTTTCAGAAAAAAATTGGAAGAAATCGGAATATTTTGTGACCAACTAGTGTGGAAGGTAACACTGCGCTAAAATCTGACGAATTTTTGGTAATAGAGGGAATTTTTCTTGTCAGCAGCAGGTTGATGAAGATTGACAGGACCCTTCGCTTTTGTGCAGGAACAGGGTGGCATTGGGGCGGCCCATCCACAAAGCTGGAAGGAAACATTCCTCATAACGCACGGTCAAGCTGCTAAAGTAAGACATTTTGTGATATTCTTTTCGCCGGCTTTTACATTTTCAACGGCTTCGCCCCTGATCAGTACACTAGTTCAGTTCAGCCCAACCTTCCCGCCGACCTGAACACACGTTTTGGAACAAAACATAAGAGCTGTGCTTTCACAGGGTCGTCGTCGAACCCGTGGGGTGGAGCCTGCGGTTCAATAAATGGTGGCATCTGGTCCGAATGTCTCCCCTTGTCTAAATGGGGCCCCCTTCTGACCGAAGACCTCCTCCCAGATCAGAAAAGCCTGGACCCGCACATGCAAAGACAAGGAACCATCGAGGAATGTAGCGATGCGTGTCGGGGGACTTTTACGCTAAAATCGCGAAAAAACATAGATATTTTCAAGAAAATTGGCCATCCCGAGGCAGGGCAATGCCGCATGCTCCCCAAGGTGGATTCGTCTAAGTTTTGTCCGGCCATAGGTGGATCCAGGGGGAAGGGGACACGTGTCCCCCCGATCGACCCTCGGAGCCCCCTGAAATTGTCACGGCGCCCCCTGAAAGGTCGATGGCGCCCCCTGAAATGTCGCTTGCCAGCCCCAATCCCCCCGCCCGGGATGCGAAAATCGGCGCCCACCGATAGGAATTTGCTCCCACCTGATAGGTTTTGCCGGTCAAAAGTGGCGCCCCCTGGTAAGGATGGCGCCCTCCCCGGGAAAGTGCCCCCCGATCGGCAATCCTGGATCCGCCCATGTGTCCGGCGCAGGGATGGACCGGCGGGGGAGTGGCGATAAAAGGAATTGCCCCCCTGAGCCATCCGATTTTTTCTTTACAATTTGTTGCCACTATTGCCTCCCCTCCCACCCTCAACCCAATTCCGGCGCTGGTCCGGCGTCGCCGCAGCCGATGCGCTCTATGCTCGGCACTACAGACCTGACACGCTGTGCCGCACAACAATCAAGTAGCGCGGCGCAGTCTGTTTTCAGGCCGCAGCGGATCCGTGGCCCAGCTTTGCCCTGACATCGCGGTATTGTGCAGAGTGGGGAGACAGCTCAGGCAACCGTCAAAAACTAGGTGGGAGAGTTATCAGATAGGTTTTTGCTCCTCGCAGCAGAACGGTCTAAAAGTGGAAGCTATCAGAGATCCCGAGAATGCCGGTTACAATACTGAAATTGTGGAGAGTAGCACCGGCAGTCAGTGGCGGATCCAGGGGGAACAAAAAAGGTAATTGCCCCCCCCAACGGAAAAGCTCGGGGAAAACTATGTTTTTGCCCCCCCCAAAGCGGTCGACCTCCTTTTCCCCGACTCCTTTTTAGCTTGTAAGCAAGATTTTGGTGCTTCAACTCTCAACTTCAAACAGAATTAGTGAAGGTCAGTGTAAATATTGGGGCTTGGATAGGAAAATAAGTATCTTGAGTCCATATTTTTCACCCCGTGTCGTTTTTTTTTGTTTTTCGTCTCCAGTTTCCAAAATGCTACCGAAAAGGCATATTGTAACGCAATTTTTCACTGGGCGACGTTTTTTTTTTTGCTTTTCGACTTTGGTTTGCCCCTCCCGAACCAACCGGCTAGATCCGCCACTGCCGGCAGTAAATATGTTGATCTAGAGATATAAGATGGGAGTTCCGTTGTGGTAAGCAGAACGTGTCAGTCCCGCAATTTCTGCCGCCGAGATCCAGACCTAGCTTTGGCCAGGGGTCGGCCGTACCTACAAGCGGAAGCCGGAGACAACCGTGAACAGAAAGGGAACTAGTGATGATGGTGCAACTAGAGCTTTCAGAAAGGACAATAAATCCGAGGTCAGTCAAGCGCCGGTGTAAGGAGGAATTAAGTAGAAAATGGCCTCAAGAATGGCACGGAAAACTTATGATCCAGACCGGAGAGGGGTCCGACACGTGTAAGCACTGGATAGTGCTCTTAAGTGCTCTGCGACATAAAAAGCAAGGGGCTTGAGAAAACACTCTCAGGGCAGAGCCGGATCCAGGAGGTGCGCTGGGGAGTGGCCTCTCTCGGGCACAGGTGGAAGAATGGCTCTTCTTCCCGGTACTGGGAGCCACTGGCGGCGGAACCCAACTCAACCAACCAACTACACCAGCTTCAGCACTTCATGGGGCCCATCGTGCACATGCAGTCGTCCCTTGGTTGTTGCAAATGGACGACAATGCTCTTGCACGATATTACGTCGTATCGGATGATATACGTCGTATGACACAAAGCTCCATGGTTAATGGCTGTGAGAATACTGGTAAAGATTGTGACCTTGACCTTCATGTGAGACTACCATGACATGTAATTTTAATTGACATTGCATCGTTGTTTGGTCTACACTTCAGATGCAATCCCAAATAAGTGGAAGGAGCGCTTTAAGGCCCTTTCCAGTGCACGCGTTAAATCATAGGAGCTCTTTTTGCTAAGATTTTGCCAGCATATGACAGTTTAGGCACCACTTCTGTCACTTAGACCACTAGATTTTAAGTGAGCATTTGCACTGAAAGGCACTTAGAGCGGGATTCTTACTAATAAATAATGATATTTTTCTGCTAACATACTGGTACCAGAAGAAAAATATATCCAAATAATCATCCTGGCTGACAAAAGCTGTGCCATGTGGGGCAGCTTGAGCTCTGCTTTGGCCCTAGCACGGGAGCCAGGAGAATGACTAAAAATAGAAGGCATTATTTCGCCAGCAGCCGCCACTGCAGGGCTATAACGGTCTCAGAGAGGCCTGATGCAACGCAGCTATTCCGCGCAAGAGCGCATATTGGTGTTTGCGTGACGTGCGACGTGCGTAGTTCCGTGCGCTGTTCTCCCAATTATCCACGTCGGTGGCGGCAAGGGCAAATGAGGTGACAACCGCACCTGTCCGTTGCATTCTGATATACAGAAAATGATTATCCTCTGCTGGCCATAATAATGAACATTACTGCAAACTGCCTCGTTTTCTTTTGCAGAAAGCGTGTAGTCCGACTTCGGCACGAGCGTCGGCTTGGTAACCTGCTTCACCGCGTGCGACCGAGTCCTCAGCTCGTGTTAACCGGAGCTCAATACCTAAGTGACGTCACCAAACTCCTGAAATGTCTCTCGACAAACAGACGGGGCGTCCCCCTCTGTGGTAATTGAGCTAAAACTGTCGCAGAGCGGAATCGATCGGGGGCGCGCGCTGTCGCGCCGCGACGCGGCAGCCCGCCGTATCCGGCGACCGCACACAGGCCATTGTGACGCGCTCGGTGTGGCTAGAGCTCGGCTCCGATTGGTCGCCGCGCCGTCGGATTTATGAATGGACCAGCTCTGACGTCATGAATGGGGGGATCGATGCGCAGGCTTGGTGGCGACGCGACTGCCATCTGCTAGGACCATCTGGGGTTGCCAGGCCATGCGATGGCTGGAGGTCGATGCTGATTAACTTTTGAGTTCTCGGAGCAGTGCGTGACGCTGGGAGCAGAATCCGATTGAGGGCTGTATATTCTGTTTTATCGGCTTTGCCTTATATTTCATTTAAGTTGGCTCAATTCTTAATATCGGTTGATGATTGAGTGGGATTTGACTCATTAGCTTAATCATAAGCTGCTGAGAATCATGTATTTTGCAAGCTGAGTCAAAGTAAGATCGACTAAACATTTTACTTTTTGCACATCTGCACTGGAAAATAGTTACTACGTTAGTGAGCATCTGGAGTGCACTTAGACTTCAAACCAAAACTTGATTGCTTCTGCCAAAGGTGTCGCACATACATGAACAAAATTCGGGAAATAGATCGTGGAAATCCAGTAAATATAGTGTGGAGTATCTGTTAGTATCTTCCCGTGTGAAACGGCAGACCACCCATACCTGACGTATACTAACCTATGACACCGTCCACCCTGGAACTATTGAGTTGTTGTGTGCAACATAGGAAGAAAGCTGAAAATAATGCGTGGCACAGGCTTGAATTGAACACGCAGCAGTGCGGGGTTTGGCCGGTACGTGGTTACCTGCCCCCCGCCCTCTGTACGACCTCAGTAACCATGCTAAGTAGCGGAAAGTGGAAGACTACGTTAGATAGCCCGTCTTGATCTTGTCCGAAAATGCTACGTAACATTTTTTCAGGCCATTTTTGACGTCACCAGACGTCATGTCTTCAGAGGAATGTTCTGATAGGAATGTTATGGAAACTGACGTTTCAGCTCATAACGGCCGACGGAGCAGAACTACAGAAAGTGTATAATCATCATTGAAATACTCTCGTCAAGCTCGATCCAATGATATAGACTGTGGCTTTAGATTAAATCCCAGACTTGATCTGACATGACCTAAGTCAGGTCAAGGTCAGCATAAGTCATAATACATATCATTGGACCCGCAGTGGAAATCTAACTACGATAAGGTCAAAATAAAAGCCCCGTAGCAGTGGTGGATCCAGGACAACATTTTTGGGGTGGGCTAGGGGACTCGAGCCTCCCCGCCACTGCCTCGGAACAGTTTCCGGCTATGCATTAACTATAGGCACTCTGATATTTCGGACGGAAGGCTTGAGCCCCCTAGATATGCGTCACTTGTATCCGCCACTGCCACAGCCATTCTCTGTGAAGTTAACGAACTTCAACCATCTGTACATCTTATACCCATACCACCCACCCCACATGCACATACCAACCACCCAGACATTTTGAATGGAGAGATCATGGTAAACTGACCTCAGGACATCGACATAAAAATATGTTAACACGAATTGTTGTGCTTGATACGTTTACTATGTAATGTGAATCTCAGATCGATATATTAGCCCTTACCCCGGTGGGGGGTGTTTGAACACCCTCCCTCGGGTTTTTCCGGCGGCACGAAACAAAACAGCGGCGCGAAGCGCTGTCGTACTTGACACACCTTATTCTTGATCAATTCCACAACTTTTCCCAACAATTTAAGGTTGGGTCATCTCAGATCAAGGCACCAATCCAGGTCAACTGACCTCACCTCCAAAAAGGCTTAAGGTGGCATAAGTAAAAAATGGTAAAATCCATCGGATTGAAACTTATACCACATAATGCGCCCACCGAGTGCTACAATTTTTTCCGGGATTTTTAATATCGATAACCTAAGGTCAAGTACGGATCATGAACTTTCCATTGGAAATACATGGGAGAAACAGAAATTGTGTTGTATTTGTGTAGGTACAGCTGAGAGTATCTTCATATTCTCCAAATTGTAGTATCCTGGGCTCCTTTCCAGGTTCATGTTTCAATTTTTCACCTGCGACCCCTGAGAGGCCATCTAGGGCTACTTAAGTAGTTTTCAGACTTAGGTCTATAACTTCGCATGAAATGATGTCACAGTTCTTATTTTGATATCTTTGCGTTTGAATTGCTATTGCGAGTCGATTGATGTGCATAATGACTATGCTAGGTTAAAAAGTGACCTGACCTGAATTTGTGTCTTTTGACCTAGTATGGTCATATAATACATCATTCGATTTGTCGTGACGAGAGGAAGCGAATGGTGCCTAAACAATGATTCCAGCTCAAATCTGTCAGATGCTAGAGCCCAAAAGCTCTACTCAAAATGCCACCTTCTTTGATCTGTCATGACGCCAATATTGGCCTGAGCCCAGAAGTGACTAATATAGTTTCGTCATGAATTTGTATGAGCTATCCACCAGCGTTCGTGATTTTTTCGCTGTCCCGCATAGGGACCAAGTTCGGGGGGTGTTCAAACATTCTCACCAAGATGAAGGTGGCTCGGAGGCCCACCGGGGCGTGGGTTAAGTTTGCCGTTACTGCTGTACCTCTAAGCATGCTTTTGAGGTCAGGTCACATGATCCGGACTGGTGACCTTACCTGGTAAGGCATGGACCTGAAATTTTGTCAGATATTTTAAAAAGACCACGTAACAACTATACAAAGTACGATGGCGCTGCGTGCTACCGTTTTTGGTTATGTGTGCAAGAACTTAATCCGCCCTCTCCCCCGTAGCGGCTTGCGTTATGTGTTGAAAATAGCTGTTGTCTCTTGCTCTGCATTTACAATACAGTGGACATACTTTGCTAGAATTATGGGTGAGGTCTGGGTGAAACCAGCTGTTGATAGGGGAAGACAAGTTAATTTACACTAGACATAAAACGTTTAGTATACTTTTCATGATGTATAGGTAAATACGTTGCATGGGGATCTTACACGCGCACGTATTCTCCGTGTGCTAACGTCGACCTATGAGTTTATTAGATCTTATCAAATTGAGGTGGAAAAACTGTAATTTGAATTATCATGTGGCAATATGTTGAAAATAATTTTTGTTTCCTATACACCGACTGGATCATCGACTCATTCGAATCAATCATTCCATATATGTAGATGTAGATGCAGATGTATATTGAGGTCTCCATAAGATATGGCTTTTCAGCCCTCAATTACAAGGACACAGCACACATAGGGAGCACACACTTTCATAAACCACACAATACTTTACAGAACATGACCGTTGTAGATAACAATTTTAAAAGAAATGCGCTAGTTCATTTTAGCCTATCCTCTTTCCTAAATGCCCACCATACATATACTTAGCTCTCTCTCTCTCTCTCATCCCACTGTTCCATGCTTCTACCCCTCTGAAGCGAAAACTATGCTTGGCTTGCTCCGTTCGCACCCTTGGGAGTTCTAGCATATCACGGTCAGTCCAGCGTGTGCTCCGGCTAGAGATTTCGGAGCGACGCGAATCTGACCGTGACAGTGCACTTCCAGAGTCGTCGGAGAGCAGTCTTTTAGTAACTTTTATGTCCCGTTTCTTTAGCAAATCGGGAAACGTTGGCCAACCCAAGGATTGCAGGGCTGGGGTCACGTGCTCACGCCTGCTCAGTCCCTTTACGATGCGTGCGCCAAAATTTAAAATTTTCTGGACGCGATGTTTTTGAGTGGCATTGCATCCTCCCCACACAGTCAAACAATACTGTATATGTGGGAACACAAGGGCCTGAACAAGAAGTTTTCTGATCTCTGGTGGGATTTTGCGGCTTAAGCGATATAATCCAATGAGGATGCCGTAACAGCGACGAGTTACTTGCGATACTTGTTTTTCCCAGGTCAGGGCTGAGTCGACGTAGACACCGAGGATCTTAGCATATGATGTGGGTTTGATGAGGATGTTACCGGGGGATGAGGTGGCTTAGTGGATAGCACCATTGTCTTCTAAGCCACCGGTCCCGGGTTCAAGTCCCGGCGGAGCCTCTGAATAAGTCGATCTGATCCCCAAAATCCCTTCCAACAGGGTGAGAGTTGGCGACGCCGTATGACCCTGGCAGTTGGTGCGTCTTTAAACCCCAACAATTATTTAGGGTATTACCGAACTGAATAGTGAGGTTCGGGTCCACACCTGTTCAGGTTCGACTTTACAACGAGAAGCTCAGTTTTGCTGGGGTTTACTTTGAGCCGATTCTGAGTAAACCAGTCGTGGGCTAGTCTAAGCGTACTTTCCACACGCAGTTTTAGGTGGCAGATGTTTGCCACAGTGTCTGAGTCTAGGAACTGTGCATCATCCGCGTACACGATGAGCTTGCCCGAAGACAAGTGAGATGCCAGGTCATTTGTGAAAATCAAAAACAACTTTGGTCCCAGGAGTGAGCCTTGGACCACGCCTTGCGTCACTGGTAGTGACCCAGCTCTGCCTCCCTGGATCTTTTGAGTCCTATTTGATAGCCAGTCTTTGAACCAGTGTTTGTCTATGCCATACCACCCTAGCTTCTGGAGTAGGCGCGAGTGTTCCACGCTGTCAAACGCGCGCGATGTGTCAGCTGTTAAGAGGGTAGTGACGTGTCCTTGATCCATGCTGTCGGAGATGAAATTAACCGTTTCTAGCATTGATGTTTCAGTTGAATGTCCCGATCTGAAACCGTGCTGGTTATCGCACAGTATGTGGTTTTTTCTCGAGATAGGACGATAGTTGGAGACATACTACCTTCTCGCACAGTTTGCTAACCACACTAAGGATAGAAATTGGCCGGAAGTTCCCGGGATCACTGTGGTCGCCTTTTTGTAGAGTGGGATCACTGAGGCCTCCTTCCACTGTGGAGGTACCTCGCCAGCACGCCGTGAACAGTTGATGACGTTTTGAAGATGTGGACCAACAACTGTGAAAGATGATCTTAGCATCTAGATCGTAATGCCATCATTCCCACACGCACGTGAGCTGCCCATGCGTTTCAGTGCATTCCATAATTCGGGAAGGGTGACAGGTTGCACTCGGAAGGCGTCAGAGCAAACTCTTGGAGGTCTTGGTCTTAGCGTCACCCCTTGAGGCACAGCGGAAAGCGCTGCTGCGACATCCGCGTTAGCTTCGACAAAATGATGGGTTAGTTTGTCTGCCCAATCACGGTCACTGAGATGGAGTGGCTCGGTCTTTGGCTCAGGTTTCTTAGATGCCAGGAAGTATTTTCTTATGTCGGTCCACGTTTTTGAGGAGTCACTTCGGATAGAGTTGGCGAAATACTCAGAGCTGGCCTTGAGCAGGGCTTTTTTGACGGCATTTCTGCATTCACGATAGGCTTGTAGTTTCTCTATGTCTCTACGGTCTCGGTCTCTCGCTTCCCTGGCTTGGTCCCGCCGAGTCATGCACTCCCTCAGCTGTTCGTTGTTGCTAAGCCAGGGAGCGGATGGATGCCTTAACCGTATGGTTTTAAGAGGCTTGTGCTTGTCAATTTGGGGCTGCCATACTTCGTACCAGGCGTTCCATTTTTCAGTGACAGTTTCAGCCTGGTAAAGTTGGCTCCAGTCTGCCTCGAGGAGGTTCAGACAGAGGGCGTCGTAGTTTACCCTCCTGGTGGGGCGAATGGTGATCGTCTCTGCCTGTCGGCGTACCCGTTTGATATCGATGTTAGCTGCAACTAGGTCGTGATCACTGATGTTGCACTTGATGACCCGAGGGTCGTGAACTAGATCTGGTCTACTTGTAACAATATGATCGATTAGTGTTGATGTTGTATCTGTGGTCCGGGTTGGTGAGGATATCAGTTGCTGAAGGGTAAGCTCTTCCAGTATCTGCTTGTATTTCCGGACTCCTGCTACTCCAGGTTTTAGTAGGTCTAGATTCATGTCACCAAATACATAAAGAGGATACTTCGTCAGCAAAAACGTGAGCTGATGATGAAGATCATCCAAAACGGTAGAGGTACTTGAAGCAGGGGGTCGGTATAGAGTTCCCAGGATGAAAGGTGAATTACAGTTAAACTGCAGCCATAAAGCCTCTAGAGTAGAGCCAGTTGAAGGTACCATCATCACATCTGCCTTCATCCAGTCTCTATATAGAACACACACTCTACCTCCATGCGACGGACGGTCGCGTCGCTCCATGACATAGCCGGGGAAAGTCAGATATTTACTATCGACTTGGTCGCTTAAGAATGTCTGCCCAATGCAGAGAATGTCCAGATCGGTGTCTGCCAACAATATTTTTATGTCATCTATTGATGGTAGCAGGTGACAAACGTTCAGATGAGCCACTCTGATTCGGCAATTTGGCTGCGCTGGTACAGGGGCATGTCTGTCGCAGTTGCGTGTTATCGGTCGGGGCGCTGGGATTCGTTCAGGTGTCGCGAGTATTCGTGGTCGATTATCAGCTTTGAGGCGGTCGCGGTATTTATTCGTAGGTTGATGATTGGTGATGACAGTGATGTTTTGTCCCTTTTGTTTTGGTTCTAGTTTTTTTCAGCTCATCTAAGGTATAAGTGATAAATGCACGACACATGTTTCTTGCACAACGAGGACTACTGGTTATTTTTGCATGTGCAAAAAGGAAATTATTTTACTCCAGCCGAAGATCACTCTTCAAGACGTCACGTTTTTTTGCGAAAAACTTGAGTCGGGCTTGTGCGACGCAAGTGAAGAAATGAAGACAAAGATGGCGCGGTAGAGTGAACGAAGTCAGTAGCTGTTTGTTTGTCTGTGTTTTGTAGAATTTGGTTTTGAGACGGAGCTTTCGTTACCTGTTTGGTGGAGGTGGCGTTGAAGTGGGTGAAAGTTTTTCCTCTTGTGCAGCTTTATAAAAACACTAAGATATATAAATACGTGATCAGTACATATAAACAAGATTAGAAAACGCGTTAAACACTATTTTAACACAAGACGAGTCATATTTCCAAAAGTTTAGAGCAAGAAACACGGAGCGACGATTAAGACGGCCGACCTACTCCAGGGGGGGTCAACGACTGCCAAGATTTTTATTTCAACGACTGCCGAATCTGTCTGCCGATGACGTCACCTGGGGCAAACAAGCGTCGTCATGGTTACGCCGTACGCTTTTCCAGCGCTCCTTAGGACTAGGATTTGAAGGAAGGTTCGGTTTATTTTTTAAATATTTGAAACATCCATACGGATTTTGAATAGGTATACAACTTAACTCAGTTCCAGAATGGATGATTTCGAATAGAGTAGGTAGTTTGATATTCCTTTATATCTACACAGCATTGCATAGCCACACATAGCCTATATACCTAGCCTACCTACATACCCACGTAGCAACCAATTTATTAAAAAGTAGAGATGTTGGTTCAGATTTTGTGACCTCACCTAACATCAGTTTCAGCTGCCACTACTTCTTCAAATATTTTATTGTTTGGATCATCGGTCGCTTGGGGCAAAGTCATAATGACAACGATGTGCTTGTAAATGTTGTCTCATATTGATATACTACTAAAATAAAAAAAGATTGTCATGTGTCTGACTAGCCTCTCCAATTAAATGACTCAAATATAAGCCAAATAAATGAATTCAAAGTTAATGAATGAAAGAATAGGAAATTGATGGTACAACATTATTCTGAGATTGAAGATAACAATTTTGAATGTTGTTATTGTCAATAATTCTAAAAATAACCGACTTACATTCATTCTATATATTGAAGAAAACGGGACAAGAGTCCAGGACAATAAACAATATTTCGAACACGCTTCTTTGTCAAATTTAGAGTTAAGAGAAACAGGTGCGGACGCAGAACCGAGTTTTGGGGGCCAAACCCATGTCTGCCTCTCCTCCTGGGGAGGGGGATGTGCGATTTGGGTGCTCGACAGGCCTAGTATAAGCTACCTCTCCAAGTACATGAGCGCTCTTCTGGGGGAGTGAATATTTTTTGTTCGACAGACCTAGTGTAAACACCTTTTTTAAAATGTATTCGGCCTTTGGGGGCCAAAAGATAGTTTGGCCCCCCAGCACTTTGGGGGTGGGGCCATGGCCGGAATGGCCCTCTTCTCCTGCGTCCGCTAATGAAGAGAAATATGAAAGTGGGTAATATTTTCATATTTCACTTTAATTTTTGATACAGCAATTACAACAACAATAAAATAACATAAAAACCAAAAAATACACCTCGCAGCCTCTAAAAGCAATATCCTGAATCTGGCGGAGAAAGATGCGGCCTTAGAAAACAATTTCGACCGCTTGCTGACGGCACTCCATCTTCTATAGGTGCGTTGCTGCGTGAATGACATTCTGTGAACAAAGAACACTCACTGTGCGAATGACTTCCGCTTTTGCGGTTCTCTGCACTGAATCTTTTCCAGCCTTCTTGAGGTATTCATGTGCCTAAGGCGGGTAAATGTTCGGGTACGTGCGAAATACCGAAGTACGGGTTCGGGGAGGTCGGGATGCTTGCTCTTCAGCACTTGTATAAACCCAGAGAACACCCCCGGTTGGTGTCTCGGAGTATCCGGGTGAATG
Source organism: Lepas anatifera (assembly GCA_034440635.1). NCBI lineage: Eukaryota > Metazoa > Arthropoda > Thecostraca > Lepadidae > Lepas > Lepas anatifera. The sequence continues at coordinate 2,026,511 of JAOTON010002274.1, forward strand.
GAATGTCATGGTAGGTGTAGAATTTCTGCTCGAGCTGCTTTAAACTTGGAGAGGAAGGTCGAACTTGGAAGGGTGAAGCCGCCGAGGTTTTTCAGCTGTGTCCACAGCGCCGCCAGTGGAACGCCCTCGCGTGCTCAGCGTGCCCAAGCTAGAGTCACACTCCAGGGCTACGTACACGGCCATATAGCCCAAGGACCTCTCCGTTGCTGGAAACACTGGTTTCTCTATCCGCAGCGCACTGTATGTTGTGCCTGCACTTCTGACAGGATAGCAGCAGCTTCGGAGATGCCAGCATCTTCACTGTTGACGCCTGACTCGCTGTGGCGCACGTTGGTCTCCAGGATTTCAAGGACCTGAAGATCCTGATCGAGTTTTCCTCCTTCCTCATCGTTTTTAGCCACTTCTGATCCCCTGAGCAGATCGCTGCTACAACGGGTCATCATTAGGAGAATCAGGAGTCGGAGGCGATTATTGGCTTCGGTAGGAGTGGGATTGGTGTAAGCACCGCTGCGACTAGGAAATAGGCTGAAGAAATCCTCAAGGCGGTTCCGGGATAGACGGCTTGTTAGAATATAGGTGATGGTCCCTAAGCAGTCCTGCAGGTCCTTCAGGTCCTTATTCACTGATGATTTGTATCGTTAATTGTTATTTTTCTTGCTGCATACATTACCTGTGCCATTTCTGAATTCAGTAGTATAAGTGGGGACGCAGATAAATTTCTTGATATCGATATTTAAATGGAATCGTCAACAGCTTCACATTTTACCTTGATTTGATTTGATGTTCCGGGTCTTCTTTAAGGCACGCATCAACGGTGCCTGACTAGCCCGGTCTCGTCGAGCTCTGTTCAAGTGCTTTGTCTGCGACAACTCGGGGCCTTGTACATTAGCCCCTACCAGTGTTTGTCGAGGTTCTTGCCTAGATTTACATTTGTAAAAAATATAAACAAATACACGATTCATATATCCATTACTGGTCACCATCCTTCTTTTCTTGCATGAAGGGATTGATTTGATACATTTTTAAAAGTATTGTTTGCGTTTAATATGTCGCGATAAAAATGATGCCATATTTGCTGCCACGTGATGACGTCGACTGGGGCACCTAAAATTCTCTAATTGACTAACCTTATAAAGTAAAGGAATCTTGGACCTACTCTACCGCACTCGGTAGAGTCACGCTCTTACAGCGCAAGATTCCTTACAGCGCTCCTGGACAGAGGCGTAGATTTAACCCAAGATACTTTTACTTAAAGGTCGTTAGGGGATTCCTCCCGCCCGGTGACGTCTGGGCGTGAAGGATTCTTTGAGCGTGTGTAACTGCTGCTATGGATGTTTCGATTTGTGAGAATCACGATGTAGTTTTAAATGTGTGCATTTTGTTTGTTCTGGGTTTGAATTTGGTATACATGTTTGTTTTTGTTATTGTGGGTGCGGGGTTGGGGGATTTAACCCGGTGTCCTAACCAAGACGCAACGCGTCGCAAGGCGTCGCACGCCGTCGATCTGCCGCAACGACTGGGATTTTCGGCCAGGACACAAAACGCACTGCCGCAACGCGTCGCACGGCGTTACAACGCGTCGCAGCAAAAGTTGAACAATATCCAACTTTTGACGCCGACGGTCTGCGCCAGAAGCCGATATCCGTGTTATTTGCTATTGTTTTTAGTCATTAAATGTAATGCATGTTTTAGAATAATAATTCAAATTGGAATTCATGCTGAAAAATATATGGAAACTGGACATGATTACCTTTTTCTCCTAAATCGTTCTTTTAATAATTATTGATGCAAGCCAAGTTTTGATTGTTGGTAAACAACAGTTCGTCGCAACGTGAGCTACCAGATTGCTACCAAAGCTGAACCTTTCCTCTGCCGGCCAAACCTCCAAAATTACCTCTCTGCAACTGACGCCGACGGTCGCCGACGGTTGGCAACGGTCGGCGACCGTTTGGTTAGGACACCGGGTCATCACAGCTCTTTAGAGGATGCCTTGGCACCCCCTCGATGATGTGATGTTGCTCTAATTACTCTAATGGTAATTTGCACACGCCGAACGAAAACGTGAAGTTCAATGTCTAGAAGCACAGATGAATATTAATTAATATATTTGCAATTCTAATGATATTTTGCTTCTGACCTACATCATTTTTCCTTAACATGGGAGAAAATAATAAGATATAAACAATTAGTCATACACACGCAAGGCAGCTTAAACTCATTCCTGTCAGGTTCCTGGCTACCCCTTTTCTGCCAGGGGGGGCGGATTCGGCCCCCTAAGACATTGAGATATACCCGTCCGATTTAAAAACTCAAAATGAAATCGATTTGTCTCACGCTGAGCTTCAGTTAGAACATCAAAATTTTGAAAATTGTGGGCAGGGGCGTGCAAAATATTGTTCTACCGTTTCATAGATAGTCCATGATTATTGACTCTGTTGTATTTACAAAACAGAAAACAATCTCTTATCACAAAACTAATATGTTTTGACAAATGATTGCTTTCTCATATCTTTTAGTCGTGTGAAAATACAAAATTCAATGGCAGATCAAGGGCCAGAACTATATGGTGAAGTATATCTTTTTTACTATCAATTTAATATATCCAAAAGCACGCATCAAATAAAAACATGGCAAATTCTCGCGACTGAATACATAAACTTCATGAAACTACGCTCAAACATCTTCTCTGGTGGCATAACATAACATGTACGCAGATGCCTCCCTCACTTTCGCGCCCGACCCTTCCTTCTCAGAGGCATCAGTGATACGGTGCCAGCGCGCTGCTGGCTGGTTCCGGTAGAAGACAGCGCAGTAGCCGATCTGCGCGGTGCTGTGTTGTTGAATTACTGCGTATAGGTCATACACGAGACCATCAGTGTTCCGAGGAGATCCGATGGTCATACGGCTGAGGCCGAGGTCACTGAGAGGGACCGATAATGAGTGCAGGGGAGTGGATTTCTATTTCTTTGGGGTTGTACAGGAATCCCCAATGATGTGCTGGGAACCCCCGATGATGATTTGGGCACCCCCAACCAAAAGGTGAAGCCAAGTCCTAATCAAATTGTCAAAGAAAAGGAAAGCATCTACAAATACCTGTTTCACAGTCTTAAAGTGACGTTCTTCATCTGACGTACAACTTACTACTTGAGCAAGCAATGTAAGTTCTCAGGCATACTATATAATCAACAATGTCTGTATGTATGTACACATACATCCTGCAAGCTGGTATAAGCCGACAAGGCAACTTATCGCATATCGCATATTTTTACTCCATACTTGAGCAGTCCATATATAGGTGTTTTGAAAAAAAAATTATCTTACAATTATTTTCTTCACGCTGTCGTTATTGCCATTTCTTGGATTTCCACCTTTGTATGATGGATCCATGGGGAGTGCCCTCCTTAGATAAAAACATTTGGCTGCATATGGCCTTTGGGTCTCACCATGCAGTTTTAGTTTTCGCAGCATGGCGCCAGAAAGGCGAAGTGCGCTAAAACATCGACAACGTTTTCTGTCTGAACTGAAATTTGCGTACCTTTCCACCAAGGCCTTTAAATGTAGAGGTAGAACGCTCCCCTCTCAAAAAAGGGCAACCTCTGTTTCTAGAGACTTTTACGTTTGTGATGTCAGCAGTTGCTCTCAAGGTGGAGCCGCCCATTCATTCAATGAGAATCGACTACGGATCGTGGAGTGTTTTACGGTTTCAAGATGCATCTGGCGAGAGGTAGACCCAGGATTTATTACCCCACGTCCACAAAAACAGTATTATTGCCCCTAACACGCAATTTATCTCCTGATAGCCCCGTCTTCTACAATGCTCAGGGACAATGCGTTGCTAAGCAGCTCTAGGCGATCGCTGACGTCATCACCATGGTGAATGCCAGATTTGAGGTTGCCATTTTTGGCATAAAGCCGGAGCGCAACCCCCTGCTTTCCACCATCCATCACGGATCAAAGCTGCAAGCACGGTTCCTAAATATATAAGGTTGGTCAGAATTTCTTGGGCGTGACGTCAGCGGTCCCACTAGATTCGATTGAAACTCCTAAAGCGCTGGTAGATTCTACTAAGCAAGGAATTCAATTATTTTTATTTACTTTGTCTCCGTGTATTTTTGCAATTTGACTTTCATGCCTGATATGGAACAAATAAATATAATATATAGGCGTCCTTCCGACTTCCCGAGATGACGGAGATGTCAGACGGCGAGACGCGTTTAAATGTGTGCGCCGAAATGAATAAGCGTGCAAAATTTCATGAGTGTGTATTTGCAAGAGTAAAAACCTGCGATATAGTTATTTGCTCGGTGAAATTTGCATAGTAAACTTGCAAATTTCTAAAATTTGCTGAGTAAGTGTGCAGAGTAAAAACCACAGAACCACATGTGCGTGAGGAGGGAAAAATAAATATAAGCAGTTACCTGTTAGCTGATAGGGAAAACACGTGAATGCACAGTTTACGTTTCCAAAAAATTTAATGAGCTATTGGGTCGTTGTAATAAAGCTTTAAATAAATTGCAGGAAAGGCAAGTACCTAAACTGAATTCTATTGGATTGAAGCTTCCCAATTTAGCTGAAATCGATAAGTTATTGGATGGAAAACAGCAACCAGGCACCCCTCGGCAAAATCTCGTCCCCCCATCAGTAACCGGCGGGCCGGAGTTCGTATGTTATATTCAGCAGGTATATACAAAGCAGGTAGCGCTGATGAGTTAAGCACGCGAGTTTTGTTTTTATTGCTCATAACGCTTGGAACAGCATTATTCTGTCACCCAAACTACGTCACTTTTGTTAGTAGATTGTTTACCTGGTCCCACTAGATCACAATTTGGCCCCCCTGGCTGCAAGTGCTTTCCTGTCTTGGTATATTATCTGATTTTTACTCAGCAGTGCTCTCCATTAGTCCTCATTCTCCATAACCCTTCCTATGGTTAAATTTTAGTTTTATATACTCATCTCTCTCCCTTCCCACCGTAGCCTTCGGGCCGAGCATCAATCCTCTCAACTTGCCAGAAACCCATCTCAGTGCTTCTGACTTCAGCTAACTCGGCCGCCGGCTAGCCTGTGCTGACTGTCACCGCGCCGCCTTGCCTGCACCGAAGGGTAGCCTAGGATGGTGGAGCAGATCATCAAACCAATATAGAGCATGTGTGGCTTGAAATGTGTGAAAAAATATAATGTTACTCCATCTCCTGACCCATGGTTTAAGGCTTAATCATTTTCAGGGAGCAATTTCCGTTGAATTTCTCGCGATACAAGCGAAGGCGCCTCCACTAATCAGCGGTGGTCATCCGCTGACTGCCGTTTGCCTGCGGGCACAGAGGTTAGAGAGGTCACGCTGGCTACCGCTGCCGCCGAGTTCAAGCCTCGGTGGGGAGGAGCCGCGTGGCGGGTTATAAAACCTGCATGCGTGTGTTGAGAATAGCGGTGGCTGTGCCTGCTGTTGGGCGGGCGGAGAGGGATAGGTGTAGGAGACGTGCGCACATGGGTGGTTATATGGGTTAGGTGTCTGTACTGTAAGCGATGTCGATATCGATGGAAAAATTAGTTGATTAAATGTGCTTGATGGTCAAAATTGCAGTATTTGGTTTCGAGTCCAAAGCAGGGGTGTAATTTTCCCAGAATCTTTGGGGGTGCTCAGCCGGTGGGGGGGGGCGGCACCGCATAGGGGCGGCAGCGTTGGCCGGGGCGGCACCCCTTCATTGCTCAAAATATGCTATTCATCGCCTTTTTGCACTTTTTATAGCTCAGGGGACATTCTATTTTAATGTTGAACAGGTATTCTCAGTGGCGGATCTAGCCGGTCAGTTTGGGAGGGGCAAACCAAAGTCAAAAAATAAAAATAAACGTCACGCAGTGAAAAATTACGTTATATTGTGATTTGTCGGAAAATTTGGGGTCCTAGAGGCAAAAAGAAAAAGCAAAAAACGTCACATGGTGAGAAATGTAGGCTCGAGATACTTTTTTCCTGTCCATGCGCCAATATTTACACTGAGCTTAACTGGTTCTGTTTGAAGTTGAGAGTTGAAGTACCCAAATATTGATTCTGAACTAAAAAGCAGTCGGGGAGAAAAGGAGTTTGATCGCTTTGGGGGGGCAAAAACATAGTTTTTCCCCGAGCTTTTCCGTTTGGGAGGGGGGCAAATGCCTTTTGGGGGGAAGGCACTGCCGAGTCGGCAGTGATAAACCAGGGACGGCAGTGATCAGCCGGGAGCGGTGGAGGGGAGCAGCGAGGATTCGAGGGAGGAAGTGTCTAACGAGGGACGGCTCATAATATATGGGTTGATTAAAAAAAACGGGGACGGTATTGATAAGCCAGGGGCGGCGTAAATCAGGGCAGTAGTGATTAATCAGGGTGGCAGTGATGAACCAGGGAAGACACTGATCAGCCAGTGGGCGGCAGTGATGAACCAGGGACGGGAGCGATGAGTCGGCGCGGCACACGTTTGGGTCAAAATATGCCGGGGACAGCATTGGTGCGCCAGAGGCGGCATGAATTAGGGCGACAGTGATGAACCAGGGGCGGCACCGATAAGCCAGGAGAAGGTCCATCATCATATTGGTGCTTTAGGGCGCACCGATATCTAGAGTCCTACGGTGCCCACAACACTAAATTAAATACGTAAATAGGACATTTCCGCACGAGCTTCCACAAGTTAAGTGGTAACACAGGCCAGGTTGTGAACATTTTATCAGAAGATTATATAAAAACAAATAAAATAAAATGTAAATGCTGAAAAAATAACACAACATTTTTTCAAGACATACTAAGGTCACCGACTAGGTAAAATGAAATTTGACATTATGTAAAAGCTGAAATACTAAAAGAATGAATATATGACATTAAAACTAACGCTCCTCAGATGTGACATGATGCTAGTGATATTCACAGAAGCATGCTCCCCCACAACGCTCACTGCCCATATATCCCCAGGATGCTCACCGCCCCGGAAGACGGCAGTGATGAACCAGGGGCGGCAGTGATCAGTCAGGGGCGGCAGTTATCCGTCAGGGGCGGCAGTGATCAGCCAGGGGGCGGCAGTTATCCGTCAGGGGGCGGCAGTGATCAGCCAGGGGGTGGCAATGGTCAGCCAGGGACGGCATTTACCAGCCAGAGGGCGGCACTTATCAGTCAGGTGGCGGCAGCTATCAGTCAGGGGCGGCAGTGCTTAGGCAGGGGCGGCAGTTATCCGCCAGGGGGGCGGCAGTTATCAGTCAAGGGGCGGCAGTGATCAGCCAAGGGCAGGTAGTGACAGTCAGGGGCGGAAGTTATCAGCCAGGGGCGGCATTTATAAGCCAGGGGCGGCAGTTATCAGTCAGGGGGCGGCAGTGATCAGACAGGGGCGGCAGTGCTCAGCCAGGGGCGGCAGTTATCAGCCAGGGGACGGCAGGTATCAGTCAGGGGGCGGCAGTGATCAGCCATGGGGCGGCAGTGATAAGCTAGGGGCGGAATTTATCAGTCAGGGGCAGCACTTATCCGCCAGGGGCGGCAGTGATCAGCCAGGGGCGGCAGCGATCAGGCAGGGTCGGCAGTTATCAGCCAGGGACCGGCAGTTATCAGCCAGGGTCCGGCAGTTATCAGTCAGGGGGCGGCAGTTAATGAACCACGGGCGACAGCGATCAGCCAGGGGGCGGCTGTGACGAACCACGGGCGGCAGAGATCAGCCGTGGCAGTGGTGACCAGTGGCGGCAGTGATCAGCCAGCTGATCAGTGATGAGCCAAAGGCGGCAGTAATCATCCGGGGGGGGGGCAGTAATTAACTGTTGGTGGCAGTGGCGGCACGAATCAGGGCGGTAGTGATGAGATAGGGATGACACTGTTCAGAGCTACGGTGATAAGCCAGGGGCGGCACATGTATTGGGGGTGCTCAACACATGACTGGGGGTGCTCAAATTAGGATTGGGGGTGCTCAGGCACCCCCAAAGAGATAGAAAACCAGCTTTTAATGAACAAAATGAGCTGGAAAATCTAGAATGCATTTGTTCATGCTTTCAACTAGAGAACAAACAGTAGACCCTTTATCTTTCCAAACTCCTTTTTGCGATCAGAACAACAGTTTCCGTCCTCTGCAACATTGTTTGTCTGCAGCCTTTATCGCAGCCACAAAATAGACTCGTCTTGAGCTGAATCAGAATGCAATGCACCATCAGCATTCCATATTCAATTTAAATGTGTCCTCCGAAATTCCAACAAAAGGGTAAGGATAACAGAAATTAATGTATGCCCAATTTTATACAGAAATATACCCATCATCTCACCGTTGTCTACCGCCATGTGAAGTTGGTAAATTCAGAATCACAACAGACATATAGTGAGGAAGGTTTACTCGCTAACGTGACATTTTCTTTGAGAGGGGGTACTTAGGGCTAGGACTTATCTAATTTGTGTAGCCAGGTGGAAATCAATTCCTTCAGTGCTTGAATTTAAGCCCTAGTGCCCTTTATTTTAAATAGTCCGGAAATTTAATGCAGTGAGCCGTGAAATGGAGCATGGCAGTAGTGGTTTCTTGACATGTCCTATCATTCTGTTATTTCAGTTCAAAACCCATTATGAAAGTGGAATACTCCCTTAAACCCGGCACCGCATGGGCTCTTATCGCACACACCACCGCCTGGGGGTCCGATTGCCCCTTCCCATCATGATCTTGGGAACCAGAAATGATAAGGACAAAGCTGAACTGAAACGGCGCTGGAAATGCCTTACCGTCTTCCTCTCTGGAGCCCAATGTTAACCACATCCGTTGACTCGGTGGCAGTATGGTTGGGTGGGCCAAAATGGGTGAAATTTAGACCAATTTCGAAATATTTTATAACGCGGGAACCATCGGACCCAGAACAAACCAAAAGGCACAAATGTGTCCGTCTTAACCTAATGATTTGAATGATATGCGGCATGGCCTTCGAGATCAAAGTATTGACTTTGCCTTAGTTCAAGGTCAAAGGATGGTCTTTCAAGATCATCTTGCATATTGTTCGAATTCTCGGGTCATGCTCATTGCTATGATACCAAATTTAGGACTACCTTTTTTGTATCTTGTTTCGTTCAGAAGTTTTAGACACAAGAAATTGAAAACCGTGACCTCATGTGACCTTGGTATTGACCTGGCCTCAAAAGGATGCGGATTTTCTTTCAAGAGCTTTCGAATGATATTATGAAACTCGATCTAGCTCTTTTTAGAAACCGAGTCATGCCCTGGTTATTTCAGCCTCATTTTAGAAGAACAGAATTGCCGAACATGGGTTTAGAAATTACGTTCTAACTCGTTGACCAGACCTGACCTGATGGCAATTTGTGGTCATAAATTGTCATGCTGATCACCCTGGAGGCCTGCAAAGCGACGCGCGTCTCATTTGAATCTGCTGAGAATAAGGCCTGGATAATCACCGAGGGGGAGTCCGATCGGACCCCCCCCTCCCCGGCAAGGATGGGTAAAAGAGGATGCAGCACCATTGTAACAGGCTATGAGCTGAGGTCACCCTGTGATGGTGGATATCAGAAAACCCCAGGCCTATTTTATTGGTACCATTTTTTATTATCTGCGAGGATTTGTGCGGTCATCCCACCCTATCGAACTCAAACTTCTCTGCGTGATGTTACCCCCAAACACTGCGCATCCGTTGCCAGCCGCTAGGACCATAGGGAGCCGCTGTTCCGTTGCCTGTATAAAAAAGACAGCTCACTTAGGAAGCGCTGTTTCTTGTAAAATTTCTGAGAGACACTAAGCATGAAGCCAGTGTTTCTTTTTGCATGCTCTACGCGACTGACAACTCAGTTCGAATGTCATGTAAGTGCCGTATTCTATCTAAGACATCCTGTCCATTTTCATAATTTTGATCTCAGGCACTCTAACTAGGTTTCATCTGCCCGCAGTGATTTGTGGCTACGCTGGAGCGACCGTATGATATAAATATCGTCTTAACACTGTCAAAGTTGACATTTTTCTAGCTCTAGCACCGCCAGCGGTTTAAAAATTACGGCCCTACACATGAGCGTTACATCTTTATTTGTGTGCCATGTTTTAATGCCTCAGATGATACCATGCCAGAAAAAGCTACTTACCAGTTCCTTTCGCTTCATAGCTCTGTTGCTTTTTGATAGGATGAAATGTTAGTACGGGTTGAATGTCCACGCGCCCTCGCCCCCCCCCCCCCCATTCCCCGTGCAGTACGAATCCTGTAGGTGGGTACGCTTCTTAGTCTAGTATGATCTAATCTAATGTTAATGTCTGATATTAATCAAATCTAATCGTGTTAATCTACGTTTGTTAATCCCTACAATGTCTCCATGGTAGGCATTATGCGTAGAGATCAGCGCTTCAGCTGAAAGAGGTCGAGGATTGCGAGGGTCATTATTAAATTCCGTTCGTCACGCCTGAAGATGGCGCTGCTCTTTGGAGAGCCGCGTTTAATTCCACCGGATGGCGCCACTGCAGCCCAGACTTCTGTCCTCCATCCGCTGTCTGACTCTGCAGAAAGCTACCTCTGCTTCTTCGGGTGGGTCCGCGTCAGACCACCTTACTTGGATCCACCACTGATCATATTCAGTCACCATCGCTCTGCTGTTCCCCCGATCCACTCAGATATGGTCGACCACTGATCGTATTGTCACCATCCTGCCATTTCCTGGGCCCCTTGGGTCCGATCCAGTGACGGATAAAGGGGGAGGGAGCTAAGAGGCTCAATCCCCCTCCAAATGTCTAGAGTGCCTATAGTTAATGCAGAGGCGGAGGCTGATCCGAGACAATTGTGGGGCGGCTCGAGTTCCCCCCCACTATGAAGTTCTGGATCCGCCACTGGTCCGTTCCACCACTGATCATATTCAGTCACCATCCTGCCCTTCCCCGGCCACTTAGATCCGTTCCACCAATGATATATTGTCCATTCCCTTTCCGCCACTTAGATCCGTTCCTGATATTTTAGTACCATTCTGCCCTTCCCGGCCACTTAGATCCGTTCCACCACTGATCATATTTAGTCCATTCTGCCTTCCCGGCCACTTAGATCCGTTCCACCACTGATCGTATTTAGTCACCATTCTGCCCTTCCCCGGCCACTTAGATCTGTTCCACCACTGATCGTATTTAGTCACCATTCTGCCATTCCCCGGCCACTAAGATCCGTTCCACCACTGCACTGTGTTACAAGGAGGGCCTAAAATGGTACGAAAATCAATTTTTTCGACCCACACAGAATGCCTTACGATGCCTTTATATCAAAGGGCAACATTCCAGACCATCCAGGAGTACATCTCAATCTCCGATAAAATGTATGTTTATCCGATTTTAGATGGGGATAAAGGTGATGTTTCCGATAGAACAACAAATATTGCTTCCGGCTGTCAGAACGTACCGGAACTTGGAGCGCTCGCGAACATGCCTTCATATCTCCGAAAACACACCGAATGATTTTTCCAAAGTTTTGACTTGTTTCCAGCAGAATTATACGCTTTTCAAAGTTGTGATTTCTCTAAAAGTATTTTATTTCATTTTATCTATTTTCATGATTTACAACTCAGAGATTTCCACTGAAGGGTAAACTTGATTAAGCCGGCAAAAAATCCCACAGCTTCCCACAATATGAGACCACCTGAGACAATGAGACCATATGAGACAATGCGTACAGCAAGTTTCAGCTGCATTTAGTTGCATTTTCGTGATTTATGACCGATTGTGTAAGGGTATGTCGGCGACCCGCGCGCTGTCCCCCGCCCGCCGCCGGGTCGCCGCGCCGTCAGGGCACGGCCCGGCCGCCTCTGTTGGGGCGCGTGGTGGAACCATGGACAGCAAACAAAGCGGTGGGATGAAAATACAAATAAAATAAGGTTCTTCCATCTAATGATGGGCAAAACACATACCCTGGTCAATGGATGCGCTCAGAAAAGTGTGGCGAGTTGTTTGAATAGGACACTTGGCATAACTGGGCTGATAATGAAAGGCAGACACATGAGGCGCGTTTGTATTATGATCCCTCGGTGCAAACGGTTTCATGAAGCAAACCTGGAATTGTGTTGGAAAGGACACAGGCAGGTGATCTAAAGGGTAAGAAACACTTTGCTTGTGACTTCGGAGGTGAAAGGTTGTGGTCTCGAGATAGAGCTCTGTGTAAAAAGAGTGACCCAGTAGAAGAACTGGTAGATAAAGGTACAATATCCGACGATAAGCGCGGTATCGAAGTAGCAAAGAAATACCTTATTAGTCGCTTGGAGGAGGGAGAATCATTGACAGAAGAATCTGACACTATGCTGGATCCGCAACTTGAGTTGTTTTGCAGGAATTTCCGACAGAAGTGGTCATTGGTCAGCCGAGACAAGAACAGGTTTTTCAAGAAATATGGAACCCTCTTGACAGAGGAAATATCTTTCACTGCCCAAGCCGGAGCTTCAGCGGAATCAACGTCTTTGGCCGCACCTGACGCAGCAGAACCAGGTCCGAGCCAGCCCCTGGCAAGAAAAAGAGGCCGGCCCCAAAAGAGATTGAGACCTAAACCAGAAAAGGCGTAAGCGGACCGTCTTCGAAACTGCTCAGGCGCACGAGATGGAAAATTTTTGAAATCACTGGTGTGGATGTGGAACTTATCAGGAGACTCGGCATGATCCTTTCGGCTGTGAATGTCTCTGATCAGGTCATTAACACGGGCAAGTTTGACCTGCATGCTTTAGAGACAGCACAGCTATTCGTTAGCTTACATCCGTGGTTTTACCTACCAGCCTCAGTCCGCAAACTCCTCGTGCACGGGGGTGAGTGTATCCGGTCACTTCTCCTTCCAATCGGTATGCTCAGTGAGCAGGCCCAGGAGCGGAGGAACAAAGACACAAGGTATGCACCCGAGCACCACGCCAGAAAAAAACCTCCCGAAAAGCGACAATCCAAGACCAGTTGCATCACTTGACGGTGTCTAGCGATCCCGGTGATCGTGAAAGCAATCCAAGAAGACTTAGAACGACCCATACGTGACATCCGATCGCCCTCTGGAAAGCATCATGACATCTCCGCGCTTCTGGTTGATCCCGGCACTCAACCCGGATACTCGGATACATCCCATGGTTCAACTGATGATTTGAATGCATAAAAAGCGGGTTGGGCCATAAGTTACATTTGTTTGTTTGAATTGCATGTCCGTCCCCCAACCTACTTGATAGTCTTTAAGAAGTCTTGGAGCATATGAAGCCGCTTAATTTTGCTATTTGTTCCCATCTGACGCCTTTTTTGAAAGTCTCTGATCCTGATGAAGTTTTATATATAGTTATATTGAGTGAACTTGCTGGATGCAATTTTTGTGATTTATAAGTATGGGCCAAGTGAGCTGTTACCAACGGCTAGTAAAACGGTGTTTTTTACTTGGGCAAGCTGCTCAATCAGGTGAATTCGATATGGTGTTTACAACTCGTTGATAGTGCCTGCAGTAGCTAAAAAAACATTTTGCTCAGAATGGTAGTAGAACATTTTTTTCTCAGAATGCTGTTGAACTGTACATACCTATTTGGAATTTCGTCTATTTTTCCATTTCTGAGGTTAAGTCCTACAAATCACTATTCAAATCATTTGACCTCATTTGAGGTCAGTCTGAGAAAGCCCATTTTAGTAAAAAAAAGTTAGGTCTAGCAGCTGCTCATCTGAAAGTAGGATGAACAGCTTATTGACGTCCGATGTAATTTGAATTTTCCCACAGAAACTGGCAGGATCTTCCGCTGAAACATCTCACCTCGGTTCAGGTCAAATGGAAAAGATGCACTTGCGGGGCGTCAAAACACAAAGAAGACAACTGCATAAGATCAGATCTTTGTGATGAACTTTAACTTAAATACATGAGAAACTGATAGCGCATTTACGAACATAAGAATTCAACTTGACTTAAGTCAAAGACCTGACCTGACTGAAACTTGAAACTCAACCTCAATAATGCTCAGGATATCATCATACTGTGGTCAAAATTTGAAGGCAATATCTTGGACAGAACGCAAGTTATATATTTTTGTACCATTTTAGGCCCTCCTTGTAACACTGTGCACTGATCGTATTCAGTCACCATCCTATCACAACCCTGGGTCAATTAGATCCGATTCTGCTGTTCACGTTGCTGCCGGCAAGTCGTGGAGCAGCTGACGTCGTCATCGCGACGACGCGGACTGTGAAACATCGGACATGCGGTTGACCTTCGATTGGCCGTCAGGGTTCCCACGTTGACTAGGTGCATTTATGATTTTGAATTATCTGTGGAATCCGGATATTTGCACTTAGAATGTATAGTCGAGCACTGGTGAAAATGTTTCAGATAAAGTTGTAAGTTTGGGAATGCTTCTCCTGTTAATGACTTATGGCAATGATGTTCACGGATTCTATGTGTGTAAGCTTTCTATTACTTGTTACGTACGGATCGAAACATGTTGATGCACTTTTGTAGCCCCGATAGCTCAGTTTGTGGTGTTGGCCTCCGGCCCTGCTCAGAAAACCGTGCAGTGGCAGTGCACCGGTGAAAGCTTGGGATCGGTTCCTCTGAGACGTTCCAGCGCTCAATATTTACTCAACGTAGGTCGGCAGGTAACTGACTGGTGAGAGGGTGACCTGAGTGGCGAAACCGTCCCTGTACTTTGTGGGACGTTAAGCTTTGGCTTTTAAATTAACCAGTCATTGCGGAAATGGTTCGTTTGGGTCGCGGGGAGTTTCCGTGACAGGCTCCCAATGGCTTTAGTGGGGATTTGATCCCAAAACCGAACCTGCAATAAATTGGTCAAATTTATTTTTACAAAAAGGTGTTCTGTTATACTGTGAACCATGAACAATCTGAATTTATCAGCTCTCATTGAGGTTGTCCTGTTGGAGATACGGGTCTCCTATATTGAGCGGTGGAATAAAAGACTGTTCAGGTCGTTTATCAAAATATATTAGTCATGACACCATATCGGGACATGTTCCTGTGTCAGCAACAAATAAATAGCTCCAAGCTAGTTCCAACAGCTTCTTGGAAACGGTACATGCAAATTGGCTTCGCATTATGACCACTTGCGAAACATTTTCTTTAGATCTTCGTCGAAGCATTTTCCCCGAAGCCATATAAAGCTCGAATCACAAACCTCCAGTGTTTGTTGCAACAAGCTAGTACCTACACCAATCAGCAAGTCGGGTTAAAATTCTTACAAAAATAATTGTCCCAGCGCAGTTCCACGCAAGCGTAAAGCGTTTGCATGCCACCCGTGGAAACAGTGGCTACCTTCATGGCACTGGATGAACAACGATGAATGATAGGAATATGATTATTAAAGCGACCCACGATGATGCGACCGCCAGAAAACACCAGGCGGTCGATGTGTCGAACCCAAGAAGCACAGGTATGACAGCGACAATTATTTGATTCATGAATATTCTCATATCAATGGGACTTCACGGCTAGGCGCGATAATCAACATGCACACGAGAAATCCTAAAAACCCCAAGTCACACCGAGATCGTCAACCCAAGATGCCTGTGCACCCATTGAAAATTTTAGTTAGAATAACTTTCTGCTCCCCTTTTCATAACCCCTCGGTGGTAATGAACATTTCTGACATTTAACACATGCTATAGGTATAAACACCACATTGAGACATTGGCCTGATTCGCTTGAATTATACCACCATCAGAGGCCACCGTTACTTTTAATGGAGCTTGACAGGGATTAGACGGAATACTAATGCGTTTATGTATGAGTGTACAGATATTTTTGAAGTAACAAGCACCAAGGGATTAGGACACTGCGCGTGCAGCTCCACTTTTCACACTGTAAGTATTTTTTCTCGAAATATTCAACTCGCCAATGGAAAAGTAGCCTGTATATATAGTATCAACCCATCAATGCAACACTAAGCTTCCTTGGAATGATTGTTTCGCTTCTGTAATTTTTATCTTGTTGCCGGAAAGCAGGTCGGCGAACACAACCCTGAATAGGGTCTCATCTTCTTCAGTGGCATCGCTTCCGTAACCCTTGTCGAGTTTCTTTGCGGAAAGTGAGGCGCATCCAAACGATCTCTCAGAAATGAGGGATGATCAGCACAGTTTTTCACAGTTGACTGAGATTTCGGGGCGCACTTACACCTCACCAACGCACACGCAGGCAACAAGTGCACACAACTACCAGCCGTTGGCCTGAGCCACGAACCTATCCTTTTGCTCTTTGTACTGTAATGTTGTCGTTCGAAACACGCACATGGTGGCAGCATTGCGGGGATCGGGCCTGGACTAGCCTTCGCCGCACATACTGCTAGAACGTTCAACTATGGCACGATAAGAGCCTTTCCTGCTGAGATGTACTCGTATGGTGTGGCAGCACGTACAAATCGTGTGATGGTGGAGTCTACTAGCTACCTGGCTCAATAGCAGTTTGAGCTGTGAACACAGACTACCATGGTGGAAGAAGAGACGTAAAAATGGCAAAGGTTATCACTGACACCATCCTCGATGCCAGCAGCTCAATAACATCCGTCCCACAATTAGAAGCGAAGACTAGTGTGAGATGCAGTTTAGCCCAGTGGTTAAACACCCGTGACGGCGTGGACTCAGATGGGCGGCTGGTCCGGGGACAGATCCTGGGAGGTGATCGTGTGTGACGTTCTGGACCTGTCACCACCGCCAC
Organism: Lepas anatifera; assembly: GCA_034440635.1. Lineage (NCBI taxonomy): Eukaryota > Metazoa > Arthropoda > Thecostraca > Lepadidae > Lepas > Lepas anatifera. The sequence continues at coordinate 2,043,113 of JAOTON010002274.1, forward strand.
CCCTGCCGACCATCCCAACCGTGCTGCCAACGCTTCCAGTTCCACTTGTGCTGCCGCTGGCTCCACTCACGCCTCCGCCCGCACTGCCACTGATGACGCTATCAGGCCCCGCGGCGGTACCCAACCAGCTGCCCTCCACGTGCCCACTGCTGGCACTGCCACTGCCTGCGGCACTGGCGCTGGCTTCACTGATGCGTGTTTCGCGCCGCAGCTTCTTAGTGTGCACCTTCTCGTGGCGTTTCTTTTCGTCGGAGCGCGCGAACTTTCTGCCGCATAGCTCGCACGTGAAGGGCTTCTCGCCCGTGTGCGTCCTGATATGTGTCGTCAGATGGTCACTGCGGGAGAACGACCGCATGCAGATGCGACAGTGAAAAGGTTTCTGGCCGGTGTGTATCCGAATGTGACGCGTCAGCTCGTCGGAGCGCGAGAACCTGCGGTCGCAGGCCTCCACCGGGCAGGCGTAGGGCCGCTCGTGCACTGGTGTCTTGCCAGGCCGACTGGAGGGGCGTCGCTGCCGCACCGGTACCAGCTGAAGCGGGACCGGCGACTGCTGGTAGGCCTGAGTCAGCAGCTCGTGGCCCTTGCTCGTGTCGGGCGACAGGGCCGACAGCGGCTCGCCACTGTACGGCTCCTGCTTGGGCACGACGCCGCTGGCGGAGGCGGCGGCGACAGCGGCAGCAGCGGCGGCGACGGATGATTCCGGCGTGGCCGACGGGCCGGCGGCAGGGCTCGGCAGCACGCACTCGATGCTGGGCGAGAGCGCTGGCGCCGGCCAGTGCTGTGGGTTCTGCTGCTGGAGGGAAGCGATCGGCGCGACCATTGATGCCGAGCACGTGACTGGCAAGCTGCCCCCAATAGCGTAGCTGGGGGCGCTTCCGAAGGCCGTGGTCACCGACGGGTACAGGGGGGACCTGTGCCGGCTGGTGAGAGCTTGCTGGCAGCTCCTGTATTTGCTGCTGCTGCTGCTGCACATGCTGTTGCCGGTGCTGCTGTTGCTGCAACTGCGGCTGGAGAAACATTGACTGCTGTTGTTGCTGCAGGAGAAGAAGCTGCTGATGTTGCTGCTGTTGCTGTAGCTGTTGTTCGCTGCTTTGCTGGCCAAACAACGAAAACAGTGGAGAAAATCGCCACGGCCCGAGGTGCGCAAATGTAGCGCTGGAGCCCGGTGCTGTGATGGTGGCTGTCGTACAGCGCTGCTGCTCTTCATGCTGTTGCTGCTGTGTGTTGCTGTTGCTGCTGCTGTTGCTGCTGTTGTTGCTGTTCCTGTTGGAAGCCGGTGGGTTGCTGGCCGGCCTGCTGCTCGCCAAACTGGGAGCCCTCCGGCCGCCGGGAGGGATACATATCGGCGCCGCCAGCAGGGCTGGAGCGCTCTGGCTCCAGCTCCGGCTCTGGTTCCGGCTCCGGCGCCGGAGACGCCAGAGACTGTGCTGAGACCCGTGAGACAGCTGGAGACACGCTGGTGGTGGGGTGCTCTTCGGAAGGCGGCGCGGTGGCGCTGTCCTCTCTCGCAGGAGTAGCCGGCGCAGAGGTGCAGCTGCCCTCGCCTGCGGAACGGGGAACCATCGGTAAGCCACAATTCACCTGTGCACCGCAACAGCTTCACGAAATAAGCCCGCGTGACGGGCATGCAGGCAGTCATAAAACAGGCCAGCTTATCTTTAGAAGAAAGAAAATTGTCGGGAGAATTTTCCCCGACACCTGAAGAATGATTACTTGTACACTAAAGTGATAGCAGGGTAAAACATGGATACCATTATTTTCAACACAATAATATACACAGGTGGATGTAAATGTGTATAATATAATAATACACATACACATCCGCCTATGTGTATTATTGTGTTGAAGATCATGGTAATACACACAGGCGGATCCATAGGCATGGGAAAGGGGCCATTCCCCCTCCCCCCATTCAGCCCTCGACTTGGAACCATTGGAACCATGCTCAAATTTGGTGGAAGGGGCAGCCTGCAAAATGTGGGCACGCTGGCCTGCGTTTAAAGAATGCTTACATAAACTATACAAACAACAGTCCTCATGTATGCTTAAAAATACTCCGAAACCGAAGATACGTGCAAGTGCTGGTTAGGCGTGAGACCACTGGGGGAGGGTAATAATATGATCGTAAAACACTGTATTTGAAGAAAATTCCTTTTGTGGGTCTCAAACATGGGTCGGGAATGGTTGACCCCCTTTCCACACCCGAAGGGATGGGAATGACTGTACCCATCCTCATGTCGTCCGCCCTCAGCAGACGTCAAGGAAACCTCTCCCAATTCAGTCGTAAGAATATGATTTATGATTTACCCAGCTTAGAATTCAGAAACGCTATTGGCGTGCAATCCTCTCGGGAACGCCAAACGGCGGAGACGGTTCGCACGTATGTGCCAGCTCTTTACGCGTCGCATGAATGGATCGGGCGATCAGATGACGCAGCAGACATTCGCGAGAAAACTCCTCCAGGATACACGGATACATTGAGAAACGGTGGCGTTGACCCCGACGCAAAAACTAACCTCTGCAGTCCTGATACTCCCACGCGCCGTCGCATTTCATGCGTCAGGTTATCCCTTGCTACTGGGAACGGAATTTGTTCAAGAATATGCCGTTAAACAACCGGCCAATAATAGCTTGCAAAGCCTCAGCCAACCACCTGGTTAAAGTCTTGATCAAGCGATTGGCCAGAGTCAATCATGGATAAATGATAGCAAGCCCTTGCCTACGGATGAATGTTGCAAGCATCAGCCACAGTGAAGGTTCCCGCTGACCCCGACAGGTGTTTTGCCATCATTGATAAATGACTGACCGGCGCGCTCTAGTCCGGAGCCTCGTCGTTTTAAATGGGATATCAGCAGACTCAGAGCTGTCTACAAATCACCGCCAATATCTATCACATTTGAGCGGGCTCTAGACACAAACTCCTCTAGAAAGAAGTGGGGCTCATCTTTATGGTCGTCGCACCCCTTATTCATGGGGAAGGGCCTTTAGCAGGGATGTCTTACTTTTTCGAATCCACGCATCCAGCGTCGTGCAAATTCCTGCATAGGTTCGTTTACTGCTCCATGTGTCCGAAGGACTTCTGATATCCACGACAACAGAGTTTGTAACTGGCTGTTGCAGGTTCAAAGACAGCGGGTCTGGGGCGCATTATACACTTTATAATGATTGACGTTTCATAAACACAGGCCAGAGCCCGTTCGGAGTAAACCGTGACGTTTAGCAACTCGTGCGCGTGCGTGTAAGGGTCTTAGGACGTGTCAGCATCCGGGCCCATGGATGCCACATTGCATTCCAGAAGTTGTCATCGCAATTCCTATGATTTTGAGAAGTCCACTGAAACGATCTCACTCTACTCTCTTTATAGAAACAAAACATCGGAAAAACTAGGGTTAGAAACATGCCCATATTATGTTCATGATTCTGCGCAACCGATTTTCAGGTTGAAAGACAAGGTGATTAAATGGGGCATTGAGGGCAGAACAGTTTTTTAATTTAAATTTTGAGAGATAGACGTTATTCCCAGAAAGCATTCCTTTAATTTTGGTCTATATGTTCAGTTGATTTATTTTGTGATTATTGCCCCTCCGTTTCCCACCAGCAGCATCATCTCTGTGTACGCATGGAATGCTGATGCCATGCCATGCGTACCATGCCGATAGGTTTGTTACTTTCACGTTAAGATTTCTTATTACCATTATTTGCACAGAAACGTACTCAAACTCTGTTTAGCGCTGCGTAGAGGAATAGATCAGCGTGGGTACCGTTGAAAACTTCACTTGCCACCCCTCACGCGTAAAATGCTGAATAGGAGTTCACGTATCTTTCAGTTCCGGCTCATTTTGGGAATTCTTGTAAATTTCCTCATTCATTTCCCCTCCCTTAAATACGTGCAGGGTTGTTATGGCTGGTGCAAAAGGAACAGGACTAACCTTGAATAACCATGTTCTTATTTAAGAACATAAGTTTTAGTTCTGTTCCACATTGACTGTCCCTGAAGCAACTTGGCTTGTAATAAATTCAGGAAAGTTCAGCGAAGTAACGGATTGACCTGATACTCGGAGCAACATCCCTGTCCGTCAAGTGGGCCTTCGGTGCCTGCACAGAGTCGGTGCGCACCCGTCGACCGCCCAGTCAGGGCTGGTCCGAAATTGGCGACCATATGGAGCCGTCCGTCCAACTCCGCTGCCAGGCGAACAGGTGTGCCCACCCCGGCGGCCCGGCAGCCCAAAACAGCCATCTCAAGCGTCGCTGCCTCCATTTCACGGCGGCTCAAAATACCTGCCGCCGGCCTCCGCCCAACTACATTTAGCCGTCACTTTCGCCCTGAATGGCATGGTCGCTATTTGCGGGCCAGCGTCCGGTTATAGCTGGCTGCTCCGACGGGAACAGACTGCGGTGACGTCACAGCATCGATCGCATCCGCCGCGCCTGCCCGCCCAGCTACCCCAGGGTCAACACTAAAGCAGACCGGCCGGGCCGCGCCGTTGTCGGCGGGCCCGGGCCACCTGCTTTAGCGCCTGCGCCGGCGGGGCCCGTCGGCGGCGTCTGCCGATGAGCGTGGCACGCGATCCTGGAAACGCGCAGTATCTGTGTCCCCCAGAGGTCAATCTGCAAGAGGAGGATGCCAATGGAGGCTAACGGAAAACGTGCCGGACTGAAGCGACCCCGCCTGGTAACAAGCACAGTGGCTACACCACATCCGGTTTGGCGAGTTGAACAACCAAATCCGCTGTGGTTAAGCAGAAAGTGTAGGTAGTCCTGGGAAATGGAGGAAAGCATTTTCCTCGAATTGCGAACTGCACCGCCTGGGCGGTGACTGCACCCTAGCTAGCCGATTGATTACCTCACGTCCTCACGTTACTCCCCAGATCAAACTGTCGAGACGGATGGTCATGTCTCATATGAGGCGGGAATCAGGAGCCTTCAAAACGTCCCACGTAACTTAAGACCTTTGAATTTGGTACAAGTCAAACCTTCAATCACCAAGTCACGATTACGCAAGCATTCGTCATCGAAGGCACTTTTGACCACACGGTATTGCCGAACAAAGAATAAGGAAATTACTCCTGGTCAAGGCTGCTATTCAATTTTTTTAAAACTCATTTAGAGTTTGTCATAGTCCAGAAACTTTAGATCCTACCTGGATCACATTTAAAATTTTCCACAATCTGCGAGGGACGCCGCAGGGCGCCGACAGGTGGCCATGCGGCTGGAGTCACAGATGCGAAGAGAAAGAAAGGCCCAGTGGATGGCCTCCGTACATGGTCCAGGGTGGGCAAGACGGGGCAACTGTCACTCAGTGCGGTGATTTGATTGGCTAGGATGCTGTACTGGAATTTCTCACCGATTTGGACACCATGGTGCTTCCAGACCAGATCGAGGAGGTCAACGCCAAAATCCTGGACAAGATCGTGCAGGAGCAGACTTACGCTGCCGTGTTATTCTACACACTTTACGAATAAACGTTTGAATAGAACAATCTGCTTGCCACTCTATTTTCACATCGTGGTAATCAATCAAAATCCAATACATATTGGAATAAACACGCGAAACAAAAGGAAACCCGATTCGGAACTATCCGAATTGCATCACTAATCCAATCCGCCAACGACTCATCGGTTCATTTGGATATCCCGCCCACGACCCACTGGAGCCCGCAGTGCTGGTGTGATCACAGTTACATAATTCTGCACACTCAAGACTCAACTCTAACAGTAAGACTCTTCGACTGGCAACGGTACTCCATGCTGAGCCAGAAAAGCCAGACGTCCTCCTCAAGGACTACTTAAAGATAAGCGGGGTTCCACTGAGTGAGTTCAGTCACTCTTGACTTGAAGCCCGGATTCGAGCAGCCTTTTCGCAGTACGCATTGGCCGCACTGAGCGTATTAGGGTCAGACCGAGCGAGACAGCCGAGCGCTCGGTAGCCTCTGTTCAGCACCGAAATGGACGGACGTGTAACGGTGCGGAGTCAAGACAGCTGTAGTTTTACCCTGTGGTGCAGAGGGTACTTGTGTAATGCGGGGTGTGATAGAGTCCCCTAATGAGAGTCCCCTGTAATAGAGTTCCTAAAATATACATATAGGCCTCTTGTAGATTCGAAGGACGTGCAGAAGGAACATCTGTGGTACAATAGCCAAATTAAACTGAAAAATAGTGACAGCTTTAAGAGCATGTACCCAATGAATATTAAAATAATAGATGACATTCTTGATAACAATGGAAACATAATGGGGTACACAGACTTAAGAAGAAAATATCCTAACACTCACACAAATTTCTTAGCTTACCAGAGACTTAAGTGCGCCATCCCAAACCTTTGGCTTAATCTCTTGAAAAACAGGAATTACAGACCGCTCACAGAGGCCGAAAGAGAGGAGTCCTACGAAATAAAACTTAGCGAAAATTGGATAGCAGCAAAAAATGTAAAAAGCAAACAATTCTACTTAGATCAAATACCTATACATACACCGACTGCACAAATACGTTGGGAAGGGGAGGGATGTAATTTAAACTGGAAACAAGTGTATGAACTACCTTATCAGTGTACAAGGTCAGCAAAATTACAATCGTTGCAATTCAGAATTCTACACAGATACATTCCCACAAAAATGTATCTGTTCTTAAGGGGGGTATCCGATTCTGTAAAATGCCCAACATGTATTCATGCTGATACACCAAGACATTTTCTATTCAATTGTCGTGACGTCCAATCTATCTGGGAGTATGTAAAAATTAAACTGTCAACTTCGAATAATAACTTACCAATACAATTGAACACGAGCAATATAATATTCGGTTTGATATCTGGGAGAAAAGCACACAACCTCATCATTCTATTGGCAAAACAATATATTGTGAACTGTAAATTAGGTGCAAAATATTCGGCTCCAAACGTAGAGACTTTCAGAAAGATAGTAGATCAACATATTCTTACGGAAAGAACTGCCGCGTTTAAGGGTAATAAGCCAGACAATTTCCTCGAAAAATGGAAAGGATTTGTGACAAATCACTCGTGAACGCTGCTCCAATTGGGGTGTACAAATTTGGGAATCGATAATATTTGCTTGAGAATTGGAGAAAAAATGAGGGGACGAAGCCGACCTCTTGAGGCAAAATGACAGCACGTGTGCTTCTTAGCTGGGTTGTAAGTGCGGTAATGGATCTCTTGTCATCTGCGTGTGTTGCGAGTGTGTGTAGGTGTGTATGTACGTGTGTGTTTGTGTGAGCTGATGATGGGACCGGTATAATAAAAAACTGTTTAATCTGAAAAAAGAGTCCCCTAATGATGCTGGTCGTTTTCCGATCCTTTTTGCGGTCCGATAAGGGGTTACAAGGCAAAGACTGACTTCTTCGCTGGTTGTATAATCAGTCCCCAGTAATTTAGCCTTCGGTACAGCCGCACTCAAAGGCGCGCAGTGAGCCAGCGGCTGGCTTAACTGGAGTAGGTGTGAAGTTTCTGACACACAGACGAGCCAATTTCAATTGAATTATCCCATCGAATACTGTTTCTGTCTGAAAACGCCTCGAGAAGCACCTGTAAGTTGTAATTGCGACGTCAAGAATCCGTGAAACGTTCTTATGTCTCATGCCATTGAAAGGTATCAGTAAATTTCAAGTAGAGACTTGAAAAGCATCCATTGAACACAATGGAGCACGCCCGACTGACCTAAGATGCACTTCTGCCACAGTAAGGTTTGGTGTGGCCCTAAAATTGAAACATGTCCAAAAATACATTTCCGTTATCCGTATAAACCAGCCTGGGTCCAACCAGGTCTAATAGTTTTCGCCCGTTAATGTACCAGGGTGTCTGGATTGCCTGGAAAAATACATCTTCAGGGCGCGTTTGACCCATTGGTTCCTCGTGCCTCTCTTTCGGCCGCTTCCTTATTGAGGCTACCGATACAAGATCTAACCCAATATCCAGATTTCAAGCTTTGTTCCCCCGACACGTCAAATCCGTTCAAAAGTTATCTTAACCTTCACTACTGTCTAACCTTAACCTGCTTTTTGTGACACTGCTGTTTTCATCAGCGCATAAACATTGAGGAGACCATTGGATTCTTCGTCGCCATATTACAGCCAACCAGCAAAGCACTGTCCAATTGCGTGCAGAGTTTGAGCAACGCAGTGACGTGAGCAAGAGCATGGCCCGACTTTGAGACTAAGTGCGTTTGTTCTGCGTAGGACAGCGGTGGACCGACTGTCCAATGTCCGAGCAAACGGGCACTTGCAGAAACGAGGTCACCGAAGAGGACGCAATCGTGTCGCTCGCCCTCCGTGCTCGCGCTGGCCAGTTTATGGCCGCTCCGTGCATGAAAAGAGATTGACATAAACAATGGCTGCAGTAGCGGAGCCGTCATGCCGCAAGACCAGCTCGTGTCACCCGCAGAATGGTGCAAGGCTCTGAGTGCCCTCAGCGTGTGCTTGGAGCACTCCCCGCCGAGTCCTCCGCCGCAGCAGACATCTTCGTCGCCGACGATCACGATGCCGTCAGAAAGCTGCGACGATCATTTTCGCGCGACGTGCAGGGGTCAGCAGCCTCCAGTCCAACTCCTCACGACATGGACCCATTCGGCAGCTTTATTTTCATCTATTGCACGCATCGTCTGCCGCTGTCGTGTCGAAGCGCGATCACGCACGGCCCGCTCGCGTGCATCGGTGGCAAAACCGGCGCTGCGCGTGTCGCCCGGTTGTAGACGACAGCGGCGTCGATCGCGATGGCCCGACGGTGCATTGTTGCTCGCCTCGGTCGGCCATTCACGCGCATGGACCCTAGGTCGTAGTTACTGTCCGGCAAGCGTCTTTCGAGATAAAAGCCGGATACGCTGTTACATCTGTGGCTCGGTGATGCTAATTTGCTGATGCTGATGCTGCTTTGCGATTCAAGCATGGACAGCCACATGATCCGTTGTATTATCTTGCTGAAAAAAGAACACGGGACGGTAGGTGCTTATTATGTCCCGTTTCGTTGCTGGGCAGCCTGGGACTGTTAAGAAAATATGTCCAGCCTTCTCACGGATATGATTCAGTGACACATCGCAGAGAAACAGGAGTTCAAAACAGTGCCGCCCATAAGGAAATTAATGGTGGTATTTCTGCTTTAGGAAAGGAAGTATGAGCTGGCCGCGGTTCCTGTGCAAGGTTCTGGATACCATGCCGGGCGCTGAATTCCAGCGTTCCGAGTTCCTTGCACGGCGGGCCGGTTCCACAAACCCATTCCGACGAACCCGCCGGGCCATGAGCCGGTCCCGCTCCGAGTGTAACCCTGCAACTGCAGCAAGGCCACAACCCGCCACGTGCATGGTGTGACGTCACGCCGGCGTCATTTAGTGACATCACGGATGACATCACCAGCAGCCAATGACAGCCCGGCCAAGTGATGTCATATGGTGACGTGACGTGACGTTGCTAGTGAGCGGATGTCATGAGCACCGCCGGCTACGAGTCTTGCACCTTGCAACGGAAGTGCTAGTTCCGAGATCGCTGAACTGGTATGACGTCACATACCGGGACCGCATTCTTGGTGTGACGTCACCAATTGGCGGGTGGTGCGGCGTGAGAGCGAGACAGGCTGGCCAGCTGGTCGGCGGGTGCGGGTTGCCCGTTACCGTGCGGCGCGGCCGCCCAGCGTTAGGCGCCGAGAAGGGTTGACAGCCCCGTTGCTGTGCAGCCGGGGGAGGGGGTGAGAGGAAAGGGGGTGCACAGACGCACGCACGCAGTTCCACAGGAGCGCGTGTGACCCAGATTGATGGCATGCGTGGTGGAGATGTCTTTTTCGCCATAGCGGGCACCGTTCCCGTCCAAAACGGAACTCACCACAGGTTCAGGGGATGCGCATTATGAACTATTTTCAACACTTAATGCAGTCATTCTATTTTCGGGGATTGCCATGGGTTACCGAGAACACGTGACATCAGGACCAGTTTTCGAAAGGTGAGTAATTGGCAACTTCAATGTCCAGTCATAGTGCGTTATCGAATTCAAAGCAAAGGACTATTCTTGGCAGCATCGAGAACCGAGAACGTCAAGGTAACCCAGCATTCATCCTGTCATAGCATTAGAGCATTCCAGTGGTCACCTAAAGTTCGGGAAATACCGAGCAACTGGGTTGGCCTGGGACATACGAACTTGAAAGACTGGAAAGAAGGAGAAATTATTCGCCTCACATCTCCAAATTTGGCCACCAAGAATTCAGTGTTCCACATCTTGTTTTAAGTTGAATCATTCACGATCCAATAATGTGGATAGAGCTTCGGCAGCAGGCTCCGTTCTGTGTGCATCCGCGCCAAGTTTTGCAGGCCATAACTTTCCCAATTTATTTGCCCGCTTCTGTTCTACTTTATTCAGCTCTGACTCGGCAACTTAGGTGAGCGCGAATGTTCCAACGCCCGAAATTCGAAGGAATTGTATCGAACAACGATGAAAAACGGTTGCAATGTGCTTCGATTTAGCGATATGAATTTCGATCTGAGCATATTCCCCCCCCACAATAAAGGATAAATAAATTTCCAATTCTTAGCAATCAATGTTCAGGATAAATGAATATGAAATTTTTAGAACCATTAAAAAATCTAGCCCCCTTACATACGTGTTTGGGGTAATAATTTCGTTCACACCTCATCAAGGCATGCTGGTATAGCTCTCGCCCAATAAACATGCAATACTAAAACTGAGACCTCAACGGAAATACAACCGAGGGAGCTGTTTCCGATTCCAACTGAATTTGAGCTGAATTGTTGCCAAAAAATTACCGGAATGGTAACGAACTGGTAAAAAATTTAGTAACTTTTATAAAAAAATTTAGCCCCTCGATATGATTTGAGGATTACGAGCAGACCACAAGCAGGGCTTTTCTGGCACCGTCTCAACCGTTGGAGAAACAGACTATGTAATTATGCATTTATCAGTTATGAACAGACACATGCTCACTTGCTAACACCATCCGCGTTTATTTCTATTTCGCTAGGCTTCAGGAGGCAACGCAAAATAAATAAAATTTAAAGAAATCGTTCTATTTGTAATGGGTTTAATACCTTTGCAAGTAGGGCTCAATCGATAGAATAACCGACAGTAAGGCTTTCCAGATTATGTATAATTAACATTAACATATAATTATAATATGTGTAATATTGGTGCCAATAACATTTCTTTTTCATCCCAAAATGAGTGCCCAACGCGCCAGTGCTCTAACAGACTCAAAATGATAGGGGAGAGTGGGGTAAGATGCCCAGGGTTTAGGGAAAATACGGATTATGAAATAACCGTGGTAACAACAGCGCTGCTTTAGATGCCAAGTCGTAGTATATTCATTTATCTTCCTTATAGAATCGATGAAATTGCTGATAATTATCACATTTTCTAACTATTATGATTTTACTAGAGGCTTGCAAAGGGGCGTCTTACCCCATCGGGTGGGTAAGACGCCCCCGGGGCTTGGTAAGATGCCCCACCCCTGGGCATCTTACCCCATTTTGGTCCATCGTTGATGAAGTAGCTTGTTCGTAGTTCTTAGCTTCATTGGTAATCATTCATCAAGTGTTATTCAGAGGTCAGAATGTATTTAGAAGCGTTCACACTTTGATTAAACATGTAGGTGGTTTTTCACGTTTCCACGTCAAATGGTAAAACAAAGTTACGTAAAACTAACGATGAAACACCAAGGATAAAAACATACCAACAAATTAATATAAAATCACACACCACAAGCAACGAAGTACGAGGCGAAGTAAATTCGTACGAGGTTTCTGAGAATCTCCCCTAAATCCCCTACCTTGTCTATTTTTCGTTCCTTTTTAATTCCCCATTTTAAATGAAATGTGGGCCAGAAGCTGTTAAGTGCAAAAACATTCACTTCAGACAGGAAAAATGGCTTGTGGCGACTCGAAGCTTCCTCCCACTAACCGTCACAGGCTCCCAGTCTATCATTTATGGCGCACAGCCACCTTAGCCTTCTCGTCAAGGCACACAGGCCCAGCCTTCGCAGGCAGTGCACACGATCCATTCTTCGCACGAGAGAGCAAAACTCACTCCGCTGATGAGATATCTGGTATCTTCATGCTTCATATATATCTGGTATCTGGTATCGTCTTTCTTCCCTTATACTGTTTTTGCCTGCCTTGTCCACGTCTTTTTAGATACCTTTGCTTTTGCATTCCCTTTAACTATTCTGTCTTCCAGAGCCTTTTTAGATGAATGTTGTTGCAAGTTCGGCTTTTGGAGTCGGAGTCTCACTAAAGTCATCAATGGACTTGTCGCGGAGACCCCAGCCCCACCATCGGAGCGAGCAACTCCTACAATGAAGAGTTAATTTAAAAGTCGAAGTGACACGTCCCACAAATCACAGGGGCGGCCGCCCCGCTCAGGTCACCCTCTCACCAGTCAGTTGCCAGCCAACCTACGTCGGGCAAACTATTGAGCGCCGGAGCGTCTCAGGACAACCGATCCCAAGCCTGGACATGCAATGTCACTGCATGTTCCTGAGCAGCTGGCCGGAGCCCAACGCTCTACGAACTGGGCTACCGGGATGGCAAATGTAGGGACGACGTAAGAGATCAGGTTCGGAGCTTTGCAGGATTAACCATGTAGAATATTTCAGGTCTAGCTCATTCATAGGCGAATCCAAGGTAAACAGTCCAGCCATAGCCCCTTCCTAATCGGCCAAAATTTCCGATTTTGGATTTTTTTTAAAATATGTTTTACGGTTTTGTATTTTATTTAATTGTTTGGTTCCCACATGTTTTATCTGAACCCGCCTTGGGTTTGGTTGGGTTGGCCAGGTCGTGAACTCAATAATTGTTTCAAGGTTTTAATGATTGGGCTGGGATTCGCCTTATCGAATAAAACCACCAACCCGAAAATTTTGTTGTTATGGGATTTCTTGCGTTAGTGGCCTGGGTTCAGGTGCGAGGCCTTCGATTGGAAAGGTTAGAATCAAAGTGACAGATTGAAGAGTGCTCTTATTTAACACGTACGGTCATGCGCGTCGAAAGCTGAGGACAGAAACGGGAGGACGGATCCCCTAACTCGCCAATCTGTGGGGATGTCTCCCAACAAGTTTTGGGAAATCGACCTAGGATTTTATTGTCTCCCTATTACCTACCTACGTTGGCCTACGTAAATTTGTTCATGAGCTTCATGGACATTGGCTTTTTCAAAGAGAGTCAATTTAAAGTTCAGGTCCCCCGCCCGCCATCACCAGTCCAGGTCCCGTAGCCCCCAGTAACAATTCCGTGGCGCTGCCCGTGGGTAAGGTTTGGACTAACCCCAAGTTTAATACATAGTTTTTACTCTAACAAATGGTGTTATATTGCTCTGGGGAAAGTCGCCCATGGGGCATCTTTCCCCATTTGTTGAGGGGGCATCTGTCCTATCAGTACCCAAACTAGATAAAACCTGAAGGGCAAAAATCATACAATTAATACACTCAAGCGAAATACTCAGTTAATGAGTTCAGTATGCCATCATTCGTAATGGGAAGTCAAACAAAGCACGCATCCAGTATTCTTCGAGATATCTGCAACCTATGTGGGCAATTTTTTCTAAGAAAAGCATCGAAACAAAGACTTACCCACCAGCTTCACGCAACTCAAAGGAGGGAACTGAATTTTTGCGCCAGAAACAATCAAAGCCTCTGCTTTCGACCAAGAACAATATTATTTACCAGTGGTGGCCCGGATTGCCAGAAGAGGGGATGGGGTGTCTTACCCAATGGGGCATCTTACCCCACTCTCCCCTACCTCTGGAACTGAGCCTGAAAAAGCTGGTTACATTAATACGATACAGCTAAGTTACGGTGCTGCGAGAAACACATTCACATTGCTTCGAGTGCAGGTAATGGGGGAAAATGCAAAAAAACTAGATCTAGTCCGAAAATCGGGGGACGTCCCCTGGTTCACGAGTTCGGGGGCGCGTTCCCCGCCCCCCCATTCCCCGTTTTGGACGCCCATGCACATACGTCATTGCGATATTCTAAATGAACTGGTCTGAAAGCATAGAAACTGAAGTTCTAGCGAACGCACTTGACTTACCACTGCTTTATTGCATTCAAATGTTGGAGCAAAGCTTATCGCATCCACCACGAGGTTATCTCGTAGGTGGATCAGGATGGTTAATTTTTATCTGTGACATCACAGAGGTGGATCGTGACCAAATTTTCAGAGGGAGAGGGATAATCCCAGTGTCCTGAACCTCAAAGTTTAACGTGGAAAACGTGTCGATTTCGGTTTTTTTACACACCAGCAGCCGATTTTGGCTTCACTTGATACGTAAATCCAGGGAAGAAAACAAAGATAATGCAACTTTGATCGGTGGAAATGACTAGCCTAAATCCCCTTTCGTCACTGTTGTTGCTGTCCCCACCGCACCCACCACTCATACAATTTCGCCGCGAGAAATGAAACCGCCCTGACCCGTTAAAAAAAATCCTAGTGTTTGTTTTAATGCGTATGACACTGGGGGCAAGTAAATGTATATACTTTTTTATTCGTAAAATAGGAAACAAGTGGAATGTACTTTTTAAGAATAACTTTTGGAAATACATAAAGATGATTCTTCAGGTGATCGAACCTTTCTTAATCTTCAGGCGACCTGAAACACGCCATGATTTCTGAGAAAATGTCCACTTAAAGTGGGGCAGATCCCACCTTTTGATACCTTCCACAATATATAAATTTCGTAATCTATTAGGCCATTTTCCTAATGTAAGGCATACCTTAACAGCATTTCTAGTGTTTGATTATATTCACCGGTTCGTTTACTAAAGAGAGAGGAGATTCTAAAGAGCTCCAAGTAATGATCCGGCCTCAGTGAATAGGCCTCACCTGGATACGGTCACTAGGGAGCAGTGACGTCACTTTATCATAGTGGGAGGGGGCGGCAGACTGATTGTGAGTGTGTACGGACAGAACCACCGCGGCGAGAGAGCCCCTTGCATTACCGTGCGGCAATTGTAGAAGCCTGGGTCTGGTGCGCGTGCGTGTAACTGTGCGGAGGCTGTTGATGGAATCGGTGCTTCTGCAAAGCGTAAGTCGTATTATTCTTGATTATGCAGTATACATTTTTGTAACTTCCTAGCTTATTGAATAATTGTTTATTTCTTTAACTTCGCCTTGAAAACTGAGTTTGGTTAGAAATTTGTATCACAGCATGGTGTACATTTTTTGTAGCTTTGGATTTTTGTTTGAAGTTGCATTTGTGGCTTTGGATTTTCTTTTCAAGGTGTTGATTGTACTATTTAAGCTCCGTGTACGTTCCAGTGACGCTGGTGAATATCTCACGGTTAAAGGGAATGTGGCACCTTGGTCGAATCCTGGAATATAGTGTAATTAGGCGTACTTTTAGTAAAAAATAATGAAACCACTCATGATTTCTTTGAAAAATGTACAATAAGCTCAATATTTGGTTTTTAAAAATACTCCTCTAGAAAAAGAAATCAATATCAGACTGTGGATGATGTCACGATCTGGCAACCACTACCATACTTGAAACGCTTCAAGGGCTTCGATTGGCTGATGCTCATCGTGACGTCAGCATATGTCGTCACACCAGTAGCTCACAACAATGGCCGCCGGCAACGGGGGGCTGAGGGGGCTGGTGTCAGGTAGATTTTAGCTTTTTTTCTACGGAAATATCGAGTTCCAAGTCAAATGAAATATGGAGTACTGGGTTTTCCGACCTGCTTTACAACTTGGCTATCTCAGTTAAAATCACGTTGTGAAGGTGCCACATTCCCTTTAAGAGCGATGAGCCTTGTGGTACTCAGGTTGAAAAGGCTGTATATTGAGAATATAAGGATGAATTTTTTTGTGATTGATCTGTTTGTGTGTGCAAACCCATGAGGGAAAACGATGTAATTTATACATAAGTGGTAGGGTGTTTGTAGAAGCACAAGACAGTTTCAATTACAATGATTTGACAGTGCATTGGTACTCCTTATCATATCCATCATATCTATGTTGTTATACATGCTTCTGCTCGAGTCATTCATGAAACAGTACATTATTGGATGGCTATTGTATTATTTACAGTCTGCCAGGTGATTGCAGAATACTGAGTCTTATTTTGATCAGATACTGTAAATGACCAGAATCATTATTTGTTTTTCTTGCTGAGGCGTTAAGCTTATTCATCTATCTGCGCTCACAGATTGGCTCCCTGAGGTGAAATTTAGCTATTCTGATCGTTTACTTGTGAATGTTTTATTTATTATAATTATTTTGCAATGGATTTCCAAAATTACATAGACCACAGTTGAAGGGTGTGCATTAGAAATCAATTGCATCCTGATCATATTTTGTTCTATTTTTTGTGTTATAAAGACGATGAAACAGGAATATAACGATATTGACTCCTACTGTCAGTCAAAACGAAAATACTGGTGGCAATGGGTGCTTGTATTATAAAGGCATATGCACGGGCCTAACTCATATCTTTGTTGTGCTGGTATAGAATTAACAAACGAACACCAGTACCATCTTCAGTACCATCTTGAACACATATTGCGGAATGTTTTGCTAGCTTGAAACTTTTTTGGTAAGCAGCAATTGAGAGGTCCACAGCAGGTGCAGAAGTGCAATATTAGCATGAAAAAATACATAATAACCTTCCAATCATTTCTAAGAGCAGCTGATATTGATTTTTGGAATTTGGGCCTCGGCTTCACTTTACCCAAAAACAATTTCCGAACCCTATGGAAACCGGGGAAAGTTAATAGAAAAATGGTGCTGTTTTGATACTAATGAACAAATGGCTAGAAGTGGTTAAATAATAATTTTGGGAGCTTCGAGAGCCGCATTGCTCCTTGTTATGGGAATCCGCTAGGTCTTGAACTCTAGCCGGCAGTGTGGGAAGCAAGTTCACGATCCGATATACTACGGGGTGCCCTAGAGGTAAGTAACATTTGGCTGATTTGAGGTGGGAGGGGACATGGCTGAATCGGACCCTTTCCCTTTGACGTCACATGAAAGCGTCCGCGTTTACAATATGTCTTTTTGAGTTTTTGATCATGGAATAAATGCAATTTTCATGCAATTCATTAAATTAGTTTTTATCATCTTTTACATAAAAATCCACAGTTTGATGAGGTAAAACATGGAAACTACATGGAAGCGCCCACGCAAACACTCTAGCCCGGCCTAGAGTAGTTGGCATTTCCGGACTTCAGTGCCACAGAAGGAAAACTGTGCGCGTTGGAGAACCGAAACAGGGCAGCAAATATATAAATATAGAGCCATGGGTAGAAAGATGGCGACGAAAGAAGGTGTGCGTGCGCCTGAAGATTGAAAAATTGTGAGAGACAGCCTCAAAGCAGATTTGAGAAATAAGCGCTCCAAATTTGATCGTGGAGTCCCCGAAGACATGACCGTCGAAAACGGGACAGCGACGAGGAGGGCACGTTTCTCTGCTGGTCAAGCAGGTGACGACGTCTCCAAAACTGTTGGGATTCGGCCTAGGATTTTGCCTTTCTTTTAGATTCGTGGGCCTACATAGCTGTTCCCAGTTGTAGTGGTGGTGAACTGCATCAGTAGCGTTCTCAAAGACAGTTTATATGTTCGAGCTCCCACATTCCACACCTCCTCCACTGTTTATCGCAAACTTGGAATCCCCCAGCTCAGTAAACAATCAGTGGCGCGCTGCTGACAGCGGGCCCGTATGGAACCATTGAGCATCAATCTTCCGATCCCACTAAATCCGTGACATCGTCCTTCTCTCGTGCCGATCAAGTTAAAGGAAACATGACACCTTGGTGGGATTTGAGCTCAGTCATTAGGCGCGCAGAACGTTCTGAAAAACCACCGGTGCCAGATTTCACTTGTTCCGATTTTTTCACAGACCAACATTGTTTGATGATCGTACTTATTTTTGCACGCGCTGCTATCACACCTCCTCTCCCTACTCCGTACCAGCTCAAGGGTCGCACGCATTGGTGGATCTAGGAGCATGTTTTGGAGGGGGCCAAACCAACGTTTTGGGGAGGGGGCCAAATCGAGTACAAATCGCAAAAACATGATATTTAAAAAAACATTGGTCTCTAAAGGGGCAAAAGTTACTATTTTAGGCCTGGTGGAGGCCATGGTCCCTTTGCCCCCCTCCCCTTTGAATCCGCCATTGGTCGCGTGCAGCTGTTGGTTGGTAACTGCCGCTGGTGCGTGGTCAGTGGGGAGGGAACCCGCTCTTGAAACATCCTGTTTCTCGGCAAATTGTGAGTTCTTGGGCGGATGAAATGCTAAAGTGAGGATTTTGTGTGTGTTTTATCACTTGGATATCTTAATTTGAATCCAGTTACAATGTTGCAACCATGGAGATGTAATATAACTTACATAGAGGTTATGTTAGATATATTTGGGTGTCAGATTTCCTTATCTGCTCATCACGTTAAAACAAATTTTTCTAACGTGAATCACTTAAGTTATGTACAGCTCGCACCATATTACACGAAATGGCCCGATAAACTATAGTACCGTACTAGAAAAGCTAATAAATAATTCCCGCTAACCGCCTCAAATGTCGCACAAAAGGCAAACCTGTACCTACGGCTTCGAAGGTGAGAATGGAAGAAGTGCAACTTGCATACTTTCGGGACATTATACATATATATATATATGTTTATTATTTTTTTTTTTTATATATATACATATATATATACATATATGTATATATAGAAAGTGACAGTGACAACGATGAATCTAGAAAACAACTTTTGCAAAAATAATATATTTACTGGCACAGACGCGTTTCGAATTCTTCTTCAGTGTGCGCAGCAAACACACAAAAATATTTAAAAAATATTTTAGATAATATTGACATCTTTAATTGATTAATATTTTTTATGAATATACTTAAATTAATTAATTAATTAAATTAAATTAATATATTTATGTACATTTTTTCAAATATTTTATCTATAAACATATTTTTATCTATATTTCTTTGTGTTTGCTGCGCACACTGAAGAAGAGTTCGAAACGCGTCTGTGCCAGTAAATATATTATTTTTATAAAACGGTGTTTAGATTCATCGTTGTCACTGTAATTTTCTACATAATCGTCATTATGAACCAAAATATATAATATATATATATATATATATATATATATATATATATATATATATATATATATATATATATATATATATATATATATATGTGTGTGTAACATGTTTAGATACTCTTGGCTTTATGCGTCAGCCCTTGAAACTAAAGGAATGTCATGATGAATCGTATTTTTCAGCAAGGTATCTCTTTTACTCTTAATGCCAAGACATCCTAGAGCGATAGTTTCTTTCTGTGCATAAAACGTGCCGAGCAGGCTAAAATAGTGGCAGTCTGACAGCTGTGCAAAGACCTAATGCACCGGCATAGATAAGGACGCGAGAAAACAGCTTATTTGTAACTGCTCCTCACCCATAGACTTGACCAGCATTTATGTGCAGTTGGTGCGTTTAGTTTTTTCTATCATCTAAACATGTTTCTGACGTATTGGAATGACACAATAATCTGTTATGAAAAGGCTTTGCCTTCTGTTAACCTTCGCACGGGTGGGGGTATTTTTTAGACCCCCTTGCCCTCGGTTTTTCCGAAGTGATTAAAAAACGGCGTCGCGCAGCGCCGCCAAACTGAATCTAGATGTTCCTTCGTCGTTTTTTACATCTTTCTTGAAAATTTTAGCTAAGGTCACATCAGGTCAGGTCACCAGGCCATGTGAAGTGACCTCACCTAAAAAATTCTTAGGACTGCATAACTAAAAGGAGGATCAATCGAGCAAGTTGAAACTCATACCACAGATTGGGCCCACCAGGAGCTAAAACATATGTTCCGGGACTTTTTATATTGGTGACCTAAGGTCATGCGCAGAGTATGACCTCCCCATTGTAAATACATGGGGAAAATCACGAAATGGGCTTTTCTCAGTAAGTATGGATGGAATCAACTTCAAACATCGGTTAAGACTTGCTCATAGCCCATTGCTAGAGTTGATACCAATAATTTTGACTTGTGACCTTTAAAAGGTCACCCAAGGTCAAATATTTTTTTTGTGTTTTACTCCATACATTTTGAGTAAACAAAGATAGGACTTTTATTTTGTCACCGAAGTGTTTGTATGTTCACTGAAAGTCAAATGATATACACCATGACTATACCAGGTCAAGTTGGGTCAGACCGTTGACCTGGGTCAGGTCAAATTTTAAATCTGACCTGGCAAAGCAATGTCATATATCATTCGATTTGTATTGACGGGAGGATTGCAATGGTGCATCAACTATAGTTGCATCTTGCTGGTTTGGAAGTTATGAGTGAAAAAGAAAACGCCCTTATGCGTGGGTGGCTATGGACATTCCCAAGAACATTCCCAATATTCAGTGACCTGGAGCTCCCTAGATTTTGGCCTGACCCGAAAATCATTGGCACTGAAATGAAAGAGCAACTCAAGAGCTTTTGATTGGTGTTCAAACAATGTTTCTAGCTATCATAATTTCTGAGATATATGAGGTTTTCTTAGTGCGCCTCATATTAGCGATTTTGACACATTTTGACCTCTAGTGACCTTGATATTGACCTGACGGGAAAAATGACTAAAGTATTTTCGATACCATTTTTGAAGAGCTTTTTATTGCCGTTTTGCGCTTTTTCTAGCTCTCTTAATTTTTGAGATCGTGGGGGTCTTTTCTAACCCCCCACCAGGGCGAAGGTGGCTCGTACCTGCCACCGAGGCAGGGGTTAAAATGACTATTCCGGTCAGCTGTTTGCCGATCTCAAATTTGAAAGGAATATCTTTGTATCATCTCAAATAGGAGGAGGAAAGATTTCTAGCAGCGCTGCCCACTCCAGAAGATTGAATGAAGAATTGTCCTATTTGTCATGTGAACTGCGGCTGCTACTGCTGCTGCTGCTGCTAAACAGTATAGCTATTGCCTACGTATTTAAAAGTTATACGTAAGTGGCTGTCCATGTTGGTGAAAAATTTCAAGACAAACAATATGTTTCATTACTTGGAGTTTCACACCCAATTTTTCCTATGCAAGATACAAATTAGACAGCTTTTCAGCTGCCGACGGAAAAAGGCCACACAGGAAAGGCTATCGAAGTATTCGGATTTATACCAACACTGAATTTAAACTTGTTTTCATCGTTAGCCTAAATCTGATGAAATTCGTGTAACGTGACCTTTTGAGCTGGTCACAGAGGTAGATACAGGACATGCTGTGAACTGGTGTCCGTCGGGGCTGGTATCAGAGCTGATATGGGCATTAAGTGAAAGCCAATCATCAAAGTGTTGTACTGCTGATACAGTAAATCATGCCCCAGATCTGACCTGACCCTTGTGATCTAGTTATGTGACCTTCATGACCTTGAATTGTTAGTATTGGACAGCCAATATGCGCCCCACCCGAAAGCTTGTGGGCTGCATTAAAGATGTTATTGGGTCACTAAAGGTCGATTTTCGACCCCGTGTGACCAAATATTTTTGGAATACGCACAAACTGTAGAGGCTATGCGGCGTCGCGAACTCTCACCCTGGCAGTAGATATTTGGGCTATCGGATCAAAATAATCAGAAGCTCTTCGGGGACTTGAACCCGGCACCGGTGGCTCAAGAGAAGGCAGGAAAGCTATCCGTTAAGTCACCCATCCCTCGTGTGTCTTAGATACATCAACTGATGTGACGCGTATTACATATTCGTTAGTGAAATATGTACGGTACATCAAGAGAAAAACATTTGCGGTTATCATTGGACTATTTCTGGGCTGCCAAAACCTCGGCAGTTCAGTGTTTCTGAGGCATAAAGCTACATACTAGAATTCTATCTAGAATTCTGCATCTAGAATTAGGCGAGTCTGCGGTATTTTAGCATTTCGCTCGGTCCCTACGCGACCCGCGCGGGTCCCCCCCCTGCGCCTGTCCCCGACCCCGACCCACCGCCCGCGGCGGCCGGGTCGGATCGATATGCCTCAGGGCGTCGGACGCGTGACGTCACAGCAGTCTGACCGGTCGCTGCTGCTGCCGTCAGGGTCGCCTGTGCTACACACGCGCCATCGAAACATCGCGGCCGCGTGACGGGAGCGCTCCCGACGACACGTCACGTGACGCGTCACATGAGCAGTCCGATGACGGCTGCAAACGTCACGGGACCGCTGGCACTATTTGATAAAGTCACTGGCGGTGGAATGACTCTGAGGTTCAGATGATGGCAAAGAAACAGTACTTGAACGGCCGCATTCAAAACAGCCGATTTCGTTATATCTTTTGCCACTGTCATCTTTTACACAAAGGACGGTGACCCTGTTGCAAGGAATCCATTCTGTGTGTGTTCACTTCTTTCTGCAATCAGCCCACGTACAAAGTTTCTATACATAAAAAACTGGACAAGGATGAACCGTATAGTGGCAGGCTACCTAATCAGTCAAGAATTTCGATCAGAAAACTCTTTCCTTTCGGTGTCATAACCAACGAGGCAAAATCAAACGTCAGCCGAAAACCACAACTCCCGACATAAGCCCAGCTGTGTTTTACCGTCTCGCTACATGTATGTATGTACATGCATACGTGTCGTGCTCAACCACGCAACTGCGTGAGACGCGTCAGACTGCCCAAACTCCGCTCGCAACTGCAAGCATTTACACAGCAAAGGGATCAGTAATGATCCGTGGCTTCAGTAGACGCGCTTGACAAGCCCGGATCAGACATACGCCAGATATCCGAACATATTATCTAACCGGTCACCAACCTCCGGTCACTTTTAGGGCTTGACGGGATATTTTCCGTAACGTGGCTGAACGCTATGGGAGATTATGCCTTGTCCAGTTCTGTTCAGTAGTTACGTAAGCACGATCGCTGTCAGCTGCTGATGTTAAAATCCTGCTCTTTGAAATAAGTGATCCAGCTCCGAAGTATTCAACAGATGAGTTATGTTTATAATCGTTCTCGTGCCGATACACAATACAATAGGAGGACAGAAAAACAGTTTTTTATGCAAAAATATGTTGAATAAATTTGAGAAGGCGTTTTCTGTCAGGCCTTTATTTCAAGCGAATCTTACGACCAGATTCTACGGCTCTTCCTAAAAACGGTGATGTTGACTATAACTGTTGATGTTGACATTAACCAATTGAAAAAGATGTTGACTACCGCGGACTTGATTTTTGGGATTCCTCAAGGCTTGCGTCTACACCAACAAATCTAAGCTTACCGGAGAGCCCAGGCGTATCCTTTTGATAGAAGTAGACTATTTTTATGTTCAGATGAAGAGCATTACACACTCGGGGACAGTGCCCCTTCCCGTGTTCACCAGACGCCGAGTGGAGAGCATGTGGAACATCGAGTTTAGATGTTTCGGAATAAGGGGAGCAATGCTGCTTATGCTGTAGTGGGCTTTTATCTGGCCTGGTATTCTATTTGCAATACATTCTTATTCCAATCATGACTGTTCGATGGTTCTTTTCAAGCTAATTACTGGGTACACTTTTGGGGCCGATGCACATTAGTGGCTTAACTAGAATAACTGATATTGCTGGTTGAATACATTCAATATTATACTTTGAATTGAATTATATTTGTTATCGATGCGCACTTTATTTATGTCTAAGACCCCTAGAATACATTAGGGCTCCTTGTTAACACGCGCACTGGAGGGGGGCCTCGGAGGCCCCCCCACCTGTTTTTCCGAGGTGGCCGGAGAACCGCTTGTAGCCGAAAAACGAAACGTGGCCACATTTAACAAAATTTAATAGCGCGTAGATTGGTGAAGACTTTTTGAAAATCGGCCGAAAATTTTTTGACTTATAGGCTTTCAAAATCAGACCTGCATTTTGAGATGGCCGTAAACGCGCAGTCGGACCAGTTAGCTTGCATTGAAGACCGAGTGGTGACGTCATAACGTCATATAATCGGGACTATATGTCAAGGTCACTTCACATGAAAGTAAAGGTAAAGGCCAAAGGTCACCGGTCAAGGTCATATCTGCACTTTAAAGGTCACTGACCACTGTGCGTCCGGCCAAATGACGTTACCCCGTCTGACATATATTGTGCTATGGCGTCATCGGTAGGGTACCCCAATACAAAGGTCAAGGTCAAAGGTCAAGTTTAAAGGTCATTGGGAAAGGTCAATCCTCATTTCCCGCCAAACAGTGGCTACAGTGTTAGTCAAAGTGTAAGTAATAAGTAGTATACCATATGGTGACCTTAAAGGTCAATGACCTTGAATGACCTTGACCCAAAAGTTGTGGGGAAGCCTCTTTGAGACCTCTTCTCTATGAACCTTGTCCGCCTTTAGCTTATTCCCGCCATTTTCCTGCATAATCACAGCATTTACCAATCGATCCCAGCATGGCCAATATTTGACCTTTACGACCTCGTTTGACCTTGAAGATATTGACTTAGGTAAATGAAAATTGGTCATCATGTAGATAACCATAGCCCCCACCCACCTACCCAGTGGCGTTTTTCTAACCCTCTTAGGTTCCGAGATCTTAGGAGGCCTACCAGGCCCCCTCCAGTGCGCGTTAGTGCCAGACCCCCTCCAGTGCGGGTGTTAATAAAGGGGAACATCAAACAGCATGAAAAATTGACTGCATATGCGTTGGAATCGAGGGAAAGACGGGGGATGGAGACCCTTGGGGCCCCAACTTT
This sequence comes from Lepas anatifera, assembly GCA_034440635.1. Lineage (NCBI taxonomy): Eukaryota > Metazoa > Arthropoda > Thecostraca > Lepadidae > Lepas > Lepas anatifera. The sequence continues at coordinate 2,067,742 of JAOTON010002274.1, forward strand.
TCATTAAGAAATTTCCTGATTTTAGTAAAATTGGGAGGAAATTGAAAGTTTTTGTAACAAGCTGGTGTGGAAGCCAACAATGAACCCAAATCCAATGATTTGTCTAAGCACGGGCATGGATGGGGGGCAGGTACCTGCCCCCTCGCTTTTTCGCCGACTGAACACAGTGGCGCTGCCCACTGCCATACTCAGTGTACTTTTATAGGATCGTTTTAGCGACTTTTGTCCAGATTTGGGCTCCAAGTAATTTCAGGTCAGGTCACCAGTGCGGGTCAAGTGACTTTGCCCCCAAACTCCAAAGAATTTTAAGATAGGATAAATAAAAAACAGGGTTCATCCATTGATCTGAACTACATATAACACAATGGACCTAACAAGTAGAACACAAATTGTTCGGAAATTTTATATTGATGACCTAAGGTCAGATACGAGCCATGACCTCTCCATTAGAGGCGCAAGGGTAATATCGCTTAAGCTCAATAAGTTCGTTGGGAATTGAGATAAAACGTCTATTTTGACGTCATTGGATTTGTATGAACCCAGCGATTCTAATGATATGTGTTTGGATCCAATCTAATCTTGACCTGAAACCTAGGTCAGGTCAAAAATGGGATTTGACCTAATGAGGCCACATAATATATCATTCGACACGGCTTCTCGAGAGGATTCTAAAGATGTATGTCTATAGTTTGGCTATAGCTCTTCAATGTCAGGTGCTATGACTTCATTTCCATTACATCAATATCCATCATCCATTATATCCTTATGGTGGCATGTTTTGGCCTCTGGTGACTTTGGATTTAAACTGAATTTTATCCATGCAATACTTTCTTTACAGCTTAGGCCAGGCTACCTAACGCCGTTTACCTGGCTCCTCACTTTTTTTGCTGTTAGCAACGCTTATAATTGAGTATGATTGTGTGTATGCGTATTAAAGCTGGATTTCCTTCACCCGGGTGGGGGGTCTTTTTAGACCCTCCTTTGGGTGTTTCCAGTGACCGGAAAACGGTGGCGCGCAGCGCCGCCAAACATAATCTAGCTGTTCCTCTATCATTTTTAAAATTTTTCCCGAAAATTTTTGCTCAAGGTCATACTATGTCAGGTCACCAGGCCAGGTGAAGTGACCTTACCTCAAAAAATGTTTAGGACTGAATAACTAAAAAGGGATAATCGATCAAGTTGAAACTCATACCACATAGTGGGCACACCAGGAGCTACAGCATATCTTCTGGGATTTTTCTATATTGATGACCAAAGGTCACGTACAGAGCATGACCTCATTGCACATGCATGGGGAAGTCCCGAAATGAGCTTTTCTCAGTAAGTGTCGATGGAATCAACTTCATATAACGGCTAGGACCTGCTACTAGCCCAATTTCTGAAGTTGGTACCAACAATTTTTAGATGTGACTTTTGAAAGGTCACCTAAGGTCAAATAATCAATGTTTGATGTTTTACTCCATAAATTTTGAATAAACAAAAATATAACTTTTATTTTGTCACTGAAGTGTTTGTATGGTCATTAAAAGTCAAATGATATACATCACGACTATACCAGGTCAAGTTAGGCCAAACCGCTGACCTGGGTCAAGTCAAATTTTGAATTGGACCTGGTATAACAATATCATATATCATTCGATTTGTATAGACGAGAGAATTGCAATGGTTCATCAACTATGGCTGTAACTTGCTTGGTTTGGAAGTCATTAGCGAAAAAGAAAATTCCCTTACACATGGGCGGCTATGGCTATTCCCAAGAGCATTCCCAATGTTCAGTGACCTGCAGCTCACTAGGCTTTGACCTGACCTGAAAATCATTGCCACTGCATTGAAAGAGCAATAGAAGAGCTTTCGAATGGTGTTCAAAAAATGTTTCAACCTATCTCAGTTTCTGAGCTAAATGAGGTTTTCTTAGTAAACCTCATATTAAAAATTTTGACCTATTTTGACCTCTGGTGACCTCGTTATTGACCTGACGAGAAAAATGTCTGAATTACTTTCGATATTATTTTTGAAGAGTTTTCGATTGCTTCTTTGAGCTTTTTTCTAGCTATCTTAGTTTTTGAGATAGTGGGGTTCAGGCAAGTTATTTGGTTGGCACCACATCTCCCTCCATTTACGCTGGGCTCCCAGGTCGCTGAGTTAGACTCAGCGCGTCAAAAGACATCTCGATGAATTTTATGGCACATCAGCAGGACCCCATCCGGCACCAGCGCCGAGTTACCCCAACTCGTCTCATGGCAGTCAGCCTGACACCAACACCGGCACTGACCTGCACTGAGAGCTGGAAAGTTGCAGAAGAAGGCGGGTATCTCGGAGCCGGCAGTGGCGGGCGTGTTGAGGCCGCTGAGGTCTTGTGCTGAGGTCACCAGCTCGCTGGGGCTCAGTGGCGGCGACAGAGACTCCTTGTAACAGTCGAAGTTGAGCAGACCAAAGTGGGCATCAGCGAGGCTAGGTGCGGCTGCCGCCATCATGTCCATCCCGTCCATGATCATGTTGGCGGGAGTGTCGGACCCACCTGCGCGGAGGTCAATGGCCAATCAGATCAGACCCACTTGCTGATGTCTTCGCAAGCCGGTGACCTTGCAGTCTAGGCTACAAAAAACGATTAATCATGCCAGGAACCAGGCTGGGGATGACAGCGTGTGACCTCGTTAGTCGTCCGGAACAAGGACACAACTTCCTCTGCCGACCCCGGAGTTCAACTGACTGCCGACGTACTCGATCGGAGCTGGCATGAATGAAGAGCTGCCCAAGCTCCACCCGCCAATCGCAAAAGCCGACGGCATGCCGTGACGTCGCCAGCGGTGACGTCAATTGCAATTCGCACCGAGACGAGCCGTTCCTTCTCTGGACAAAAAACAATGGAAGCGTGCGATGGAGGGTTTCAATAACTTAAAGGCGATATAGTTTGCTTATTTAGGATGCAAAAACTTATTTTCTGTTATTTTTAACGCCATTATTTAGCTCATGTAGATAGTCGAGCTTCAAGCATGGGAAGGCCGTGACATCATCGGCTCCCACTATGCTCCGCCTACTTCCGCCGGTCACGAGCAATCCGCATTCTCGAAACCTCTGGGTGACCTCATACCCTCTATGACGTCATAAAATTCACTGGCGCCCAGAGCTGGCACCGCGGCCAAGACGGTGCAGCGGGCAACACGCGCCCGAGACCGGCCTGACAGGTGGGATTAGCTCGGGGTTGAGCGTCTGTTTTAGCTGGGTGTTTCCACCCACACCGGATACGGGGCTAGAGCTTACATCCGGACCCTGGGATGCATGATTGTGGGATCCGGAATAGACGCGAAGCGGCTTTTGAGGGGGATAATGCGGCACGGAACAGGTGTGGTCAAAGTTTTGGAGGAAGTAGGTAGTGCTGCATTATTGGGGTGGGTCTTGTACTTGCCCAGATGGTAATTCATGAACTCCAGGTGCATCATGAAGAATAAGAGTCTGCAGCTATTTATGGAGTCACCAAAATCATGTTTGGATTTCCCGACAGGGGTAAGGGAGAAAACGATTTAACGGCATCGCAAAACAAGTCATGTGATAAATACAAATTGTACGTGGTAGCCAACCTATATTGTTCTGCGTTGATGGCTTAAAAACGAGGTATTTCTTGTTCATGCAGAAAAAAACAGCACGACGTAATAAGAAGGCGGGCCTATTATGCCTATATGTTGCAAATAGTGGTATCATGTCCAGTCATGAATTACAGTTTTGACGTCCTATCCTAGCAACGTCTGGAATTTTTCACCGAACATACCTTTGAAGGGAAGTTGGCGCCTTTACTATGGAGTTTGAACTTATATATCCACTCAAAAAACGTATAAAAAACATCGGATCGATATTTCGTTGGTCTCAGAACTGACCATTTTAGGTGAAATGGCCTGTGTAAGCCGGAATCTTGCCCTGCCCCGGGTTTTCGCTGTCGCCGGGCGGCCGCCGCCAGCCGTCAGGCCATCAAGTGGCGGGGCGTAGAATTTATGCGCTTCAAATGGCATAGACTACTCCGTTGAACTTAAAAAATATTTTATGGACTAAATAGGTCTGAAAGTTAGGAAACCTCATTTTGTTTCCACCTTCAATCGCTTGAAACAAAGATATCGCCTCTTGTCTTGCTACGCTGGGTTGACCCAAGCATCGCGTGCAATCACGAATCTGGCAGCATGCGGCGATTTGCAACATGTTATTTTGCGTGACCATGCCGTTTGTAAACAGTTATCACGTGACATGCGCTGCCAAATGGAGATTCTTTCATGGTTTGAAATAAGGTAGCCCCCTGCTTTGAACTTGCTGTGGGTGAAATTGAGTATACCAATAGTGGTTTCTCGACACGCTCTACAAAACTGCCGTCTCAGTTCAAAACCCATTATAAAAGTGGGACACAGCCTTTGACCATATTCCTGTCAGGAACCTGGTTACCCTTATTCCTATGAAAGGAGAGAGTGGATTTCCCCCTCCCACCTACCCCTAAGATCTCGAGGTATTTACTGGTCCAATAAAAAATTGGAATCGACTTGACTCAGATTATTTCTATTTCGAAAAGAAACCTACCAGATTTTAAAATTCCAGCCTGTAAAAATCGGGATTTTAAAGTCATTTTGATTTTCCATAATTATTGGCCCTGCAGTCATATTTTCACATCACTAGTATGCATTGATAGCGAATGTATGCGAAATTGATATACATTTGACGCGTGTGAAAATTCAGAGTTAAAACGTCGGATATCTTTCCCTTTCGTGTGATTGATAGCAACTGGACTTAGTTTTGTTTGGTTAGCAGTTGCTTCGTGGCACACCGCGCTATCTTACCTGTTATTATCCGTTATTGCGAGAGGGGGGTGCGCACTCTGGTTTTGTGAGGATGCTACTCCTTATCAGATGACAATGGGTATACAATTCAGATAGATTACCAGAACCCAAATATTTCTCTTGCTTCTGCTCTGATCTCAACCTTGAAACTCGGTCATCGATCTGAGCAATAATTATTTTGTGACGGTGTACAAATGTTGACTCTTTCAATGGGAGTCTACAAAGAGAACGCACTTCGGCAGGAAAGAGTACACGTTTTCACTAATGCTTGCTGCACACGTTTATATACTATTATATGTATACACTATATATTATATATACACGTACTATATGCTATTATATTATCGTTTTCGTGTTTGGCCCCATATGTTTTTCCATGCCATGAGAAATAATATTGCTGTTCTCCCTGTTGCCGTAGGGCAGCTAAAAAACGGGTACTTCAAAGTTTCGTGCCAAAAGTTATCAGATTTATAGTTTAATACCGGTTTTAGTATGATATACTAGGAATATGCTAGAAATAATACTACTCCAGTGCATTCCTATAAGCTAAACACGAAGAACTGCAGCTGGTGAGTGTGGTATTTGTTTGTACCCAAAATAAGAAGGGGGGGTCAGTAAGTACGATTGAGAATTTAGTTGCTCTCAAGGTTGTTGTGTTCCATTCCATCACTTTTCCAATGTTTTCAAAGGAGCCTATAAGCTACTAGATTTGTCCTGTAGTGAGCACAGGTGCGACATCAGCCGGTAGGGGTGCTCGACCGATAGATTCGACGGCGTTGTGGGCTGGTAGGGGTAGGCTGCTGGTGAGGACGGTTGCCATGCCAGGGGTGCGCTACCGGCGAGCTCAGGTGCGATGTCGACTGGCGGAGTTCGGCTGCTTGTTATTATGCGGAGTTCGGCTGGTATAGGAACAAGCATCGCGAAGCATCATTTCTTGGTTTAGAAGCCTGACACGACCGTAGGTTACGCTGGACCTCTCACGCGTGCGACGCGCAGCGTCACTGTCTATCCCTTTTATCGGACGCTGCGTCGCCACTGCCCCCGAGAGATGCTAGCTCTCATTTCCCTCGTAGACTTGATTATGACCACACAGTGTTAGGCAATCTGATCTGGACGGATGTTTTGAATCACATACGGCTCTGACTCACCCAGCGCTCTGAGTCAGTGATGCATCACACTGATTCACCCCAACTTTACAAGTGAATTGACTCGATTGAGAGTATTGGGTGATGCATGGTAACGTAGAGTTCATTATGACCTAAATTTGACTCACCGACGGGAATGTATTCCAAATACAGGCGAGGGAGTGGTGGCAAAGCCCTCGGAGTCCGTCAAAGGTAAGGCCATTGGCATCACCCATCCAGAACCCCTCTTACCCCGCCCGAGATATACCCTCAGTCCTGCCGCCAACACTGGGTGACCGTCTTAAACCGTGCGACGTTCTCCTCTGGGAGTGTCCCAATATCGAAAGTCATGGATCCGCCTATGCAAACAAACAGCTAATGCGGGAAGCCGTAGATGTGCAAGTTGAAAAATGCATGCAATGCAAGATGTAGAATATGTGTTCCACTCTTGGGTTTTCATCCGATCTCCCCACCTTGTATAAAAACAATAGGCCGGCTTAAGATCGGTCTCGTCTGCGTTCACCGAAATTCATCGGCACCGGCTGGTGGCAACTGCTCTCTGCTGTGGTTGGCTTACTTATCATCATTAGCATAGGGGTGGATCTTGGCCATTGGTTTGGGGAGGGTAATCCCAGGACAGATTTAAACAACGTGGTGTTTTTTCAACGACAATCGGCTAGAAGTTGATACAATTCCGCCACTTTGGGGACCATGGCAACCCTGCCCCCTGCCTACATGGCACCCCTGTGGATCCAGGATTTCCTAAAAAAATAAGGATGAGTTTAAACCTCAGGGGTTCCCGCTCGGGGGCTCGCTAATCTTCATGTACTGAGTGAAACATTTGAGCAAATCATTTGTGAGGTATCTATTTTAACGGGCTTATAAATAAAGTTCAATACCAACTCTCGGGGGACACTGAGACCAGCTATTGGAGGGCCCCAGATCAATATCCGTGGCGCTTGGGCTCCCTGAGTTTACTTTCGGAATGCTCATCGAACATAACTGGAACCCGTGCTGGGGGCCTTTTGCAGTGTTTTGGCTCATCCTAAGGGGGCGTCCCCCGCCGCTGGGAGATGGCTGTATTGCCTCCTGGATCCCCCAGCGTAGGCAGGAGCTTTCCGTAGAGCTAAAAACACCAGGGACACATAGTTTTATTAACTTTAAGCGAGTAAATTGTGTTTACACATTCGCAGGGTATATGAAAAGTCTGGCCGCTGCTCCCAGGATTCGAGCCAACGCCTAAAAATGGGAACGAAACATAGGTCCAATTTTCACCGTCCAGCTCATGAGGAATAACACGGCAGCCGGATTCGACCTACAAAATGAGAAATGTGTTTTGGCTTTCATTTGAACTGCCCTTTGTGGACCTGCGCTGAGTCTAAAACGCTCTCCCAAGGCTCTAGATTGCAAGCTTTTATCACGCGTTCCCTACGGACTAGTCGAAAGTGCCAATCCTCTAGTTGGTAAACTTTGAGCCCTCCCCCTCTCCCCCGATGTAAACTGCGAGTGGTCTTTTCTCAACTCTCCCATAGGATTGGTGCGGATAATAGTTCTTGAGCAGAATGCAAGAAAGTCGGTCTTTATTCTAGATATGCGGTAGCTTCTGTTCGACAAAGTATAGGGAGGTATTGAGACGGCATATAACCTAGCTTCCTTTTAAAATATAGGTTATATTTTGATGACTTTTCTTATGGCGAGTTCTTTTAAGGACAAAATTTCACTTAACACCCGGAATGGGGAGGGACCTGGCGCTAATGGGCACTGGTGAGGGACCTGGCACTAATGGGCACTGGAGAGGGACCTGGCACTAGTGGGCACTGGAGGGGGACCTGGCACTAGTGGGCGCTGGAGAGGGACCTGGCACTAATGAGCACTGGAGAGGGACCCGGCACTCATGGGCACTGGAGAGGGGCCTGGCACTAGTGGGCACTGGAGAGGGACCTGGCACTAATGAGCACTGGAGAGGGACCCGGCACTAATGGGCACTGGAGAGGGACCCGGCACTAATGGGCACTGGAGAGGGACCCGGCACTAATGGGCACTGGAGAGGGACCTGGCACTAGTGGGCACTGGAGAGGGACCTGGCACTAATGAGCACTGGAGAGGGACCCGGCACTAAAGGGCACTGGAGAGGGACCCGGCACTAATGGGCACTGGAGAGGGACCCGGGACTAGTGGGCACTGGAGTGGGGCCTGGTGGGCCTCTCCGAGATTTCAAAAGTCAAGAGACGACGAAAACGCCCGTTGTGGGGTGTTTGGGGAGTATCTACATCATCATGTGGGGAGATCTACCTTATAGCTAACTTTCATTGACTTAGGTCGATATCTTCAAGGACAAACGAGGCCATAAAGTTCAAGTCTTGACCGTGCTGGGGACCTATTGGAAAATGCTGTAATCATGCTGGAAATGTGGGAAACGCGGGGTACAGTCATAGAGACAGAAAAATAAAATTCAAAATAATATTTTCTGAAATTTTTAGGTCAAGGTCATGGACCTTTGACGTCACAATATGATATATTCCCTATAATTTTCACTATAATAACATTATAGCAACCGTTTGGCGGGGAACATGGATTGACCCTGATCCATGACCTTGGACTTTATACTGAGCTAACTATGCGTCATAGCATAATAAGCGTCATACTAGGTAACACCATTTGACCGGAACCACTGGGGCCAATGACCTTGGGAATGCTCGTGTGACCCTGACCTGTGACCTTTGAACTTGACCTTCATATGAGATTAAAGGTTACCTTGACAAATAATCTCGCTTATATGGCGTTATGAAGTCACCACTCAGTCTCCAATGCAGGGCCGTCGCCATGAAATTTCTTTCCATGGGTGCCAGGCTGGAAGGAAGCATCCTATCCCTGGTCCTGGAGGCCTGCTAGCATTTGGGGACCTCCATTTTGCATGCCTATGGGGGTTTTCATTTTAAGTAAGGGTCTCCTTTTTGCCGCTTTAGGGGCCTCCTTTATAAATGTACGTATACATATATGTATTCATGTATTATATATGCGGTACCTCCACGTAGGTCATTTAAAGGGAATGTGGCACCTTCATAACGTGATTTTAACCGAGATAGCCGAGTTGTAAAGCAAGTCGGAAAACCCGGTACTCCATAAATCATTTGTCTTGGAACTCGATATTTCCGTACAAAAAAAGCTAAAACCTACCTGACACCAGCCCCCTCATCAGCCCCTCGCCGGCGGCCATTGTTGTGAGCTGCTGGTGTGACGACATATGCTGACGTCACGAGGAACATCAGCCAATCTAAACCCTTGGAGCGTTTCAAGTATGGTAGTGGTTGCCAGATCATGACATCATCCATAGGCAGATATTTATTTATTTTCCTAGAGGAGTATTTTTAAAAACAAAATATTGAGCTTCTTGAACATTTTTCAGAGAAATCATGAGTGGTTTTATTATTTTTGGCTAAAAGTACGCCTAATTTCACTAAATTCCAGAATTCGACCAAGGTGCCACATTCCCTTTAAAGAGGCTCCTTTATAAGTAAGGGGCCTCCTGGGTAGGCCGTTTTGGGGACTTGCTTTATAATTAAAAAGGCCACCTATGTGGGCCCTTGAGGGGCCTCCTTATTGAGTAAAGGAGTCTCCTAGCAGTGGCGGATCCAGGACTTCATTTGGGGAGGCTAGGAAGCTCGGGCCTGCCCCGCCATTGCCTCGGATCAGCCTCCGCCTATGTATTAATGACAGGCACTCGGACATTTGGGGGAGCTGGAGCCCCCTAGTCAGCCCTCGTATCCACCACTGTCTCCCAGGTAGGCAGTTATGGGTCCCTTTTAGAGTTAAAGGGATCTCCTTCATAGGCCAATTAGGCCTCCTTTATAATCGGGTAGGCTAGGCTCTTGGATACTCCAGGGACTATTCCAGACTTTTAACATCAAAGTGGGCTCCTGAGTCAGGCGGAGGGCCTCCAAAAATCCATGAGGGTCAGACACCCCCGTTTCAATGCATGCGAACTTGTGGCGACTGCGCGATTGTGCCAATCTCAAAATATACATCTAACTTTGAAAGCCTATGCGTCACATTTTTTTAGCGATTTTCAATTTTTCACCAACCGGCGTGCCGTTAAGTTCTGTTAAATGTGGCCGAGTAGCGTTTTCGGCTACGAGCGCTTCTTCGGCTACCTTGAAAAAATAGGTGGATGGGACCTCGGACGCCCCTCCTTCCAGTGAGCCTGTTAAAACTGTTTTAAATAGCACAACATCGCCAATTATGGAATTCACTGTAATGGAATGACTCAATGTGAAATCCTCTACCCAAGTATTATTCCGGGCACTACGGCACCGGAACTTTATCCCTGGCATTGCGAGAAGCGCAGTAAAGCTTTTTACTTTCGCTTTTTATGTTCAAGTTAATAAATATCATAATGTCCATGCTTTCGAAATTATTTTCAAATGATACAGGCTGACAGGTTTTGAGTATCAAGAAACCCTACGAAAATATTTCTCAGTTCAAGATTCAACAAAACCCTGATTTTCCGCTGAGACAAGTGACAGCCGATACTCAAACAGTGTGAGCATCGGATACAGTACTGTTTCTAATTAACACCATAAATAGTTATTAACAATATAAGAAACATTGCGTTTTGATTAGCCTCCTCGCAATAGTTCGAAAAACACTAAAACGAACACTTTTGATATGAAATTTGTTAATGTTTCGTTCTTGGAACGTCTTTAGATAGAAAACACGCGCATTGACGAAGGTGTGGTTATCCGCCCCTCGAGTTTTTCAAGGTAGCTTAAAAATGGCGGCGCGTTGTGCCGCCGTACTAGACATACCTTTTATTTTTGCAGTTTTTTTCAAAATTTTAAGGTTAGGTCATCTCAGGTCAGGTCATCAGTACAGGTCAAGTGACCTGACCTAAAAGAAGTTTAAGATAGCACAAGTCAGAGCAGGATGAACTTATCCAATTGAAACTTATATCGCATAATGGCCCCACAGAATTCTCTTAAATATGTTCGGGTATTTTTATATCAATGACCTAAGGTCAGGTACAAACGAGATATGACCTCTCCATTGGAAATACATGGGAAAAATTGTTTTAACTGAATAACTTATTAATGGGTGGCGATACAGCCTTTATTGTAACTTCTTAGTAAAATCTTATATTTGACTTAGCAAGGTCATATCATATATCATTCGATTCGGATTCCTGCGAGGATTCAAATGATCAAAATTGTTTTGCTCTATCTTTACATGTTCAGATGTTACGACCGAAAACCTTCATTCCCATGTTACCCCAATGATGGCATGTATTGACCTCTAGTGACCTCAAATGTGACTTGACAAAAAATGGTACAAACATTTTCGATAGAGATGTGGATGGGCTACCCAACGCCGTTTACCGTTTTTCGCTATCTAGCGTGGTTCTTGATATCTTAGGCGGGGGTGGTTACCCCCCCCGTCAAAGGGAATGTGGCTCAGACTCCCGTCAATGCGCGTGTTAAAGGGAGTGTGGCATCTTTATAACGTGATTTTAACTGAGATGGCCAAGTTGTAAAGCATGTCGGAAAACCCGGTACTACATATATCATTTGTCTTGAAACTCAAAATTTTCGTGGAGAATAGCTAAAAACCTAACTGAAATATACCCCAAATCTATCCCAGCCAGGCGGGCACAGTTTTCAGCTGTTGGTGTGACAGCAGCGCTGCCGTCACGGTGAATAATTAGCCAATTGAAGCCCTTGAAACCTATTGAATATGGTAGTAGTTTCCAGATCATGTCGTCATCCACATACAGGGGCTTATTTTTCACCCGAGAGGAGCATTTTAAATCAAAATATTAGGCTCACTGTACATTTTTCAGAAAAATGGACGTTGTCATGATTGTAAGCTAAAAATTTCCCTAATTACACTAAATTCCTGGATTCGACCAAGGTGCCACGTTTTGTTTTATGTCAAACGTCTTAATATCGGTCTGAAGACGTTCCGAGAACGAAATATTATCGAATTTCATACCATAAGTGTTTGTTTTAGTGCTTTTCGAGCTATTGTGAGGAGGTAGCTCAAAACTTACTCTGTAGTTTAAATAATGCCTCACATGCAGTCAGTGCTTCGACAGTTATTAGCATGTTTTGTTGTTTCTTGGTTCTTTGGTCAGCATGGTGAGGGGTCATTCAGCCTGAAATTCGTTTTTGGACCCATTTAGTACTTTGAGTAAAACAAAGTTTGGCTCTCTAAACAGAGTACAAAACCTATCAAAGATTGGCCCTCTGCAAACCTGGCAAGCCCCGTCTCAGCGCCCCCCCCCCACTGGCTCCGCCCCTGAGTTTGTGGTGACTGCACTGACCTGTCGAGCCAGCTGTATGCAACAAACACGCATTTAGGCGGGAAGACGACACCATCATCGCGTGACTCCGCTTTGAATGGCCGATGTTTCTGTCCAAACTACATACAGTGCTTGCGATGCGTTTGCGTTTTCAGCGTCGAGTTTCTACTCTAGTAGTTATACTGTGCCGCGGTGTCTGTCCTGCAGCTGTGCTGTACCGCCCAGCACTGTTCTATTTGGTTCACAATCGGCGCGCCGGCTATGGCCGGGTCGGAGGCGTCCTTCCTATGGCGGGGCGGGGAGCGTTGTTCTTTAATCGTTTTTTTTTCAAAAATTCATCAAATGCCTAATTTAGGCACGGAGCGGGATTGTTTTTGCTAGGTTCCGGACACTCCAGTATTGTTTAATACGACAAAAGTTTACTTTTTTGACTGGCTGAACAGAAGGAAAATGGAACACAGGATTAATCGCTATGTATGCCCGCTTCCCTCTAAAAAATCCACTGCCACGCCTTTGCATACTGCAGTCTTTGTAAAGCACATTAGTGTAGTAAATATCTGCCCTTTACCGTGAATACACCGGATAAGGTGCTTTTGCTTTGGCTTCATCCTAAAACCATCTTTAAGACGCCTTTAGTAAACAGTTTCGGAGTTTCACACCGACGTTTGCCCGTCCATTTTCGGCGGCGTCTGCTGAAGAATTTTCACCGCCGTCGTCAGCTTTGCCACTGCGAGGGCGTCACCACCGTGTAAAGAAGTGTGGGAGGAGGTGTGAAGGTTGCCAGTAAGCTCTTCGCTAAAAAGAGCTGCCAACTCTAAAACCAGCCCCTTAGCATTTGGCGTCCTTAATCGGCCCTTCCGTCGCTGATGCAAATCAGCTTTATCTCAAACTAGCTTAAACAGGAACGTTCTTGAATGAACAGTAGGTGGCCAGACCCACTGGCCTCCCGTTGGCGATGCCCTGTCCCCTAAAGCGTGGCACGGTGAAAACAATTCAGATCGAATCTAAACTGACTCAATGTTTCCCTGGCCTGTTCGCGCCAGTTCGCGCCAATATTTAGTCAAATCCGATCCGGAAGATTGCAAAACTCAATTAAGGTAATAAAATTTTTGGAATATGCATCTAAATGCCAGACAAACGCGTAAGTGAATGTACTCTTTCAACTTAAACTCATCTAAATCCATGTTCACCATTCTCGTATTTTCTCATCCAATTCTCCCTTTCGCTGCGGAGTTTGCGGATCCATTTGGCCATTGGGTCCGTATGCCACTCGACTCCGTCCAAGTGGTAGCGAAGTTCATGGGCCTTGCCCAGATGGAACGACCAGAAACTTGACAAGCTGGGCCCTCCCGCGGATCCGGACTGAGCCGGGCGGCGTAGGCTGGCATACCGTGGGGCGTCTGCTAAACGGCTGGATATAGGGAAGACGTGCCTTCAGGCAACTCTACGATGTATGCTGCTGGAGAGACAGATGGGAGTGCGTGATCGTTTTGTTTTATGTTGATTTTTGTGTGACTTTATCTGTTGCTGTTTTTTGTCTTTTATCCCAGTTTTTGTCTTATCTTAGTGTTGCCTTCTTTTAACGACTGCGTGGAACACAAGCCCCCCATTGTTTTTAACTCGTGTGGTTGTTTCTTAATATACTGAACTGAACTGAACTGAACTTCTGCAACTTGGTGGATGACCAGAGGCTTAAGTCTGTTCATTGTTTTTTCCAGTTGACATGAAGTCACATATATACCTACATTGTGTGAAAAAAACATTGACTATGTATTAAGGGCATAGAACAGAGGTACCAAAATCACAACTCATTCTCAAGGTGTGTGACATATTACTTTAATTTGCAAAGAATTCAATTAATGGGTGTGAAGATGCCCTTTTTGACATCCATGCTCGCGGAATATAATATGTTTAACGTTGAGCGCAACATCAGCATCAAGCATTAGCTTACAAAGCATTATAATGGAGCTGGCGCGTACTACAGTGCCCGCGAGGTTTCTACATGTGAATAAACTTTTGCATATGAGCGACACGGCTCTACACGGTCCAACTGCCACACTAACGAAAATCTCCGAAAGGACTTAACATACCATGACGGGATTTGCACCATGTAATAGCCGAATCAATTCAAGCACTGACGGAATGTATAGAGCACAGGCGGATCCGATACTTCCGATGGAGGGGGCGCCATCAGCGCTAGGAACACGCCTCTCAACTACGCACGTACACGCCCCTTCAATAATAAAGATGGAATTCGCGTGAAAATTCAAGGAGATGCCACATCCCAAGCAGATGGTGTGAATTTTGTGCAGAGTGTCCTCATGAATGCTGGCTTTACGGTAGCTGCCAAATCAAGGGGGACACGCGGGTAGACCATTTACTGAAACAGCTTCTCCAGAGCAGTTCTTATGATTCTAAACTTTAGTTTTTCGTCAATTGCTCTAATATTTTGGATCGTAACCACACAAAACCTTCACCTCATAGTGCAGTGTCTAATGTTACAATCTTGATGGGCCTAAAAGGCTTAGGCCCAGTGGCGGATGCATGAGCTCATTTCGGAAGGGGTGAGCTAGGGGACTCGAACCTGCCCACCATTACCTCGGATCACCCTCCGCATATGCATTAAATAAAGGCACTCTGAAATGGGGGGCGGGCTGGAGCCCCCTAGTTCCCCCTTGTATCCGCCACTGCTTTGGTCTCGTGATTTTTTGTCGCGAGAATCTACACAAAATAGCGATAAACTTTTGCAGTTTCACCGGGGCCTGCATTACCGAAACAATTGATGGAAAGTCATGAGTATCAGCGAGTCAAATATGCAGCCACGTTCCGCACACGTGATTAAAATGATAGCAACGTTATGTCCGGCACGCACCAGCCCTGAGTACAGTCTAAGCTAAGAACTGTCAACTTGTGGATTCTACACATTTTCGGCTATAAATCACAGGCGAAGGATGATTGAAAGTCTAAAAAGAACGATGGAAATTTCACAGCCGTTGGAAAACTTTTTCACACCCGTCACCACGAGCAGAAACATCACAATGCACGAGGAAAGATTGAAACAACCGAAGATTGGCGCTTCAATGTGTTCATTCCTTCGTTAATTTGAAGCTATGTGTTGGCCTTGCCCATTAGAAAAAAACCATATCCAAAAGGTTCGATGCCTGAGCTGCAAAAGTATAACCTTGCTTTCTCTGTTGCCAAATATTTTCAAATTCATCAGCTATGCGCAGATTTTGTTACACATTTTGTCATTTAGGCCTACGGAACAACTGCAGCATTGTCATTGTCTTGCATATTGTGAAAATTGTATGTTCTTAAGCTCCACCGCTTGAAAGTTTAATAGTGGTTCATTATATATTAACCTCCTATTTTTATCAGGTGCTATCTCGGTTTCCACTCTCACAGACACTGTACTGTTTTTATGGGAAGTCTCATTTTTTAAATCCTAAATTACCGCAAATGGCCCCAAATCGAATCAAATATCCACTGGAAATGTCAGTTGAGCTCACCTGACCTTCATGCTGAGCTCCCGTGACCTTTGTTTCTAGCTGTGTGATAGCTACAGTCTAGATTGTGTCCGACATAGCCTCCGTAGTTAAAACCAAAAATCCCCAAGCTCACTCAGGTACAGATTGCAGATCGGTCTCCAGGTGATCACATTGGACACCGTAACCCGCAGGGGCGTCCTAGTAGGTAAATCATGGCTACAAGGGGTAGCGTAATTGCAAGGCCTGTTGAAAGGGCTACTTATTGTGAAGGGGCACTATGGAGTCACATATTTGCGCTGATGAAATTTGGTCATTTGTTTTCTGACAATGTTTCCATAAAAAATGTCTGTATATAAGTATTACCGTATATACAAGGAAATGATCATAATACTAAAATACTAAAGATAGATACTAAAGCAAATGTGCAGGTTCGGTATCATATTTCCAATCGCCTACGCAACTCATCCCGTCAGTTACCCTTCCACATAACAAATATCAAGCATAACTGTATTCTACCGTGTTTCGATCCATTCAGATGTACTGGAGCTAACGCTTCCAGTGTCCCTGGAATATGCAGAAGACCAGGAACTGTATTTTATAACTGACTTGAATTTATATACAATTTTTCGATACGCTTCAGCTTTGAGGTGAGAATCCTGACCTTTCAATGATAATTAAAATGCCTAAAGCTTTCGCTCCAAACTCCAAAAGAGTTGAATAAACAAGTCAGTCTATCGTGACTCCTGTCAAGATTACTTTACTTTCAAGGTTGATTCACGAGGAATACTTTGTCGCCAACGTGACGTCACACAATTTGGCACCAATATGGTAGCAGTAGCTGTTGCATAAGCGGCGCGTTTAGTTCAATAATCGAAAACAACAAACAAAACTGAACTGACGGGGGTTTAGACACTTGCGGCTGGCTAGGAAGGGATTATCATTAATATGTATTCTTTTTCATGCCGGGACGAGCTAGGACGTGAGCAGTGTGCAAATAAGGGTTTCTGCCGATGTTTCGTCTAACGTGAAGTGCTCGCTTAGACCGATTGAGGTTGCGTTAGTTTTTTACAAACCAATCGGTCCCTGATGCAGCGAGAACATTTAAAATGAAGATTTAAAACTAAAGAATATATATGTCTACGGCCACACATGCTGATATTTGTTATTTCCGTCGAGCGCATGATTATTTTTCAACACCAGTTGGATCTTATAACTCGGGCTGCTTTGCTTCTTTCATTACTTTGGCTTTGCCGCATTGTTGTTGTGGTTAGGTGATATGGTACCAATATGGTATCAAGGTATCGAAAGTAGCCTTTGCCACGGGAGAGGGAGCCCTCTAACCCGCGCCCCATCGGGGTCGGCGCCACTTTCGCCTCCCGGGGGCATCGATGCCCTCTAAATCTGACAATATGTTGGTTAGCACAAATCTGCAAGTGCATTGAAAGCTGTCGTGAATTCAGTAAGAAACCACTTGATATGTTTAGCGCTCAGATCAATTTTTGACCTCAGAGGTCAAGTTAGGTCAAGATAGGCTATTTTCCCAAATATCCAATGCTTAAGCAATCTGGGCTTAGTTCTTATGCCATTAGAGCTATTGAGATTTGGTTAATTAGATTTGATAGGAAAATGCTAGGACCTTTTCCTTTATATGGAACGTAATGACCTCCACCAGTGGTTTGACCTCCAGAGGTCCTCGTGACCTAATTTGTCCTGAGGTCAGGGAAGGTCGAAAGTGACCTTGCCGTATATCAAATGGAAGCTAGTGACGAGACTTACACGATTATTAACACTTAAACCAATACAGAAAAGAACCAACAACCCTATAGGTTAAACCAACAAGAAAAACAAGTAAAAACTTTTAGACTTCTTCCTGTTTCACCCATCGTACATAGGTGAAACAGGAAGGGCCTAAAACAAGATTAAAGGAACATAGAAGAAACCTTCGAAACAACTCAGAATTCAGTGCATTTGTCATACATTCCATGAAAACAAATCATCTACCAAACTGGGATAGAGCTAGAATTATAGCAGTTTGTAAAAACAAAGATAATAGGAGAGCTACAGAAGCAGCACATATGGCTAAAAATGACACTTTTAACCTTAGGCCAGGCTTCATGAAATGGGCAAATCTGCAGCTGCATTAGGAGTTGGTTGAGCAGAGAGAGAAATAATAATAGTTTATATAATAATAACAAAAACAATAATGATGATAAAATAAAAATAGAACATTATTTATAACAGTGATAAGTCTAGAATGTCTCGAACATTGCTTGTATACATTATAGAATAATTCAGAAGCAATATTGGAATAACCTAAAAAACGGTATCTTTATAGTTCTGTCGCACGATAATTTTGCACAAAAATCCAAACGATGAAACTGCTGCATGTCTTGATGACGGGTTCCTTATTCCTCCTACCATAGATGCTGAAGAAGACCATTTTAATCGAAACGCGTTCATCTGCCTGCTGTGTTGGTTAAAGTGTTAATATCTGTCAACCACTGTTATACATACACGATTATATTTGCTTCAGCGCTCTGGCTAAACTAGGTCGAAGTTATCGTCAAAATACTGTTTTGACCCCTGGTGACCTTTGATGACCTCGGAGAGGTCAAAGGGAAAATATTGCCGCCGGAATCCGTGAAGGTGTCTTGGGAAGGCATTTCTGAGAAGCCGAGCATTTGCAACCGTTTTTGTGACTTTTAGATCATAAGACAGCTTTTTCCCATGCCTTTTCAATGGGAGAGCTCACCTCATGACTTGACCTCAGGTCGCGAAATCGAAAATCCCGGATATACATCTTGTAGGCCCTGGAGGGCTCATGAAGTGTAGGAAGTTTCAAATCGATCGACTCAGAAATGTAGCGCTTACAGAGCTAGAAAGTTGAAGTGAGGTGACCTTGGTTGCCTCGCCTGGTGACCTGACCTTCGGTGACCCGGTGTAGAAAAATTCAGGGATGGTGGGAAAATGATGGGGTGGAGATGGGCCTTCAACCGCGGTCTGCGCCTTGTTGTTTTTCTGCTATCCCGAAAAAACCTTGGGGACATCGATGGACCTGGTGGGGCGATGGTTAAGCGGCTTTGCGAGCCAACTTTGAATACCATTGTTTTTAAGAAAACTGACAATATCGCCTTCAAATGGTCAATTTCGAAAACAGATTTGATGTAGAATGGTGGAGAAGAACAATGTTTTCCTTCGACTCATGCTGTTCTTGTGAGAGCCGGCTGAAATCGACAAATTTTAACATGGGACCTATTGGGTGAAGGAAGCTTTGTGCCAGCGTGACGTCACAGTAAAGGCGGCTCCTTATTCGTGGTTGGGGGCTGACTCCTGTGGCTTCAAAAGATGGTATCTCAACCCTGTCATAATCGGTTGATTGCAAGGAAAACAGCTGCTCATGTTTTATGAAAATACCCAAGAGCGTGGCCATCAGTAAAACAACGTCTGATGAGAACTTAGAGAACTCGTCCCATCATTATTGCCCAAGGGCAGCTCTATTCGCACCAATCAAATGTCTCTGAAGAAGTCATTTGGCATTGGTCTGTGATGGAAATATGATGCATGGACCTCAACTACCAGTCCAATGTCTTATACTTGTAATTGGGTTCTAGTCCTTTAAACAATACAGGACTATAATTATACTTACAAAACCAGAAGACAACTTATATGAATATGAATGCTGATATCATTTAAGCAGCAGTGATTACAGCACTCCTCTAAACGCGTTTCCAAAATTTGGCATATGGCTTCAGTGGGGAGTAGAAATCAGAACTTTGACCTTTCAATGAGAATTAAAAATGTCCAAAGCTCTCGCTCCAAACTCGGGAAGAGTTGGATACACAAGTCTAAAAATATATACAAGATTCTAGGCTCTCTGCGAGTGACTCCAGAATATCCCTATCGTCATATTTGCGTATTCAAAACGTTCAGATAGTCTCGTAAAAATATTGTTGAATACCTGCTCGAATCCCTCATTCCAAAATGTTCAGTTAGACTGTGGTATAGGCTAGACCCCGAGTGCACACTGTGGTGTCTGTGGCAGCGTCCCACTCTCGAACTCACCCGCTTCTGCACGAGCCTGATCAGCAGCTCCTTGGGTTGTCGGCGGGGTGATAGCTTCGGCTCCCAGGCACAATAAATCCTCAGACGATGAAGTGTCGTCGTTGTCTTCACCACAAAGGCTCCGTGGCAAGCCCGGGTCCATGCCAAGCACTGAGCACAGTCCCATGCTGGCTACCGCATTACCGGAGAAGAAACGCCACTCGGCACGGTTCCGAGCGCGCCAAGCACGTGGTGGAGGGCGGCTCGAGCCGACAGATGGGACCCCTCCCCCACATAGTCACGCGTTGCACTGAGCGGCCGCAACCACGCGCCGCGCTACTATAGCGCGGTTGTAACTGCAGTCATGGAGGGGCGGGCCTCGATTCATGAGCCGGCCGTCAGTTCACTGCGCTCATTGGTTACCTGTTGTATGACGTCACACCTCAGTTGCACGGGCCAGAACGGTTCGAAGCTAAATTTGTCGACCACTACTACCGGTGGGGACTCCCGAGGCTTCGAGTGCATGGAGCGAGAAAGGCGTTGCGTGACCATAATTGCGTTGCCTCGCCATTCAGCCGCGTCATAAATCCATTGACGCGCAAATAAGGATGTTTATGGAGGCTATTCGATTCATAGAAGTCCCAATGCAGGCTTGGCTCATTACGTTTACCGATTACTAGAACACTTATGATGATCTGATTCAATTACTGTTTACGGGCTGTAAACAGCACTTGAATCAGTGCAAATGTGTAGTACAGCTTTACGGTTGAACTCATTAAAACCTTCTAATTATGGTTGAGGCGATTTTAACAGATGATAAAGGGGACTTGAATGAGTGGCATCTTAACGCTACCGACGCCACAACTGCTGAATGGAAATTTGGCACGTGCGAGAGATGAACCATGAGATCAAAGGAGATGATTTGTGGTCAGCGTGCATACACAATGCCGGTCAGTACCAATATTTGTTGTCTCTTGTTTGTAAATAATGATAAAAAACAACAACACGTCACCCGAACAGCAATAGTGCATTGTTAAACGCTGGCACTTGACCCTTCATATACACTGTCTCCATGGCAACACGTCTTTCGACAGCATAGGAAAACAAACTTGTGTAATGTTAAAAAAATACAAGTAAGGATAACATCCATATCCGGCTATATTGTTGACATTGCAAGCAAGAAAAATAAACAGCTGAGATACATATATTTGATACTGATGCTGAATACGTTCAGAAGCGTTTTAGACTAAGCAATTAAGTGAAGGATGAGAGTAATAAAGTCAGGGAATGGAGGCTGGGGTAAATAAAGCGTCTGATGACTGATGGAAGAGATTTCAACATTGGCGAAGGCTTGCCTGGATTCAAATCCTGTTGTCAGCCGCGGCCCCTTTTGGGCAGCTAGAAGTCTTAGAAAGGCAGGTACAGCAGGTTCCGGGGGGCAGGGTGTGCTGTTGCACACCCTGAAAAAATGAGGGTGTGCAAAATTATCTGTTTGCACATCCGGTTTTGGTTTGGCCCGGGGAAGCACCCCCCCCTGGATTTGGCCGGCACCCCCGGCCGTTCAAGAGAAAATCAGGCCTAAACACCGCCTACCTGAAAAGGTAAGACCCTCTGTGTGAAATAAACAATTTCACATATGATGGCTCCCCTGACATCAAAGCCTCCCCATAGAGAGCAAATAGGCGCCCCCAGGAAATAAAAGGCGTCCCCTCTGGGTAGCATAGGCGCCCTTGGATAGCAAACGCGGCCCCTGGGCAGAAGAGGTACCCCCTGGACAGCAAAAGGCTCCCCCTTAGAAGAGTAACGGCGCCCCTGGACAGCATAAGACACCCTCCCCCACAGAGAAAAGGTGCCCCGCGATACCCTAAGTGTCCGTTAGATGGAAAGACGCCCTCCAGAGAAAAGGCACCCCTGGAAGTAAAAAGCGCCCCTTGGAAAAAGTCGCCCTCCGTCGGCAGCACAAACCCCCTGAGTGGGCGTTCCTTGGGAGTCAAAGGCGTCCTCCCTGGGTGGATGGAGGCGCCCCTCTGATGAGGAAGGCGCCCCCTCCCGGAAATCTTGCACACCCGCTCAAAAAATGTAATCTGCCGTCCCTGTAGAAAGGGCCAAGATACCTGACCTGGATGCAATCGTAAATAAGTACAGCACCTACGCAGAACTCCCATGTACCATGCAGTCACCAGGCCAACATTGACTATCCCATAGTGGCTTCTTCCCGTCCGATACCATTTTTTTTTTGTCTCGCGGACATTGTCAGAAAGAAATGTTCCCATCCTGTTCCGGTCCGAATGAAACCCGAAAAAAATGGTCCCATTCCATTCCAACTCCTCATGCAAAAGCCTACTAGAGACCACCTAAAACAGCCTGGGCAACCCATTGTGACTGTGCTGAGCTCCTTCGCTGCTATCTACCCCCCCCTCCTCTTTAAGATACATACTGGTTTCGAGATCTGATGGCAACTGGACCTCTTCGGGCCATCTTTAGGCTGTTTGTTGCCGGCCAGCTGGAGTCCCTTGCTTGCTCTTCAGGGAACCGAGAAGCTTGACTGGAGGTAGTCGCTACGACCAATCGTTTCCTCCTGCTTTTGATATCTTTAATTGAGCCCAAGTTTTGTTTTTTATGGGCGGACCCTGGTTAAATATGAGCCCCTTTGTTCTGGTGTAATACCTCGAAACATTTTTGCCACGTCTATATGCCAGAATTTTTGGAGCGAAAGTTTGAAATTGTTCAACTCGCCCAGGGGGTCTGCGGGCTCCCCGGACACTCCTTAGCTGCACCACGTGGGAAGAGTAATCTAAAACGGCATCTCTGGAGTAGCTGACTTTTGGAAGCCATCGAATGATTGAGAGCCTGCCGCGAATAACTGTTTCGAATATTCCGTGCTGCAGCATTGAAAATACCCAACTCTCCTCCAATTTTTGGTGAAAATGGTTCTGTGAATATAATAAAACAGGTCCCTACAGTTTTGCTCGGGGGCACAGAAAGAGATATGAGGTAACAATAAACTGAAATCGAAATATATTTTTATAAGAGTCCAGTTGTTGCTGGTGGGCAGGAAGCGAAGGATCCCCCGGCTTCCCACCCCTCTCCCCACACACACACTTATGCAGCTTAATTACCGCCGGTGCATAACCCAGGAGCTTAATACCCATTTCACACAACAACGAAGTACCTAACAACCCTAGCCCACTGTGATATCATGATAATTTTACGGAATTACCTCACCACAAAACTATCAACAGTACAGTAAATCTTCTTTCATCAAGGGCCTCAAAAGAACTGCACCACACGAACACATAGGCTTATGACTTTCCACATCTAAGCTGAGAGCTAAGACAGTTCCCACGGCGACTTTCTAACTTCCGTTGAAGGCTTGTCATCTCGAGCTTCCTTCCGGCGCGGGCACGTTCCCAGCAGCAGACTACTGTGTGACGTCATCACCCTAAGCAGTACATATGACGTCACTTCCTGCCGTTCACTAGTGCCGAGGAGTGGTCGCTCAGCCGCGCGTCACGTGACCAGTGGGGCAGGCCGCTGGGCGAGGCAGGGCTTATTCGCGACCTTGCGGGTACACATAAATCTTCGGTAAAAATGCATTTAAGATCTTTGAGAGTGAGGGGCATAGACAGCAGACTGAAGTATGAAGCCAGGTTTCGCTGCTCAAATGCTAGCCACCCAATAATCAGGCCTGGTAGTTAAGGTCTGGAGGGCTGGATGAGGCTATTAGAAGGCAAAATGACCATTGAGGTCACGATTATGAGCCCCGTTGCGCCCTGCCGCTCCCAAACCACCGGACTAGACCAATGGAGCCACGGAACTGGTTCACAGGTCTGTAAGCGGCCGGGGAAGGTGGATCTATTGGAGGATCCAGTGCTGGAAGGGGAACATTCGGCGTCAGGTGCTGCGCTGTAGGGGGCACCGTTGGTCGCCAAATTGTCGGCCCAAAGACCACGTGTTGGTTCACATTCCGACCACCCGACGCTGTTTTCTTTCGTTAGGGATAACCTGAATTTATCGTAAAAAAACTTCAATTTTGTCACAGGTGGTAGGTCTGCCATATTCAGGGGTGTAATTTTCTATCTCTTTGGGGGTGCCCGAGCACCCCAATCCTAATCTGAGCACCCCCAAACTTGTGCTGAGCACCCCTAATACATGTGCCGCCCCTGGCTTATCACCGCTGCCCTGAATAGTGTCATCCCATCTTATTACTGCTGCCCTGATTCGTGCCACCCCTGGCGAGTTTTCCCGCACCGAGTTCATAACTTGGAAGTAATGAACCCTGATTGGTTCCACCTCTAGCTCATAGATGCTACCAGGCTTATCACTTCGCCCATTGATTGTGACGCCACCTCACTGCCGCCCCCGTCTGATCACTGCCACCCCCTGGCTGATAAGCGCCGCCCCTGACTGATTACTGCCGCCCCTGGCTGATACTGTCGCCCCTGGCTGATCACTGCCGCCCCTGGCTGATTGATAACTGCCGCCCCTGACTGATCACTGCGGCCCCCTGGCTGATCACTTCCGCCCCTGGTTCATTGCTGACGTCTCCCGGGGAAGTGAGCATCCTGGTGACATCTGGGCAGTGAGCGTTCTAGGAGGGCATCCTTCTGTGGATATCACTAGCATCATGTCACATCTGAGGAGCGTTAGTTTTAACACGCGCATTGACGGGGGTCTGAGCCACCTTCGCTTTGGCAGGGGGCGGCGGGTACCCCCCCAAGATCTCGAGAACTACGCTAGGTAGCGAAAAACAGTAAACGGCGTTGGGTAGCCCATCTACTTCTTCATCGAAAATATTTGAACCTTTTTTCAGGTCACATTTAAGGTCACTTTAGGTCAAAACATGCATCATAGAGATAACATGTAAATGAAGGTTTTTCGGCCATTACATCTGAACATTTAAGTATAGAACAAAACAACTTGAACTATATGAATCCCCGCAGCAAGCCGAATCGATTTATATATAGCATGACCTTGCTTGGTCAAGTTAAGGATTTGACCTGACCTGAGGTCAGTTTAAGGTCAAATTAGATAAAATGCATATCATCAGTAGATCTGCAGAGACAAGGCAAATCTCATGCATCTGAAATAAACGCTCTATCACCATCTGTTACTAAGTTATTCAGTTAAAACCATTTTCCCATGTATTTCCAATGCAGAGGTCATGGCTCGTACCTGACCTTAGGTCATCGACATAAAAAATATCGGATCATATTTTAGAGATCTCGGTGAGGCCATCATGTGATATGAGTTTCAATAGGATAAGTTCACTCTGTTCCGACCTATGCTATCTTAAACTTGTTTTGAGGTCAGGTTCATTGACCTGTACTGGTGGCCTGACCTGAAATGACCTGACCTTAAAATTTTGACAAAAGTTGTAACAATGGTTAGAGAAAAGGTATACCAGTTATTGTGGCGCTTCGCGCCGCTATTTTGATGTTTTCTCCGAAAAACCCCGAGGGAGCGGGTACCCGCCCCCGTCAATGCCCGTGTTAATTTCATACTTTTATCCTAGTAGTCTTTCAGTTTTTATATAACGTCGAGTTTCATGTTACCTAGTCGCTGACCTTGGTATGCCTTGTGAAGTTGTCTATACCATTTTTACAGCGTTTGTATCGCATTTTTTATATGTGTTTTATATAATTTTCTGATATAATTTTCACAAACTGGCCGGTTTTTCCAACTTACTTGTTGAAACTCGTGCGGACTTTGGTTTATTTACTTTTGAAGGTAATGAGTATGTATGACATAGGGGACTTGCTATTGGGTTTCCCCTGAGCCCAGGAGCCGCATGCTTATACATGGAGCGTCTAGAGCAAAAAAATACCAAGAAATCATGGGGCAGGATTGTTTCTGGGTACGATACATCGATGATATTTTTATAGCAGTTCCCAAAAACATGAATCTGGAAGAAAAATTAACGAAGCTCAACAATGTCGACCAACATATACAATTCACCTTAAAGAAAGAAGGTGAGAGTTCTTTAGCATTCCTAGATACTGTGGTTATTAGGACTGATAATGGACCGAAATTTAACACGCGCATTGACGGGGGCGGGTACCCGCCCCCTCGGGTTTTTCGGAGATAGCAGAAAAACGGCGGCACGTAGCGCCGCCGTACTTTGTATGCCTTTTCCCTCATCATTTTACAACTTCTGTGAAAATTTTAAGGTTAGGTCATGTCAGGTCAGGTCACCAGTACAGGTCAAGTGACCCGAAATCAAAAAAAGTTTAAGATAGCATAAGTCGGAGCAGGGTGAACTTATCCGATTGAAACTCATATCACATAATGGCCTCACCGAGTTATCTAAAATATGTTCCAGTATTTTTGATAACGATGACCTAAGGCCAGGTACGAGGCATGACCTCTCCATTGGAAATACATGGGAAAATGTTTTTTTACGGAATAACTCAGTAACCGATCGTGATAGAGCATTTATTTTAGCTGCATTAGACTCGCCTGGGCCTTTGCAGTTCTAATGATATGCATTTTATATAAGTTGACCCTTACCTGACCTCAGGTCAGGTCAAATCCTTGAATTGACCTAGCAAGGTCAAATTATATATCATTCGATTCGGCTTGCTGAGAGGATTCATATAGTTCAAGTCGTTTTGCTCTATCTTTACTTGTTCAGATGTAATGGCCGAAAAACTGAATTTACATGTTATCCCTATGACGGCATGTTTTGGCCTCTCGTGACCTTAAATGTGTCCTGACAAAAAACTGGTTCAAATGTTTTCGATGGAGAAGTGGATGGGCAACCCAACGCCGTTTACTGTTTTTCGCTATCTACCGTGGTTATCAAGATCTTAGGGGGCGGGTACCCCCGTCAATGCGAAGGTGGCTCAGACCCCGTCAATGCGCGTGTTAAGGTTCACAGAAAACCAACAAACAAAGAGGATTACATTCATTATTTTTTTGGACATAGTGAAAAACAAAAAGCGTCATAGTGATCGGCTTCTTTTTACGAGCGTTTAGGATTTACAGTCCAGAATATCTACAGGCCGAAATAGATCATATCTTCAAACGATTTGAAATACTTATATATCCCCGAGTTTGGCTGTTCATGCTCAAACAAAAGGCAGAGAAGATATATAAAGGAAAAATACATCAAGAAAAATCCGATTCGAAACCAGACCGCCACGTATCCATTCCGAACTCGAAAGCAGCTACTGCGATTTCAAAATTCTTAGCACGATCAGGTTTGAATATAGGGATAGGCTCAGGAGCGAAGACTGGAGAAATTATAAAACATAAGAAAGGACTACTTCTGAAAATAACATAGCTTACAGCATTACATGTGCTGGATGTTCAAAATCTTATATAGGAGAAAGGGGCAGAGGTTTGAAATCAAGGATTCAGGAACATAAGCGCGACGTTAGATTTCGTAGAACATCGAATGTTTTAGTAGTTCATATGGAGAAAGGTGACCGCCTACCAAAATTTGATGGCTCTAAAGTTTTAGCCGAAACAAAAAACAAGCAGATTAGGAAAACACTCGAAGCAGCCTTCATTTCGGTTCTTCCGAACACTAACCTTCGGTCAGGTTTTGTAAGTTGGGCGTCTTGGTGGGCAAAACTAGCTATAAAAGAAAAAAACATAAAAAATTAAGCAGGGGAACTTGAGAAGAAAAGAAATCAAAATCAAAATAATGTCCTGTTGAATCAGTTTGAAAAATTTTTGTGTGCTGCTGTGACCTGAACTTTGTAATTTTGTATTGATATTTTTGTAATTATGTACCTACACTGATGAAGCTGTACAACAGTGAAACGTCTGTAAACTAAATATAACTTAACACGCGCCCCGCTGGGGTCCCTTGCATGACACGCCCGGCTGGGGGCGTTTTTCCCGCCCCCCCCCCGTATTTCGTTCCCCACGAAAGCTAAAGAAAAATTACGGGCGGCGTTCGAAAGCTCTTGACAAGACGAAGAGAATTTATAAGAATAGTTTTTATGTCAGATCAATATTGAGGTCAGCATAGGTCAAGGTCAGCATAGGTCAGCATAGGTATCCATAGCCTTACAACAGAGCAGTGTACGTTTCCCTCTCTAAGTCTGCCCTCAGGGGAGCTATAGCAAATCTTTATGCACCATTGGATTCCTCTCATCGCGGCAAATCGAATGATGTTTAATATGGCCTTGCTAGGTAAAATAGTCAAAATGACCTGACCTCGACCTAGGTCAGGGTCACAGAGTGACCTGGTATGGTCATCTTGCATATCAATCGCCTCCCCGTGACAATATAAACACAATGCAAGCAAAATGGGATCTTTATCTCAATTCAGGGAGAAGTTATTGGCAAAACAATCACTCTCTGCTCCCGTGACCTGATATGACCTTTGAGAGGTCAGATGCTCAAAAAACTCAACTGTATGGTCAAGATCGTGGTAAGAATAGACAGTTTGAGGATTTTCAGCCTTATCTATCCTGTATTTACTGAAAACGAGTCCATTCTATTTCTCACCATAGACTTATAATGGGGTGACCAAAAATTGACCCCACCCTAGGTCACCAATATCAAAATTCCGAGATAATAGATTTATAGACCCTAATGACCTTATCATATTGTAGAAGTTTCAAACTGATCGGTTTGCTAATGATCCCTGGGCGCTGCTTCAAACTAGTAATTTTAGGTTTTGAGGTCGGGTCACTTGACCCTGAATAGCTCCTTGACCTGACGTGATCTTAGCTCAAAAAGTTGGTCAGATGTGTAAAATTGATTAGAAATAAGGTACCGTAAGTTTCTGTGTTCTGCGTCTCTTCGTTTTTAGGCTGTCTGGGGAAAACCAGGATGGTGGGGGGGGCGAATTTCGCACCCCCCATTGGGGCGCGTGTTAAATAACTTTCTCTGTGTTCACCTATATTACATTATGGCTGTGATAACCACACACACACACACACACACACACACACACACACACACACACACACACACACACACACACACACACACACACACACACACACACACACACACACACACACACACACACACACACACACACACACACACACACACACACACACACACACACACACACACACACACACACACACACACACACACACACACACACACACACACACACACACACACACACACACCCACCCCCCCCCCCCACACACACACACACACACACACACACACACACACACACACACACACACACACACACACACACACACACACACATATATATATATATATATATATATATATATATATATATATATCCCCCTTATATTAGGTCCCTTATTTGAACTAAGTAGCACCCTAAGTCGGTCTTTCACAGAAGATATAGACCGGCTGGGAACCTATTGGGAAATGCCATGATTATGCAGAAAAGCGGTAATACACTGAAAGTTAATTAAGATCATAGAGGGAAGGTCCCACTTATTGTCCTCAGAAAGTGTGAGGTCAAGGTCATTCAAGGTTAATGACTTATGAATAACAAGACATATTCCCAATAATGTACGATGTGACTGGCACTGTAGCAGCCTTTGGGCAGGACTGAGGGTTTGATCTTGAAAAAACCTTTGACCTTGACCAGAGACATTGACCTTGACAGTGAGTAACCAAAACTATGAAATCATAGCATCGCATACGTTATGCTGAGTAATGCCATCTGTCCGGAACATCGGGGTCAATAACCTTGACATGCGACCCTGAACTCTATTTCGGGTGACTGCGACATATAACCCGATATAGATGAAGTTATTTTTATTACTAAGCTCAGAACGCCTATGGTTTTATAATAGGCGTTCTGAGCTTAGCTCCTATGTCCACCTCTAAAGCATCGAGGAATCATTTAAATTCGAAACAATTTTAGGGAAAGGCAAAACATAATTTAGAGCCTGGTCAGTGGTCATCCTTAATCTAGTGGAGTAATTTTAGCCTATTTGTTAGCAATACATATTATATGGCGTTATTACGTCACCACCCGATCTACAGTGCAGGCGCATTGGTGCGACTGCACGATTGTGACGGTCTCAAAATATAAGTCTGAATTTGAAATCCTTTAAGTAAAACAACTGAACCAATTTTTGAAATTCGTTCACCAATCGACGCACTCGTGCGTTCTCTCAAATTTGGCCAAGTAACGTATTCTGGCGGCAAACGGTTCTCCGCATAGGCGTCGGAAAAGGGGGGCCAGAGGAGGCCTGCCCCCCACTTTTGGCCAAAAATTTCCTGATCTCAGGCAAAATGGGAGAAACCCTGAAATTTTCATAATCAGCCGCTGCGGAGGGCAACGAGGAGCCCAAATGTTAACAGCTTTTGGTCCTATCGTGGAAAGTTTTTTTGTTAGCATCAGGTTGAAGTTTGACTGCCCCCCCCACTTTTTTCCGGTGGCGATGCTGATGGTTCTTTGGGCACCCTGGAAAATATGTGAGGGCACTTTAAGACCCCCTGAACTTTGCGTGTTAGGTCTCCGAGCGGTGTAAGGACCCCTGAGCTGGTGTGGCCCCCTGAGCTGATTTGGCGCTCCTTGAGGTGATTCAGGGCCTCTTAGCTTGACTGGGCCTCTGAATTGACGTAGGGCCCTCGCGTTGATGTTGCCCCCCCTTTAGCTCTTTAAGACTCCTTTAGCAGTTTAAGGATCCTGTGAAGTCCTAGTCCTCGGTCCCTGAAATAGACTAAGGCCTGCGACTGGTTCGGACCCCCGGAATGGTGTGGACCCTTGAGGTGGTCTGGCCCTTGAGCTGGTCTGGGCCCTTTACATGGTCGGGTCCCCTGCAGTGATCTTGAGAACCCTAGGCTAAACTGGACCCGTAAGAGTTGGGACATGAGGCCCTGAGCTCATCGTGGGCCGTTTATCTGGTCTGTGGCCCCTGAACTTGTATGGGGCCTGCCAGGTGGTCTTCGGACCCCTGAGCTGGTCTACACCCCTGAGTTGAATCTGTGCCTCCTGAGATCAAATTTTCGCAGGGGTCCTGGGGCTGTTCAGGGGCCCGCTTATCTTGAGACACATGGGCTGATACGGACCCGTGAGTCGACCCTTAGACCCCTCAGCTCTTTGGGTATTTTACCTTGTCCTACCCTCTTGAATTGATGAATTTATGTGGGGCCTGCTTCAGATGTATTTGGGACTCCCGAGATATTCTGGAACTCCTGTGTTGGTTTTATACCTACTGAGATGGAGCTTCACTAGGGGCCCCTGAGCTGTTCTGGGGGCTCTTGAGAAACTCTTGCACAGGAGGTTCTAAACTTGAGCTTGAGTCTCCTCGGTATCGTCCTCTGAGTTTTTCTGACCTCCCTGAGCGATTTTGGGGTCCCTGAGCAGACCTGGGCCCCCTGAGTTGGTGGGTTTTCTGACGTGATATTGTGTCCCCTCAGCTGATCTGGGGCCCCTTTAGATAACCAGGCCCCTACACTGATCTTGTAACCCATGTGTTGGTACTGGAGCGCCCTGTGCTTGTCGGGACCCGTATCTGTTATTACTGGTTACTAACTGGTTAACTGGTCTTTGGACTCCTGAGTTGGTAGTGAGCTGGGTTGTGAGCCGGAGAGGGAGTTTTGCAGGTAGCCCCTGGACTGTTCTGGGGGCCGTGAGAGGATATTGCACATGAGCTTACAGGCTCGGCATTAGACCCTGAGCTGGTTCAGGGGTCATTAACTGGTCTAGGGCCCCTGAAAGGATTTATTTAAGAGGTCCCTGGCTTTGTCATGAGCCCCCTATCTTGATTGATGTCCCTTGAGCTAGTAATGGACCCTGAGCTGGCATTGGGCCCTTTAAATAGATATGGGTCTTTTAGCTTGTCCGTACCCTATTAAGCTGATTTAGGTCCCTTGAAATCATCGGGGGCCAACTGGTCTGGCCCCCTGAGGTTTTGTGGGCCTGCTGAGCCGATTTAGGGCCCTCACAGCGGGTCTGGGCCCCTGAGCTGATCGGAGCCCCTTTCAGATGGTCAGGGTCCCCTCGCTGATCTTGGAACACTGGCGCTTTTTGAGCCGTCAGGGGCCCTTTATCTGGTCTGGAACCTCTTTACTGGTATGGCCCCTCTCGGCTAACCTTGGGTTCCATGAGCTGGACTTGGGCCTCCTGATAGGGAGTTTTACATGGGGTCCCTGGGCTGATCTGGTACTCTGAGAGAGGAGCTTAATGACTTTGTCGTGGGGCACAACTTGGTTTGGGGTCACCTTAGCTGGTAAGGGCCCCTGAGAGGAGCTACATAAGAGGTTTTTGACTCGGTCCATGTCCCCTGACTGGATTAGTGTCCCTTGAGCCTGCAAGTGCCCCTGGGTTGGTATCGGGCCTGTTTAACGTATGGGCCCCCTTGTTCTTATTTGGAGCTTCGTGAGTTCGTCGAGGCACCCAGCTGGTCTGGCCCTCTTAGTTTTTATGGGCCTCCTGAGCTGTGCGTGTTGGCATGGGCCTCCTGAATTGACACCGGACGTCTGGAGAGAGTTTCGCAAAAGGCCTCTGAGATGTTCTGGGTCTTTGGGAGGGTATTGCACAGGAGTTAACTGGTGTAATATTGGGGCTCAAGCTGGTTCGGGGCCCCTGAGCTAAAAAGGGTCACTGAGGTAGAATTTCAAAGGAAGTACTGAGCTAGTCTAGGGCCCCGTGGGGGGAATTATGTTAGAGGTTCGTGACTTGGGCGGAGGACGCCTAGCTGGATTGGTGTACACTGAAGTGGCATTGGGTGTGTTTAACTAGTATGGATCCAATTAATTTGTCTGGGCATATTATGCTGATCTCGCCCCCCCCTGAGTTTTTAGAGCCCTTAGCTCGTCTGGCACCCAGGGCTGGTTCTACACCCATTTAGCTGGCCTGGGGCCTATTGAAAAATATTTTGCAGAAGGTTTCTGGCTTGATCTCGGGATCCCTGAGCCTGTGAAGGCCCCTGAGAGGCAACATTGGGCGTCTGTACCTACAGTCATGTATCGGTGATTGTAATTGGTGTGTTTTCAGAAGGCCCGCTCTTTGTTATTCGATCTGGTTTCAGTACTCGGGACAACGTTATGGGATCCTGTGTGAAAAGTGGTGAGAGGAGAGGGGACAAAACTTACTCCGTCATCTTCCACTCTCAAATGTGGGGGGACGCGTCCCTTCCCCCCCAGCGGCGGGACCAGGCCATTTCTTAACATGTTAACTGGGGGGCCATTTGCCCCCAGTCGACCGAAATGCCCCCCCCTATCGCCCCGAAATTGGCCCCCCAGTGAAATAGACAGGAGATGACCTAAATTTTAATAAACGCAAACTCACCTGACGAAAACAAGAAAGAACACTGCCCGATAATAACTTTGTTCTATTGCTCATCCCAAATTGGGAATCCAAAAAATTGTGGACCTTGTCTCGATTTAGATTATAAACCACATATGTTCGATTCTTTAAGAGTTTACTTACCTTGCTACACTCATAAAAAAATAAAACAAAATAGTTTATTCATTTGGAATACATTGCAGCAGCATCACGGCTGCCAAGCTGGCCAGTTTGTGGCCAAATATTTGATGAATTTGGGGTTTTTTGTCGTGTTGGCCCGCGCGATTTTTTCGGTTGGCCCTCTCTTGGAATCTGGCCTTCTTTGGCCCTTTTTCTAACAGCTGGCACCTAAGCTATTTTTTGTTTGTCCTTTGTATAGATATGGCTTCTTTTGGCCTTTTCCGGTCTTGAATAAGATGTTCTGACTTAAAAAGGAACAGAGCAGCAGAAGAAACTGCTATGGCGCTGGGAGGGACGAACAGGACTCTGTTAAAAACACGATCCAAAAAATGACGCCCACCGAAAACCGGACGCGGAGGATGCGATACTGTAGGCGCCCTTTGGGTGGAAAGTTGATGGCAAAGTGCGCCCATGGAGGCTCCATCCTCCCCCTCCCTTTTACCAAAATCGCAGATCCACCACTGTTCAAGATAAAAAATTCACAGTTGGAAAAGCAGGACAGATATTAAGCATTAGCGGAGAGTGGTGCGGCCGAGATAACTGATGATGCTAAACAATTTTCTGGTTATGTAAATAAAATAATTTGATGGCCACGCGTGATTGGAAGGGCACTCCTGGCTTCCTATTAACCCACGCCCCACCGGGAGTCCAGCGCCACCTTCGCCCCACCGGGGGCGTCAATGAGGCACTCTAACTCCGAAAATATGGGGGGGGGCGGTTAGCGGAAATCTGCAAAGTGCATTAGATGGCTCGTGTGACTTCAGTATGATTTTACTTCAAATTTTCAGGCGCTCTGGTGAATGGTTTGACCTCCAGAGGTCAAGTTGGGTCACGATACTTTACTCTGAAAACATATGGTCATTACTCGCTCAATATGTGTCGCCACCTGATGTTAATATACTGCGAGAAAAGTTGGGTCACGATAGACTATTTCCACTAAAAATATGCAAAGCTTAAGAAACCTGGGCATGGCTCTCATGCCATTAGAGCTATTGAAATTTGCTAAAAAAACATTTGATAGGAAAATGCAGAGGCTTTCTCTGCTATGTGGAACATAATGACCTCCCGCCAGTGGTTTGGCCTTTAGAGGGTATCTCTTCACCTAACATGACCTCAGGTCACGAAAGGCCAAAAGTGGCCTTGCCGTATATCTAATGGAAGCCATTGATGGGAAATACACGATGGCGTTTAATTCAGCGCTCTAGCTTGATGTGATTAAGAGTTATCGTCAAAATACTGTTTTTGACCCCTGGTGACTTGTGATGACCTCAAAGGGGAAATGTCGTCCCTGGAATCCGTGAAAGGGTGGACAGTAATGTTTCTATGAGAAATCTGAGCATTTGCTATCATTTTTGTGACTTTTATATCATAAGACATCTTTTCCTCGTGTTTTTTCTATGGGTGAGGTCACCTTGTGACCTGACCTCAAGTCACAGAATAAAATAGTTCCGGATATAGCTCCATTTCTTAAACCCTAGAATGATCGAGTGTACAAATTTTTAAATCAGTGGCCCTAGTAAAATTAGAATATAAATACAAAAATAGATCCGATTAGAAATGTAGCAATTGTAGAACTCAAACGTTGAAGTGAGGTTACCTTGGTTGACCTCGCCTGGTGACCTGACCGATTGTGGCCCGGGGTAAAAATTGTTAGCAAAGGTGGGAAAA
This sequence comes from Lepas anatifera, assembly GCA_034440635.1. Classification (NCBI taxonomy): domain Eukaryota; kingdom Metazoa; phylum Arthropoda; class Thecostraca; family Lepadidae; genus Lepas; species Lepas anatifera. The sequence goes on from JAOTON010002274.1 coordinate 2,102,556, forward strand.
TGATGGGGTGGGAAGTAGACCCTCAACCACGGTGCTGCGCCTCGTCGTATTTCTGTTATTCTGGAAAAAACTAAAGGGGGGATATCGTTGTTCCCTCGATGGAGTGAGGGTTAAATGGGTAGTGTGCTAAAAAAATTGCGTCAAGTCAAGATCAAACTGTATAAAAATTAGTTGAAACAGTGAAACAAGTTGTTGTTCTGTGAGCTTATGATTACTTTGAGAAGTTGTTTTAGTCTTAAATCCTACTTTTGTGATATTTATTTGGCTGTTTTAGTGTAAATAAAATTTGGACCCTTTTTGGCCCTGCTTCTTACTTAATTTGGCATTTTTCCGCTGAAAAAACTTGGTAGCCCTGGGCAGCATCTATAATCTCTAGAATATTGAACTACAAAAAATTGGGCAACATTTTTAACACTAGCGTGTTGAAGTATAATTTTTGAGGCTTATCGACGCACCAACTGCCAGGGTCATGTGGCGTCGCCAACTCTTTCCCTGTTGGTAGGGTTTCTCGGGAGCCAGCTTGCTCCTTGTTCAGGGAAGCCTCCGGGCCTTGAACCCAGGGTGTGTCTAAGTCTTATTACCCCCCCAATTGGGGTCTTGACCCCCTGAAGACACTATAATGGTCAGCACAAAAAAATGCCCCCCCACTGACATTTCCTTAAAAAATGCCCTGGGCGGGACCCATAATTCTATACATTACAAATTATCAAGAAAGTGGTTTAATGATAGCTATTAGATTTTTCATACATTGAAGGAACGAATTTTTGTGACATAATTACTTTTTATACAATTTGATTTAATGTATGGTCCAGTTTTTTGTGTGGGAATTTTAGGGAACAAAACCATCGAGTGAGAGAGAGAGAGAGAGAGAGAGAGAGAGAGAGGGAGAGAGAGAGAGAGGGGTGTAAAAGCTTAGGCAATGAGCTAATTTTACGAAAACAGCATACTAGACCTAGCAATTGCCATACTGTAGCATGTCTCACAATTTTTGGGGGATTTATTCATATCATCAAAATATTCATATCGTAATAATCGTTTTGGTCTATAATGATGTGCCAACTGCTGGGGATTCTCAGATGGGGAATACGCTAGACTCGAGCATTGAAATGTATTTTGATTTCACACGCTAATGTAGCGTACTGCTAACACATTTTCATTGAGGAATATATTAAAAAGCGCACGGTACGGTATAATCTCTGTCCTTTCAAAGACCGAGTCAACGGCAGAGATTTCGACCCGTCTCTCATTTTGAGTTTCCGGAAAACATCTGATTAAATGCTTGAAGTGTGTTGAAATGCGCATGTCGGCTTTACCTCCCGAGGAAGTCATAATCCGACTCGTGTAAAAATCCTACTATCATAAGGTTTCATGAGGTATTTATAGGCATTTCCCGAATTTAAGTGTCTTCTTTTTCTTACGAAAAAAACTCCCACTCAAGCGGCCCCGACCGGACCGGGACCCGCCCTGGTTTGAAGAGAGATCTCCACCCCTGGTTTTATTGGTATGCCCTTTAATATGGCTATCTCAATTGAAATTCCAATATGAAGGTGCCCCGTTCCCTTTAAAGTCTATATGTGCCCCTGCCTGTTTTAAGTTATTGTCTACCCAGAGTCAGAGCTAAATGGGGTGGCGAAGGGATCGGTCACCCCCCTTAGCATCCAGACGCTGCTCCTGCCGATATCGAGCGCCAAGGGCGTCTGAAATTGGCCACAGCTTTGGAATGGACAGTCAATTCTGAACCTAGACGAAAAGACTAAGCCATCTGAAGCTGGCTTGTTACATTGTTAGCCGCTCCTCATTTTGAATCAGCTGTCCGCCGCATGCCACTGGGAGCCCCACTTCAACGTGGACCGCCCTGGTCAACTTTTGGTCGCCCTCTATTTTGTGGTTGTGTGCATCTATTTCACGATCTATAAGTTTTAATAGTTCGAAGTGTCGTTTTGAGCGTGCTAGTCATGATGGTTATTAAATATAAAATCAACCGATAACTGCTCATAATCTAAAGTAATTGAAAACGCCAAAGAATATCTATATGATATATTTCGATACCGCGTCTTCGTCAGAAAACGTTTTGAACTTGAAAATCATCGATCGCAATGGTTTGTAAATACAATGTGAATTTTAGAGGCACAGCATGCAGGCACACGTATTACATTTCTTCATCTAGCACATAATACAGTATGACGACCTAACCACATTTTTCTTATCTAAGCAATTTCATCTAAAAACTACACGCTACAAAAACTACACGCGCATATATGTACAATCTGCAATAAATATATGGATGTAAAAGTGAGTAGAACAAAAATTATCAGGGGTGGATGTGTGGTGGTGTGGTGAGTGTTTATGCGTGGAGTTTGGTCATAAGTGGTATAAGTGTATGTATATGGTACTGGCTGTAGGAGGCGCCACGAGGAGAAGTGTTTATTTGTGTATGGTCTACGGTGTCGGATTTCTATAAATTCCTTAATTTTGCATTCTGCCGAGCCTTAACAAACATGAAGAATTGTGAAGGAAAAGTCGTGGTCTGTGATACGTGTAGTGGAGTGATACAATATGGCGTGGTCTCCTAGGTACTTACCCTTTTCTTTTCTCCTAGCGTGTCCTAAATTTTCCATGAAGCGGATACGAACTTGGCAAGTTGTTTCCCCTGTGGGCATTCCAGGACAAAATGACCAAAAATATTTCAATTTGACACCACCATGTTTAGAAAAAAATCGGAAACTTTGTCTCCAGATCAGTTTTGGGCCAGAACCACGTCTGTACGAATCTTAGCCCCCTCCGACCAACGGTGACCAAGTTATAGCCCGAGGAATTTTCGGGAGGTCACCTTGTAGACTCATCTTTGATGCTTCATAACCGAAAAACACATTGCCTGATTAACAAGTTTTGTAAATCATTAAACTCGTCTTGAACCATAAATTATTTTGAAAAAGAACTTTTTTAAAACTTAAATTATGACTTTTGATCCGTTTGACCTTCTCTTATATGACCTAGCTGGACCTTTTCGCACTTGAAATTTACTTTTAGACACCTCAGAAATTTTGCTTCATAATGTATCTTTCAAAAAAAGTTAAAAATGCGCTCTTGCTATCAATGTCAAATTTTTACCACCTAAGGAAGGTATGCAGACGGTTTTTGACCACTGCAGTAGTACAGTCTTACGTTTAACACCGCAAACAAAGCAAATGCTTTTAAAATCGGTTGCTTGCAATGATATTGCCTTGTCTTTACGAAATTTTTACCGTGTAAGTGTCAGAGTTTATGAGAGTTAACACGCACCCACACGAGGTGGCGGGCAATCGGCCTCCTCAGGTTTCCACAGGTAGAAGAAAAAACACCATCGCGCAGCGTCACTGCACTTCATCTACCTCTAACCCGACATTTTTCCAACTTCTAGCAAAATAATTTTGGTAAACTGACAGGTGGAAGGTATCGTAAATACCGTAGGTCAACTGGCAACTGACTGGTGAGAGGGTGACCTGAGGTAGGCGGCCGTCCTTATGCTTTGAGGGACGTTCAACTTTGGTTCCTCAATTAACCCTTAATCGTGGGAGTTGCTCGTTTGGGCGGTGGGGTCGGGGTCTCCGTGAAAAGTCCTTTGATGACTCTAGTGAGACTCCGACTCCTAAAACTGAACTGGCAACAACTTGGACAAGATTTATGATAAAGAAAAATAGCAGTCATTAAAAGTGATAGAAAAATATCCATTCTTTCAAGGGAGAAAAGGCAAAGGAAAATATTAGTAGTGGGTTATTTAGCCTTGCACGCTTAAACGAAAATTTACAAAGATGTCGCAAATTTATCAATAATTGAAATAAGTTTAACTTATCCTATAAGCACCACTAACCCACACAAATACGTCATTCCCGGAGATGGAAAACAGTATCGATACAAGGTGACCCAGTGCAGCACAGCATACGTTCGAGAGGATTCATACATTATAAAAAACATGCATGAAAGGCTTTCATTCCCAGGTGGTAATTTGGATCTGCTCATATGTGCGAAAAGATGTTGTTCTGAAATCATAACGCATTCGACTCGGTCACTTGAACAGGTTGCCTCACATGCTATTTTAAAAAAGGTGATCATTTCATAGCCGACACGAATCCCAGTTCAAACGCCACTTCAAAAGGCTTTTGATTAGTGTTCTTTTATGAATGGGGTGGGCAAATCTGAAACAATATCGAGAGCCACTACGTGAAAATAAATAGCAAAATGTAGCATGTGTTTAGTCCTCTCACAGGCGGGTTGAACTGCAATGAACCAAGAGGTAGTATTTGAAATGCAAAAAGAGAAAAATCAAAGGATGTTTTGCCACTTTTTCCACCGTTTACACGTTTTATTTGAGGTGGTCGGCCACCCACAAATAGATAGAGTTCCACACTCCTGGTGCCTTTTATTAGCATTGAAGAATAAGGTAATACGCTGAGATGACTTCAACACTGACACTGATTTTGTCCTGCACAGTGCACAAGCAAATTCATTCACCTGCAATGATGGCCGTCAGATCACTCATTTCTTAAGTCAAATAATTTATACCAGTTTATTTAATATTACCTTTGCTTTGGACCTTCGTCATTACTAAATTTGCGATCATTCACGCAGCACTCATAAAAGAAAGTCTACTTGCACAGCACGACACTGCTTGGTTCTAACATAGGTATACGAAACCCGAACCTCTCTTCCTTTGTAGAGATTACATGAATAGTGATGGATAAGTTTTGAAGTGCTGCGGCGAGGAGCATGATGATGAGTTGTTAAGATGTTCCCTGGCCTCTCCCCTCGAATCCGGAAATGTAAAAAACACTGAAGATTATATATTCGGGCACAGCCCTTCATCAGAATCGTGGAGTAAATATCAATAATTCTCAGTCCTAGTATAGCCAGACCTCGAATTCGAGGTCCAGTATAGCCAGACCTCGAATTCGAGGTCTGGCTATACTAGGACTGAGAATTATTGATATTTACTCCACGATTCTGATGAAGGGCTGTGCCCGAATATATAATCTTCAGTGTTTTTTACATTTCCGGATTCGAGGGGAGAGGCCAGGGAACATCTTAACAACTCGAATAGTGATGGATGTCTTATTTACCGCTGGTATTCTATGAAGCTTTTTATTAATATTTCCATAATCGCATTGGCGAACAGATTTTGGAGCTGTCTGGCAATATTGGCTATGCTTGATTGTGAAATGCATAAGAACTTAATCGTGCCGAAAAATGTATGCGTAAGAAAAGCTTTGGCATCACGTATTTAATTCTTCACTGGACGTTACAAACCATCGTGATATGTCGCCGGTTTGGCTGTGCTCTCGATATAGTTGCAGGCGCCCTCGCTGTGAGACGTAGTGAAAACGCTTCATTCACATAACTGCATTTTGCTTCCATATAACTTTTGCACTGGAATTAAACCTTTGCATTGCTTTAAAATCGTGTGCATGGTGGTACAATTCGATGAAGCTAATATGTTGGCATTGTGTAGCACAGTTCGCCGTCAGGAGATGTACATTCTTCAGTCATTTCTCTCGCTTTCATGCTCCAGGCATAAGTTCTAAAAAAACATGAGCCATCGCAGTGCTGTGTTTGGAGCCATCTGATATCACACAGGCTCCGTGGCCTAATTTTTAGTTATCTCTGCTGTTCAGCAAACCATGTAGAATGAACAGTGCACTGGGAGCGACGCCGCTAAATAGCCAGTTTTAATCACTACCGACAATGTTACATACAAGCGTTTGGTCGGGTCACCTTTGAGGTTGCTCGAGGTCAAAGTATTCCTTACAGGAACAAAGTGGAAACCTAAATTTTGTGGCATAATAGCTGACAGCAGAGCCGGAGAAAAAGTTTCAGTGCCATTGGAATGCTCTTGTCGAGCTCGATCGGATTATATATCTTATAATCTTGTCTAGTCAAATTTTAAAATGAACCTTCTTTGACTTGGAGCCAGGCTTGGTCTGTATGTTAAAAAGAATGAAAAAGAATCAAAGGTAAAAAATCTAACTGAAGTGGCCAGTCAGACGCGGCAACGTAAAAATAAATCCTCTATTGCAATTCTCGACAATTCTCAATTTTCGCCAGTTATCAAAATTTACAAATTGCCCCATGCATTTCTAATGGAAAGATCATGACCCTGACCGTGTCCCAGGCTATAAATATGAAAATCCTGCTACGAACAATTATCTCGCTCGCTGACTTTATTTTGTGATGTGGACGATAGGTTAGACTTGATCTTACTGATCCACCTCCAAAGTTTTTTTCAAGGCTAGGTCTCTTGACCTGGGTTGGTACTCTGACCTGATTTGACTCCGACCTAAAATTTGCCAGAAGTTGGAAAAATGTCGGGTTAGAGGTAGATGAAGTACGGTGGCGCTGGGCGATGATGTTTAATTCTACTACCTGTGGAAACCTAAGGAGCCCGGTTGCCCGCCCTCTCGTGTGGGTGCATGTTAATTCTTATAAACTCTCACATTTACTTACCCGATGAAAATTTCGTAAAGACAATGCAAAATCATTGCAAGCAACCGATTTCAAAAGCGTATGTTTGTGGTGTTAAACACACGATTCTACTACTTAGTGGTCAAAAACCGTATGTATGTTACAGGGAAAGTGCGAAATCCGGGAGTTCGCAAACTCCCTAGGGATTTCGCGAAATCACTGACCAGCCAGTGAGTTCGCAAAATCATTGGCCGACCAGGGATTTCGCGAACTCCCTAGGGATTTCGCGAACTCACTGAAACTTCAGTGATTTTGCGAACTACCTGGATGCTTTTCAGGGATTTCGCGAAATCCTTAACATGCCATTATGTCATATAGTATAAATCCGAAGAATGATCCTTCAGTGATCTGATTTTACACTTCCCGTCCATGTTTTCTCTTTCTATGATGAATTTTGCTTGATTTTCTGTCGGCCTGATATTTATTTTTAAAAATTGATTTACACCCTCGGCTCTACCTCACACCGGGTCCTTGTGCCCGCTGACGAATTATTCGGGTCACTAGCCTTCCTCAGGGTGCATGGTTTGTGCAAAATGAACCGTAGGTGGGGAGGGGGGGTTCAAAACGAACTAGAGATGCCACTTCTTTTTGCCATTATCATCTGTAATGAATATATTGATTCCTTAACAAAGCATACTCCTGATGGGAAGTATTGAGCCGTAAGAAACGGACAAGAACTGGTGTACTTTCCCAAAGGTCTATTTTAGCTATGTCTATGTTGGAATGTACTACAGACGTCCACAATTTTCCAATAACAAGATTTTGATACTGCCGGTCTCGAAACCACTCTCGGTGTAAGAAGCGGCACGCCTGTCATCGTTTGACCATTGCCAAGGCTTCCAGAAATTGTATTATCGATTCCGGCGGGCTAGCAAATGCACTACAAGCTTAAATGGTCCAGCCACGGTCAGGACAATAGCTAATGCGATAGCACATGAGAAATATGCGTGACAATCATATTATTCCGTGTCCTGCTTATGACCACAACTATATTTGTCGGCTTATATTCAGCTATAGCTGAAACTGTATAACGCTTCTGATATGCTGATAAACTGAAAACAGAGATATGGTCTAAACTAATTTGCAGAATAATTATTTCGTTGTTGCAGCTCTGAAAATATATCTTAGTATAGCCTAACCCTGCCTGTAAAGATTGGCCAAAGTTTTGGAATACATTAATGAACTTAATGCAAACAATAATATAGCATTATTGTATTTTCCTTACCTAGATTGTAATACGAAATGGCCATCAGATAAGCAGCATTTGTCTTTTGTGTAGTAATGAGGGTTGTGATTTGATAATGATCTCTCTGCAGATGCTGGATAAGTGAGTTGGAAAGAAGCGCTTCAGAATTTAGTCTCTAACGGTACTTACAGTTGGTGCACCTGACCGACTTCGTGGAGTACTGAGTACGTGCATTGCCGGGGGGGGTTGGGTAACCATTCCCCTTGGGTTTTCGCAAAGTCTTGAAAACGGCTATGCGCAGCGCCGCTGTACCCAGTATAGCTTGTTCTGAAGCTTTTTACAACTCCTAACTAAATTTTTGGTTCAGGTCATTTCAGGTCAGGACATCAGTGCAGGTCAAGTGACCTCATCTCTAAAAAGTAGAAAACAGCATGAGCAAGAAATAGCTTAACTTATCAATCTAGAATTCATATTGAATAAAGGGCCCACCGAGTACGCAAAATGTATTTTTTAGGATTTCTGGAGTCGATGACCTAAGGTCATTTATGAGTCATGATGTCAACGTTGGGTAAGTATCTGTAAAATTGTTTAAACATAATAATTGTGTTGGGAACGGAGCTAAATAGTATATTTTGGCATCATTGGGGTTGTCATGTTTCTGCAGTTCTAATGATATGCATTCTGACCCAATTCGATATTGACCTGATCCAAGGTCAGGTCAAATCTAAGCTTTGACCAAGAATAGTCACAGTATTTATCATTCGACGTCGCTCGCCGAAAATCTTCAGAAAAGCTTCTTCTTTCTTATATATCGTATCTCTTCTACATCAGATGGTAGGACTGAAGAACTGTATTTCACTTATACCTACCACCATATCCTTATTGTGACATTTTTGACTTCCAATGCCCTCAGATTTTACCCGACAAAAGAATGTATGGAACACTTTCTGTAAAGCTTAGGTCTTGCTACTTAACGCCATTCTCTTTTTTCGCCAAGTAGCATAGTTGTTAGATTTTAGGGGGAGGGCGTAACCCACCTCTCCGTCAGGGTGAAGGTGGCTCAGACCCCTGGCATTGCGTACCTTAAAAATTGCATCACGCGAAACTAGTTTCAGACCCATACCCAACGTTTTTGACTGTGATGATTTTGAGCCATCAAAAGGCATAGTTATAAGAGACTTTGCAACTGAGCTCGGTGAGCGGAACCTCATCGGCACCGCCAGCCAAAAGACCAGTGATGAGTTTGCCAAAATGTGAGCGTCGGGCAAATTCTTTTTCGGATGGCGTGGCCTGCTCAAAAGTGCGTTGCATTTATACCGTTTTTCAGTAGCGCAAATATTTCTGTCATTTCTTGAACTGTGCTATACCCAGATTTATTCTAGTGATCAAGTCATGGATATAGTACATTTTTCTTTATCGTATCCGTAGATAAAATTTCATAATAATGCAGTATACATAAAATACCGTGACATTATTCTGTGATGTAGATTTGATATAAAATAACCGTATCGTCACATAATTATGAAATGTGGCGATAGCGTACACCTTTTATTGAATACTTCGGTAGGTATGCTAACTCCATACACTACATATGTAAAATGCTAAATATACAAACCTATCAGAGGCGGATCCAGGGTTGCCGATCGAGGGGAGGGGGCATCTTCCGGGGGGCGCATGACCCGGGGAGCACCACTTTTGACCGGAAAAACTATCAGGTGGGCCGAAAATCCTATCGGTGTGCGCCGATTTTCACATCCTTAGGGATGGGGATGTAAAGTGACATTTCAGAGTAGCGCCGTGACCATTTCAGGAGGCGACGAGGGTCGATTGGGGGGGCGCCTGCCCCCTTTGTCTCCCTATATCCGCGTATAAAATATATAATGATTATAGAATAACCGAGTACCAAATCACAGTGAAAGCGAAGGTGTATTCCGTGGGTGGAGTGTGTGGGAAACAAAACTTCAGGAAAGGACCGGGGCGTTTTGGAACCGCCAGGGGCCAGTCTGGAGGTGCCGAGTGCTGGATTGGTTCCGGAGGAAGGACGTGGGGAGAGGGCGTTCTAACCTTATTTCTCTCCCACGATCCACATTTGCAATCAGAAGCAAATGAAGTTTTACATTGCAGTACAATATTCATCAGTGAAACTCGATACATGTATCGCTACGACCTCAACAATAAAATTTTGATCTCCCTTATATTTAGCTTAAAACCTTCTTTATATTTAGCTTAAAACCTCCCTTACACGTGATTTTTACGGCAAATGTCCGGTTACTGTTTGAAATAAATCATAAGAACAATAATCCGAAGTCCTGGCTAGTCATCCTTGAGCTGACTAAATGTCAGGGAATTCGCGAACTCCCTGAGTGTTTATCCGGGATTTCGCGAACTCCCTGACTTGTAAGGCCAGGGATTTCGCGAACTCCCTGGTCACCCAGGGATCTCGCGAACTCCCTAGGGATTTCGCGAACTCCCGGATTTCGCACTTTCCCTATAACATGTGTTTATACCTACCTTACGTGCTAAAAATTTGGCAGTTATAGCAAGAACGTATTTTTTAAATTTTATCAAAAGATAATTTATGAAGCCAAATTTTTTAGGTGTCTAAAAGGTCAATTTCAACTGCGGAAATGTCAAGCTAGGTCATGTAAGAAAAGGTCAAACTAATTAAAATTGAAAATTTACAAAAATTTTACAGTTTTTTTAATAATCTATGGTTCAAGACGAGTTCAATGGTATACAAAACTTGTTAATCGCGCAATGCGTTTTTGAGTTATGAAGCATCAAAGATGAGTCTACAAGGTGACCTCCCGAAAATGCATCGGGCTATAACTCGGTCACCGTTGGTCGGAGGGAGCTAAGATTATCACAGGCGTGTTCCTGGCCCAAAAATACCCTGTAGACAAAGTTTAAGATTTTTTCTAGACGTGGTGGTGTCAAGCCTTGGTCGGTCTGCCCTGGATCCCCCTTGTATAAAACATGCTGCTTAGTAGGCACGTGATAAGATATACTGTATTTTTGATGTGACACCTCCCCTGTAACCCGGCGTCGCATGTGCTGTATGATTTCCTGTGACCTTTGGGGCATGGTGGTGGCTGCAGTGGTGATCTTATGCGGATTTGTTTAGTGTTTCACCGCTATTCCAGGCTGTTGTAATGTCTAGGTTTGTGGATTTGGCTGCGGTGGTGACTTTGTGGGCTCATCAACGTAAGGGAGAGAGATGTAAGTTGTGTTCCTGTTCTTGTTCTTGGGGCGTTATTGATGTGGCTTATATTTGGCAGACTTTTGTGTTTTTTTATTAATTTAGCTAGATATCCGTTCAACATAAATAGTTTCATGATTTTTTCTAGGCCACGGTTTTTTGCCGGCAGGTCTGACCCCAGGCGGATATCTCCGAGTGGCTGTGATGGTATAATGGATCTTTTAATTTGCATAGGATGAGTGGGAGTAAAATGTAAAATTATCGGTGGGGTCATGAGTTTTATATAGATTTCTGTGGTTACTTCCCTGTACTCCGTGCGAGATGTTAAGAAATGTAATCACGTTTACCTGCATGCTGTTCGCGTAAAATTCACCTTGTATTTAAACATCACTACCATCAATAACTTTTAAATTCAAACCTTTTTTTCTGACGAAGACACGGTGTCAAAATATCAAAATATTATCTGACATTTTCAATTACTTAAGATTATCATTAGCGAATATCGGTTATTTTTATACATCATTATCATCATATTTGACAATCGATCGCCCCTTCTCAGCCCTAGGTCGGCCCACCGCAACATGGACTATCATACTGTTTTGGCCGCCGCTCTGGTGCACGATATCATACTGTTTTGGCCGCCCCTCTGGTGCACGATATCATACTGTTTTGGCCGCCCCTCTGGTGCACGATTGTTTTGCTGCGCCATAAAACAAAGTTTATCAAAGTTTGTCAAGTTTTCAAGTCAAACAAATTTTTTCTACAGACTAAAAACACAAATTCTTACATTATCTTTGTGAAAACATCTAACGATTGGCGGAAAGCACGTGGGAAGGTGTTGCCGTGTATTTCAGTGTTCTTTTTTTGTTCTTCTCATTATGTTGAAATGTGACTGTGTGCGAAATATCATTAAGCACATCTTTATTTTTATTTTTCACCAACGAACATAATGCCACATTCTGCCTAACTTTGCCGATTAAATGATTTTGGTGACAGTACTTCACTTTTTTCCAAATACCATCATCTTGAATCATGGTCCTCACTGCAGCATTGCAGACTCTTTAGTTCAAATGGTTCCTTCTTAGAATTGTTCACGGCATTACACCGCCAGAACTTCATGAATTCTCGTGATGAGTTGGAAATATCTGCCATGAATTTCTCTCGCTTCCTTGCATGGTAACAGCTTATGTAAGTGGTCACGTCGGTATGCATTTCCCTACTGATCTAAGTGCAGCCTTGTCTGGAGAAATACAAACTTGAGGATCTCTTGATAGCTTTCCTAGAACCCATACTCGCCAGAAAAGGGAGTTGTTGAATATTGCATGCAAAGTGTAAGGTCCAACTGCAAGGCTATCAGAAAAAGATCCTGTCGTAGTCCAAATACGGTATAAAAGAGAGGACGCAACGACACACTCCATTGAATATCCATGAATTGTAGTAGTTTTAACATTTTTTTATAGAAATAGCTCCTTAATCTTTTGAATGGCTTGTGAGAAATTATACTGAAACTGTAGCAGCCACCTTATAAACTAGGTCAATATTTATATTATAAATTTTATCCAAGTTGTTGCAAGTTTGGTAATTGCAGTCGGAGCCTCACTCAAGTCATCAGTGCACTTGTAACTGAGATCCCGACCCCACCATCCGAACGAGCAGCTCTCGCGATGAAGGGCCAATTTAGAAGCCAAAGTTTAATGTCCCATAAAGCACGGGGACGACTGCCCCTCTCAGGTCACCCTCTCATCAGTCAATTGCCAGCCGACGTACGTCGGATAAACATACAGCGCCGGAGCGTGTCAGGGGAACCGATCTCAAGTCTGTACATGCACAATGTGCATATGCACTGCCACTGCATGTTACTGAGCAGTGGGCAGGAGCCCGACTGAGCTACCGTGGCCGCAAGTTGCCATAAATTGGCAGTGTTGGTCTTAAAGGAATCGATGACAATGTAAAAATGTTTCCTGAGTTTCAAAAAGCAGGACTGTGATTCGGAAATCACTGACTATATCCTTGGGTATATATAACTTTGATCCTTACAGGACCAAAGTAAGGACCAGAGGTAAGGATGGGAAGTAAGAACCTCCCAGTTTTGATATGGCCCGGAAACGACTGTGGTGGGACTCGTGGCGCTTTACATAGCTCATATTGCGCGCCTTTTGACAAAATAATGTCCAGGTTACATAAGCCCTTCAAGCTATGATGTCATTTCTGGAAGCATCTTAGGCAGGTGTTCTTTTTTTAGACTTTGTGCTGCGTTTCCCTGGAAGCAGCTTGGACATAAGATATGTTATGAACTCAGTGACCATGTGGGATATTTTGCGAGCTCTTTTAAACGCGTTTTAATTTACTTGAGCTTTAGTGACCTATATAGGGGTGTTACCCACGTTTTCATTTTTGTGGAACTAAAGCAAAATTTTGGATTGAAAGCTAATTGTTGTGTAATTTGTGTACTGAGCTATAATTTTACTCCCAAGAAGCCTAAAAGTAAAAGAAGTATATTTTAGAAAATTATGATTTCCGGCCATGTGTGATGTTTGAGGCTTTGACCGCGCGTTACCCCGAGGCGGGGTGCATATGTGCCTATAGCCCGCCTCACAGGTCACGCATATGCGTACCAATCTTGTATACATCTATGTATGTACACAGGTCACACGATGGGTCACGTTACCTGCATAGCATGATAATCCAAGCGCAAATGTATTCCGACAACTGTGATGATTATATAACTGCACTGTATGCGCTTATGTAACAGAAATTAGCATATAGAGCTGAAAGGCAAAAATCATGTCTTTGACTTGAACTGTGATGAAACAAGCGCAAAGAAGTTGGCATCAATCATGAGCTCTCGTGAAGCGCTCCCTTTTTCTGCAAATCTCAACGTCAATGGCTCAATCACGAGAGGCTAGCAATAGCCCTATTCTACAGTAAGAGCGAATGTGACGAAAAAAACATAACGGCGAGGGTTGAGTGACTCTTTATTGGCAGGTGCAAAAAATGGCAGAAAATAAGAATTCAACTCCGGTTCAGGAATTTCCAGAAGGTATAGTTAATCAGATCCGTTGGCCCCAGGGCTCTGTTTGGATATCCGGTCGTGACACACTATATCCCCCACCCTAAAAAAATACAATGTATCACCCCTGGGTTTCCCCACTGCATCATTCTTTTTCAAACGTGCATTTACTCCATGTAGTCCTTTCTCATGGCGTGCTGTTCAGCATGGTGGTCTTGAGATAGGCCGAAGGTTAAGTTGCAGAGAAGGCTTTTGTTGGCCTTATCACCAGCCGAGGATGGCTTTAGATCCGTGTGGTCCTGTTGTTCTCGGGCGGAGGACCGACTTAGTGAGCTTAAGCCGATTACAGCTGGCGCGCGGTTTTGGAGCCGGTGGCTAAGCCCGGGCCTTTCAAGTCTCCGGGCAGCTGTGACCAGGACTGCACGTGAGGGCGTGGTGGAAAGTCCCGATGACAGAAATACAGTGTTCACAACATTTTTATACTGATATTGGGGAAACCTACATCCGGCCATGCACGTTATAATTCATCAGGCTGTTGTTTTGGTTTCCGGTCCTGTTGATGTGTTTATATAAGGGGCATTTCAGTAAATATTCAGAACTTGAAAGAGTTTATTTCCTATTTGTTGAGAGTCATGGTGCACTCACTGGGGATTCAGCAGCTGGGGGACGGAGCGAGGTCGTCCGCTTCGGCCACAGGACAAATGGGTTGGGACGGCAGAAATTGATGCATTACGAACAAACTAAACAGGAGATTCAAATACGTTTCGCTGAATTTTTTTGCAATTTCAAGTTCCTATGTTGAAGCCAGATTACCCCTCACGGAAATTTGAAACAAATTAGAAAGAAGTAAACTGACCACCAGAAGACACTAAAATCATTCGTACCTAACTTAGAATATGTGTGTAATGAAAGCAACTCCACGTAAATCGTTCTTGTTAGGTCGGTGAGATGTTTTCAAGTTTGTTCCCACCGAAGGACTGACGTATTTACGTTCCTCCAAGTCCCCTGGGGGACTTGGATTCAACATTGGATGGGACAGGGGGCCCCTGCACTTGTTCATCCATCTCTCATGGCAGCTGAGCCACACCCACAAGACAGTAAATGATAACGACATAAGTAAGCCAGACACGCTATAGACATTATTAAACTCGCCTTCGGCTCGTCAAATAAAAAATATTGTACTGCTTCCCGTCCTGCAACCTCCATATAGTTTTGCTGTTTTGCGACCAGATCTGTACCACACAACGTGAAGACCTAGCATTGGCGGATCCAGGAACAACTTTTAGAAGGGACCAAACCAAAGTTTGGGAAGCTAAATTGAGAAAAATCACAAAAACAGTATTTTTGCAGAGAAACGACCAAAATTTGGTCCTTTTTGGGGGGGTGGTTTCCAAGGCAGTGGTGTGGGATAATTTAATCCGTAATGTTGGGATGTTTCGAAACATTTTTTCGAGCTCCAAGTAACGGAATCTGTGTCTTGTGGCGTTTATTTTTTTGGGAATTTGCAAAATAGAATTCAAAAGCCTACCAAGTTTGCTCTTGAATGCTGCAATCATAGCTGGAAAACGTAGCTTTCGCCCGAGATATGCAACTGTGTGTCATCGCAGAACTGACTGACGGAAGAACTTTCGATGTAAAAGATAAACTTGTTTGCAAAGAGGGATGGCATGAGGCAGGATAGCCTCCCGACTTGAATACCCAACAGATGTCCAGCTATGAGTTCGGAAAGCCGTATGTTGTCGCCGTGGAATTTTCAGATGTGAGATTGGATGAAACACGCTGCGTCGACACACATTCTTGATAATGATGATGATGTATTGATGAATGGTGTGCGGTTTCAAGGGTAGAGGCTCTTACTCCACGCGCAACACAGCTTCCTCCTCATGGAGCTCTCGATGCGAAAAGGACGGGGCTGACGGCTGCTCGCCCCGACCCAGGCTCGCTCGGTCACGTGACCGCACACACACAGAGGTGCAAACCATCATAACTAAGTACCGATTAACAAAACTCAAAATAATATAGCACAACACGAACGAATACAAAAGACGCAATCAGAATATACACCATAATATTATCATCGCTGCAATTTTCCGAATAAGACAAATGAAGAAGTGGTGATGCAAATTCCCGAAAATGTAGTGAGGCATACGGCGCTTACACCCCACCCTTTGAAGCCTTCTAGGAGACTAGGACTTCAACTTCTATTATCCTATTCATTAGACCTAAGCTTAAGGGAGTCCACTATACAACGACATCTTTCATCGCTAGCTCCTGGTGGCAGCTGTGGGAATCAATCAGCCGCAAGAGGTCAGGCCAACTTAGCGGATAATCACATCTCGCTGCCAGAACAAATCGATAACTCATCTTACAAAAAGCGTTATCTTCCCCTCAGACTCAGCTCAACAAAGGGAACCCTCTGACGCATAGAAAAGGAAGACTAAGAACTTCAATAACGCTGAGAAAATACCCAGAGCTGGAGAGCTACAGATGAGGACAGCACATTATATGAAAATTGAAGAAAGATGTCTCAATTGCTCACTGCAGCATTGATACCCAAAATTGGCAAGTAAACATTCATTAATTCAAAGACGAAACAGATTAATACTTGCGACTCAATATGATGAAGAAACTTAGTGCTCTGATTCCGGAATGGTAACCAGTTTTGAAATAGGTCGCCTCAGTTCAGAGTTGGCAGTCTTAAGTAAGGCAGGTCGCACGTGTCCCTTTGCGTTGGGAAACACTGCGATTACTCTACCCAGTGGCCATTGGCAGCGCGGAGTATTTAGGTCAACAATCAGAACAACGTCACCCACAGAGACGTTCCGTCGTACTTTACTCCATTTGGTACGCGGCTGTAGTTACGGGAGATATTCACGTAGGAATCGTCTCCAAAACACGTCTGCAAGATACTGCACCTGACGCCACCGTTGCCCAGTAAAGCAGTCACTCTCTGAAAAGATACCGTCAGGGAGAGGACCACCACGAAGCAGCAGCAGATCGTTCGGAGTCAGCGGATTCAGGTCTGTCGGGTCACTTGACACAGTCGTCAGAGGCATGGGCGCCGAAAGCGGGGGGACGGGGGACGCGTCCCCCCCCCCTGTTGGCCAACCAGGGGGAGACGTCCCCCATAAAAATTGTTTGGGTCAATCGTCATTAATGCTGTCAGGTACCGAATATGCTCAAAATTCGCCTCCCCGGTCAGCACCAGCCCAGGTCCGTCCCCCTGCGAAAATTCTGTGGCGGCGCCCCTGGTCAGAGGTCTGCTGTTCAATATCACTTCCACCTCGCACATTAATGTGCTGAGCGAGTCGTCAGTAAGCGTCTGTTCAGTCAAGAGAGCATTCAACGCCTTTCTTATGCTTCTTATCTGCCTCTCTCAAACTCCTCCTTGAGATGACGCACCTGGAGGGTTAAAAACCCACGTTATTCCCCGTTTTAAGAGAAATCTGTGGATTTTGTCATGCTCCAATCGTGCTAGTTCTTCTCGCAATTCTCTTTCTGTACCTACCAAATTAGTGCCGTTGTCGGATATAATGTAGGAAACACAACCCCTGCGAGCATGGAAACGTCTGAGAGGGCATTTATGAACGGGTCTCAAGACTAGCACAACTTCACGTAAAATGGCCCGAATGTATCGGTTCCAACCCGGCAAAAGGCTCCTTCTGAGGCTGATGTTCTTTCTGAGGGCAGGTCTGCTATAATTTGGGGTGCGGGTAGCCTTTGAATTCTTTAGCACGCGACACGCCGCGAGAGTACTCTGCGCACGGCGGAATTGTCATTAACCTTCGCCCGGGTGAGGGGTCTTTTTAGACCCCCCTCGGGTTTTTCCAAAGTGACCAAAAAACGGCGTCGCGCAGCGCCGCCAAACTTGGTCTAGCTGTTCCTTCATCATTTTTACATCTTTTCTGAAAATTTTGGCTCAAGGTCATATCAGGTCAGGTCACCAGGCCCGGTGAAGTGACCTCACCTCAAAAAATACTTAGGACCGCATAACTAAAAGAAGGGTTAATCGATCAAGTTGAAACTCATACCACATATTGGGCCCACCAGGAGCTACAACATTTGTTCCGGGATTTTGTATATTGGTGACCCAAGGTCATGTGCAGAGCATGACCTCTCCATTGTAAATACATGGGGAAAATCATGAGATGAGCTTTTCTCAGTAAGTGTGGATGGAATCAACTTCAAACATCGTTTACGATTTGCTCTTAGTCCATTTCTGAAGTTGATGCCAAAATTTTGACTTGTGACCTTTAAAAGCTCACCTTAGGTCAAATAAGCATTTTTTGGTGTTTTCTCTATAAATTTTGAATAAACTAAGATAGAACTTTTATTTTGTCACCAAAGTGTTTGTATAGTCATGCAAGTCAAATGATATACATCATGACTATACCAGGTCAAGTTGGGTCAGACCGTCGACCTGGGTCAGGCAAATTCTTAAATTTGACCTGGCATAGCAATATCATTCGATTTGTATTGACGAGAGTATTGCAATGGTGCATAAACCATGGCTGTATCTGGCCAAACCATAAACCATGGCCGCAAACTGAATCTAGTGTTCCTTCGTCTTTTTACATCTTCTTGAAAATTTTAGCTAAGGTCATCAGGTCAGGTCACCAGGCCATGTGAAGTGACCTCACCTAAAAATTCTTGGGACTGCATAACTAAAAGGAGGATCAATCGAGCAAGTTGAAACTCATACCACAGATTGGGCCTACCAGGAGCTACAACATTTGTTCCGGGATTTTTTATATTGGTGACCTAAGGTCATGTGCAAAGCATGACCTACCCATTGTCAATACATGGGGAAAATCACGAAATGAGCTTTTCTTAGTAAGTATGGATGGAATCAACTTCAAAAATCGGTTGCGACTTGCTCTTAGCCCATTTCGGAAGCTGATGCCAAAATTTTTACTTGTGACCTTTAAAAGGTCACCTTAGGTCAAATAAGCATTTTTTGGTGTTTTCCTCTATAAAATTTGAATAAACTAAGATAGAGCTTTTATTTTGTCACCAAAGTGTTTGTATAGTCACTGGAAGTCAAATGATATACATCATGACTATACCAGGTCAAGTTGGGTCAGACCGTTGACCTGGGTCAGGTCAAATTCTTAAATTTGACCTGGCATAGCAATATCATGCATCATTCGATTCGTATTGACGAGAGGATTGCAATGGTGCATTAACTATGGCTGTATCTTGTTTGGTTTGGAAGCTATTAGCGAAAAAGTAAACGCCCTTATGCATGGGTGGCTATGGACATTCCCAAGAATATGCCCAATATTTAGTGACCTGTAGCTCCCTAGGCTTTGACCTGACACGAAAATGAATGCCAATGCAATGAAAGCGCATCTCAAGGGCTTTCGGATGGTGTGAGAAAATTGTTTCTAACTATCATAGTTTCTGAGATATATGAGGTTTTCTTAGTACACCTCATATTATCGATTTTGACCTATTTTGACCTCTGGTGACCTTGATATTGACCTGACAAGAAAAATGACCGAAGTATTTTCGATATCATTTTCGAAGAGCTTTCGATTGCCGTTTTGCACTTTTTTCTAGCTCTCTTAGTTTTTGAGATCGTGGGGGATCTTTTTTAGCCCCCCCCACCTGGGCGAAGGTGGCTCGTACCCGCCACCGGGGCAAGGGTTAACAACCCAATACTTTGAACGCAAGCATGTCAGCACATGCTCTCTACCTGAGTGTCCCGCTTGTTCGTGTGCATCTCTGATTATCGGATTGGTGACGTGCCCTTCCTTTGGGATGATGATCTGATGCTTGGACGCAGTACTTACCTCAGCATTTGCCAGACGACCACCCACTCTCAGTATGCCATTGGAGTCACTGAACGGATTGAGTCGGTGAATGGAGCTAGACTTTTTAGCTGGAAGTGAGCCACATTCCTTTGTGAAGTGAATCCGCTGTTCATATTTAATGATTGCGTTTTCTGCCCTTTCCAGCTCTTGTACAGACAGACTGGACGTGAAGCGAGGCTTACCAATTGTGTTTGATCCCCTGACTAACGAGCGACTCCGCAGAATATCTCTGAGTCTGATGAACCATGACACCCGCCTCTTGAGCTTGTGCCAGTCAGACAGACTACCTAGTAGTTGGGACGTGGGATTTTCCTGCACGGACGTCACATTTACTACAGTTTTTTTAATCTCTAGAGGAGTCTCCTCGCTAGATTGAAGTGCGTGGGATTGGTCAGGCCATTCACTCTCTGGTTCAGTCAGAAACTCGGGACCACGCAGCCAGCGTGACTCTAGAAACTCGTGTGCCGACATACCACGTGACAGGGGGTCGGCAGCATTCAACCTAGACGGCACAAATCTCCATTGTTCGGGCTTGGAACCATCATGAATAACAGACAGTCTGTTTGCAACGAAAGTCTGAAATCTCGACGTAGTATTTTGAATGTACCGGAGAGTTGATACACTGACGGTCCAAAATGTCACTGAATCAAAGGGAAGGCTCATCTCAGCTTGTATGCTTGTGTTTAGGCGTACCCCTAACGTGGCAACGGCTAATTCTAGCCGAGGGATAGACACTACCTTCAGGGGACAAACCCTGGTCTTACTCATCAACAGACAGGTCCTGACAACATCCTCGTCGTCTACGACTCTAACATAGGCTACTGCCCCGTAGCCTGATTCGCTGGCGTCAGAGAATATGTGAAGCTCACTTTTCGTTGGCTCATTTCCGGTCATGAAAACATTCCTGGGAATGCTAAACCATTCCAGCATATCCAATTCCTCACACCACTGGATCCATCTTCTAATGTAAATGCCAGATATTTGATCATCCAATCCTACTTTGAGTCTGCACAAATCCTGCAGTAAAACCTTTGCAGGAAGAATGAAAGGTGCATCGAAACCCAATGGGTCATATACGGCACTTACGGTGGACAGGATTTCCCTCCTTGTTGCTGAGCCCCTTTTCACGCTGACGCGGAAGCTGAGCGAATCCTTAGCGACGTCCCACAAAACTTCAAGCGCCCCATGTGCGGGCGGTGCCTCTCTGGTGAGGTCAATTTGACCGGCAGGTGCACGACCCGCCTCCGGTATGCCTGACATAACAAAGGCACTATTACTCACAAAGCTGGTCAATCTGAAACCAGCCATACTACAGCAGTCGCGTACACCCTGTGAAATGCTAAGAAGCTGGTCCTCAGAGTGCACAGCCTGTAAAAGGGTCATCAACATAGAATGATTTTCTGATGCTCTGTCCTACCTGTGCACACATTGAATCCCCAAAGTCGTCGGCAGTCCGTTTCAGTGGAAAGTTTGCGCAGACAGGAGAACTTACCGCACCAAACAAGTGCACGTTGAGCTGATACTCCTCAAGCGGACCCGCCAGGTTACCGTTGGGCCACCATAAAAACTGCAACAAACTCCGGTCTTTCAAAGGTACCCGAACCTGATAAAACATTTTCTCGATGTCTGCTGTTTCTGCGAAAGGTCCCTCCCTAAATCTGAGTAAAACTCCTCGGAGTGAGTTAGTCAAATTCGGTCCTTGCTCGAGTCGCTCATTTAGTGATATTCCTTTGTATGTGGCTGAGCAGTCGTACACAACCCGAATTTTTTTCTGGTTTGGCAGGGTGATACACTCCGTGGTGTGGGATGAACCAAATATGGCCGTCTGCTGTACCCACGTTCTCAAATTGCACTTTCTG
Organism: Lepas anatifera; assembly: GCA_034440635.1. Taxonomy (NCBI): domain Eukaryota; kingdom Metazoa; phylum Arthropoda; class Thecostraca; family Lepadidae; genus Lepas; species Lepas anatifera. Next base: position 2,124,121 of record JAOTON010002274.1, read on the forward strand.
TGCGCCAGAAGTAAACCCTTTGTAGTCCTCTAAGTATTTTTCGTTTCGGAGCATCCTCCTTTTGAGACCCTCAGCCCTGGATTCAGCCTGCGCTTTGTTGTCAGGGAAAGAGCTTTCGTTCCTTAACGGTAATGGCACCTCGTAGTGACCATCAACGAAACGGGTATCATTTTCGGCTCTCTTGAGCCCTTTTTGTCCTCCAATGAGAAACCTTGCTCTGACTGACTAAAATTGTCTTCAAACTCCCTGTTATACAAGGCCACAAACTTGTCATGAATGTCAAAACTCCCGACCCTAGCTTGGATCCTATTCACTGTGACATGTCTAATGGCGGGGTTAACACTCTGCCGGGGCCGTACACCACCCACCCCTATCTCTGAACGGAATGCAAATGGAGAACCTGGTTGACCGGAGCGTATCTCCAGTGGGAGGAGGGCACAGGGGCAGTTTCCACCAATGAGAAGCTCGATATCAGCATCAACTCTGGGAATTTCGACACCCTGCAGATGGTCCCACTCCCTTATGTCACAAACCGTCGCCATATCTTCAAGTTTGACCGCAAGGCTCTGAAGTGTATATATGGGAGGCATTGGGACAACGGCATCTACTCAAGCTGGAAATATTGAGCCCACGGATGATATGGCTGCTTAGTCTATCATTTTCAGCTGACACAGTGGACACAGACAATTCAGTGGCTTCACCTTTGACTCCTAGCTTCTTTAACAAGCTCGGTGTGCAAAAACTGGCACTCGACCCTGTATCGAGGAATGCGTGAGTTACCACGTATTTTGATCCGTCAGGAGATAGCACGCGCACAGCTAAGATTGCCATCATGGTAGAACTGCTCGACCGGGACTCACCGTGTGTTTTAGGCGAGTTTAGCAAATCGACTCTGCCGTTGCAAACTGGCTCTGGAGCAAGACCTGTCTGGTTACTACTTACATCATGAGAGCCTGGAGCTGATTGACTCGGTACGGTGTCATGGATATGCATAGAGGTTGGATGCAGAGGCTTGCATACATTGCATGTTTTCTTTTGGTAACACGCCTTATTATGATGCCCTTTACGCAAACAGCCGTAACATAAATTTGCATCTCTTACCACCCCTTTCCTCTCCGTCCAGGACAGACATCTGAACTTTTCGCATTGGTCTAAAATGTGAGCACCTGTGCAGTAAACACACGAGCGTCCACTCACGTCACGTTCAAGCACGGTGGCCGTCACAGTCTGGGCTTTCTTTGCAGTATCCTGTCTGTTGACTGCGCGCTGCTTGCCAAAAATCGGGTCTGTTAAGATTCTTACCTCCCGGTCTACGAATGAGACGATGTCTTGGAAGCTCACCTTTCGTACCCCTCTTTCCTTTACCTGATCGGCGTGACGTCGCCAGCTATCCTGCATGTGGAAGGGCAATTTTTCAATCACCCTCCTCATGAAGAGAGCCTGGTCAGTCTCCCTCGCCTCCGGGGGAAGAGTTTCCATGACGTTTAAGTATGACGTCAGCGTCAGTGAAAACCGATCCAGTCCCTCTACATCTCCTGGTTTTATCATAGGCCACTCGAGGATCATATCTACGAAAGCAGCAGTAATGGAGTGTGGTATCTCCATACCTCTTCTCAAGTAGTTGCCAGGCGACTGAGTAGCCACTGCCCTTAGGCATATGCAGGCAGCCTTTAATAATCACTCGTGGCTTTCCGCTGGTATATTGTTCGAGAAAATATAATTTCTCCTCATCATCGTCCGTTTTGTTTGCGATGCGGCTGTCGAATGCTCTCATGAATGATTGGTATTTAGTAATGTCCCCGTGAAACACTGGGATGGTCGGTGTAGGAAGTTGTCCCCTTTTAACACGCGCATTGACGGGGGCGGGTACCCGCTCCCCCTCGGGTTTTTCGGAAATAGCAGAAAAACGGCGGCGCGTAGCGCCGCCGTACCTGGTATACCTTTTCCCTCATCATTTTCACAACTTCTGTGAAAATTTTAAGGTTAGGTCATCTCAGGTCAGGTCAACAGTACAGGTCAAGTGACCCGACCTAAGAAAAAGTTTAAGATAGCATAAGCCGGAGCAGGGTGAACTTATCTGATTGAAACTCATATCACATAATGGCCTCACCGAGTTCTCTAAAATATGTTCCGGTATTTTTGACAACGATGACCTAAGGCCAGGTACGAGGCATGACCTATCCATTGGAAATACATGGGAAAATGTTTTTAACACGCGCATTGACGGGGGTCTGAGCCACCTTCGCATTGACGGGGGGCGGGTACCCGCCCCCCCTAAGATCTCGAGAACCACGGTGAGTAGCGAAAAACGGTAAACGGCGTTGGGCTGCCCATCCACTTCTCCACCGAAAACATTTGAGCCATTTTTTTTGTCAGGTCACATTTAAAGTCACGAGAGGTCAAAACATGCCCGTCATAGGGATAACATGTAAATTCAGTTTTTCGGCCATTACATCTGAACAAGTAAAGATAGAGCAAAACGACTTGAACTCTATGAATCCTCTTAGCAAGCCGAATCAAATGATATATAATTTGATCTTGCTAGGTCAAATCAAGGATTTGACTTGACCTGAGGACAGGTCAGGGTCAAATTATATAAAATGCATATCATTAGAACCACAAAGCCCAGGCGAGTCTAATGCAGCTAAAATAAATGCTCTATCACCATCCGTTACTGAGTTATTCCGTAAAAACCATTTTTCCCATGTATTTCCAATGGAGAGGTCATGCCTCGTACCTGACCTTAGGTCATCGATATCAAAAATACCGGAACATATTTTAGAGAAATCGGTGGGGCCATTATGTGATATGAGTTTCAATCGGATAAGTTCACCCTGCTCTGACTTATGCTATCTTAAACTTTTTTTGAGGTCGGGTCACTTGACCTGTACTGGTGACCTGACCTGAGATGACCTAACCTTAAAATTTTCACAGAAGTTCTAAAAATGATGAGGGAAAAGGTACACCAGGTACGGCGGCGCTACGCGCCGCCGTTTTTCTACCATCTCCGGAAAAACCCGAGGGGGGCGGGTACCCGCCCCCGTCAATGCGCGTGTTAAGGAATAACTCAGTAACCGATGGTGATAGAACATTTATTTTAGCTGCATTAGACTTGCCTGGGCTTTGCGGTCCTAATGATATGCATTTTATATAATTTGACCCTGACCTGACCTTAGGTCAGGTCAAATCCTTGATTTGACCTAGCAATGCCAAATTATATATCATTAGATTTGGCTTGCTGCGAGGATTCATATAGTTCAAGTCGTTTTGCTCTATCTTTCCTTGTTCAGATGTAATGGCCGAAAAACTGAATTTACATGTTATCCCTATGACGGCATGTTTTGACCTCTCGTGACCTTAAATGTGACCTGACAAAAAATGATTCAAATATTTTCGATGGAGAAGTGGACGGGCAGCCCAACACCCTTTACCGTTTTTCGTTACCTACCGTGGTTCTCGAGATCTTAGGGGGCGGGTACCCGCCCCACCGTCAATGCGGAAGTGGCTCAGACACCCGTCAATGCGCGTGATAAGCTGCGCTAACAACAACTGTGATGTCTCTGTCTGGTCGTGAGTCGTCACTTAGAATGGTTGTTTCGTCTCGTCAGTGGGTTTCGACTCGTCAAAGTTTGCGTCTCGAGCCGCAGGAGCGTTAGCTTCGTATGCCACCTGTGGATCTGTCGTGAGTTGGGTCGTTTCCGGCCCGCGAACATCAGTCATCACGCTCGGACAGTTTCGTCTCTGTGGGGTTCTCCCCCTGAGAGACGGCCCGGGAACCAGCGTCACTATGTACGCCGGGAGGAAACAGTTGTAATCCCCCCTGAGAACCGAGCCCACCCTCATACTCTTCTCCTAGCTCACTGGTGCTGTGATTAGTTGGGCGATCGCCCCCCCCCCATTGGGCCGACCTTAAGCACTGGAAAGAAACGCCTCCGCCGCAGCCGCCAGGTCCCCCGCAAGGGGTCCCGGTGGCTGCGGCTGTACCCCGGCCCCGCAAGTCGTCTTCCAAATGCTACCCGGGGGTAGGTCTAGGAGCCCCATATAATGTACCCGGGACCCCTGAAATTAATCTCGTAGCCCCCCAGAGCTGATCTCGGGCCCACAAAGAGCTGTTCTAGGAGTTCACAAGAATTTGGCTCCATTGGCCCCAGAGTCGTCCTCGAGCCCCTGCCTCGGAGGTCCCACGAGCCCCGCGACCGGGCCCCTAACAATCGTCTCGGGGGCTCACTGCTGCCCAAGCCGGGCCCCCTAGTCTCATCAGTTTTAGGTACCAGTATTCCACCCGGGCCCCTGTGGCTGCTGCCGGACCCCCTGCGGTTCACCCGGGTCTCCTGTGGCCATCTGGGCACCCTGCCATTCTTCCAGGCCAGTTGCACTTCACTTAGAATCGCTGAGTCGGCGACCGGGCTTCTCAGAATTATTCCAGGCCCACTGCTGCCGAAGCCGGGCCCCTATTCTCAGCCGTTACAGAGAATTCCCCTGTAATTCACCCCGGCCTTCTGTGACCCCAGTCTGGCCCCCTACGGTTCATCCTGATCTCCTGTGGCAATCCGGGCCTCCTAAAATGCTACCGGGGCCCTTGTGGTTCATTTGAAACATTTGTGTCCCCGACCAGCCCCCTCGCTATAATCTCAGACATATTGTGGCTATAGTCAGCCCCCTGTCTTGCTTTCAGGACTCCTTTGGTCTTGGACCTCTGCGGCTACAACATCCGTCCCTGCTTGGGAGTAGTAGGTATAATATCTTAAGGGTGCGTTATCAATGGTCACCCTTGTCTTCTAAGCCACCGGTCCCGGGTTCAAGTCCCGGCGGAGCCTCTGAATAAGTCGATCTGATCCCCAAAATCCCTTCCAACCGGGTGAGAGTTGGCGACGCCGTATGACCCTGGCAGTTGGTGCATCGTTAAACCCCAACAATTATTATTAATCCTAGGAGAGCATATTTCGTGGAATATATCGTTAAGTAACGTGAGTATCGTCGTGATTTTTTCACCACAAGTAGATGATAAATGTATCTTTACGGCGGTCTGTATTTTAAGCCTGACGCATTTCTAGTTTTTGTAAAATTTACCGTTCTTTTTCAAATTTCTCCAAATTAAAGTTTGAATAACTTTTCACATAATACCATCATTGAAATAGTGTGGGTGAGCCTATGCTCTACGGGTTAGTCTCCACAACTCTGTTGTTTTACTTTTTTGAATTGTTTTCTAAGAAAGATATGAGAAGTTAAAATTTGAAAGCGTTTTAAAAAAATTCAGAGCAAAAATCGGGAAAACGAAAAAAACAGAGTTTTGCGGCTATCTCTTCTTTACCATTCCCATACAAAATCAAAAACAAGAAAAGCTCAGCGAAAAAGTTATTTAAGGTTTTATAAAAAAATCCCAATAGATGGCGCTAGCAGTACTGGATTCGAATGAGTGGCCGCTGTGGCAGGTCTGTTCATTCATGCTTTGGCGAATGAGACGGGAGCAGTGGCATAGCCAGAAATATGTCAAGGTCAGTGGCGGATCCAGGGGGGGCAAAAAGGCAATTGCCCCCCCAAACGGAAAAGCTCGGGGCAAAACTATGTTTTTGCCCCCCAAAGCGATCGACCTCCTTTTTTCCCCGACTCCTTTTAAGTTTATAGGCAACATTTTGGTGCTTTAACTCTCAACTTCAAACATAACCAGTTAAGTTCAGTTAAAATATCGGGCCTTGGATAGGAAAAAAGGGTCTTGAGCTCATATTTCTCAGCCCGTGACGTTTTTTTTTGCTTCTTGCCTCAAACACCCGTACCGGGAAGTCATATTTTAGCGCAATTTGGCGTTGCGCGACCTTTTTTTTGCTTTTCGACTTTGGTTTGCCCCTCCCAAACCGACCAGCTAGATCCGCCACTGGTCAAGGTAGTTATAAGCAAAGAAACTGCAGTTAGAAGCAAAAGTGAATATATTCACGAATGTGGGTAGGAAATATTGAACAAAATGAGAGCGTATAGCCTGGTCACCTCTTGGCTACGCCACTGGCATACGGACACCTGTTTACCTGCGTGACCGGTGCCTCTGCGCCTTGGGCGCGCACCAAGTCACGTGGCAGCTGCCTGAGGACAGGATCCAGCTGCTGAGGTCCTGCTGAGTGGACAAGGATGTCTCCATTGAGCAGTGCCGGATCTAGCCAGTCGGTTGGGGGAGGAGGCAAACTGAAGTCGCAACAAAAAGAACGTCACGCGGTGAAAAATGTTGCCACAATATAACTTGATGGCAGGATTTCGTAATTGGCCTCGGTCATCGAAAGTGTTGGCACCTGGCGGATTTTGTTGGAAACGCCAGGAGTGGGACTGACGTCTGGCGTGGCTGCTTCATATCCGGCGCATTTTTGAACCCCATTGGTTTGTAACGTATTTTCAGTCGTGGAGAACTCGTTGTTGCGAAGAATGTGGTTATACGTGACGTTGGGTGGACGTGAATATTGAAGACTGGCGTTATTTTCTTGTTTGTTATAATCTTGGAAAGCTCAAAGAAAATGGAGAAGAGGCGGATAACCATTAGATCCAATCAGAACTGCTACATTCCTCAGTGTGTATCCTACCGAAGAAAGTGTCTAAGTCTCAGCTTTCACAAGTTTCCTCAGGATAATGTGCTTTCCAAGCAGTGGAAAATGAAACTGAGAATTGGGAAGAAGATAGGCTCAAATGCTGCTGTCTGTTGCAGAAATTTTCAGCCATCTGACTTTCAATCACATCCACCTGGTAAGCGGCTGTGAGGCCAGTGTGCAAAGTATGGCATTTTCGACGAGATCTCGTCGGTGCGATTGCCGTTGGAGACAGGACCGAGTGGTGCGAATTTTATCAACCTGGTGCGAATTTGCGAGGTTAGTAACACTTAAACTAAACAAATAATGACTGAATGACTATTAAGACACAGGAGGGGGCCTTATAAAAAGCCCTTAATTAACTGACTAATGATTGAGGTAGCATTGCATTGTAGGGGTAGGAATGGGGGCATTTTTTTCCCTGGTATGTGGCAGATTGGTGCGAATTTTTGGAGGCTGCGAATTTTTGGTGCGAGAATTTTAGATGGCTGGTGCAACTCGTCTGGCCTGCTGCCATACTTTGCAGACTGCCTGTGAGGCAATCTCCAGTTCCGCTTATGCTTCCTTCCACTCCCTTGAGCCTGCTTCTAGCAGGAGTAAGCCTTTATCCTTGGGCCGTCATCATAGGCAGATCCAGGATTGCCGATCGGGGGGCACCTTCCTGGGGGCGGGGCGCCATTTTTGACCGGGAAACCCTATCGGATGGGAGCAAAACCTTATCGGTGGGAGCCGACTTTCGCATCCTGGGAGGGGGGTGGGGGCGGGAAGCGAAATTTCAGGGGGCGTGGCCATTTCAGGGGGCGCCGAGGGTCGATGGCGGGGGCCACATACTCCCTTTGCCCCCTGGATCTGCCTATGGGGCATGTGCCCACTTTGCCGTCCCCCTGGATTCGCCTATGGCTGCATTCTTTTTAGCCCGGGAAACTGACATATTGAAATAATTCGGTAGATATACGCCTTTATTCGTTTCAAGCTGTCTGAAATTCCAGTTTGAATGTACGATGGAAAATGCATTTCCAACTATAAGCGTCGCCACCGGCAAAAAAGTTTGGGGGGCAGCAAAATTCAACCTGATACTGACTACAAACTTTGCTCCTTGGGACCAAAAACTCTTCGAATTTGGGCTCATTTCTGCCTTACGCGGCGGCTGGTTATAAGCCGCTGCCACATACCAGGCATAAAACACGTATAATTCACCGCTTACCATGCTATTTCCGGGGCCCACTAACGTTGTTTACCTTTCGGAGTCCCTCTTTCGCGGCCATCTTGGATGGCACACTAGCGCCTCTTGTGAGCCTGCCCGGGATCAATACCAAAGGCGAAAGGCAAAAAACGTCACGGGGTGAAAGATATGCTCACAAGATGCTTGTTTTTGCTATCCATAGCCTAATGTCTACACTGAAGTTGAATGGTTCTGTTTGAAGTTTAGAGTTAAAGCAACAAAATATCGCTTATGAAAACAGAAAACATAAACAATATAGTTTTACCCGGAGATTTTCCGTTTGGGGAGGGGGAAATGCCCTTTTACCCCTCTCCTCTGGATCCGCCACAGCCATAGAGTTTGCATTGACTTTGACTACCGTGTTGTCAAATCAAATGTTTGAAATGGGGGGGTGAATATGAAGGCATTGTAACACAACAAAGGGATTTACCCTAACTAATATTACATGGTACCGGGTATCAAAACTGTTTCGGTTTTTACCACTCCAACATTTAGTAATTTCAGCAAGGTGTTCTCTTATTGGATTGATGATCTAAACGGGAAATTGGTGAACTAGAATGCTGTGTCAATGAGCTTTTGTCTTTGAAAAACTACCAAGAATCTATAAGGGTGCATCGTACCTGCTCGTACCCAGAACTGAAATCTAGGAGCTGATTTTTCATCATTATAAGTCAGCCTAACAATTTGCTGTCCTTCAAAAACCATGATCAGTGTTGCTACAATCACCATACTGAGCTCCAAAACGTCAGACTTCACCCGACCGATTATCCAAATTATAATTGATGATATTTTGCTAACTTCTGCATTCCACTGCCGAAAGAAATAACGACTTGTCTTATAAAATAATATTGTGATGATAATACGAAAATGGTTAATTCGGGCTTTCAGATGTCCCTCAGAAAAAATATGTCCAAATTTTAGAATGACTAACCAACCGAGGAGAGAAAGAGAGAAAGAGATAGGGGGGACAAAAGGCCGATGGCAGCATTTATCTCTACAGGGGAGCCTCGCTCAGGGGGTGATTTTGACGTCGAAAGCATCCGAAGTGCAGCCCAAAACAAAATAAGGATTATTTAATTGGAATGGTGCTTCAAATCAAAACAACTAGGTATGTATCATTCGTATATAAACGGAAAATGAATAACATGAAGCAATTTTGAAATTGGGCTGGAGGAAGAAATTGGGACAACGCTTTTCAGTTATCACACTTGTGTATTAACTAAGAAGTCTCGTTAAAAACATGAACCGAGTTTTGAGAATTCTATCTAAATTTTTACATTACGATTGCTGTAATTTCGAAATATATGATTGACTAATAACGCATGCATAACATGATCAGGGTGACTGAGCATCATACTCAGCCGATGGCTGCCACAGGGTGTTAGGTTTTTGGACTCCAAAACCGTCAATTATGAGCAAACCCTACTCTGTCAGCGTCATGGATGCGGTTTTATGCCTATGCAATAACACCGAAAATCATTGATCTGTCGACGTGATCCTTGTTACAATTAATCCCATAGATCCGACGGAGTGAAACTTTTTTCCTAATATACAAAGAAGATTCAGCACAAAGTCTTAATTTGTCAAATGCATTCCCGCGTTCACTTCCTTGCTTTCGCTCGTAAGCTCACTCCTTCTGACGACCACATTTCAAGCACGCCCTTTCTTTCTAGTCTTACCTTCTCTTTTGGGCCAGTGAGGGTAACAAACAGGCTGAAATCAAAAACAGAGTCTCAGGTGAGACTAGGTCACTTCACTTCCAGCAAAAATGTATATTTTGTTTTTAACGGATTTGGGGGCACAGGAAATGTTCTAGTGTACTTAACTGGAAACAAAAATGGGCCATAATCTGGTTAGCTTTCCGTTTTGCTGTGGAAAATTTAGTGTCAGAGTTGGAAGCTGAAGCGGTATGGTCCCTCTTACTTTCTGGGCAGCTGCGACCTGCCTGGCCGACGCTGGATGCCGCACATTGTTCTGCAGCCAGACAATATGAGCCTTCATGAGTCTACTAACATATGAAAGGCTACTGAGTTGGTGTTTTGATGAGCAATATGGCTTCAGATTTTGCACACCTTTGTTTTAAATGAGTGTCCCCGCAAATTTTCAATTATTTGGTCCATTTTGGACATCCGTTCAAAATTTCGTCTTAGTCAGGTCACCGCCTGCGGTCGAAAAATGAGCCTGAAGTAAATTTTGCATAGTCGCAGCTCATCAAAAATTGTACTGGAAAGCTACGCGGGTGTATTTTCGAAATAATATTGACATAATCGAGCATTCTTAACATATATAAAGTACAATGGAAGAATACGCTGTTCAATTGTATCTGATTTGCGTTAAATAGCCTAGTTGACCCCGGACGGTGTTTTTACCGGCGTGAGCTGTGTGCAATGACAAGGAGAGGCGGATGACAGGGAACAATCTTGAGGGAGCTTTATGTCGAATTAGCCCGCTCGAATCCTGTTCGTACTTTTAGGTACCCAAATAAGCGATTTTTGGGGAAATCTAGAGATTGATTGGCCTATAATCAATTGAAGCAAAAGCCGCCACGAGAGATATGTCCCAACATATCTCAAGAGTGAAAGCCAAAAAAATTAGGCCCCGGCGTCAGCTAAGATATATGGAAGCCTTCTTCATTTGCTGCCCATCATCCTCCCTCAGCAGAGCAAAACTTCCGAAGGCGCGCGAGGTTCTAGAATACGACCTTACCAACAGGAAGAAATGGAGATACCACTGCTACCAGCACAAGTGTAAATGTGAATAAATTTTGAGCCATGGCGTTCACGAAACATACCTAACTACAAAGGGAACTTGCGACGGCTGCTGGATGGAAGACTTTCCTGGATGGAAGCTGACAAAGAACAGAGTGGGAAGGTGACGCACTCAGTATGCTGGATAATCTTTGGGATGTTGTAGCGCCCCACTCCGCAGTGTCTCAGAAGTGGTTTTGCACTGGGGTACTGAGTGTAAAATTCAAGTTGGGAAATATAGTAGGCGAGTGGAAATTCCAAATGCTTCAATATTTTGGGAGCTAGTTGAACTCGATTACATTCCTTTCTTAAACTTTACACATTCTTCATCAAAATTTCCCTTACTTCCACACTGTATGATTTTTATACACTAGGATTATTGGATTATGCCAACAAAAATCCAGTAAGTAAGAAAAAAGTGAAGGGGAAATTTAGAGTGCCTGGGCGTCACTCTCAAATAAGCATTCTAGGGTTTATATCATTGTGCCTCCATCACTATGACCAAGGATAACACTCTCCTTTTACTGGAAAACATACGTTAGAACACCAGGCTCTACCAATATCAGTAAGACCCATTTCTGGCCGCCATGACCTCGAGTGACAAGAACTTTCAGGGGAAAAGAAAGCGGCGATCGTCCCGGGAGCAGATTTCTCGCGACGACGACCGTAAGGCAGAAGTTCACTCAACTAGTGTGTCCCCATAGTACACTCCTACTCCTCATAAAGAAAGGCAAACAATTCTGTGAGTTGGATTTCTGTGTCAGATATGTCAGCACCTGTTATCGCCGAGGCTGCTGACTAGGGTCACTTTTGGGTAGCCATGTTAGGACTTGTGCGTCCCATTCCTTAGTTCATCAGCTTCATCGCATTCAATGTTCCGAATTTTCGACCGGTAAACTCTCTTCACCCTCGGTGCTTGAAGCTCATGCCGGATGTAATTTTTTGCTGCTGATGTTGCCACTTTACTGTTTCTTTAGCAAAATATCCGTGTATTTTGCTTTTTGCTGTGATTTATACACATATTTTTATCTGCTGACACATAACGGTGTTTTCTGTGTCATTAGACTCCATGAATGTCATCCTTGAACCTGTAAATTACCAGAAAGAGGGTACTTTCTCGCCCAATTGAACTAAGGCTATCCCTGAAATGGTCACGACACTCCTTGAAAGGTGCGGGGAGGGGGTGTTGCATCGCCTCCTAATGCTTGCCGGATATTTTAGAAACGTCGTTCAGGTCATAAAAATATGTACGGACTATAGAACACGTATTTTGCGTGTTTTCCACCAACATATCTTTAGCTCTCAACACCATGTAACTATGGTCTCATGACTGGAGGCATGTGATGGTAATTTGGATGGCAGGACACGTTTTCACACAAATCTCTCACGGTTCCTTTCCTCATAAAAAGGACATACAAAAATTCCAAAATCCCATAATAATTGTGCGTGTGACTCCATTGAATCACATCAATGTTCACTCTAATGCAGAGCTGGGTAACTATCCATAAATCACTTAACACGTATTCTATTAATTTTAACTCCCATGGTAATAACTTCTTACGCACTGTTGCAAAGTCTAACAAAGGAGGATTTCGTCCCAAGCAGGTCTTGTGACACAAATTTAGCTGGTCTCCTAAAGACTGCGTGGGATTTTATCTCTTCAGGTCATCAGACAGATGTCATCTACACTGACTACTCTTTAGCATTCCAGAGTGTAAACCATAAACTTCTCCTCCACAAATTTCCAAAATCCTACAATATTTCCGGACAGGCTTTGAATTGGCCTAAAACTTTCCTGTGCAATCGTAAACAACGAATCATTATCAATGGAAAATGTTCCAATTGGACCCAGGTTCACTCTGAAACCCGGAAGGTAGTCTGATATCTCCGTTGGTCTTTGAACTCTTCATAAATGACCTCCCGGACAACATTCAGACAAATATTCTTCTCTTTGCTGACGATGTAAAGCTCTATCACAAAATCACCGGGTTAAAGGACTCGGAACTTCTTCAAAAGGACATTGGTTGGCTAGCAGTTTGGTCCAACGACTGGAAATTGAACCTCAACCCATCAAAATGCCGCTCGTTTAGAATCATTCTGAAAAGACATCCAATTCTGGCCCGGTGCAAATTCAAAACACTTATCTGGATAAGTAGAAGAGGTTCGAGATCTGCATGTTTGGCTTGACACGAAATTAACCTTTATAAACCACATCGATTACACCGTCAGCAAGGCAAATAGGACGATGGGTGTGCTGATACCATTGGCGGATCCAGGGAAAGTTTTGGAGGGGCCAAAACATCGTTTTGGGGGCCAAATCGGGAAAAATCGCAAAAGCATAGGATTTAAAAAAACGGCCAAAAGTCGGTCGTTTTGGGGGCCAAAGATACTATTTCGGGCTTTGGGGGCCATGGCCCCTGCCCCCTGATCCGCCAGTGGCTGATACGATCTCTCCAGACCGGTAGAGCCGGGGGAAGTCTGAAAACAGACCCCATTCTAGCAGCATATTTCGGCAATGTTCGGTGCATTCTTGAATACGGTTGCATCATTTGGGGAGGGGCTGCTCAAACTCATTTGGAAAGGCTGGACAGAATTCAGCATAAATTTCTTATGTGGTTAGCTGCCCACAATCATACATCTCGGCCCTCTATTACGATTTCTTACCACTACATATTAAACTTATTCAAAATCGCCAGCCTCCTGCAAAGAAGATATCAATATGATTTGTTTCTTTAAAAAATGATAATGGGCAAGATAGACTCCGCCTTCCTGCTTGGGAGCCTCCCCTTTCACGTCCATCAGCGTCGAACCAGGGGGCACAACTACAAATTTTTCAGGTTCCATTTGGCCGCGTGAAAGCTGTAAAGCAAGGTGTTTTTATTCGTGCTTTACTTTGTTTCCATGATTTCACAATCAAGTGTCCCACAATCGATCCGTTTACCACCACATGCCATATTTTTAAAGGTGCTGTAGTGAAGCACATCAGGCAGCCCCTGTTTTGATTATCGTGTGGCCCTTGTTTTAGTCTATGTTTTAGCGAAAGTTTTTACCTTCATCTTGTGTTTTTGTTTGTGCTTTTATCTACACATCCTGCATAGCCACTTTTATTATTGTAGAGTCTTTATGTCATAATGATATCTTATTTCTACAATGTTTTAATGACACCAAGACTTAGGGCAAGCGCATGACTTTGTTGCCAATCAGGGAATGCCACGGGTATCATTTGTATCATTTCATTGTAAATACGATGTCTTTGTTCTACTTATTTGACTGGAGGTATTAGTGGGTTATACCTGTTGCTCGTTTACATGAATAAACACAAATACAAATACAAAACGGTTGCTGGCTTCCCGCCCCCTCCCTTTTCCTGATGTACGTTATGGATGGTCTCTTAAATTTTCGGAGACCATCCTTCGATATTGTCCTAAGTCAGGGCCTATAACTTAGGAAACTGCTTCCAATACATTACAAAGGCTTTGGCAGGGGCGGACGCAGACCCGAGTTTGGGGGGGGCAAACCCATGTCTGCCTCTCCTCCTGGGGGGGGGGTGGGAGCGAAGATTTTTTGCTCTACAGACCTAGTGTGAACACCTTTTTTCGGTGCTCGACAGACCTGGTATAAGCTACCTCTCCGAGGACATGATCACTCTCTCTCTCGGGGGAGGGGGGTGGGAGCGAATATTTTTTGCTCTACAGACCTAGTTTAAACACCTTTTTTCTAAAATTTATCCGGCGTTTGGGGGGCCAAAAGATAGTTTGTCCCCCCTCCTGCGCTTTGGGGGGCATGGCCGGAATGCCCCCCCCTGCGTCCGCCAATGGGCTTTGGTTTATCTTGAAGTGATGTAGTCAATAAGGGTCTGGACGGGATTGAGACTGTACACGTGTGTTGCTGTTTACGACACAAATTATCCTATAATCAGAACCACCTATCGATCACAGTGAAGACAACTCCGCACGTGATTGATGGGTACAACGCCAACCCCCTTCCACCTCCGAGCATCAGAAAATGTTCTACAATAAATACTTGGACAAACACATGGAGCTGCGCGCCTCAGGGTTCGGTGGGTGAGCGAGTCAGTGAGCCCTGCGGGAACGCACGCCCGTTTCTGTGACCACCACGAGGCGGGATCCATAAGATACACCAAGGTGGTCACAAATGAGGAACATATGGCCCATACGTCATGTGTGTGTGCTTGTGCGTGTACGCACGGAAAATGACGAACCACCGATGCAAGGCGGGCCGAGAACATAATGCTAAAAAACGATAGCGTTCAAAAGTAGACACTATAAATTTGCAAAGAAAGGACACTCTGTATAGAGAGGGAATGTAATGTGACGGGGTATGATGACGTTTTTTTATATTTTTTGTCGGCATGGAAGAAGGTGGTCCTTTTTCTACATTTCCCTGACGTTGTCACGGAAAAAAGTAAACAAAGATGCTATGGGAATATTCATAATATATTTTCTAGGACGGAAAAGGACTAGTCGAGTTTGGGAGGCCGAAAGTGGGTCCAGAAAGTTTGGTCACCAAAGTTGACGAAGTGGGAAGTGGGCGCGGATCCTACAGCTCACTAGCTGCTAACTGACGCAAATGGCGTAGCAAATCCACCCCCATGCTTAAACTGCCATTTGACTAGCTTTGGTTCATCCCAGGTGACAGTCGTGCGAACTGCAACTGTTTTCTCCTTTAGAGAAATCAAGACATTTTCCCAATAGCAGTCTACCCTCTGAAAAATACTGGACCCGCCTCTGCTAGGACACCTGTTACTGCCACCCGTCTGACCTTGCCCGCAGCGGTTCTTGGCCACCTCAAGGGTCGTAATGCGTGGAATGCGCAGCGTACTACGGTTTACAACCATCGTGTCACGTGGGCGATCTGTGTATCAAGATGAATGAACGAATGACCTGACATCTGTTGTTGGGGAAACACGGTATTAGTTCTGAGGGTTCATGTCCTGTGGTGCATGTGTCGAGGGTAACGCACCCTTAAACTTTTAATTCAAGCAGGCCCCAGAATATTGTATGCAATCTGAGATGGTTCCGATCAGTAATCCTAGCCGAAATTTGCCCAGTCCCTGGATTTGTGGAGATACAATCAAAGGTTGACCGGATCTTAGGGATTTTGAGGCCAGTTCACATTTCTTGGCGTTTGGAGTTCTCGGAATGTTTGCCACCCAAAAACGGTGTTGAAAGTTTTTTTGTTTACCGATATATTTTTGGGTATTTACGTTTTGTCAAAATTTATACCTTGCACGGCCGGGACCCCAAAAGCGGTTCCGGGCCCCTTTCGACGAGCCCGGGCCCCCAGTCAGGGAGATCGTCCCATCCTTGAGCAATTTCTGGATCCGCTCCTGAGTTGATGCTGAAGCTGCTTTGCCGGAATTTCCCGTAACTACCCGCTTTTTTCGTTTTTGCACGATGGAGAAGACAGCCACTGGTGGAAATTTATGACAGTTTTTGTGGATTTCAAATTTGGGACGAGCAATAGAACAAACTTATTCTTATCGGGTGGTGTTCTGTCGCATTTTCGTTCGGTGAGTTTGCGTTTGTTTAATTTGAAGTCGTCTGCAGTCTATTTTACGGGGGGCAATTTCCGGGCACTGGGGGCCTTTCGGCCGACTGGGGGGGCAAATGGCCCCCATTTAACATGCTAAAAAATAGCCTGACCTTTTTTCTGCCGGCTAAAACTCCAGAATTACCACTTTACAACTGACGCCGACCGTCGGTGACCGTCCGGTTAAGGAATTTGTTAATTTACAAACGATTTCGGGAGCTTCCAAGTTTATGCAATTGCTATTTCTTTAGATTCTTGCAGCATAAGAAGAGGCTTATCAATTTCTTACTCATATCCGGTGGACTGCACTAGCGAAAGCAAACACTAACAGCTGAATGATGTATGGGTCCGTCAGGTTTCTTGACAGTGATGTTTGTATGGGTCCGTCGGGTTTCTGACAGGTAACGTTTGTATGGGTCCGTCATGTTTCTGGCAGGTGACGTTTGCAGAGATCCGTCGGGTTTCTGACAGGTAACGTTTTTATAGGTCCGGCAGGTTTCTGACAGGTGACGTTTGCAGAGATCCGTCAGGTTTCTAACATAGGGCGGTTATTAGGGCAGCAGAGGTATGATCGCCCCGCTACTTGACCGAGGTCTGTTCGCTATGCATGAGCATAGCCGAAAGCAGGCACTTACAGGTGCATGCTGTATGGGTCCGTCAGATTTCTGACAAGTGACGTTTATATGCGTCCGTCGGGTTTCTGACAGGTGACGTTTGAAGGGGTCTGTCGGGTTTCTGGCAGTTGACGTGCGCATGGGTCTGTCAGGTTTCTGACAGGTGACGTTTGTATGGGTCCGTCAGGTTTTGGCAGTTGAAGTTTGTAGGGGTCCGTCAGGTTTCTGACAGGTGACGTTTGTATGGGTCCGTCAGGTTTGACAGGTGACGTTTGTATGGGTCGTCACGTTTCTGACAGGTGACGTTTGTGTGGGTCCGTCAGGTTTCTGACAGGTTACGTTTGTTCCCAATCCCTGAGGCGTGTTCGAAGCCTGATCCTGCTTTTTACGTTTAATCAATATACATATTATTAGGGTCGTTAAAAAAACGTTTTTTTCTTTTCAGACTCGAACCCACTTTTTTCCTATTATATATTCAATTTTGATTTCAATGAGCCACATTTCAAGCATCTACGACAAAGGGAAAGATCGCCTCAAAACGGTGAAAGATTTCATGTTTCAGGCGCGATTGGCCGCCCGGCGTTGCAGTCTCCCTTGTTAAATTGTGATGAAAGGGGTGCATAACCTACCAGTAAAGACAGCGTGGCATGTGCGTGCGTATAAGAGCGGTAGATGGGATTTAACATGCAGACATTTACTTGTCAGATGTATTTGCAGCGCAATACAAATACATATTATTCCACAAAAGACCTGAAATTAATTGTTCAGCACCCTAGTAAGGGAGAGTGGGGTAAGATGCCCAGGGTTTAGGGAAATCGGGATTATAGAATAACTGCGGTACCAACAGCGCTGTCTTATATGCCAAGTCGTAGCATGATCATTTGTCTTCCTTATAGAGTCGATGAAATTGCTGATAATTATCATATTTTCTAACTATTCTGATTTTACTAGACGCTTGCAAGGGGGCGTCTTACTCCATCGGGTGGGTAAGACGCCCCTGGGGCTAGGTAAGATGCCCCTCCTCTGGGCATCTTACTCCATTTTGGTCTATCGTTGATGAAGTAGTTTTTTTAGTTCTTAGCTTCATTGGTAATTATTTAATGTTTATTTTAGAGGTCAGAATGTATTTAGAAGCGTCCACACACATTGATAAAACGTCTAGGTGGCTTTTCACGTTTCCACGCCAAATGATAAAACAAAGTTACGTAAAACTAGCGGTAAAAAACCAAAGATAAAAGCATACCATAAGAGTAATATAAAATCACGCACACAAAAAACTAAGTACGAAACGAAATAGGTAAGCTGGTACGAGGTTCCTGAGAACCTCCCCTAAATCCCCTAGCTTGTCTTTTCTGTGTTCCCTTTGTTTCAATTCCTCATTTTAAAAGAAATATGGGCCAGAAGCTGTTAAGTACAAAAATATTCACTTCAGACAGTAAAAATGGCTTGTGGTGACTCGAAGCTTCCTCGCACTAACCATCACAGGCTCCCAGTCTATCATTTATGGCGCACAGACACCTTAGCCTTCTCGTCAAGGCACACAGGCCCAGACTTCCCAGGCAGTGCACTCGATCCATTCTTTGCACGAGAGAACAAAACTCACTCCGCAGATGAGATATCTGGTATTGTCATGCCCACTGTCTTCCTTCACTTATACAGCTTTTACCTGCCTCGTCCACGTCTTTTTAGATACATTCGCTTTCGCAACCTCTTTTACTAGTTTGTCTTCCAGAGCCTTTTTTAGATGCATGTTGCAAGCTGCAAGTTGCATCCAAGTTGCAAGTTCGGCTTTCGGAGTCGGAGTCTCACTAAGGTCATCAATGGACTTGTCGCGGAGACCCTAGCCCCACCATCGGAGCGAGCAACTCCTCTAATGAAGATCTAATTTAAAAGTCAAAGTTAAACGTCCCGCAAATCACAGGGACGACTGCCTCGCTCAGGTCACCCTCTCACCAGTCAGTTGCCAGCCGACCTACGTCGGGTAAACTATTGAGCGCCGAAACGCCTCAGGAGAACCGATCCCAAGTCTGGACATGCACTGCCACTGCACCTTCCTGAGCAGCAGGCCGGAGCCCAATGCTCTACCAACTGGGCTACCGAGATGGCAAATGTAAGGACGACATAAGAGATCAGGTACGGAGCTTTGCAGGATTAACCATGTGGAATATTTCAGGTCTAGATCATTCATAGGCGAATCCAGGGTAAACAGTTCAGCCATAGCCCCCTCCTAATTGGCCAAAATTGACCGACTGACCAATTTTGTGTTAAAATATGTTTTAAGGTTTTATCCATTTTAATTTAATTGCTTTGCGCCTACACTACACCAGTTTGATCTGAACCCACCATGAAGCCATCTCCGGTTGGGGCATCAGGCCAAGTCCAGTGAACTCCCAAATAATTGTCCCAAGGTTTTGATGATTGAGCTGGGATTCGCTTTATCGAATGAAAGCACCAACCACAAAATTTGGCTGTCATGGGATTCCTCGCGTTAGTGGCTTGGGTTCAGGTGCGAGGCGTTCAATTGGAAAAGTTAAGTCACACAGCGACAGATTGAAGTGTGCTCTTATTTAAAACGTACGGTCATGCGCGTCGAAAGCATAGGACAGGAATGGGAGAATGGATCCCCTAACTCGTCAATCTGTGAGGGCGTCTCCCGAAAAGTTTTGGGAATCGACCTAGGTTTTTATTGTCTCCCTATTACCTACCTACGTTGACCTACGTAAATTTGTTCACGAGCTTCATGGTCATTAGCTTTTTCAAAGACGGTCAGTTTAAAGTTCACGTCCCTCCCGCCATCACTAGTCCAGGGTCCGTAGCCCCCAGTAACAATTCGGTGGCGCTGCCCGTGGGTAAGGTTTGGAACTAACCCCAAGTTTTAAAACATAGTTGTTTACTCTAACAAATGGGGTTATATTGCTCTGGGTAAAGACGCCCCCTTTCCACCGGGAAAGTTGCCCACGGGGCATCTGTCCCCATTCGTTGAGGGGGCATCTTTCCCATCAGTACGCAAACTAGATAAAACATGAAGGGCAAAAATCATACAATTAATACACTCAAGGGAAATGCTCAGTTAATGAGTTAAATATGCCATCATTCGTAATGGGATGTCAAACAAAGCATGCATCCAATATTCTTCGAGATATCTGCAACCTATGTGGGCAATTTGTTCTTAGAAAAGCAGCGAAAAAATAATTACCTACCTGCTTCACGCAAATCACAGGAGGGAACTGAATTTTTTCGCAAGAAACAATCAAAGCTTTGATAAGTTTTGAAGTGCTGCGGCGAGGAGCATGATGATGAGTTGCTAAGATGTTCCCTGGCCTCTCCCCTCGAATCCGGAAATGTAAAAAACACTGAAGATTATATATTCGGTATATAATCTTCAGTGTTTTTTACATTTCCGGATTCGAGGGAGAGGCCAGGGAACATCTTAGGAACGCAACAATCAAAGCCTCTGCTTTCGACCAAGAACAATATTATTTACCAGTGGTGGCCCGGATTGCCAAAAGGGAGGATGGAGCGTCTTACCCGACGGGGCATCTTACCCCACTCTCCCTACTCTAAATCCCGACGGCACAGGAATGCCTTCCGGAGGCGAACCTTTCTCTGGCAACATTCGTTGGAGAACGTCGTTGGGGCAGGTGCTTCTCCCTATTCTCCTGCGAACTATTTAAGAGCTCTGATACTGCTAGAAGAAGACCCTGCTGCATATTTTTTACCCTTTGGATGGCTCACGAAATCGTCCACCA
Source organism: Lepas anatifera (assembly GCA_034440635.1). Lineage (NCBI taxonomy): Eukaryota > Metazoa > Arthropoda > Thecostraca > Lepadidae > Lepas > Lepas anatifera. Next base: position 2,144,572 of record JAOTON010002274.1, read on the forward strand.
GCTTTACACCACGTTCTGTGGGACCGTTCACGACAGTAAGTTCTGGAATACCCTGAAAAAGGGGAAGCTATACCAGTCACCAGCTTCTCAACGGAGCCATTTCACGTCATAATCTTTCAGATTCAGGCGCTCGAATACCAGCCAGCTTTTAGGAATGACAAATCGGCAGAAGCTTGGTACTGAGCCGAGCTCTTGATAGCCTCTGTCGGAAACTTTAGCCTACCCAACTGAAAGGTGAATGGTTTTGCTGTTTAGGCCAGACACTGTGTCACTGCATTTTTACCTCCAGCATTGTGATTCTTATTTGCGAGGTAGATTATAACTTTCTGTTCATAAATAACAGTTGCATTTGCACATTGACTTCAGCGCCTTTACACAATACCGAAGTATTTTTATTGGAAGACCTATCAGGAAACGTTCTTGGATCATCAGACCCGGCTAGTGCTTTGGCTCTGGAAAACATGCCAGCTCTTCTTTCCTTGAAAAGATTATCACGAATTGCGCAAGCTGGTTTACGTGTGGCTGTCAGGAGAGGTTGCCTCTCACAATTGGCTGTTTAGAAGACCCGGAGCCCACCAGCGAGCCACATTCATGGAATATAGGACATTTATGGCACAAAGTGAGTCACTTATTTATGGCTATTACTGAGTCAGATTCCATTCATCATTCAAGAAGATACTTAAAGGCTCCATATAATTTTTGGAGTTTAACAACGCATCAACTGCTCAGGTCATATGGCATCAGAGGCGAGAGGGAAAGAATTAACTTGTGCTAGAGCAGGGCTCCAGATTCTGCCTCTGGGTGGGCTCGAACCCACGACACCCAGCACATACAGAATGCCATTGGCCGAGCCGAGCGCAATCGCTAACCGACTGCGTCACTCAGACCCCGAAAGAATTAGCGGTTTTCTTTGTAAGTGGTTCTAAACTATGTATTTGGGTTCCTCCGTCGCGGATAGTCAGCTTTAGAGCCTTCTATGAGCCTCAAAGCTATCCATAAAATGCAGTGTAGTGCTTTCATTAAGTTAATTTAGAAATTGCGCTGAATGTGCTGAAGTCAATTTGCCATCAGCTGTGGTATCTGTCCACAGAAAGTTATATTCTGTCCCGCTGGTGAGAACCACCATCTTGGAGGTAAGGAGCCGGTCGCACAACAATTGGCCAAAACAGAAAAAACAGTTCACATTTGACTATAGTCAAATGTGAACTGTGTTAAGCTTGCCCGATAGGGCAAGCTTGATTCCGATAGAGGCTATGAAGAGATCGGTGAATGCTCGGTACTAATCCGCAGCCAGCTTGTCACTCCTGACAGCTGGCTGGTATTCGATTGCCTGAATCTGAAATATTCTGACCAGAAATGGCTCCGTTAAGAAGCTAGTGACAGCTGGTGCCGTTAAGAAGCTGGTTATAGCTTCTCCTGTTTCAAGGTATTCCAGAACTTAATGTGGTGAACGATCCCACAGACCGTGGTGTAAAGCTGGTGGAAGATTTCGTGATAGGGTCTTCTTCTAGCAGTATCAGAGTACTTAAATAGTTCGCGAGAGAATTGGGAGAAGCACCTGCCCCAACGACATTCTCCAACGAATGTTACGAGAGAAAGGTTCGCCTCCAGAAGGCATTCCTGTTCTGTCGGGATTTAGACTACTAGGGTGCTGAACCATTTAATTTCAGGTTTTTTTGGAATAACATGCATTTGTATTGTGCTGCAAATACATCTGACAAGTAAATTCCTGCATGTTCAAACCCATCTACCGCTCTTATACGCAGGCACATGCCACGCTGTCTTTACTGGTAGGTTATGCACCCTTTCATCCCAATTTAACAAGGGGGGACTGCAACGCCGGGCGGCCAATTGCGCCGAAAACATGAAATCTTTAACCGTTTTGAGGCGATCTTTCCCGTTGTCGTAGATGCTTGTAATATGGCTCATTGAAATCAGAATTGAATCCATAATGGGAAAAAGTGGGTTCGAGTCTGAAAAGTAAAAAACGTTTTTTTAAACGACCCTAGTGTACTATATTTATAAATGTGCACGAACGCCAACATGTAACTCCCAAAAGAGTTGAGTTTTGAAAATTTTAATATTCGTCATTCTTCACCACCTCCTAACTTCTCACCACTCTTCAAATTACTTTAAAGCCTCACCGTATCTGCTATTGCAGCAAAATTATCGCAAGCTCTTGGGAAAACTGTGCGCCCTGACAGAGGACGTTGGTAGACAGTCGCTGCAAGGTGGCGCTGCGATCGCGTGCAGGTGAATGGCGGCGCCACGGCCCAAGACTGCCGACTGATCGGTCGATGAAGCGACAGCCACAACTCCACAAATATATGCAGCGTAGAAAAGCACCGATGGTGCACTCATTGTGGTGGACACGTGCTTCACTCACTGATCAAACATAGGACGCTCTATTAATAAGCATGCTATCGCTTTTTTTGTGGAGCAATGGCTTTGCTGTGAGCATCTGGGCAGGGGCTCGAGGCCTAAAGCGTTGACGCGTCGGATTATTTAGTTCGGGTAAAAACCTCTGTTTTTCAGGTCGGAAACGACGCGGTGATGTGATGTCATTTGCCTGTTAACCCTCGCCCCGGTGGGGGCGGATGTTTAAAGACCCCCACGGGTTTTTAGACGGCACGGAAAAACGGCGGTGCAAAGCGCCACCGTACATGGCACATCTCATCCTTGATCAATTTCGCAACTTTTTCCAAATTTTTAAGGTTAGGTCATCTCAGGTCAGGTCACTGGTCTAGGTCAAGTGACCTCACCTAAAAAATGTTTAAAGTGGTATAAGTAAGCAAACTGTTAATCTATCGAATTGAAACTTACACCACATAATGGGCCCACCGAGAACTACAAAATACGTCCCGCGATTTTTCATATCGGTGACCTATGGCCAGGTATGGAGTATGATCTCTCCATTGGAAATGCATGGTGAAAACGGAAATTAGCCGCAAAAGTGATCAATTTCTCTATATATTACTTAAAATACCTTCGTATTCTCCAGATCATAGTATCCTGGGCCCTTTTCTAGGTTAATGTTACAGTTTTTGACCCGTGACCTCTGAGAGGTCATTCGGACTACTTGAGCTGATTTTCAGACTTGGGTCAATAACTTTGCAGGAAATGACGATAAAGTTTTTGTTTTGATACCGTTACGTTGGATTGCTATTGTGAGCCAATTGATACGCATATTGACTGTTGTAGGTCAGATGGTGACCTTGAACTGACCTCGGGTCAGGTCATTTTTATGTTTTGACCTAGTGTGTTCACGTAAGACATCATTCGGTTTGCCGTCACGAGAGGAAACGAATGGTGCCTCAACGATTATTCTAACTCAGCTCTGTCAGACGCTAGAGCCCATAAACGCTTCTCTAACATGCCACCTTCTTTGACCTGTCAAGACCTCAATATTGACCTCAGCCAAAAAGTGATCAGTGTAGTTTCTTCATGAATTGTTATGGGCTATACCCCAGACTGTGCATTTTTCGCTATCCCGCAAAAGAGCCGAGTTCGAGGGAGTGTTTGAACCCCCTCCCTCCACCAGGGCGAAATCGGCTCAGAGGCCCAACGGGGCGGGTGTTAATGCACATATGAGTGGCATTACAAGCGGCTCAGCGTGGAAATGAATTCGCTGCCAACTGGCAGCATTGCTTCCAAAGCACACGAGCTGGTCTGTATTTCTGAGTATGGGTCAACTACGTAAGTATTCGAGCTTTGTGGACCTCTTTTAAACTATATTTCGTCCTTCACTTGTATACGTATTTTATAACTGAAGCCCGGAAAATAAACTTATTGGCTGTTAGCCTGAATCCTATTGCTATTATTCAGCAGTCCCAACAGCCAGACACTGAACCGATTAGCAAAGATCAATCGGATGGAAAACGAATGAAGAGCAACGAGCATCAGTAATGGTGACCGCGGGTAGGGAAAACAATCGCGAAACTAATGACTTATCTTTACTTTTAATTCCCGCCTTACCGGCGTTGATTCAGTTTTGAATAGCACATGTCTAATCATGGCTAAAGTTAAAAACAAATACGCGTGGCACTCAGAGAAAGAACGTAGTGATAGTTTGTGTAGTGTAGTGATGGGTCAGCATGGACAGGAAACTTTCAGAAAAAAATTGCTTCAATGTATGTACGATCATGAAAATCAAAGGACTCCCGTTGTGCAATATGTAGGCTTTGAAGATGTATGGAGAATCCATGGATTTACGTTTCGTTTCTATTACATCGAAAGGAATAAATAAGTTAGAATTTCTATCATTTTCATATGGGATGCATTGGTATTCACTTGATATGCGCCAGTTCATAAAATCCAGCCACCAGCAGTAATGCTATATGCAACGAGTGAATCATCCGCGGTAATAAACGCAATACCCATCTATCATGGTGTCAATGTTAGCGGTAAGTCAGCCTTTCCTCTTCAAATGCTCCTAAAACTTTATTTGTGAAAATGAATACCCTTTTCTGCCTTCCACATACTTTTTCTAAAGAGATTGGAATGCAAATGCGTCAAATTCGAAAAGTGAGCCGATTTTCCTAGAGAAAAAGAACCCAGATTAAATTGTCGCCTAATAGTTGTCGCTGCGTCTCGTGTGCTAGCGAAGTATTTCCTAACCAGATATTTTCGTTGTTGAAAATAATTAATCCATCCAGAAGCGTCGCCACGGATTTCATTCCATGTTGGCCATGGGATCAAAGAGGTCTCCTGTCCCTGGCCCTGAGGGGCCCCCTAGCTTTTGGAGCCTCCACTTTGTAGGTCACTTAGGGTGCGTTATTTATAAGTAAGGGGTCTCCTATGTTGGCCATTTAGGGGGCATGCTTTATGATAAAAGGCGCCTCCACGTAGGCCATTTATTGGGCCCAATTAAGGCCCTTCTGGAAAGACTGTTTACGGCACTTTCTTTATAATAAATGACACCGACTATGTGGGCGGTTTTGGGAACCTCCTTTTTAAGTAAAAGGGTCTCTTGGGTAGGCTGTTATGGGGCCTCCTTTATAGCTAATGGGGCCTCCTGCACAGACCAATTAGGAGGCCTCTTATAAGCAGGGAGACTAGGCTCTATGGTCTATTCAAGACTATAAATATCAAAGGGGGCCCTCCTGAGTCAGGTGGAGAGCCTCCAAAAAAAGCATTGGGAGCCATGGCCCCCATGCTCTCACAGCGGCGACGACCCTGATCCCACCACTGCCTGGGGGAGTCAGATTGGCCCCCTAGGTCTTTTGTGAATTATTCTGAGCCGATTTAAGTGACACCTGCTTCGCTTTTCATACTTGTAAGCCGATCAATTTTGAAACTTATGAAAAAACTGACATCAGGTCGGGTCAAGTCAACGAGTTATGACGTCATTTCCAAACCCATGTAAAGCGATTCGGTTCTTCTGAAATGAGGCTGAAAAAACAGGTTGTAGTTCGGCTTCTTATAGAGCTAGATCGTAGGAGGGTGTATAGCTAGAGTATTTAGAAGGGTGTATTGTTCAGTGTTTATAATTTACATGTTATCCCTATTACGGCATGTTTTGACCTCTAGTGACCTTAAATGTGACCTGCCAAAAATAGTTCAAAAATTTTCGATGGAGAAGTGGATGGGCTATCCAACCCCGTTTACCGTTTTTCGCTACCTAGCGCGGTTTTCGAGATCTTAGGGGGGGACGGGTACCCGCCTCCCCCCGTCAAGGCGAAGGTGGCTCAGACCCCCATCAATGCGCGTGTTAACGCTCCTTATATTTTCTTCTTACCATCTCCAGAAATATATTGAATCACTTTTTGTTTATGTCTATATGTCTCTGTTTCAAACACCGCTGTGAAATATCTATGATGTATTATGCGTGTCTTATATATGCAATATGTTGTTGTTGTTGTTGTCCCCTATACATGTTATGGATGCAAATGAAACTTTGAAACTACCTGCAGGGCTGGTGTATGAGTTTCTATCTCAGAATATGGAGTGCCCAGTCATCTCTTATTTTTCATATTAGGCAGTGTAGCATAGTTCAATGTATTTAGGAGGGTGTATTGTTCAATGTTTATTATACAATGTCTCTCTTAACTCATCTGGCTCTCTTACTACAACTGGCTCTCTTAAGAGTGTCCTCTATTATGTTGCCTATAATTTTTGGGTTTCACCATAAAATTTCAGATGCCGTGATATGACGTCTGAAAGGTGAAATGCGCTAAAACATCGGAAATGTTATTAATTCCAAGTTACGTTTAGTGCCTTTTCGCCATCCAGCATGGAGCACAGCAGCACGTGCTTCCCTCTCCTGGTACATGATTTGGCTTTACTTCGGCAGTGCGCTCATTAGTTCACACTCTCTATAATTAGTCCGACGGTTGGTTTAGTTTTATGTACCTACGCCTTACTTCTCTCCTTCCCTCGCTTACCCTCGGGCCGGACCCCACTCCTTTTCGCTCAGCAGAAACCCATCTCGTGACTACTGACTTCAGCGAACTCGACTACCGGCGAGCCAGTGTTAGTTCTGCCGCTGTCTCGCCTGTACCAAATAGTATCATATGGTGGTGCAGATAATAAAGCTAATGTAGGGAAAAAGATGGCTAACAATGGTTAAAAAGATCATGTTGATATATCTCGTAGCTTACGGTTTATGATCCATCATTCTCATGGATACATTTCCGCTGAATTTCTCGTTATACAAGTGAACGCGCCTCCACCAATCAGCAGCCGCCACCTGCTGGATGCCGATTGCCTGCGGGGCACAGAGGTTAGAGGTCACGGGCGCCGAGGTTTGGGCGCCACTGACGCCGAGTTCAAGCCTTGGTGGGGAGGGGTCGCCTGGCGGATTATAAAACGTACGTGTGTGGTGTTTGGAATGGTGGTCGTTCTGCCTGCGGTTGGACTGAAGGAGGTGGACAGATGTAGGAGGCATTATGTGCACATGGGTCGATGTATGGGTTAGGTGTTTGTGTGCAGTGTGCGGTGTCGACTTTAAAACACTTTAAAACTTTAATCACTTAAAAACATGCGTATGAGTTCGTTAAATGGGTTGTGTTTGTGAACACGCGTGGCGAGTAAAATAGCAGGTACCGATTTCGAATCCTTAGTATTTTCCAACATCAGGGTAAATGATGCAGCTTTTTATCGTTTTTTGCCTTAACAAACAATTATTGGCAATACCACACACGACAAATGTGACATGCACGACTAGCTAACTTTTCATGTGGGTGCAACATTAGAAGCTTAATCTGATAAAAAGGTTATTTAAGGCGGAAGGATAAGTAGCTCTGACCGTTCAGACAATGAGTGTCCAAGGCAAATCACATGATGCGTGAGGCCATTGACTGAGTAGGTAAGCATATTTTAATTAAATTAACATAACCGTATTCATTTAGCATGGGCCAATTCAGAGGGAATAAACTACAGGGCGCGTGTGTTAACTTGCTCCTATGATATACATCTTCTTAATCGCGAGGTTCCAAATCCACAGCCTAAACAACTATTTAGACGAGTCCAGGGCAATTTTTGCATTGTGCTCTACAGCAATTTGCAATGCGTGCGCCAGCTTATCAGCCCAGCTCCAATGCATTCCAACTCTTGCCACTGGGATGCGAACGGATTCACTTAAACACCGTCCCCGGGCTCCCCAGCCCGACCTTCCCCCAAATATGCTCCGGCTTCTGATTCGCTTTTAGTGGCTGAAAACAGATTTTTGCTAGTGCTAGTGCCAGTGAAAATATATGAAGCAGAAGGACTACAGAGATGTGGATTCACGCGATGTTTAAATAGTCAACGGCTCAAATAGTCCACATTTTAATGCGACCTAAAGAACAAAGACCCATAGCCAGAACGTCCCAATGAATAACTATCTAAATTTCCAATGATCAAATAGTTCACAAAGTGAGAAATCAACAGATCAAAAGTACCTAAGACATAATGTGCACATGTCAGAAGACCAGAAATACTGCAGTAGAGGAAGAATGAAAAATTTAAAGACTCCCCGACAGTTGAAGATCTTCCCCAACAATGTTGGCACGTTCGCACGGTTCCTATAGATACGGTTCGGACATGACAGCCAGCTGACTGCCTGATGTGGCAGCATGTTGAGGATATGGTAGTATTTTGAAGGGTTTTGTTCAAGATACCTTTGGTTCTGGTAGCATGAGGTAGAATACAGCGTTCTGATTGGTTGAGCGAAACGTTGGAAACATAATTCTGAAGGAATTAGCATGAAATTCATCGTGGATTTTCCTTGTTATAAAAACGCTTCAGGGACTAAAAACTGCACCCAGAAGATTGCCTGATCAATTTTACATACTAAAAATAAAAATGTGCCCTTAAGCAACACTTAAATTTTCCCACTTAGGTCATCGATATCAAAAATACCGGAACATATTTTAGAGAACTCGGTGGGCCCATTATGTGATATGAGTTTCAATAAGATAAGTTCACCCTGTTCCGACTTATGCTATCTTAAACTTTTTTTTGGTCTCAGGTCACTGGACCTGTACTGGTGATCTGACCTGAGATGACTTAACCTTAGAATTTTTACATAAGTTGTAAAAATGATGAGAAAAAAGATATGCCAAGTATGGCGGCGCTACGCGCCACCGTTTTTCTGCTATCTCCGAAAAACCCGAGGGTGGGGGCGGGTACCCGCCCCCCAGTCAATGCACGTGTTAAAGGGAACCCCTTTGGAGGGAATTCCCTTTAAAGAGAATCCCTTTAAGGAGAATGTGGCACATTGGTTGAATCCTGAAATTTAGAGTAATTAGGGGAACTTCTAGCCAAAAATCACATTCCCTAAAGGGATTCCCTTTAAATGGAATCCATTTAAAGGGAATGCGGCATCTTGTTTGAATCCTGAAATTTAGTGTAATTAGGGGAACTTTTAGCCGAAAATCACGGAGACGTCCATTGTTTCTCTGAAAAATGTACAATAGGCTCAATATTTTGATTTTTAAAATGCTCCTCTAGGGGAAATAAATAAATATCTGCCTGTGGATGATGTCATGATCTGGTAACCACTACGATATTCAATAGGCTTCAAGGGCTTCGATTGGCTGATACTCACCGTGACGTCAACATATGTCGTCACACCAACATGGCTGTCAACTGTGGCCTGCTGCTTAGGGTACATGATGGGTACATTTCAGGTAGTTTTTAGCTTTTTTCTTCGGAAAGTTTGAGTTTCAAGACAAATGATATATATAGAGTACCGTAAATACTTTGAGTGTTCGGTCCGGCGTATGAACATTTGGAGTGTGACATTACTGTGAGCGGATTTGTCCGTGCGTTTTGTTCGCAAGCGCGGGAGTGGTGTTTGTATTCTCTCTCGAGGCAGGACGGCAGAAACCTAGCACTATAGTCAATTTGGAAGTTTAAAACTACACGTCCCAGTGTGTACATTCTGTGATTGTATTGTGTGTGAAAAGCAAGCAAAAAGGTGTCGTTTAAGTATCGCACCATAATGGTGTGGATTTAGTCACTTCGTTGCATGATAAAAAAGTACGTTTGAATATGTCGTTTACACTCGTATGGGGTGTAAATTTAGCAATTTAATGGCGTAAAAAACAGAAAGAAAAAGGTGTCGCATAGGTACTTTTTTGCAAAATCTGATATATGTAAACTGTGGCATGTGATAAAAACGGTGTCGTTGAGGTACTTTTTGTGGAGAACATGGTTAAGCCCGTACATTTAGTAAAAAAGTAATCCTTAATGTTCCATGACCCTACTCTTAAAAGTTGTGAAGTACCTACCCGGGCCGTTTTTTTATTTTTTTTTTTTTATATATATATATATATAGTAGTCTTATCGTGTAAAATACGGAACTTCAATGGTGTGCAAAAAGCAAGTTTTATCGTGTAAATTATCAGGATAAAAGGTTGTCTCTTGAAAAAGTACTTTTGAATTAGACCCTTGCCTTACTTAGTTTTTTGTCTGGAGATATATTCAATCTAGCCCAAATTAATTAAAATTGACAAATTCCTGGTACCACACCCTAAACACTCTTCCCAAGACCTGAAGATACTTAACATGACGGAAATGTTGCTGCCAAGTTCGAATTATCAAGATATATACATAAATATCAGGGCGAACATTCTGAAAAAAATTATTGCAAGACTGTGAGTGATCTCCAATCCTTTCGGGCAATGTCCGTTAATTATTTGTTATCATTCCGATGACATATTTCTGTGAAGTGGACCTTTGGAACATAAAGGCAAGTGCTACTGTTCCACGATAAATTTAACAAACATGGAAACATGGACGAGGAACCACCGGAACCTGAAAATATATTTATATCGGTTAGTATTGCTGGCAACAATGCCAATGACTCAGAGATTTTTTAAGTAAAAAGAGAAAAACAATAATGCATTATCTTGTTATTGCATTTTGATGGGATTACCGATGTTCTAGGGATAGTATGCAAAGAGACATAATAACACAGGGGCAACAACAGCATAAAGTAATTACACCGTTTTGTATCGGTATTTATTTTTTAAGCTGGGTTCTTTTCATCGTCTGAATGTCGGTCGGGAAGGGGCTTTCATGCCGGGAGGTCTTGGAACTACCGATATTGAACTTTTTGTTGTGAGAGTAAGGTATAAGGTTAGGGTGTATATTTTTTCGAAAAATATATTGTAACGATCATAGCTATCGGGACGGAAACATTGTCGTCTCTCCACTTTTGAGCCAATAGCCTAGCCAATGTTCCCGGCACAATGCTAACACTAATTAAAGACAGCGTACTCACCGTGGCCCAATTACCATGTTGAGATTTCTAGTGCAGGGGTATGTGCAGCCCGAGAAGCTTGCTGTCCGTGATTGCACTACCAACCGATCTTCAAAGTGAGCTGCTGCACCAAGATGAATGACAACTTCGGACGGCGCGCTAGTGGTAGCCAAATACCCCCACCGGGGAATCTCTTGCCACCGAGATACTCTGAAATGTATGACATCACATCGTGGGCAGACCTGCGGTAAGATTTCCGAACGTTTAACTGCAGGTTTTCAGAAATGGACTCGAGTCTGTCTTTACAGGGCAAATGCACTGGAAATTCGACACTTGGCAGTGATGTAGTCTGGAGCTTGAAGCCCTGCGATGACGGCTGCTCATCCAGTCGACGAGACGGGGGGACGTACTGGATCCTGCGAGGTCGGTAAAACCGGCATTCACTGTTCACTAACTTCCCACTGCCACAGTATGTGCAACACTACATGCAGCCTTCTCACGTTTGATTGTTTCATGCATCACTTCCACATCCTTCATGGCGATCAAGATAACCCTTATCCATTGAGGCAGCGCAGCCAGAAACACTTTACAACACCGCACAACAGCGCCGTGGTACTCCGTCCCAACGCAGCCTTTTCCCATGCTGCAGGTCGGCCGCCAGCCTCCACTCTTGCTGACCCCATTCGTCACGCATCTGAACAGCATGCGGCCGCAGCCTCCCCAGCTTCCGCCGCCCCGCAAATCCTTCGGCGCGGTCGCCGTCGCCGGATACGACAGCACCTGACTGAGGCTGCTCTGGTTGGCGCGCTGTGTTGCGACGGCGCACCGGCAGCACAGGTGACCGCGGGGGCGCCGACACCGACGCCGCGGCCCATCGCCACATGCCACTACACGACGCCGACGATATGGCGCATGAATGGGAGGTGGTCGACGGCGGCCGCCGACGCGCCAGCGTGGGCGGCGGCGTCGCTGCATCTCACGTGCGTGCGTGCGGAGGGCAGTGTCAGTGAACCGCCTGGTCTGCAGCGGCGACGCAGCGCGGCAGGCAGCTGCGACGCAAAAGCCGTGCTCAGGTGGGCTGCGCTGTGCGCCGGGCAGGCGTTCGCCGCCACGGCGACAGCCTCGGGTCAGAACGCCGACCCCCGCTGCCTCTCCTCGGCGGAAGCAGATTACCTCAATGAAATCGCGTGGTGGGAGCAACACGTCCGCCCTCGCTCCAAATGTCAATCTGGTACACGTCGATGGCTTCACGTTAAAAGTGGAAGGTCGAAGTTCTTCTCTTTGATGAAAACACCCCATCGGCATTTGTGTGTCCAATATCGCACAGGGGCATTGTTGGACTTCATGCCAAACATAAACTGTGCATTTATGACAAAATTCGTTTAGTCGAGGTATGGATGGAAATGATAACCAAATGAATAGCCATGATGTTAAAAAACGCTTTTTAGAAATTAAAAAAAGTGTTCCCCGAAATTTGTTTCACTAGCCATAAAATTCAATAGATATTCGGACCTCCTTCCGAATATCCCTCCTGCCTCCACTAAAATGAAATTTGAAAATCTGCTGGATTTTACTTGTATATACCATATATATATATATATATATATATATATATATATATATATATATATATATATATATATATATATATTACAGATTATACACGTATGGAAACCATATGCAATTTCTTCTGTTTGCAAAGTGTGATTGTAAAAAGAACACCTTGGTGTAATTGCATTTAGGCTGCAGTGGTCTTAGGGACAATCTTTATTGGCAATAATGAATGTGGCCTTATTTCTGCGGAAAATGGCCAATGAGCCTAATTTCATTTCCCTCTGTTAGACGTAAGAAATCCCCAAACTACGTGACATCAAATTGGCGTACCATTTAGCAATACTTCTTTAGCAATACTTTGTGTTGGTTGATCCTCTTTGAGGAATAAAAATTAGGCGCGTTTAGCTAAGATGTCTTTCATATTTCTGTTAACTATTAACTTGACAAATAATCGATATCGCAATATTATTCATCTTTTGACCGTTTTCTTCAATCATTCGCAGACACAGGGGCGAGGCATTCTGGTCATGCCCCCCCCCACCAAAGCGCTGGAAGGAGAGGGGCCAAACTATCTTTTGTCCCCCAAAGGCCGGATGAATTTGTGAAAAAATGCGTTTACACTAGGTCTGTCGAGCAATAAAATATTCGCTCCCACCCCCCTCTCTCCCAAGAGAGCGATCATGTACTTGGAGAGGTAGGTTATACTAGGTCTGTCGAGCACCCAAATCGCACGTCCCACCCCTCCCCCTAGGAGGAGCGGCAAACATGGGTTTGCCCCCCCTAAAAAAACCAGATCTGCGTCCGCCCCTGTCGTCATTACATTAATGAATACAAGTAGGTTATTTGTATACTTATTGATGACTAAAAGAGGCTGTTATTAGTAACCGAAGTGACAATTATCGATTTCGACTATTCTTCTTGACATATTAGAACATGTCTCATGTATCAAACCAGCCATTACGGAAGTTATACACACTTATAGTCAACAGTATCAAATTCATGTTTAGCACGTAGGTTTGAAAGAGGTTCAAGCAAGATATATTTTTCCGCACCGTAGGCCTGAAAATTAACCCGCGCCCCACCGGGGGTCTAGCGCCACCTTCGCCTCACCGGGGGCCATCGATGCCCCCCTTAAACTCCGAAAATATGGGCGTTAGCGCAAATCTGCAAAGTGCAATAGAAAGCTCGCGTGATTTCAGTAAGAAATTACCCTCCCCGGTGGGGCGAGGGTTAGTTATTTTCTTAAGTTCAACTTATATCATGTGACCACCCGGGGAGGAGAGGTCGGTACGAGGTGAATTTTTATCAGTTTTCTCCTCGAACGGTAAGTTCTGGGGCATGTGATATTTCGACCAAAAAGTTTCTCGGCATACTCGTTCTGTATTACATGGCTATCTTAGTTCAAATCCTGATATGGAGGCGTCACATTACCTTTAAGGGATTTTTGGTTAAAAAATAACGAATTACACCAAATTCTCCCTTTCTCTAATTTTGTTTCGTCTGGTGGGATCAGAACACTGAAAAGAGAGGGTTGATTTTCATTTTGTTGAATATTTCTGTATAAGACCAAAAGTTGCTCCAAACTTCAGAAACATCAAATGTTTTGTATCCGTTTCGATACCGGGTTTACCCAGAGGGCCTCAATACATTCCACGAAGACCTTCCACTACGCGTATATATATATATATATATATATATATATATATATATATATGCACTGGGTATTAAATATGTGATAGCTGTGCCGCGGAAAGATTCTTAGATAAGGATTCAGTTCTCGTATCAGTTTTCGGTAGACGACATCTGTATAGATGTGAACAATAATAATGACTGGGAAAACTTGAGAAAGGCATTTACTGATAGCTCGTGTCCTAATACGCGCATTGACGGGGGTGGGTACCCCCATCGGTTTTTTCGGAGATAGCATAAAAAATCACATAGTAAAAATATCACATAGTGGGCCCACCGAGTTCTCTAAAATATTTCCCGGTATTTTTTTATATCGATGACCTAAGGTCAGGTACGAGCCATGACCTCTCCATTAGACATACATGGAAAAAATGGTTTTAACTGAATAACTTAGTAACGGATGGTGATAGAGCGTTTATTTTAATTTACTTAAATTTTCCTTGTTATTGCGCTTCTAATGACATGAATTTTACCTAATTTGACCTTGACGTAACTGCAAGGCAGGTCAAATCCTTGATTTGACCTAGCAAGGTCATATTATATATCATTCGATTCGGCTTGCTGCGGGGATTCATACAGTTCCAATTGTTTTGCTCTATATTTACTTGTTCATATGTTATGACTGGAAACTTTGATTTACATCTTATCCCTATGACGGCATGTTTTGACCTCTAGTGACCTTAAATGTAACCTGACAAAAAATGGTTTAAATATTTTCGGTGGAGAAGTGGACGGTAAACCCAACGCCGTTTATTGTTTTTCGCTACCTAGCGTGGTTCTCGAGATCTTAGGGGGCGGGTACCCGACCCCGTCAAAGCGAAGGTGGCTCAGACCCCCGTCAATGCGCGTGTTAACTTCACCACAGAGCTAAATGTGAACAATAAGCTACCCTTTCTAGACGTTATGATAGATGGCAATGTTGAAACATTCGTAACTGACGTGTACCGGAAACCGACAGACGGAGGCCGATGCATGAATGGGGCCGGGGATTGCACTGATAACTACAAGAGGGGTGTGATTAGAGCTTATGTTCGCAGAGCACTCAAGGACTGCTCAACCTGGCTTCTGTTGCACCGTGGATTAGGCAGGGATAGGGAAAATAATTGTCAACAATGGCTATAGCAACCGAATATTCGATTCCGTCGTGAAAAAAGTATGCTCAGTCATAGAGAAGAGCAATACATCGTTCCTAAAGCCATTTACCTGTGTTACAGAAGCTCACTCACACCAGCCTGGAAACAGGATAAGAAAACCATCAAAAACATAATACAAAAAACACGACAACAACAGATCCCAGCAACAGGCTCATGCTAAAAATACACTACAAAAGTTGCAAAACAATTAATCTGACCATGAACAACAATATCTTCCAGAAATCTTCACCACTCAAGCAGACCAATGCAGTGTATAAGTTCCAATGTAAAACCGGGGACTGTGCAACCCGTAAGATATGCTACATTGGTCTCACCACCACAACACTAAGCAGACGCCTCACGATACACCTTCAAAAAGATCTCCAAAGCGGCATATGAAAGAACACCATGACACAGACATCGCACGAAAAAGTCCTATAGAAAACACAACAGTTCTCACACAGTACAACAATAATTTCAGACTGCAAACACTAGAAACACTATTCATTAGGGACACATCGCCTGTAATCAACATGCGTACCAAACAGCTCACACAGCTCCCGCTCTATGATAGAAGTATCCTGTTTTAGCATGTTTACTTGTGTGCTTTTGTGGTAGGTGTTGTGTTGACTTGCCTTTAGTATACTGAGACTGTGCATTTTGTGGCAACGAAGTACAATATTATGTGTATGCTCGCTGTTGAGATTAAAAAAACAAGACTGCAATTTGAAGTGTTACCTAGTGTTAATGCCACACTGCATGTGATCATGCTTAAAGTTGGCGAAATATTATATTTTATGACTCTTAACACATATCCTTTGCCTCTGTTCTGCATAACCACCCCGAAAACAACCGAAAACTGATAAGAGAACTTGCATTCATATCTAAGAAACTTCCGCGGCACAGCAATCAATCATATTTAATACCCAGTGTATTAAAGAGAACCCACTCCCGAAATATACCAGTATATATATATATATATATATATATATATATATATATATATATATATAGGCGCTTGCAATCCTGCCCCCACAGCGATCGCAAGCGCCGTCCAGAACCTGTAGACTACATAGGCGCCACAACAACAACGCTATCTCGCCGCATGACCATGCACCTCCAGGGTGGACACGCTCCGTACCAGCACATGATGGACCAACACAAACACCAAATATCTAGGCAAGACTTAGAGGATAATGTGGCAGTCCTAGACTCAAACCCCAGCCAGCAAAAGCTTTTGATCCTGGAAGCTCTCTGGGTAAACCAACCAGTGATCAAAAACAGCTGAAGCTTACTGCTGAGACACACCGTTTCGGCAGCGCCTTCTAATGCTGTAGTCCGCATGATGTCTCGTAGTTTCACTTTAAGTTATTCATCTTCATTCACTCCTTCATTCATTGTGTTTTTTTGTATTTAGCTGTCATTATGAATTGTGTATGAATTTGATCGTAACCTTACATGGTATTTTAATTTTTGCGATACCGTTGGTCTAATTTCTATATTCGCGAAAGAGATTTAACCCATAAACTTAAACATATTTCTTCTCTCTCCAGCCTAGTTAACTTCAGCTTGTTGAAAGTGTCCCATAACCATTTGCAGTGTTTTTAGTGAATAATTAAAAAAGCTTGGATTCTTTGTAATGTGGACAGTATTCGAACGACATACGGTTAGTTTTCATGTTTTGTGTAATTGTATTTCTGATGATGAAAGTCGAATCTTTCGAAACATGTCAAACAATTCCACATACGGGTGTTTTATTCATAAACTTTCCATCAATAGTAAGCGACTAATCAGAAAACTTAAAAAAACGAAA
This sequence comes from Lepas anatifera, assembly GCA_034440635.1. NCBI lineage: Eukaryota > Metazoa > Arthropoda > Thecostraca > Lepadidae > Lepas > Lepas anatifera. The sequence goes on from JAOTON010002274.1 coordinate 2,161,448, forward strand.
AAACAGACGATAAAAGCATCATATGCTCGAGCATTCAACCATCAATGTTTGATTGAAAACCCGTTGCCAAAGTATATATATATATATATATATATATATATATATATATATATATATATATATATATATATATATATATATTATTGCAATGCGACGTTTCCATGCTATCACAGCATCATCCTCAGGCTATTTATATCAAATACATTATAGGCATAAAATTAAAACACTTCTTATAGTCAGTAAAATTATAAATTAGTATTTTCACCTATTCATTTTTATGAGTGCGGTTGATTCGATGACTGAACATTATTGGAAAGGAAAATATAAGACACGTCTGAATAAAACTAGCGTGAAATTAATCCTATCTAACCTCCAAGTTGCAACTTCAAATGCAAACAAATTATCGTTTAATTACAACGACAAAATGCCCTAAGCCTCACAACCCAGAAGCATACAAAATCGCACTTAAGTATTATACATCGTAATAATCCCCTTGTGGTCCATCTGGTTGTTAAGGCTCGGCATCTTCTGGTGGATGTATGCGGCTTCCAGAATTCTGAGGCGTCGATAGTTGTTTTCTCGTGCGAGGATGGTCGTGTTTTCTACTAACTCCTTTCTGGTGACTTTTGTTCTGTGTTCATTCTTCGCGTGTAGGGCAGGTCCACCAGTTTGCAGGTGCATTGTTAGCCGGCGAGATAGAGTTGTGGTAGTGTGACCCACGTAGCAGGCTGTGGTCTGGAGCTTACAATCTCCTATAGTACATTTGTATTGGTAGACCACGTTTGTTTGCTGGAGGTCATCTTCTTTTCTTTCGTTGTTTCTCATGATGAGCTGAGAAGTCGTAGGTGATTGGTAGTATATGAGGGTTTTGATCTTGTTCCCTGGCTTAGGTTTGACATTTCGATGGATTATGTTCTTAATAATCTTCTCATCTTGTTTGTATGATGTCTTCATTTGGTTTTTGTAGTATATTTTCAGTGTGGTTGTCGTGTCAGGCTCTGTGGCTTCTTCCTCGTTCCCTCTTCCTCCTTTCTCCTCCTCTTCTTCTTTCCTCTTCTCTCTTTCTCCTTTCTCCATGAACTTGTCGAGCGTAACCCGGATTTCTTCATCAATCTCCTGACAGGAGTAGTTGTTGTTTACCAGCATCTGCTTTACGTATTGTAGTTCGTGGTCGATCGATTCCCATGTGCTGCAGGTATTGATGGCTCTGATGATGTACGTACGCACCACTCCTCGCTTTTACCTGTCAGGACACTCGCTGAGCGCGTTGAGGTATCTGCCATTGTTGGTGGGCTTACGGTAGACTGAGATGATGTGCTTGGTACCATCAACACCCACATCCACATCGAGGAAGTGAAGTCTTCGGTTTTCCTCAAGTTCGTATGTGAACTTGAGGACTTAAGGAATCCTCACTCCTGAATTACGCGAAGCAGCCAAAACACTGCGGGAAGATAAGGATATCATAGTGCGAAAAGCAGACAAGTCATCAAGCTACGTTGTTTTGGACCGTTCAGCAGATTTGGCTAAACTTGATACTATCTTGAGCGACAAGAAGAAGTTTACACGCATTACGTGAAATCCAACCGATGAACTAAAAAAGAAGTTTAACAAGCTGATAAGCACTGCAAACGCCGCAGTCGACGGTGTACATATATGTATATGTCGACGGTGTGCCAATATATATATATATATATATATATATATATATATATATATATATATATATATATATATATATATATATATATATATTGGCACTGACCGTTGAATAATAAGGCACTTTTTCCTTTTGCGATCTTCTTGTTGGTATTTTCGATCGACCAAATTATCTTTTTGTTTTCGTGTTTAGGTCAAATATAAGATTTCCTAGGGGCATTTGTGGTGGATATGGCCAGATTAGAGTATCCAAAAAACTATCCAAGCTATACGGCGGTCAAATAACACTCCCAGAGAATAGAACAGCTTATGTTAACCTCTCGTCCATCGAAATAACTGACGCCCAAGCTGAGCTTCTTGAACTTGGAATTAACTGTCATTTTCAAGCCAATTATGATTGTATTGAGAAAAAGGCAGAGCTTGAAATACTTCATCAAGATATACAAAAGCTACAAAAGGAAAACAAAGTAAAAGTGAATCCAAACCTTAATGACCAACTCACCGGGGAAAGTTCTAAGAAAACAGGGACATTTTCAAGCAAACTAATCAATAAGAGACTTCGAGATGCCGCCAAGCAGCTTCGTGAAGATGAACGTATCATCATAGGCCGAGCAGGTAAGTCGTCCGTGTATGTTATTATGGATAGGGAGGAGTATATGTGTAAAATGAATGCTATCTCAGTGACACTCAAAAGTTTGAAGAGATCAAGAGACCCTACCAATACGTTGAAGGCAAAAGTGAACCGTTTGATAAACTCCCTAACGCAGTCGTAGGTGGAGTGCATTTTGGTACAATAGTAGGAGAGTATGCACCTGGTTACGCATATGGTAATGTGAAAACTCATAAGAACGATAACCCACTGAGACCAATCATATCCCAGACGCCCACCCTATGCTATAAACTGGCAAAACGTCTCAATGATTTACTTAAGCCCTTCATTCCAGCTAAGTACAATCTTAACATCAGTTGACCGCCCGAAGCGGTACCGGACGGACGTGTCCGCGGGTCGCTCCTGACAGCGGTGACCTGACCCGGCGCACTATATGTGCAGCCTATCTACCGGGACTCTGCCGTGTTGTGGGGTGTCGGTAGGGCCTGGATAGCGTCCTGTCTGTGGTTTAATTTGACGACGAGTGTTGTAAACGCCTGAAAAGTGACCTCTAAATGAATAACCGAAAAGGCCGCGGACGTGGTTCCCAAACGTCCCAGCAGCAGCGTGCACCGACTCAGCAGCAGCGCCCGTCCACGCCACGGCGGCCCCGGACGGGACAAGGTCACGCCAGCGGAGGCGAGGCCAGGGGCGGACCCAGTTCAAGTGTGGGGACACAAAGTTTCCAACAGTCATCAGTGCGAGAAATGATTAGCCGTTTGGATTCTGCAAGGCAGCCAGCTTCTCGCAGTGGGAGTCCCAGCAAGAGACCACGTCACTTCAGGGAGCCGTCCACCGCCTCTGACCACTCGGACCGGCCTGACCAGCTGTCTGGCAGCTCTCGGTCTTTAACAGAGGCCACCCTTCTCTCTGCCCTCCAGAGAATGACAGACCAAAATCAAGGCCGACATGGCCAAGGAATTTGGGGTGCTGAAGGAGGATATGCAGAGGCTGCACGGCCGTGTGTACGAACTGGAGCAGCACGTGGAACAACGGAACGTCTTTATAGACGAGCTGGAACGGCGTATCGGTCAGAAGGATGAGCGCATCTTCTCTCTCGAACAGCAGCTAGACGACCTCATCTTTGAGCAGCGAAGACCAGACCTGATATTGTCTGGTGACGCCGTCCCACCTGCTCCTGTCCAGCACTGGACGGAGGACGTCGCCGACACGGCGGTGAAGCTGCTCAACGAGTGCCTTCCGGACGTTTCAGTGTCCCGGGAACACATTCAAGAAGCGACACGTACCAACAAGAGGAAAAACATCGTGTGCCGCTTCAAGAGTTTTTCAAGGGACTCGGCACGGGATCGCCTTTACGAGGAGCGTTTCACTCCAAACCACCTATGAACGCAGAGGGCACCGAGAAGAAGAGGCTATTCATTAGCGAAAACCTTACACCGTACAGACAGAACATCTACCAAGCACTCCGCAGGGAGAAGAAAGAAAATCGACTTTACACGGTGTTCAGTAAGCATGGAGAGGTGTACTGCAAGAAAGTGAGACATGGACAAAAGATCAGAGTGTCAGATATGTGTAAAATATCGGCAGTGCTGCGTGACGAGTATTAAAGGTTATTGCGTGTTACGATGTGCATAAATCCTGTTTTCTGGAACAAGGTGCATTTTCAAGGGACAACATTGGTAAGTGTTTACGTACTGTTGCATCGTTGCCATATTTTGAACAAATGTGTATTTCTTGGTTATGCAAGATAGATATTTTCTCTGTCGACTCACATTGTTTTTGTTTTTTTTTTGCTGCCTGCTCTAGGCTTTTGTGGTGTTTTCCGCCGTATTGGGACATTCTTTTCAGTAGCCACTTTATCATGGTCACATAATTTGCGGTTTGGCTGCGTCTCTGGGCGCCCCACTGGTCAGGAAAATTTGTTTGTTAATTTGTATACCAGTAGCCTTGACACTTCATAGTGTATTGATATATATTGCCATTGGTTTTCTCTTTTAAATGACCGGGCTTAAAATAATATCAGTCAACTGTAGAGGGTTGGCTGGATTTTTAAAAGCGTAAATATGTTTTCAGTCATTTGCAAAAGTTTAAGGCAGATTTAATCTGTCTTCAAGATATTCACGTAAAAAAAGGAAATGAAGCTTTGTTCAGAAATGCTTGGGGCCGACGAGCGATTATTGCTGCATATACAAATAACTCTAGAGGAGTAGCAATATTAACTGGCAAAAACCAGCCTGTGGACTTAGCTGAACTCGAAAGTGACGTAGACGGCAATTATATTATTTGCAAAGCCAGGGTTGCTGATTTAGAATTCCTTTTGGTGACAATTTATGGACCAAATGACGACACACCTGATTTCTATGCCAGGTTGAGTACTAAGTTTTTAGAGATGAACAAAGATATAGCCCCAATCATAGTAGTTGGTGATTAAAATTTAGTCCTCGATTGGGAAAAAGATACACGAAACTATGTCAGGCAAAATAATCCTCGAGCTACGCGAGAAATCCATAAGCTGATGCAAAGGCATGAACTAATTGATATATACAGGGAACAAAATCCGGCACAACAAAGATTTACGTGGAGGCGAAATGAGCTTAACGTAAGACAAGCTCGGCTTGATTTTTTCTCGTGTCATCTAGTCTGTCATCCTGCGTTAAGGACTGTACGATCATCCCAGGTTACCGGACAGATCACTCCTTAATTTCTCTGAAGATTGAACTTAATAGTCAAACAAAAGGCAACGGATGGTACAAATTCAACGTGTCACTTCTAAAAGACAAATCATATGCTGACAAAATTAATTTGGTTTTCTTAGAAGTAATTGATCGGTATGCTGCACCGATTTACGTGAGCTCTTTCAAACATAATTTTGAGAATTTTCATCAAATTCATATCACAATCCCTGATGGGCTTTTTTGGGAAGCATTGATACTTCAGCTAAGGACAGAGACAATCACATTTAGCATAAAAAAATCAAAGCGGACTAAAGAGCGTGAACAAATTTTATGGAGGGAAACAGAATTTCTTGAAGAAAATGAAAGGCTTCCCTATGATACAAACCTTCAAAACAGAATTCAACAAGCAAAAGAAGAATACGAGGATATTAGGCACGCTAAGCTTGCTGGCTCTATCATAAGATCACGGTACCGCTGGCAGGAACAAGGAGAAAGACCAACATCATATTTCTGTAATTTAGAAAAACGGCATATTTTTCTAGAACAATGAGTTCACTCAAAACTAGGAATGAGACGTTGTTCTGTCAAAAGGAGATAATGAACGCATTTGTTGAACACTTAACCGCTTATTTACCAAGGGTGAGGAGACAGACCCACAAGAAACAATGGACTATTTAGAGCAAACAGATTTTTCCAGACTCACCCGAAATCAGAGTAATTTGACGACGGAGCCAGTTAAAGTTGAATAACTCTGGGCCAGCTTAACACGCGCATTGACGGGAATCTGAGCCACCTTCGCATTGACGGGGGGCGAGTACCCGCCCCCCTAAGATCTCGAAAACCACGGTAGGTAGCGAAAAACGATAAATGGCGTTGGGCTGCCCATCCACTTCTCCATCGAAAACATTTGAACCATTTTTTTGTCAGGTCACATTTAAGGTCACGAGAGGTCAAAACATGCCCGTCATAGGGATAACATGTAAATTCAGTTTTCGGTCATTACATCTGAACAAGTAAAGATAGAGCAAAACGACTTGAACGTTATGAATCCTCTTAGCAAGCCGAATCGAATGATATATAATTTGACCTTGCTAGGTCAAATCAAGGATTTGACCTGACCTGAGGGCAGGTCAGGGTCAAATTATATAAAATGCATATCATTAGAACCGCAAAGTCCAGGCGAGTCTAATGCAGCTAAAATAAATGCTCTATCACCATCTGTTACTGAGTTATTTCGTAAAAACCTTTTTTCCCATGTATTTCCTATGGAGAGGTCATGCCTCGTACCTGACCTTAGGTCTTCGATATCAAAAATACCGGAACATATTTTAGAGAACTCGGTAGGGTCATTATGTGATATGAGTTTCAATCGGATAAGTTCACCCTGCTCCGACTTATGCTATCTTAAACTTTTTTTAGGTCGGGTCACTTGACCTGTACTGGTGACCTGACCTGAGATGACCTAACCTTTAAATTTTCACAGAAGTTGTAAAAATGGTGAGGGAAAAGGTACACCAAGTACGGCGGCGCTACGCGCCGTCGTTTTTCTGCTGTCTCCGAAAAACCCGAGGGGGGTGGGTACCCGCCCTCCCCGTCAATGCGCGTGTTAAGGAAAATGAAGAACTCAAAAACACCAGGGTCGGATGGTTTTCCAGCCGAGTTTTACAAATTCTTCTGGTCAAAATTCTAAATAGTTTTGTTGCGATTATTTCAGTCCAGTATGACTTCTGGAAGCCTCCCTTTAACACTGCGCGAAGGCATTATTTGCCTAGTACCAAAAGCAAATAAACCCAAAAATACCATAGGCGGTTATAGACCAATAACATTGTTAAATGTCGCATATTAAATTATTTCTAGTGCTCTTGCGAATCGGTTTAAGAAGGTGTTTGGTACTGTAATAAAACCTGAACAAACAGCTTTCTTACCCGGCCGATTCATTGGTGATAATACCCGTTTAACTTATGATCTCATTGATGAACTGAATCGTAGAAAAGAAACGGGCTTGCTTATAGGAATTGATTTTCAAAATGCCTTGACACAATGAGTTGGAGCTTTATAGATATATGCCTAAATGCCAGACTTTTCCTCCAAACATAACCCGATGGGTTAAAATGCTACATCATGAGTCCTTTGCTCGTCTTGCTTATAACGGACACCTCTCACAGCCCATACGCTTACGACCTTCATGTCGACAAGGTGACCCGGTCAGCTGTTACCTCTTCATCTTAGCACTGGAACATCTTCTCGATAAGATAAGACTAAACGATAGAATTCGGGGTATCAAACTTGCTCAAGAAGTCTATAAGGTTTCAGCGTACGCAGATGACACAGTTTGCCTATTGGGTGGAGACATAAATAGTATACGTGCCCTATTTGAGGACCTCGGAGTATACGCTAAGTTTTCAGGCCTATTCCCTAATGAAAACAAATGTAAGGCCATGTGGCTTGGAAAGCATCCCGGAACAGAAATTTATCAGACAACGCAGGACGAAAATTTTGCTTTTGAGTGGGTTTCATCGATTAAATTGCTGGGAATTAACTTTACAAACAACATACACGAGATTCTTTCTCTAAATTATGGAAATATCTTACAAAAAATTCAAAATAGTATCAACCTGTGGAAGTTTAGATCTTTAACTCTAATAGGTAGAGTCACAGTGGTAAAAACAATGATTTTACCACAATTCACACATTTACTGACTTCTCTCCCGAAGCCTAACAATACGACACTGAAAAAAATTAAAAAAGAACTGTTCTCTTTTTTTGTGGGGTGGGAAAACAGAAAGAATCAGGCGTGAGATAGTAGTTCGTAATGTCAGCGACGGCGGTCTTCGCTTGGTAGACATAGATAGATATATTTTATCTCTGAAGTCGTCCTGGGTCAGAAGGCAGCTGCAATCACAGCATCCATGGACAAAACTTTTTGCAAGTAGCGTAAGCAGTGACCCAACCATCTGGGAAAGGAGCTCAAAATCTCTTCAGCTATATGCAGTTAGCTTGAACAATAATTTCTGGAAAGAGGTTTTGCTTTCGTGGGCCCAGACATCCGAGAGGTATCCAATGTTTGGTGAGGATTATTTGAGCATGAGATTATGGTATTCCGATGTCACAGTGAGATTTTCCAACTCCAGAATAGACATTGGTTTCGAAAAGGATTAGTTAGAGTTAACGATCTTATAGATTGCCAAGGTAATATTCTTTCATTTGAAGCGCTACGTAACAGATACAACCTTGTATATGGAAACAGAATGGATTATTTCATGCTTATACGATCACTAAAGCCAGATATAAAGCGTGAGATTCAAAATGGAGCCTTACAAAACCCGATAATCCACCCAGTGGTTCAGTTTGCCCTTTCAGAAGATAATGGTGCGGGTCATTTCTATAGACTTTTGATAAACACCAATGATCAACCGATTAAACTGTGGGAAAGATGTTGGGAACGGCTTTTTTCTGTCGAGTCTTGGACAGACAGTTATAATTCCGTGCATATTTGTTCCAATTCTACGTATTATGCAGCCCTGCACTACAAAATATTAACCAAAATTTGCAAAACAAGATTGCTGCTTTATAGATTTGGAAAATTAGAGAGCCCATTGTGTGAAAGATGCCAGTGCCAAATAGAAACTGTAGAGCATAATTTTTTCCTATGCCCTGCACTTCAAGCCTTTCGGATGACGGTACAAATATTTCTAAGAAACTGTGGAGTTGAAGAGAACATTAATCTAGCTAAGGTGATAATAGGAAAAAACAGCAACGCTGTCACTGACCATATAATACTTCTCGCAAAATCATTGATTCATAATTATGATAGCCCTCCTACAATTGAACGTCTAAAGGCTAGACTTCAGCTTGCCATGGAAACGGAAAGATATGCAGCACTAATCGCAGGTAGTCGTGAACAGTTTGATAAGAAATGGGGGAGGTTACAATATAAATTGTAGGATTTTCGACCAAAAAAAGGCTACTGTTATGCCCAAACCATTTAATCTGAAACATTGTCCCTGCTTGTAATGGTAATTGGTGTAGCATGAGTTCAGGTCGACCAGATGCTTCCCTTCCACTTGGTGCTTGCTCTGTTTGCTCTGGCGTTTTACCAAGGTGTGTTTGTGGCCTCTGCAATTGTTTGGACTGGGTTTGAATTTTATAGCAGCATTGAGACTAATCAATTTTTTGCCCTTGATTTCTATAAGCCTGATCTTATTTTTTTGTTCTTCGTTGGTTTTTTCGAAAAGGACGTTCATAGTTATACAGTAACATTAAGTAAAGAAAATATGGAGCAGCATACTTTTAGGACCGGTTTCGGTTTATTCTTAAACCATCTTCAGCAAAATTCCACATATCTTCCATACACTTATTTAACTAACAATCAAATTCTCAAGTCACCAGTAGAGGGCTATACTTAAGGCGTCGGTAGTAAGGGCGTACGTACACAACTTGGGTATAAGACCTCATGGGTACAAGACAGGCGCATCGTCTTTTAGCCCTTCTTATATTTACAAGCGCTACGTTGACGACATCTTCGTGCAGGTGGAGTCAGAAGACAACGTCAAGGACTTGCAGCAGCGGACGGAAGAGGCATCAGTGCTTAAATTCACCTACGAAATGAATGTGGATGGGAAGCTCCCGTTCCTGGACGTCATGGTTGGAGCTCACGGTGACAAGTTTGAGACGTCGGTACATCGAAAGAAGACCGACGTCGGAAAGTTTATCAGCTTTCGCAGCGACTGCCCCATGAGGTACAAGACAGGAGTTATCCGTGCCTACATCAGGAGAGCGATCAAAGTGTGCTCTTCGTGGGGTGCCCTTGATATAGAACTCAAGCACGTGAGGCAAATGCTCGCCAACAACGATTACCCAGCAATGGAGGTGGACAGTGAAATTCGCTACGCCTTGGATACCTACTTTAACGGAGCAGAAGAGAGAGAAAAGAAGGAACATGGAGAAGAAACAGTCCTGTACTACAAAAGCACCATGTCATCGAAGTACAAGGAAGATGAAAAGGCCCTGCAGGAAATAATCAAAAGGAACGTGAAGGCTACAGACAGCAGCAGAAAGATAAATCTTCGGATTTATTACAAGAGCAAAACAACCTCAAATCTGATCATGAAGAACAGCGCCGCTGGAGAGTGTGATCTCCAGAAGACCTGTGTAGTTTATCACTGGACGTGTCCACTGTAAGCTTCATCGAGTCGACTACATAGGCCAGACGGTCACCACAATCTCCAGACGGCAAATGATGAACCTGCACGCCCATCCTCCGTTCGAGCACTGGCGAGACGTTCACCAGCAACCCATCACCAGGAACATCATCACCAACAACCTCAAGATCATCGAGCGCGAGCGGGACCGGCGCCGACTACGGATACTTGAAGCCTTCCTCATTAAAGAGAAGTTCCCAACCCTCAACACCCAGAGAGATTAAGTCGGAATATTCACCCTCTGCCACACCAGCTCCTATGGTGGAAGTTAAAACAGAGGACTCCTAAGAAGACACAAATGTCAAATATAGTTTAGCAGCGGGCCCATCTTTTAACAGTTTAAATTTTCTTCACAGATGGAAGATGCCTGATATTTTGCCGTGATTATTGTTGTGTGATACTTTTGTATTTTCGAATGGTATTGTCATGCTCAAAATCAAGATACCTTTACTTAAAGGTACATTCAAGAGGATTCCTTCACGCCCAAGTGACGTCACACGGGCGTGGAGGAATTCCTTCACCATTGATCCGTGTGTTAAACTGCTGCTAATGGCACTTCCGGCTTACGAATTTGTGAAAATACAAGGTAATCAAATTTATGCCAAATGCACTGGATAAGCATTTTGTTTTCGATTCTGGGCCTCTTTTGCAAAGATTTGGATATTTAACCATTTATTTTCCCATGTTATATGCTACAGGTGTGCGTCACATCCGGTTGGTGCGCTTGCTGTTGGGGGGCTGGCTAAAAATGTCCACTAAGGGCTCTTCATTTCATTCAATCCTACTAACAAAACATCTGATACGTTCGTTTTAGTGGAGCATTGATTCACAGTGAACTCTTGGTATTACCATCATATTTGTTTGGAGCAAAGTAACGGGTGAAATTAAGTTTTTTTTCTAAGAAAAATGTCCACTTGCTTGAAAACCAAGGTAATAGAGTAAAGGTAAAACGGAGCGTGCCGCTCAGCCATGGCCAATGACAACAATTTTTACAGCTGGCACAGGATAGCTGACTGCTGGAAAAGCATAGGGTGGCTGCAGAGCCAGAAAGTTTTCATTAATATATATATATATATATATATATATATATTTTTTTTTTATATATATATACTGAGGAAATTACAGGTAAAAATAATATTTTATTAGATTTATTTATCCTATTTTGTAGACACAAAAAGAGTTTCAGTAAATTTTATTGTCAACTGATTGCCGCCAGGTCCCGAGCTGGCGGTGTGTATTGTCTATGGAGCTGGCGGTGTGTTGAAGAGATAGAGACTTTTTGGCGTACAACTTGGCGTGAAAGAGACAATACCGTTATTCTCCGTTATTCATATACCGTATACATACCGTTATTCATATACCGTTATTCTCATATCTACCAGTGTTTTATTTTGAGATACCTTTGAGACGTTGGGATTGACTGTCTTTTTGTGTGTGTGAATTTTTGTATGGACAGAAAACTGTTAACTTTTTAAATTACCTACCTATAGTGCCAACTTCTTTGGTGTGATAATAAGCGCAGTGATCACCGCGGTGCCCAAGGATCATATCAAGCACAGATGTGTGCGCAATGCCTGGATGTACTAAGACCGAGGAAAAGGATTGTGGTCTGCCATTCTTCAGGGTCCCAAAGGAGCCAACTAGGTAAGAAATATGGCACAAAATGATTTTACACTTGTCAAATTTGACTATGGGGCTGTGGAAGTCGGGCGGCTCTCCTCCTTGCCAGTCTGCGAAGTATGATAATTCTGACCAGTTTTTGGTGTAAAGTGTACCCCAAAACCGGTCCAAGCATGGCAAATTTTGGAGAAAATGAAATGGTGACCAGCATTTACCAATACTGAGAGTGTATAAATGAGAGTGGCGGCTGCCAATACTAAACCCACATAGAAGTTGCCGCGTATAGAAACTGGATGAAAAGAATTAGATTATTTATTAGATTTACTTGACTAAAATAAAATATATCCCCTTGAATAAAATACCATATTGTTATTTTAAGTTAAACAGGAATTCAGGGCATTCATATTTCATGCCCTAGGGCAGCTGGGGATATAATACCAGTTGTGTGGTTGGAATACCAGTCAAATTGTTTGGAAATAAGTAGAGGTCAGCGCGATTTTATGCCTATTTTGGTTCCAATTTTAGGTGAGTGGTGGTACGATCATTCTCAATAGCTGGTGCAGCTTCTTTGGCATGCTGCCATAGTTTGTCAACTGGCCGTCTTACTGGATGGTGTCCTCTTATCAATACTGACTGACTGCCCCTTGATTCAGCATGTAGAATTTGGCAGATTTACACAAGATCTCATTGGTGCAGCCTTTCGGCAGAATTACTGGTTTGGGGCAACTTTTGTCATTCTTTGTGGCAGGTACAATATTGGAGCTGAGTGTGACAGCTTGGACAGTGCTGACCCTTGTTAAAAGCCATAAAGGTGTCAATAAGATAGTAAAACAGGTAAAATTGATGAAACAGAAAATTTCTGCTTCAATGTACAGAGGACTCTGGCCCAGCTGCCGAATGTCTGTCCCAATTGGGTTAGGATTTAAGCTACTCCAAGCATATTGTCCAGTTTCATGCCACATTCTGCAGACCAGCCCTTGACTGACATTCCCGTCATAGGCGGATCCAGGATCGCCGATGGGTGGGGGCACCGTGCCCGGGGTGGTAAGAATTTGATGCCTGGCTTCATAAGAATTAAAGTCCTGTCAGCTGGCGAGGCACTAATAGCCGTTTCATTAATTTGTTTGGACAGCCTTATTCAACAAAATGATTTGATTATTTATAATACCTCATTAGTACCCATGGTTAGTTATTTCGGGGTTTTCGGGCGCACGAACCAAGATCAATTATTGCCCATTGGGTACCCATTGTAATCGTGCTGTATTGTGTTCTTTTCCAGCGCGACTGAGGTTACCTGGACATGCGAAAACTCCTCGGTCGCGAGCAGCAGCGCGCGGCTGAGGCAGCCTGGACTTGCGAAACCCTTCGGCGGCGAGCAGCAGCGCCGGCCTAGCTCGCGTGCAGCAAAGCCGTCATCCAGGCGCTGGTGCTACCAGTGCTCCCTCTGATATGATGGCGTATAGCCGCAATTCAGTTGATAGCTGGATTTGTCAGTCAATTTGGGATTATTGTCTCTGCGTTTGCAGGAAATGTTCAAAATAAATACCAATGAGATATTGAATATGCTACGAGTTGTACTAACGGGGTGAACATTTATACCATGCCTTTTTAGATTAGATGAATCTTTTCATTAATACTGTGTCCCACAGAAGCTCTATTGGTGCCATGCGGGACTTGGCTCGCAAAACTTTCGAATACCTACTTTTGATAACTACAATGGAACTCTTCACTGTTGTTGTCATTCGGCCCTGCTCTGCAACCAACTCCTCTAGATCTGTCATCTACCTAGGCTGGCAAAGTGATTTTGAGTTAAACGTATGGTAGAACGGTGGCCTACCAATATGATTGCACGTTTACGGTGGACTCATTTTGCACTGACAAATTTCTATATTTTCTTATGTCGCGCCGGCTCCTCGTCATTAGATTCGCCATTCCGCCATTGAAGCGCTATTGACCTTTCATAGTGGTTTGATTGGCATTTCAGGAAGCTTCGTATAGATCGCCCAACAAGTGCTCCCTCAAACTCTGAATCCGTTCATTGTCTGTGCCAATATCTAAAGCCATTTTTTAGGCACAGGGGCAACACGTTTGATAAATGTGTTCGGCGATAAAATTCTGCAAGCATGGTGTTTTAAAAATCAGCTAGAATATAGTCATGTGAGATCATGGCCTCTCAACCTCCGTCAAGATTTGGATTACCTACGTACCCATGGACGTCGAAAGCAGGGGGATAAGGAGACGCATTCCCCTACTCGCGGATCAGAGGGGGACGGTCCCGCAAAAACTTGGTGACACGTCCTAGGTTTTTGTTTGGATTCTCTTATTACTTGCATTTACCTTCGTTAATTGCGTGGAATTCTGCAACCCAACTCGCTAAGTTTGTCGGTGAAGTGTATTTCCGGTATCGTTTTCAGATACAGCCCATTCGCTCCAAATTTTGCGCTCCAGCGCCCCTCCTCCCCGCCTCTGGTCGTCCCCAGTCATGGTCCGTTCCCACCAGTAAAAATTCCGTGGCGGCGCCCCTGCCTCTGCACCGCAGTCTCACATTTTGCGGCGCCCATCATCGATGATCGAGCTTCATATGTGTAGGTGGGGGTGGACAGGGGCGGACGCATGAGAGCCCTTTGGGGGGGGTTGGGGCAACGCAGGAGAAATAGTAAAAACATAGTATTGTTAAAATATCGGTAAAAATTTTGCCATTTTGGGGGCATGGCCCCTGCCCCCTCCGTACGCGGATCCAGGAGGACAGGTGCCCCATCAACCCTCATCGCCCCCTGAAATGGTCACGGCATCGCCTTGGAAGGCCAATGGTGTCCCCTGAAACGTCGCTTCCCACCCTCCCCTTTGATGCAAAAATCTGTGCCCACGGATATGATTTTGCGCCCACCTGATAACTTTTGCCGGTTAAAAGTGACACCCCCTGGTCCGGATGGTGCCCCCTCCCCCACCTGATCGACAATGCTGAATCCGCCTAAGTCCCTCTGCGTCTGCCAATGGGGGCGGGGAGGAGTGGGCATTTTTTATTCACTCTCCTCCCCTTGGAAGTTGGATTCGTCGCTGCTCCGGACATTTTTTACTTTTGCACGATTATAAGATGACGGGAGTATGGTGACTAGCGGCGGACTGGGGGGGCACCGGGGCACGGTGCCCTCCCTTAAATCATACATTTTAACAATAACCCAAAGGCTTTGACTGGAAAGAAATAGGTTGAAACATAGGCGGATCCAGGATTGCCAATCGGGGGGGCACCTTCCCGGGTGGGCGTCATCCGGTCCGGGGGAGGGCCCCACTTTTTACCGGAAAAACCTATCAGATGGGCGCAAAATTCTATCGGTGGGCGCCGATTTTTGCATTCTGGGGGAGCGACATTTCAGGGGGGCGTCATTGACCTTTCAAGGGGGGCCGAGAGTCCATCGGGGGCACGTGCCCCCCTCCCCTTTCCCCCTGCCTCCACCTATGGGTTGAAAAGCTCATGGTGCCCCCCTCAAATTTGGACGTTCCACCGTCGCTGAGGATGGTAGAAAACGGTCGGAATATATATCTTTTCCACCGTTCGGCATATTGTTTCTATGCAAATACTACTTTTCCAAAGTACTATTACCTTTCCAATTTTTTATCAAGCGTGGTTGAAAATTTAGTGCACTAGAATAGTCTCCGCTGGTGGCATTGCTAAAATTACATCGAACTGCATCATTTACTTTACGTTTACGCTCTTTACTTGTCCCATTTGAGTATCTCCGGAATACGAGGTTCAATCATCAGCTTGGCATGAAAGCAGGGAGGCACGTGACCGTGCCTCCCTGCTTGAAAACGTTTGTTGAATTTACGAAACCGGTCGCATAATGGATATTTTTTACTTTTGTAACAATGACGAGAATTGGACAGATACTTTATAAACTTTCTGAAATATCTAAAAGAACAGTTAGAGACTTAGTAGAGACTTGTTACTTCCAAAAACGTGGTCATATTCGATCATACTTGTGTTATATATATATATATATATATATATATATATATATTAATGCATTATCGAAGCCCCCGTTTTTGGTCAAGCAACACCAATAACTTTTTTCGCAAAGTGTTTAGCTCTCTCAAATAGCACTATGGTTAAGCTTCCTTTGAGAAAGCGCAATGCAGGAGCATTAGGTGCGTTTCAATTGAGTGGTGAAGGTGCTCGCCTTTATTGGACGTGTCTTTTCTGCTGTTTCCCTTAACACGCGCAATGACAGGGGTGGGTACCCGCCCCTTCAGATTTTTGAAGATAGAATAAAAATGGCGGCGCGTAGCACCGCCGTGCTTGGTATACATAGGGTAGGCGGGTGGTACGCGGGGATAGAGTACGCAGCAGCTGTTTTGGTTCTAGCAACCACTGAGATGGTGGATACCCTGGTATAAAAGCGGGTCAGTGCCTGGGCTGCACACCAAATCAACGTGCTCCTGTTCTTCCGGGGAGTACAGAGCAAAATAAATTTTTGGGCACCCTTGAAGTAATATTTTTGACTGGGTAACTTGTGACCATGCTTCTATTATCACAGTATTGTATTGCGGTCTGTCATTAGTAAGAGGCTGAGCTAGGAATGTGCTCCGAACCGGAGCTCACGCTAAAATGCCTGCCAAACTTTTATGAAGACTTTCTTCCCAAGGGAGCATGTCCGGCAAGAGTACGCAGTAGACCATTGGGCAAGAGTGCGCATGCTTAAGGATAGGAAAATTTAATTTTCACTCGGACCAGAGTCCGTAACTCATATTTGGAAAGCCAAACGTTGCAACATAGTTCTTGTATATTCAGAATGATATAAAATCATGCAATCGCCTAGTTTGGCGACAAAAACTTCGCGACATGCCCTTGACCTAAAGCACGGGGGTATCAATGCGTACCCGTTTTTCTTGGTACTCTTACCGACCCACTCCGGCAGAGTACGCACGTGTTTTATTTTGGATGGGCTCGTGGAGTTCCTTTCGAGACATCCAGTTGAAACATGGACCATACATAGACAATTCTTCGGCTAAACAACCACAAAATTTTAGCTGTTAGACTTATAGGGAAAAGTGAAAGCCCGTAGAAAGTTAGTGGTACCTTCGGACTTCCCTACCTTTTCTCCTATCATCTTTACAACTTTCGCCAAAATTTTAAGGTTAGGTTATGTCCGGTCAGGTCACCAGTGCAGATCAAGTGACGTCACCTAAAAAAGGTTAAGATAGCATAAGCCAGAACAGGTGATTCTGTCCTATCTAAACTAATATCACATAATGGGCCCACCGAGCTCTAAAGAAATATATTCCGGTATTTTTATATCAATGACCTAAGGTCAGGTACGTGCCATGACCTCTTCATTGGAAAATATAGGTTAATGGCCTACACTGAATAACTTCGTAAAGAAAGAGTGTTAGAGCGTTTATTATTACGGCATTTGATTTGCCTCATCCTTGCTGTTCTAATGGTGTTTTTTAACCTAATATGACCTTGACGTGACCTCACGTCAGGTTAAATCCTAGATTTGACCTGATTTGACCTAGCAAGCTCATATTATATATCATACGATTCTAATGTTTGCGAGGATGCTGATGGCTTAGATTACTTAGCTCTATCTTCAATAGTTCGGATGTAATGGCTGAAAGCCTTCATTTGCATGCTATTCTCATGTTGGCATGCCTTGACCTCTAGTGGCTTTAAATTCGACCTGAAAATACAATGGTTCAAATGATGTCTCTAGGTATTTGAATGGGCTTTCCAACCACATGTATTGTTTTCGCCATCTAGCGGGGTTCTCGAGATCTTAGGGGGGGGCAGGAACCCGCCTCCTTCCCGTCAAAGCAAAGGTGGCTCAAACCCCTGTCAATGAACGCGTTAAGCAATTATCGTCTCTCTTATACATGAACTGCGAAATATTTATGCTGCCCAAGGACATCTCGCACCTATTCTAGCTCGAGGCTGCAGCGGAGGAATCCTTACCCAGAAGAAACCTTGTGAGAAGCGTCCACAGAGATGTTATCTGAAGTGTTGACTGGCCTCTTTCCTCTCGAGTTCACCTTCCCAGACACTGCACCCTCAACAGCTGGGCGGTCAGGAAGATCGACTCGTGGTCGTCCGACGACACTTGATAGGTCGCAAACTGGATTGGAATTCCCCGTCGATGGCCATGCGCATTGATTGTGCTAGTTCAGATCAGTTTTTACCGTTTAAGTAAGGTTGCCTTTTTGGATGAGCCACAGAGAAAATACTGGTAATTACCTAGGTGGTGAATTAAAAAGATTGGAATGGACTGTGTGCTCTTGACTAATACGCGCCCCGCTGGGGTCCCTCGCATGATGCGCCCCGCTGGGAAGGGGGCGAATTTCGCCACCTCCCTATCTCATTTCCCAGGAAAACTAATGAAAAATTATGGACGGCGTTCGAAAGCTATGGACGAAACGAATCTAAGTCATACGAAGTATTTTTATTTCAGGTCAATATTGAGGTCAGCAAAGGTCAAATAATATTCCATAGGCGTACAACAGGGCAGTGTACGTTTCCCCTTTAGATTTGTACTCAGCGTAGCTATGGATTTCTCTCATCGTGAAAAATCGCATGATGTATAATATGAACTTGCTAGCTTAAATCGTAAAAATTACCTGACATCGAGCTAGATCAGCGTTACAAGGTGACCTGGTATGGTCATGCTGCATATCAATCGGCTCCCCGTGACAAAATAAGCACAATACAAGGAAAATGAAAGCTATATCTTAATTCAGTGAGAAGTTGTTGGCAAAATAATCACTGTATGCTCTTGTGACCTGACATGCCCTTTGAGAGGTTAGATCGAGAAAAACTCAACTTTATGGTCAATATCGTGGTAAGAATATACGGTTTGAGGATTTTCAGCTTTATCTATCCATATTTACTAAAAGCGAGCCCTTTCTAATTTTTCACCGTAGACTTATAATGGGGTGATCAAAAAATTGACCCCACCTTAGGTTAATAATATCAAAATTGTGAGATAACAGATTTGTAGACACTAATAGCCTCATCATATCGTGAACGTTTCAACCTGCTCGTTGGCTGATGTTCCTTAGGCGCCGCTTCAAACTCGTGATTTTACGTTTTGAGGTTGGGTCACTTGACCTTGGATAGCTCCTTGACCTGAAATGACCCGACCTCAAAAATATGGCCAGATTTGTAAAATTGATCTGGAATAAGGTGCTGTACGTTACGCTGTTCTGAATCTCTTCGTTTTCTCGTTATCTAGGGAAAACCAGGAAGGGGTGAATTTCGCCCCCAGCGGGGCGCGTGTTAAACTCCCAAATAAAGCTTGTATTCTCGTAAACCCTTCAGTGGAGTCACCGTTTTAATAATCGAGATCTCGTTTTCGAACTATCTATCCTCGGAAAAGGTTATCAAACTATCGTTAATCGAAGTTTGTGTTATACTTCCGAGCTATTTTAGGCATAGGTGTTTGAAGATACATTTTTCTAAAGTCTTTAGTAGAAAAATCAGGTTTTTGTACTTTTTCAATTTGTTTTGATCGTGTGAAAAGGCTTCCAGCTCCATAGCTATTTAATCCAGTCCCGTAGCTCTCCATGTCAAGCCTCAATCGATGTACCCCTTCAACAGCTGCGGCTAAAAACGCAACCACAATGCAAGGTCGGTCAGAAAGAAAATGAACCTCTCAGTAAAACAGGGTCGGACCTATAGGTTTTCTAGATCTATAGGTTAGCTCAGGGACGTAGATTTCTTAAAATGATGTGGTGTGCCCAAGTTTGAAACAATGCCAATAGCCTCCATATTAAAATGGATAGTTTAACCCATTGACGCTCATTTCTTCCAGTTTTCAGAATTGTAAATTGCTTTCCTAGACTTAGAAGATGCCAAATAAGATGTTCCAAAAGCTTGAAACCGATACCACTTTTAAACTCTGAGATATGACACCGGACAAAAATGACCCGCTGGGCGTTTGGGACATGGGCTGGCACTGCACGGCCGGCTGCCGGGCGGCGCAGTCTCCGCACTCAGCGGCCCGATGCGCATCGCTTTTACTGCAGCTTCGCCGAGTGTTTTTTGTTTCCTCTTGTATAATGGTCAAAGTAAAATTTTTAGACAATTTACGCTCTCCGGGTTTGGTTATAGACAGTATTAGCAGCATGTTTGCAAATACTACAAAGGCGTGGTCAATCTAGACTGGTGATTTGTGGAGGGAGAGGAGCAGGACTATAATCGTGAAAATCACAGTATTTTAAGAAGGTTGTTGAATTTCAGAGTTAAGAAGAAACTTGCTTCTTTTGTCTCCACATTCACCCCCTACCCCCTTCCGTCCCCCTGGATTTGTCACTGATGCTCAGTGAGCTTTGAACGTACAATCGTTATATTCAGCATAAATATGAAAGGTCCAACGAACTATTTTGTGTATATTGAATAGTGCGTTATAATTAGGTACAAAATTTGACTGGTCCTAGATAGATAAAAATACCGGAATATTTCAACCTGGTTTTACTCACTACTTTCGTCTCTGAATCACGTCACTTGTCCCGACAAGTTGCCACACCACCGACTGCAGAGGTAGAAAACAAACATCCACAATGCTGCCAGGGAGTAGGTACACCTGCAAATGTGGTGCTGAACTAAATATAAATTTAGAAGTTTCTTTTTTAATATTTTTGCGCCCCCGACCTGGAGACATTTTTGCACGTTTGCACCACAACATACATACTTAATACACGGCAGAGGTTTCCACTTTATCGGCACCCTTGCGGGACAGTCGTGTCCGCACGCTCCATATCACGCGCCCCACCGTACCAGACGGCGGGGCTATCCCGATTTCTCGGGCCCGGCGGAACAGAGGCCTGCTCCGGTGACACGAGGCGAGGCCGTGCCCTCGGGCGGTGCCACCGGACCGGTGAATCTATTTAAAGGCTGATCAGGCCCGTGCCTCCAATGACAAGGGTGCTGGTTGGTCAGCGAAACTCCCGTGTCAAGGCAAGCACTACCCAGTTTACTGTCATCTGGGTAGGAGGCGGTCGAGGAAAAGGCTGCCAGAGGTCAGCTTTGATCCAAGGACCTCCCACGTACAACGGCGACGCATTAACCAACTGCGCCACCACGGTGGTAATTCAGAAGTTTCTTTAATGTCATTACAATTGATGAAATTGCCCTTCCTTTCTATGAAACCCTGTTTAAAAAAACCTAAAGTGGAAAGCATGTCAATACGATGAACTCTGAAAAAAATAGTCCAAAAATTCGGAATCGTGACGACCCTCCCCTTTTCATGTTTGGTTATTCAAATAACGGGAAAGGCTTGATTGTTAATTGAAAAAATATAAAAAAACTATTGATCATTAGATTCTGAACTAAAAATAAAATTAAAAATATATTTGATTTCATTGCAATTGATGACATTACTCTTGCATTCCTTTGAAGCCCTGTTTTTTAAACTCCTTAAGTGGAAAGCATTATA
Source organism: Lepas anatifera (assembly GCA_034440635.1). NCBI lineage: Eukaryota > Metazoa > Arthropoda > Thecostraca > Lepadidae > Lepas > Lepas anatifera. Next base: position 2,182,638 of record JAOTON010002274.1, read on the forward strand.
ATACCATAACTCTCAAGAAACAATAAGAAAGTCAAAACCGTGACGAAATTTCCCCTTTTCAAACTCCCGGCCCGTTAACTTGGCTCGGCTAGGTGACTTCACTGCCCTACTACGCACGCTAAGAAAGAATCATTAGTGTGAAAAGTTACATCACAGGTTTTCACCAGCTCCATGCTTATCAGAAAAAAACTTAAGTGAGTTTTTGTTTCATTATCGCCTAGTAATACGAGTTGCATGTTCCTCTTCCCGTTTTTTATCCTTTTCCGGCGATGCCCTTGACGGTCATCAAGTGCCACTTAAAGAATCTTGAGTTGCCCTTATTGAAAAATAGCCCCTTAGTGAAGAGTTCTTAAAACACCTGAGCAACTATATCTTAAAACAACAACGGCGACAGGGCAGTACTGTAAGCACAGTAAAGCTCATTGCCTCAGGATATGCTCCTCGCCTCATCTCATGCTCCTCGCCTCAGCGCATATTCCTCGCCTCAGCACATGCTACTTCCCTCAGCGCATGCTCCTCGCCTCATCTCATGCTCCTCGCCTCATCTCATGCTCCTCGCCTCAGCGCATATTCCTCGCCTCATCTCATGCTCCTCGCCTCAGCACATATTCCTCGCCTCAGCACATGCTACTTCCCTCATCTCATGCTCCTCGCCTCAGCACATATTCCTCGCCTCAGCACATGCTACTTCCCTCAGCGCATGCTCCTCGCCTCATCTCATGCTCCTCGCCTCATCTCATGCTCCTCGCCTCAGCGCATATTCCTCGCCTCAGCACATGCTACTTCCCTCAGCGCTCAGCGCACTTTAATATTCGCTTGGATGAGGATAGACATGAAGTTTCAGCAGAGCTTAGAGATCTATTAGAAATTTTCCTCTTAAGACACGCTTGGAAAGATACTCACAGTACCGGCAAGGGTTTCACCTGGCAGAGGCCTAACCATAAAATTCAATCAAGACTAGACTACATATTCATATCAAACACTTTATTCTCGTCCAATGTACTTCACTTCAACATCGACCCTGGCATTCACAGCGATCATAGTTGCGTTACGCTAATCATGGAGTCCTGCAAGAATCAAAGAGGTCCATCCTTTTGGAAATTTAATAATTCTCTTTTGTGAAATGACGAATTTGAAAAATTGATCAGAACCGAGATTCAAAAAAGTCTGAATAACTCCGGAGTATATGAACCTAATGTTACCTTAGGAATTAAAATCGAGATTCTCTTAAGTAACATACGTCAAATATGTATGAAATTTGGCAAAAAGATGGCTGAACAGAGAAGGAAAGACGAAGGCGAGCTCGAAAACATAATACGTAGCTTTGAGGCAGACCTAAGTATTTTGACTGGAGAACAATTAATAGAATACAATGATAAGAAAGAAAAGCTTAACGATCTGAAATTGAAAAAGGCAAGAACAGCAATGCTCTTCTCAAAAACCCGCTGGGTAGAAGAAGGGGAACGGGCCACGAAATATTTTCTCAGAAGGGGAAAACAACTTTCTGCACAAAAAGTAATTAACGAAATTATTGAAGGGGAAAATATTATAACTGAAAATAAACTGATACTTGAGGCCTGCGCAAACCACTTTGAAAAATTGTATACCAAAGAGAATAGATCCAACGATGCGGAAAAAATTGCATACATACAAGGAACACCTCTACCGCAGTTGTCAAATGAAGACAAGGAAAGATGTGAAGGAGACGTTGATCTAGAGGAATGTACTTTTGCATTGAGTAAAATGGCTAAGAATAAATCCCCGGAAGTAAGTGGATTCACGCCAGAATTCTTATTACATTTCTGGAATGATTTAGGGCCATCCATTGTTCAGTACATAAATGATTCGCAAAATGAGGGATTGTTCATAACACATCGACGGGGCATAATAACGTTGATACCGAAAAAGGGAGATCAGAGATTCCTGAAAAATAAGAGACCAGTGTGCTTACTCGACGTCCTGTACAAGCTCATCGCGAAAGTTATTGCCATTAGGATCTCCTCTGTCATTGATGGTCTAATAGATAAAACCCAAACAGGATTTATTCGTGGGCGTCACATAGGAGAAAACATTCGATTAATTCAAGACATAATTGAATACTGTAATGAAGACCAGCTTTCTGGTTTATTTTTATCTCTCGATTTCGCAAACGCGTTCGACCGCCTAGACCATGACTACATAATACATACCCTGAGAGCATTCAATTTTGGCGAAAGCCTCATCAGCTGGGTTAACCTTCTTATCCGGGACATCCATTTAACCGTAGTGAATAACGGGTATTCATCACGATGGATCCCTGTCCAGCGCTCCACGCTACAGGGGTCATGTATAAGTTCTCTCATCTTTATCTTGGCTATCGAACTTCTTTCAGTAAGAATGAAGCTTAACAACAACATCCATGGCATTGTACTTTCAAAGCAAGAATATAAGATAAGCCTTTACGCTGATGATATTAATTTATTTATGTCAGACAAAAAATCTGCATCTGAAGCCTTTGCTGTGCTTCATGAATTTGAGCTGATTTCTGGACTTAAACTAAACTTACAGAAATGCAAAATGATGTGGCTAGGGAAACTAAAAGACAGTACGGATACAATCTACAATCTAATACCGGAAACTAAGATTAAAAGTTTAGGTGTTGTATTCAGTGCTTCATCAACATGTTATAAAGAAAATGCCGAATCTGTATCCAAAGCAATTAGCACTACTTTAAATATCTGGCAGCAAAGAGATCTAACAATCAAGGGCAGAATAACGATATCCAAGGCACTTCTCATCTCCAAAATGGTTTATATTGGTAACACGGGCATGATTCCTAAAAGATACCAAACAGAAATTCAAAGCAAAATCATGAGATTTATATGGAGGGGCAGATCACCCAAAGTCGCAAAAAAGGTGCTCTGCCAGCAAATAAAGAATGGGGGATTAAATGCCATAGATATAGAGAAACTCTGCCTCTCCCTCAAGCTAGCCTGGGTAGCAAAGGTGTTCAAAGAAGAACAACCCTTATGGAAAAAACTGCTTCAAGCTAGGGTAGGAAGATGCGAACTTGCTGACCTATTTAAAACATACATGAATCGTCAAACAATAAACTCGTTGAAAATTTCCAAATTTTACAAGGATATATTGACTGAATTTCAAAAATATACGTTTCGGCCACTTACCAACTATAAGGATGTACAAAGGGAACCGTTATGGTATAATAGCCAAGTCAAATTAGCAAACAACGACTGTTTTAAAACAATGTATCCCTCTAACATAAAGATTATAGACGATATTCTCGATATCACTGGAAACATAATGAGTTTTGAACAGCTTCGCAGGAAATACCCTAGTCTTCGAACAAATTTTTGACTTATCAAACACTTATACGCGCCATACCAGATCTATGGGTTCATCTTCTGCAAACTGGAAACTACAGACCATTCTCAGAAACTGATAGGGGGAGCCCTACAAAATAAAAATCAATGAAGAATTGAAACCGGCAAAAGACACAAAAAGCAAACAGTTTTACCTGGACCAACTTCTAAAACAAACACCAGCAGCACAAATACGATGGGAAGGGGAAGGGCATACTATGGAATGGAGACGAATTTATGAAATACTTATCAGTGTACAAAATCAACTAGACTGCAATCACTTCAATTTCGAATTCTTCATAGGTATATTCCGACGAAAAGGTACCTATTCGTCAGAGGGGTAACAGATTCGGAAAAATGCACGAAATGTAATCATACCGATACACTTAAACACTTTATATACTATTGCCACGACGTAAAACGTATTTGGGTGTTCGTTAAGATCAAACTTGCTAGCGTTAATAACAATATCCCTTTGCCATTAAGCCTCAGTGATGCATTATTTGGTCTAACGAAAGGAAAACAAGCCCAGAATGTCATTATTCTCTTAGCTAAACAATACATAATCGCCTGTAAATTGGGAACAACATATACAACGCCAAACATAGAGACATTCAAAAAAGACTAAATGCATATATTGAAATAGAAAAAACAGCTGCGTTTCAAAACAACAAATTAGCGAAATTTCAATAAAAATGGGATGGTTTCGAAAACGCTTAATTTATCGTGAGCGCTGCTAGGAATAGGGATAAAACTGAGATTATGTAACTCAACCATGATCATTTGGTAACAGGATGTAACTAACTGTATGAGTTGTGTGTTGCTTTGTCCTATGAAATAGGATGTTTTGTGACAGGAAATACAGCTTTCATGAGTGAAAAAAACTTCCCTCAGCGCATGCTCCTCGCCTCATCTCATGCTCCTCGCCTCATCTCATGCTCCTCGCCTCAGCACATATTCCTCGCCTCAGCACATGCTACTTCCCTCATCTCATGCTCCTCGCCTCAGCACATATTCCTCGCCTCAGCGCATGCTACTCGCCTCAGTGCATGCTACTCGCCTCAGCGCATGCTACTCGCCTCAGTGCATGCTACTCACCTCAGCACACCGAAATCTGACAACTGTTTGAAGAGGGTTCAGTCAGATTCAGGACTGGTGCAGCCAACTATAAGAATAATTTTGATGAACATTACAAATGCTTACCTACTTTTCGAACCCAGTGCCAATTCGTTTATTTTATTAGTTTCTAAGTCATATGGGGTATGTTAATACACTTGATGCACATAATTCTCAAAATAAAAGTCGAGATTGTTCCGGCTGTATTCTGAAAATTCTTTGGAAAATTCCCATCTGAAGCTGCACTGAACTAACTAACATCTTTTGAATTTAGGTTCCAGAGAATCACTATTCGAGTCGAAGTATTCGGGTTTTAAAGGGAATGCGACACCTTTATTATGTGATTTGAATTGAGAATAGTCATGTTGTAAAGCATGCCAGAGAAACCGGCACTCAACATATCATTTGTCTTGGAACTCGAAATTTCCGAGGAGAAAAGCTAAAAAGCTACCTGAAATTTACCCAAAATTTTCCTAAAGAACCGGCTGAACTTGTCAGCTCTTGCCGTCACGACATGCTGACGTCACGGTGAATAGCCAGGCTATTGAATTCCTTTGAAAATGGTAGTAGGTGCCAGATCATGACGTCATGCACAGGCAGAGGTTTATTTCTTACCCTAGAGGAACGTTTTAAATATAAAAATATTAAACTTATCGTACATTTTTAAGCAAAAATCACGGACATGGTCATGATTTTCGGCTAAAAGTACTCCTAATTACACTAAATTCCGGGATTCGACCGCGTAGCCACCTTCCCTTTAAAGGAAATGCGGCACCTTCATAACGTGATTTTAACTGAGATAGTCAAGTTATAAAGCAAGTCGGAAAATCGGGTACTCAATATATCATTTGTCTTGGAACTCGAGATTTCCGTAGAAAAATCTAAAACCTACCTGCAATTCACCCCTCTTGCGCCCCTAGCAGCAGGCCACATTTGCCATGGCTGTTGGTGTGACGACGTATGCTGACGTCACGATGAGCATCAGCCAATTGAAGCCCTTGAAGCGTTTCAAGCATGGTAGTGGTTGCCAGATCATGACATCATCCACAGGCTGCTATTTATTTTTTCTTAGAGAAGTATTTAAAAAATCTAAATATGAAGCTTATTGTACATTTTTTCAGAGAAATCATGAGTGGTTTCATTATTTTCGGCTAAAAGTACCCCTAGTTACACTAAATTCCAGGATTCAACCAAGGTGCCACATTCGCTTTAACTAACATATGAATGTCTATCCTGGTTCCAGTCTGTGGAGAATGCAACAGCTGCAACAATAGGCAGTTCACCACGATACATGCTGACGATTTCTAAGAATGCAGTAAATGGAAATTTCTTGGTGCGGGGCGAATCGATAGCATTTGACCCAGTGCGCCATGACTAACGATAGTGCAACAACATTTATTCTGCTTGGGACTCATAGTTAATATGACTGCACAGTTATTGCCCCAGAATCAATGAGGAATGAACTTTTCAAAACACAATAGTGCAGGTCTATTACGGCTGTGGTACAACACCTACGCCTAGATGTTCCATCACTATGGCCGGGCGGGATAAGAAATGATAAAGGGATTAAAAAAATAATAAATAGATAAAGGGATAAGTGTGGGTATGTGGATTCCCGACATCCTCTTACCATAATCAATCATAGACTACTGAAAAAATACTAAACGTAATTGAAACTTGCTTTACGAATTGCCAACATAAGTACCATTTCAGCAGTGACTGTGGTTATCTCGCATCATGGCGATACTGTTTTTTCACCGGGTTAAAAAGTTGCACTTTTATAAGATTTCAAACGTTGCAAAAAATGAAAAAATATCGATCTGTGATCTGAATATGGTGAAAGGTGAATTTTCCTGCAGATAAATTTAAGAAAAACCCCATCTCAAGCACTGTTGCATATGTAAAGTCATATGCACGTCATATGTGTTACGCATGAAAGTTTTGTTGTGTGCAACAGGGGTCGAAAAACTGACCATTTTGGCATTCTTAATGGTGACAGCCCAAGGTAGACAAGGTTACAAAAAATAGCTGATATGTTTGCTCCAGATGAATAACGGAACAAATAGCCAAAATTTTCACATGCAATTTAAACTCGCAATGTTTTTCAAAAACTAAGATGGTCCAGGAGTATCCCTTGGTATCCTAATAACTCAAAACATGCCACATTTTGCAGCCTGGGCTGGTGACACATTTATAGTTTAGCATTTTTAATGGTGACAACCTGAACAGTTTTTGGCCCCTGGTGTGCAGACAGCTGTGAGGCCTCTTGTCAGTCCTCTTGGAAACATTGCACCGTTCATAAAGGGAAAAGAAAACATCTGATCAGCAATTAGTATGCACTCCTGGATGGCTTAGAATATTCGCCTTTAACACGCGCTGCTGGCATGACGGGCCCCGCTCGGGGAGGGCCATATTTCACCGCCTTCGTATCTCATTTCCCAGGAAAGCTAAAGCAAAATTATAGATGGTACCAGAAAGCTTTTGACGAGACGTAGTTAAATTATACGAACTATGTTTATGTCAGGTCAATATTTAGGTCAGCATAGGACAAGGAAGATTAAATAGGCTAACAACACAGCTGTGTATGTTTCCCCCTCTAATTTTTTATCAGTGGAGCTAGAGCGAATATTTATGCCCTATTGGATTCCTCTTGTGGAAAACCGAATGATGTATGATATGACCTTGCTAGGTTAAATGGTGAAAATGACCTGACCTCGAGTTAGGTCAGGACCACAGGGTAACCTGTTTTTATTTTGCTTATGAATCGGTTCCCCGTGACAAAAGAAGCACAATGCAAGCAAAATGAAAGCTGTATTCCAAATCCGTGAGAAGTTATCGGCAAAATAATCAATATATGCTCTTGTGACCTCACAGACCTTTCAGGGGTCAGATGGCGAAAATTCAACTTTATGGTCAAGATTGTTGAAAGAATAAACCGTTCGAGGACTCTTCAGATCGACTTATCCCATATGTACTGAAAACGAGCCCTTTCTATTTTTCATCCTAGATTTATAATGGGATTACCAATAAATTGACCCCACCTTAGGTCAACAATATCAAAATTCTGAGATAGCAGATTTGTAGTCCCTAATGTGATTTGACTTGTAGTCCCCAATAATCTTATCATATTGGGAAAGTTTAAGACTAATCGGTTGGCAGATGTTCCTTAGGCGCCGCCTCAAACTAGCGATTTTAGGTTTTGAGGCCGAGTCTATGACCTTGAATATCTCCTTGGCCTGAAATGACCTGACCTAACACAATCGGCGAAATGCGTAAAATTAATTAGGAATAAGGAACTGAAAGTTTCGTTGCTCTGCGTCTCTTAGTTTCTGCGTTATCTGGAAAAACCAGGAGGGGACGAATTCCTCCTCTCCCCAGCGGGGTGGGTGTTAATGCATTAATATATGTACCTTATGCAGTGGTCAGTGGTTGTCAAAAAAGGGTATTGTACCATTTTAGGCCCTCCTTGTTTCTTTATATGGTGTTGCTGTCTCGCTGTCTTCTTGCCTAGATGCACATGTGTTCGGCGTCCTCGCGTCTCGTTAGGGAAGTTAAATCACCATAACCTCACGTTATTACTTTGTAAGCTCATAAGTACCCTAGTCAAAAAGTCCTATAGGATCCTATAGGATTTTTGTTTGGAAAATCCTATAGGATCCTATGCAGAATCCTATGCAGAATCCTATGCGGAATCCTATGCGGAATCTCTATGCGGAATCCTATGCATAGGATCTTGTAGGATTTTCCAAACAAAAAACTTATAGGATCCCATAGGATTTCTTTACTAGGGGGGGGTGACGCGTGGCCACGCGCGAGACACTGTCGTTCTTCAGCAAGAACCTCACGGTGCCGTACAAGATCTTGCACAGTATATCCAGTGCGATTCTGCATGATGTTCTCACGGTATTTTGAGGGATTATTGCGTAAAGTCGTGTTGGATCCTCGCTGAAATCTTCAGACATGAGTAGAATCCCGAGAGGCCCTTCCCGCAAATCAAAGCCGCACGGCATAATCACACATGATACGTGGGACTGTGTGGGTAAATATGTCAGCGTTGTAGCCGCCGGAGCCGCCGCAAAGATAACCGTTATGTCAAAAATTCACCGTGATGTCATGTCGTTGCTGACGAACCAATAATGAAATGTTAGACGAAAGAAAACAGAATACACAAATAAAAACATTTAACACCAGAGAGGCGGCCTGCACCGCATATCGACTACGCTACACGACACCACATAGTATTTGACCGTGCCGCATTACAGAACGGATACTCTTACTGAAACGAAAGCCGTCTGATACGTTCGAAATACAAAAGACAAACATTTGGAAACAAGCATACGTGACTTATTGAGTACTCTAAACCGGAGGGAAAATCAAATGAAAGTACATAATTATCACTTCGTACCGATAAGTTGCGCCTCTGCGGCCTGGCGACTTTGGTCTAATCCAATTTACTCCACCACTGACGGCCCGTGGGAGAACTAAAGGCGTCCACCCTGAGAAGCGGCTCGCCACGTCAGCTTCGACATCGCGAAGGCCTTATCCTATGCCACAAGAATGAGTCAAGATGAAATACATAATTACCAACGGAAAGCGTACATAAATGTAGACCTGTGTCTACTGTTGCTGAACGGAGTGCGCTAGCACTATTGTTATCGGTGACGTCACTGTGCCGTATCATGTGACGTCATCGTGAGCCTCTGCCGGCTAGACAGCAGATGTCGTTCAAGTCTTCCGGTTGGAAACTGACTTTCTCAAAGATAGGTTTATTTGATTTCTAGGCTTATGTGGTGAACTTCTATTGTCAAATGTTAATACAACTAATTAGTATCCGCACTTATTTTCACCGTGAGCATTTATTACTGCCCACATAACTTGCCCTTCCCGCTGTGCCCCAGACTGCCGCCTGGTGGCCAGGTCAAGCGTTGACCCCGGGTCATTTCCGCTACATCATCGAGCGAGAGCGCACGCGTGTGTGCGGGTGACACCTCTCCTGTGAACGTAAGTGTATTCGGAAAAGCTGTTGCGACTATTTGATATGGAATTGTAAACGTGTTTGTGTAAGACCTGATTCATTCTAACGATGTTAAATTTAGATGTGATTTAGGTGTATTGGCTTGTGATTTATGATTTACTTGTGGTTTGCTTGGTTCTTGTCAAATTAGTGTTTGAATATTTGGAATGTTTCCTAGGACAGAATTATGAAGAATTGAAGCCCGAGATGTTATAAGATAAAACCAGAAACGGCATCAGTACTTTTGGACGACCGAAACAGCGGAAGCAGTTTGAGCATGCGGCTCATACCGACGGGGCCATGAGGAGACCCCGTCTACATTTTGGTGACAGCCGTCTACATAAATATGCAAATTATCAGAACCAGTGACTCATGACAATCCAAAATACTGGAACATTGACCGAATCAAATGCTGATTATTGACCAGACCAAGCCGTTGACCAAAACAGAATATGCCCAATTATTGCAAATAACTAAATATCACAACCACATGCAGCGACGGACCTAGGATTTCGTTAACCCGCGCCCCACCGGGGGTCCGGCGCCACCTTCGCCCCACCGGGGGTCATCGATGGCCCCCTCTAACTCCGAAAATATGGGCGTTAGCGCAAATCTGCAAAGTGCACTAGAAAGCTTGCGTGAATTCAGTAAGATATTAACTCAGATTTTTTAGTGCTCAGGTCAATGGTTTGACCTCCAGAGGTCAAATTAGGTCAAGATCGGCTATTTTCACTCAAATATGCAATGATTAAGCAAACTGGGCATAACTCTTACGTCATTAGAGCTATTGAGGTCTGGTAAAACACATTTGATAGGAAATTGTCAGTCCTTTTCTCGCTATGGGGGAACGTAAAGACCTCCCGCCAGAGGTTTGACCTGATGAAAGCCAGTGAAATGAAAGCCAGTGACGAGACAAATACGATGGTGTTTGTTTCAGCGCTCTAGCTTAATTAGATCAAAAGTTATTGTCAAAATACTGTTTTTGAACCCTGGTGATCTTGGATGACCTTGGGGAGGTCAAAGGGCAAATATGGCCCCTGGAATCCGTGAAAGGGTGTCCAAGAACGCTTTTCTGATCAAGCTGAGCTTTTGCAATCGTTTTTGTGACTTTTAGATCATAAGACAGCTTTTCCCCATGCTTTTTCAATGGGAGAGGTCACCTCGTGACCTGACCTCAGGGCACGAAATCGAAAAATCCCGGATATACGCCTTGTAGACCCTGGAGGGGTTATGAAGTTTAGGAAGTTTCAAATCGATCGACTTCGAAATGTAGCTCTTACAGAGCTCAAAGTTGAAGTGAGGTGACTTTAGTTGACCTCGTCTGGTGACCTGACCTTGGGTGACCCGGGGTAAAAAATTTCAGGTTTTATGGGAAAATGATGCAGTGAGAGGTAGAGTCCTCAACTGCGGTGCTGCGCCTCGTCGTTTTTCTGCTATCCCGGAAAAATCTTAGGGGTGGCATCGATGCCCCCGGTGGGGTGAGGGTTAAGGGGGGGCAGGCTCGAGGGGCGCCGAACCTGAGCGGCGCCAATTTCAGTGGCGGAGAGGTTTGGGAGGGGCAATCCAAAGTCGAAAAGCAAGAAAAAGCGTCACGCAGTAAGAAGCTGCGCTACCAAGATCACTTGCCGGTAGAATTTTGGGTATTTGAGGCGAAAGGCAAAAAAACTCCACGGTGTGAAAATATGGGCGCGAGATACTTCTTCCTATCGAAGGCCCAATATTTACACTGAATTTAGCAGGTTCTGTTTGAAGTTGGGAGTTGAAACACCAAAATCTTGCTTATAAGCTAAAAAGGAAGGAGTAGGGTAAAAAGGAGGTCGATGGCTCTGGGGACAAAACATAGTTTTGCCTCGAACTTTTCCGTTTGTGGCGGGGGGCAAATGCCTTTTTGCCCCCTCCCCTGGATCCGCCACTGGCCAATTTACCACCCAAAAGGCGGCCAGTGTCAATGAAAAAACGCGTTTAAAAAATGATTTGTAAATGCTTATTTTCAATGAAGTTTCCTCCTAATGAAGACATGTTCACGTTTACCATCAAACATATTTCGGGTCAGCTAACGACTGGTACCTTGGTAGAAAATGCTGAAAGCACCCACTGACACTAACTGAAGCACGATGAGCAAATAGTACAGTTATCTTCGGTCATGGCGAAAACTGAGGTGTCGTATCCACCACCTCCACTTCCACACACATCACATTTGTCTGTGTTAACGGCTCCATACTGAAATACCCGATGGACGCTATCCTGAGCCTCATAGGCCGCAGAGCCTCTGCGGGCCTGGGCCCCTGAGTTTTTGGTGACTTCCCTGAGTTTATTTCGAGTCCCCTCAGCTGATCTGGGACCGCTTTAAAACCAGGCCGTCACACTAAACTTGAAACGTATATGTCGCCGCTGAAGACTATTGAGCTTTTCAGGCGCCTTTATTGGTATAGGGCCCCCTCAACAGGTCCTGGGCCCTCTGAGCTAAAAGCTGGAGCTCTGAGCTCTGAGCCCCAAGCTGGATTAGTGTCCTTTAAGCTGGTTAGGGTCCCCTGGGTTGGTATCGTTTTCGTTTAACTGATATAGGTCCCTTCAGCTTGTTTGGGGCCCGTTGTGCGTATCTGGGCGCTAGTTCGTCGGAGCACCCAGCTAGTCTGGCCCTATTACTTTTATGGGCCTCCTGAGTTGCTGCAGGGTACCCTCAGAGAGTCTGGGCCCCATGAGTTGAAAATTGGACCCCTGAGTTAGTTTTGGGTCTCTGAGCTTATTTAGAAACCGTTTAAATAGGTAGGCGCCCCACGCTGGTCTTGAGAACCCTGTGTTGGCACTGAGATCAAATGAGCTCGTCGGGGGCCCTTATCTGTGCCCCTGAACTAGCACGGGCCCCTCAGCTGATTTTGGAGACCCAAAAACCCTCCTACCAGACTCCACCCACGCCAGATTTCCTGTCTCCCTGAGACGATTGTTCCCGCGACCAGCTCTGGGGTCCCTCCCCCGAGACAAAGCTTACAACATGCCTCTTCACAAGCCCAATAGCAGGACAACTTTAATCATTTTCCCAAAAAACACAGGGATACATGCCGACTAAAACTATTCAATATGCATATTTATCGGCTTGTAATCACGATCAAAACATATCAGTATCAAAACTAAGCCTCTAACGCCATTTCCTGTGAAATCGTTAGCACTCGCCCCCGTGGGCCTCTGAGCCACCTCCGACTTCGACTGGAGGGAAATGTTCGAACACCCCCTTTGAACTCGGCTCCTATGCGGGATAGCAAAAACACGTCAAGACTGGTGGATAGCTCATAGAAAAATTCATAAAGAAGCTACATTGGTCACTTTTTGGCTCAGGACAATATTGAGAACATGACAGGTCAAAGAAGGTGGTATGTTTGAGAACAGTTTCTGGGCTCTAGCGTCTGACAGAGTTGAGCTAGAATCATTTTTGGGCACAATTTGCTTCCTCTCGTTACGGCAAATCATCAAATAATGTATAATATGACTATACTAGGTCAAAGCATAAAATGACCTGATCTAAGGCTAGGTCAAAATCACCTTCTAGCCTAGCATAGTCAATATGCATATCAATAAACTCACAATAGCAATAAAAAATGCTATCAAAATACGCGTTTTATCAACATTTCCTGCAAAGCAATTGACCCAAGTCTCAAAACCTGCTTAGGAAGCCCCAGATGAACTCTCAGAGGTAACATGTCTAAACTTGCAACATGAACCGATAAAGAGGTCTAGGATACTATTATTTGGGGAATCTGAAGGTATTCCAAGCGGCGTCTACAGACATAGAGCAATGTTTCGGCAAATTTCCGTTTTCTCCATGCATTTTCAATGAGAGGTCATGATTTGTACCCGTCCCTAGGCGATGGGAAAAATCCCGGAATAAATTTATTAGTACTTTTTGGGCCAATTATATGGTACAAGTTTGAATTGGATAGATTCACCCTTTTCTTACTTACGCCAACTTAAACATTTTTGGAGGTGATGTTACTTTACCTGCACTGGTGGCCTGACCTGAGATGACGCAACCTTAAAATTTCAGGGAAAGTTGTGGAATTGATCAATGATATGGTGTGACAAGTACTGTGTCACTTCACGCCGACGTTTTTCGTGCCACCGGAAGACCTCGAGCGGGTGTTCAAGCACGCCCCCCCAACGGGCCGAGGGTCAATATAAGTCTCAAAACCTGCTGAGCATGCTCAGTGGAGAGGGGTCCGCCGTCAACGCACAGTGGGGAGGGCCCGAAAGTGCCCCCTCTCCGCTGAGATCGCGGAAACAAAGATGGGTAGAAAACGCGCGCTCGGGGTTTGTGTAGGTGTTAACGACCTACATGATATCAAAATTTAATTGATCTACCTCAATATTTTCAGCGTCAAACGGGGTCAGAAAGGTCAAAGTCGGGCCGTGTTGAAGACATATCGGGGAAAGTCGTGATTATGCGTGAACGGGGCGCGAATACTCTAGAACAGGGATAAGGCCAAAAGGGAAGGCTCTAAACAATGTCTCTGAAATTTTGGGGTCAAGGTCCTTCAAGGTCATTGACCTATTACGTCACAGCCCAACATATTATACCTAATTTACGCTATAACTAGCGCTGTGCCCAACCTTACCAATGACCTTTGATCAAGCCTTGATCATCAAGGCCAGTGACCTTTAAAATTGACCTGTGTCCCGGGCATCTTTGCTGTACCGGGGGCCTTTGATACCCAGTGCCCAAGGGGTGCTTTTTCTTATCCAGGTTCACCTTGGTATTGAGGGGCGTATTTTTATTCAAGGTAACCTATGCTACCCAGTGGTGCCTACCCTATGCAAGGAGCGCTTAGGCTATCCAGGGGGCGGCAATTTGCTATACATAGGGCGCCCTTATGCTCTCCATGGGCACCTCATTCAGAGGGTGCCTCTGATATTCAGGGGCGCTTTTCCTATCAGCAGGGTACCTGTGCCATCTTGGGGCTATTCTTATCAAGGGACGCTGCTGTTATTCAGGAATACCTACACCACTGTCGAGGGTCGCCTTTGCTACCCAGAGGCGCCTTTACTTCTTAGGAAGTTTGTGGTGCTTTAAGGAGTGCTTTGGCATCGATTGATTGCTCTACTATTGGGCTTATGTGCGCGTGAACCTCAGGGCCTCGTCTAACACAATTTGACTGGGGGGGGTCCGGTGTCCGAAGTGAATGGATATTACCAATATCCCATACGTGCATTATATGCAGGGGCGTATCCAGGATTTCGTTCAGGGGGCGCCCCAAAAAGGGCCTCAGTGAAGCGTCAAAAAGGCCCCAAAAATATTGCTAAGCAAAAAAACGTCGAGCGCAGTTCTCGGGTTAGCTAATCTAAAAGCTCGCTTTAAGCCAGAACACATCTAAGATATCTCAACTACACCATGATACATAGGCGTCGAAAAAGGGGCCTGCCCCTCTACTTTTTGGAAAACAATTGCTGATCTCAGTCAAAATGGGAGGAAACCTGAAATTGTCAAAGCCAGCCGCTGCGGAAGGCAACGAGGAGCCCAAATTTGAACAGTTTTTTTGTTCTATCATGAAATTTTTTTGTCAGCATCAGGTTGAAGTTTGGCTGGCCCCCTCACTTTTTTCCGATGGCGATGCTTATGCCATGACAAGACATTTGATAACCCTGCACCTTGCCTAAGAACCAGTCCCGTGCTCGGAAAGTCATAAAGGCCTCAAGTATTTGTTTCTCTTCGGGAGAAACTTGTTTCAAAGGTATAGGTAGATTTCAAAGGGCACACCGAGGAGCATGTCAGTGCGTAGAAAAGTTGTTGAATAGCATATCTCCCCAAATCCCGACTGCATAATAAAGCAAAACCACAGCGATTATTCTGAAATTCAGGGTCTCAACTCATACCATGATCAAGAAGTTCCCCGATCAATACATTTGGTGAATGTCCTGAGGATGGGCTGTGCTCGAATATGTAATCACTAAATATGTTTTTGCTGTATTATGCATCCAGAATTCGAGGATATGGGCCAATCAACAACTCAAAATATTCGATGTCTGGCGCCGGCGATCAGTGTTGATTATGCACCGGCAATGGCAGCCCATCGCGCAAAGCACGCGCTCACGTCACCTTAGCGACTTTGACCCCAGTTGGAGGGCGCTCGGACATCCGCAGGCCTCTGGCAACCTTGTGTTTGACTTGTGCGCAATGGTAGTACTTCATGGCAGCTAGCAGGATACATCGATAGTACACCAGGACGTCCCGAATTTGCTTACAAGTGTTCAGCTCTCAAAGGGTCCCTCCATTGATAGCAGGTCTACGTTTAATCATGGTTTCATCTGGTTTACAAATTCCTATAGTTACATATATTCTTCTGATAACACAGTAGGCCCTGCTGGCTATGAGAGGCTATGCTAAACACGGCGGTTTGTCCCATAAAAGGAGGGCGCAGCTGGTTCTGCTTATTCTCAGGGCCCTGTGGGCTACAATGGACCCTGATGGCTATAGGTTAAATGGGTTATAGGGGGCATTTTAACCTTAGAAGGTCTTGCAGGTCAAAATTGTCTGCTGTTTCAAAGCACTTTACAAGCTACAGAGGTCTATGGTGGGCTTAGAGGGCCAACAGGGTCCTCAATATCGCCTTTAGAGGACCCAGTTGGCAAGAGAGGGCCCTGCTGACTATATAGAGTCCTATCGATCCCACTGGTTCAAAGGCTCCTCTGTTAACGAGGGTTTTGCAAGAGTGGGCCCTCCAGCCTAAAAACGTCCCTGCTTGCCTCAATCGCTTTCTCACATAAAGAGGGCTCAGATGTTCAGACAGCGCCCTGCTGGCAATAGCTGGTCCCGCAAGCCCCAGTGGGCCCTATTGCCCAAAGAGCCTTGCCGGCCATCGTGGCTTTATCGGTTGTAGATGGCCCAGCTCAGCGGGTCGGGTCGGGGAAAAGAACGGGTCCTACTGTCGACAGAGGACCCTGGGGCTACAGTGGTTCAGAGAACCCTTTTTCAGAGGGTTCCGAATGTCCAAAAATCCCAGCTTGTCAAAGAATGGAGTGCTGGAGAAGGCTGAGAGTACCCTGTCTGACATGAGGTTCCACAGCGGGCCACAGACGATGGTGCGGCGTGGCAGTGGGTCCTCAAGGGAGCCTTCAGGGGGCGTCGCCCTAACAGCCTCTCTTTGGCTAAGCATCTGTAGAGGGCCCACCTGACCAGCGAGGGTCCTGGTGACGATAGAGAGCCCCGCGGAAACAGTTTGTCCAACCAGTTTGAAGGTTATTGTAGTGAAAGTGTGTTCTGATAGAGCGGGCGCTGTGGGCAAAACATGTCTCTGCTGGCCACAATGGCCTTCTCACTTAAAGAGGACACAGCTGGTCATACAGGGACCTGACGATCATAGCTGACCCTGTGAGCCGCAGTGGGCGCTGCAAGCCATAATGTCTTTCTCGGTTAAAGAGGGCCTTGCCAAACAGGGTCCTTCTGTTGAGAGAGGGCCCTGGAGGCCACCACAGCGGTTCAGAGAACGCTCTTTTTAGTTAGTTTCGGTGGTCAAAAGGGCTTTGCTTATCACGAATGGGATTTTGTACAGAGCTTGAGAGGACCCTGTCCGATATGAAGTTCCACAACGGGCCACAGAGTATGGTGCGGTAATGTCAGCACGCCATCGAATGGGCCCTCTGGGCTCTCATGTGGGCCACCGCACCAGCTTCCTCTTCTTGGTTACGCCTCTGTAGAGGGCCCAGCTGAGCAGAGCGGGCCCCGCTGTCGATAGAGAGCCCTGCGTTAACAGTCGGGCATACTAGTTTAGAGGGTTCTGACGATCAGAGTGGGCCCTGTGGACTACTAGCCCCTACTAACCACGATGACCTCCACACTCTTAGAGGACCTGTTTGGTTAGACAGGGCCTTGACGGCTATAGCTGGCCCTACGAATTGCAGTGGGCCCTGCGGCCCAAACAGCTTTTCAGGCCATGGTGGTTTTATCGGTCAAGGAGGGCCCCGCTGACTAGAGAAGGCCCTACTGCGACAGAGAGGCTTGAAAGAAGTCAGTGGTTCGGATGACCCTCAGGGTTCCGATCGCCAAAAAAGCCCTGCCTGTCACCGAATGGAGTACTGGAGAGGGCCAAAGCGGGCCCTGTTGGACATGAAGTTACATGGTGGGTCACAGATTATGATACGGGTGAGTCGCTCCTCGCACTATCCTCGAGACGGTCCTTTGGGCCCTAAGGGACACCGCTGCACCAGCCGCTTCTCCTTGGTTACGCCTCTGTAGAGGGCTCAGCTGACAATAGAGAACCCTGCAGAGAGCAGCTGGTATTACTAGTTTAGAGGCTTCTCCAGTGTAAGAGAGTCGTGGGCCCTGTTGGCTAAAACGGTCCCCAATAGCCACAATGGCCTCATCACTGAAAGAGGCCCCAGCTGGTCAGACAGGTCCCTGGTGACTATAGACAGGGCCCTGACAGCCTGCGACTCACACTGGGCCTATGGTGCCCAAATGGTCCCGCTGGCCATCGTGGCTTTGTCGGTTAAAGAGGGCCCGGCTCCCTTCTGTGGATAGGGGCCCGGGTCCCCAGGGGTTCACAGAACATCTTTTTACAAACAGTTCTGATGGGTACAAAGGGCCCTGCTTGTTACAGAATAGAGTGCTGAAGATGGCTTAAGAGGGCCCTGTCTGGTATGAAATTTCAAATTTGGCCACAGAGCATAGCGTGGACGGGCCGCGCTTCGCCCGACCTGTGTCCTCGGGGGGCCTTCGGGGCCTCAGCGGGGAGGGGGGGCGGCTGTTCCTGCTACTCCCCTTGGCTACGCCCCTGTCGCAGAAACTCGCCAACTACACAAACATATGTTTCCATGGCGATGAACTCGCGCGGTCCCCTCCGGAAAACAATGCACGACCCAATTGAAATAGGTACCCACCTGATATGTGACCGCTTAACATAATATTCGTTAATGCCGCATTACAATTTCTTGTTAATTTATGCGAAAACCCTACCGATATTTGTTCCTCTAAAAAATCTGATTTAGGTATGAAAGGACAAGATATGCGAAGGTATCAGTGGCGGTTCGCGCCGCGCCAGCCCCACAGTGGGAAATTTTCAGCTCGACTGGGGGGCTGGAGCCAGGAGTGGGAGGTTGGGCCCCCAGTTAACATGTTAGACAAGGCCCTGGTGAGCCTTGAGCTCATGTAGCGCCCATATTGTTGCTAAGGAACGCTTAGGCTATCAAAGGGCGCCTTTACTATCCAGATCCGCTGTTTTATTCGAGGCAGTCCGTTCTATCCACGGGCATCTGATATTTCGGGAGTGGTGCCTAGGTTATTCAGGAGGTGGTTTTTTCCACAGGGGCGCTCTATTGCTTTCCAGGGGAGCCTTATTCGGGGGCTCCTTTGCTGGCCAGGGGTGTCTTTCTATCCAGGGGCGCATATGCTGTCTAGGTGTATTTTGCAAGCACAGGCATTATTGAAATACATGCCCCTAAGTTATCCTTGGGTCCTTTTTGTCTCCGATGAGGCGCTATTTTTCTTTTCCGGGCGCCAGTTTATCCAAGGGCACCTATGCTGTCCAGAGAAGCTTTGTTATCTGGGGTTGCCTTTGCTGTTCAGGGGCGCCATTGCTACCCAAAGGGCGCATTTTACTTTCCTGGAGTGCCTATTTCCATCTAAGGGGCGCATGTTATCTTGGAGCGCCTTTGCAAACATGGGGCGCACTTTTCTACCCAGGGGCGCCTTTGCACTTGAGAGGGCGCCTCTGCAATCCAGGAGGAGCCTAAAATAGATGGAAAATAAAAATGCTGAAATAAGGCACTCAAACACTGAGATAAAGTGCCTAGTTATCAGGAAGAGGCGCTCATCTGCTGAACGGGGAGGACTGCTGGTTGGTGAGGGCGGTATTCTCGGAAGTGGGGCGCACATACTGAAATTGGCACCCGGTTGCAGCGATGGAGCACTAAGCCTTCAGTTATAGGTTAATGAAATGTTGTTAAAGGCAGTCCATGCTCAAATTGAGCGCTCGAGCACTGTAACAGAGCACCCGACTCTCGGACGTGTGCCAAAGCATAGACAGTAGGGCAGCTGAAGATGGAAAGGGACACCTATGATATCCTGGGGGCGCCTGTACGCTCAGGTGAAGCGCTTGTTTTCTTTCTCAGGCGCCTAGTTTATCCATGGGCGCCTATGCTGTCCAGATCATATATTTCAAGAAGGGTTAAGTTTGCTGTCCAGGGGAGCCTTTGCTATCCAAGGGCGCATATGATACATGTAGGGCGCTTTATGCGGAGGGCGCCTAGGCTGACCAAGGGCGCCGTCCTAACCAAGGGCCACCTTTTACTTTCCTGAAGTGTCTTTTTCTATGTAAGGGGCGCATATATTATCTAGGAGCGCCCTTGATATACGGAGACGCCTTTCTGTCCATGGATGCCTTTGCTCTTGAGGGTTGCTGCTCCAATCCAGGGTAGCTGAAGATGGATAAGGGACATCTATGTTATACAGAGGGAGCCTGTACTTCCCAGTGGGGCGCTCGTTTTCCTCCTCGGGCACCTAGTATATCCAGGGGGCACCTAGGTTACCCAAAGGCGGCTTTTCTATCGAAGGAGTGCCTTTCTAGGGGCGCCTTTGCTACCCAGGGGCGCCTTTGCTGTCCACAGCACTTGTGTTATCCAGAGTTGTCTTTGCTGTCCAGGGGCGCCTTTACTATCCAAGGGTGCATATGACATCCGTAGGGCGTTTTTTTCCAATGGGTGCCTAGGCTATCAAAGGGCGCCGTTTTCTACCCAAGGTGAGCATTTTATTTTCCTAAAGCGCCTATTTCTATCCAAGGGGCGCATAGGCTCTCCAGGGCACCTATGTCACCAAGATTTGACTTTGCTGCCCAGGGGCGCCTTTCCTAGCCAAAGGGCGCATATGATATGCGTAAGGCGCTTCATCCAGGGGGCGCCTAGGCCACTCAGGGGCGCTTCATCCACGGGGCGCGTTAGTTCCCCATGACACAATTTTGCTATCCAGTGGCGCCTTTTCTTTGCCGGCGCGCTTTTGTTAGATTTCTAAATTTCATCTTCAACATTTTACTGGGGGCGCAAAAAAACAGTAAAGGCGTCTAGTGTTTGGGCAGGGGCGCTTTGCCATGGTTTTAAGGATATATGTTACTTCAAGTGGAATTCGTGGTATCTACCACCTTGGCGCACGACATGGGTACAGGCGAGCCGCTCATATCGGGCGCCTTAGGCGCCCGATATGAGCTTAGCTATGCTGAGGCGCTTTGGAGCTAGGGGCGGGCCCTCTGCCCCCCCTTGGATCCGTCACTGACCACATGTCCGAGACCATCACATTCACTCTCCATGGTCCAACACGTCACCAGCAACCTTTCACTACGCGCTCTGTCCCGTACAGAATAGGCCGCGCCCTTGAGACTGGGCCGGGGGTCGGGGCGAGTCACGAAGTTGCGTTCCGCAAAAGTTAGGTCGCCCTTACAAATAACACCTTATACATGTCTTTACTCCAATGCAACATTCAAATGCAACAATGTCGGCTCTACCAAAGTGCATGAAAATCCTTTTTCCAAATTGCATCGAATAATTCCATTTTCAAGTCACGTGATTTATTCACGTGACTAATGACATCATCGCACCAGCCATCTATCGAGTCAAATCACATGAGCCAAAACCAAGCCATACGTAATGGGAAAAAGGCATTGAAGAAAAAGGGGAGTAAAGGAGTACCAAGGAACTCGTTCAACTAAATGGGAGTTTTCTCCCGGATGATTAGCGCTATTTGCCCCCAATCAACCCCCCAAGAGACAAATTTAAGTCCCGGCAAAAACTTGGAAATTATGGCCTGGCGCCAACAAGCGTAATTGCCGATTGTCGGACAAACGCAACTTAATTAATTTTCGCAGTAAAGTGGCGAAACAAGATTTCAATATATATTCTTTTTGCCAGCCCCTGATGAAACTATTTTATTTTTATAAAACTGTCATGCACTGAGATAAATTTGTATTCCTATGTGCTCTATCTAATCCGGAATCACGGTCTGCTCAAGCATAAAATGATGCCATGAAACCTTATTAAAGGAACATTTGAGCATACTTGCTCTCATCAGATCCTCTTCCCAGCATAATTCCAGCACAGGAAGGGTTTTTGTAGGCCTTGGCAGCTTAAAATTATTCTCGGCTTCTAAACATGGTGGAAGAAGCTTAATATGATACCAATATGGTGTTACAAGTGGGATATTTTTATACCACAAAACATCATTTTACCATAGGTGCTTGACCTATTATAGCCGCAAATTCAAAGAGCTATGAATATTCTCTTCAAAGTTTCATTTTTATACTAGGAATCAACATATTCTGTCACCAGAAATAACCAGGAATATGGGAGTTTTAGCTGCAGAATTCTAAACCCCAGTGTATTTTGATCCCACGTCTAAGCGTATCCGGAGATTGCGCGCGCGTGCTCGACCCGTGATTGAGAATACTTACTCGCCGTTTCGTGCCATCTTCAGTATTCGTGCCATTGCACGCAGAGCTGGCCACAAAGCTTTTGCGCCGTGATCCTAGCAAAATTTGAGAGGAATAGCTGACCCTTTTCACTTTACGTTGGCACGTGATTCTACATCGATCCAACTCAGGTTTTGACCTGAGGGGCCTGAAGAAGCCACGCTGTATTTGGCATGGTTTACGGGAGAAGCCACATCGACAGACCTAGCAGTGATAACGGATCAAGAGGAGAAGCTTAAGCTGAGTCGGATGACCTACGGACTCCGCTGAGAGCTAGTGAAGGTGAAGAAGCATACTGCACTGAAAAAGGACGCCAGAAATTGGATTTTTTCTACCGTGCCAAAATCCACTCTTCCTTTCCGGGAATATGTTACACCCGATATTTTTAGATTGAGAAGCGTAAAATGCCATGAACGGAATAATAAACCCCAACCCGTGGGGTGTGAAAATATCAGCTACCAAAAAGTACGCCACTTTTAGGATTATTTCTACGGTGCCAGAATCAACTCCTCTTTCCAGCATTATTCCACGACCCATTTTACACCGGTGGAATGCAAAAATGCATGTGTTTTGAGGGAATATTATTATACCACTGGAGTAAAAAGATTGTCAGCTAAACCGAAACAGTGTAAACTGGAAGTGAGGGAGTAAAAATAGTTTAAAATGTGAAATTCCTCGCGTAGAAAAATATTTGCAAGGTGCAAAATGAACCCGCGTTCAATATCACATTGCTGCTGAAAAGAAACACCGATTAAAAAACCACCCAGTTTATTTTCATGGAGCGTTTGAGGCCAGTTTACTCTGGTTAGGCTGATCAGTATACACTCTGATAAACATACACTGCAACGGAGAGTTTCAATAATTTGTTTTCATACTCACTTCTAATAATCTAAATATCTCTAATTTGCACTCTAATCTGGAACAATTTTTAAATTGACCTTCAATTTCTACAATTATTTAGTTCCTCTTTGCACAAACATCACTAGGTTTTTGTCTTAGGCTTCTTCGTTTTACACTTCCCAAATTTTCTTATTTCATATTCCGCTTACCACTGCATCATTTCCACTAATCACCGCAAATCACCTCTCTGAGGCGCTGCACAGCTTTCTTAACACGTGCAATGGAGGGGGTCTCGGTGGCTAGAGAACCGTTCATGGTCAAAAACAATAACTTTAGGTACCTAGGTAATGGCCTCTGTGACCTGTTACCAAATCTGATTTAAACAAAGGTCATCCTCCTTTGGTTAGCTTATACCCTGAGGAGCACCCAGTGAAAAATCGGAATATGTTTCTTTTTTAATTTTAGATTTAAAGAGGAGTTCACAAGATCACGAGGCAAAACCTGACCTGAAGTCAAAGTTTTTTATTTTTTCTTATCTGAACCGTTGCATCGTCTATCCAGCGATATTCATAAACATTAATTTAGATCAGCCACCTTTAAGAAATGAAATTATTTCTGATTCAATGTTCGTGTTAGCCTTGGAAATTTCATGACCTCTATCTGGTGACCTCGTTCACCTTTGGACCTGAAAATGGGCCCAAATTGTTCTTTTGTAGAGAGCCTTGGGTAAAGGTTTGGTGGAAATCTGAGGAGTGGGTTATATTGGACTTTTCGTGCTTACCTGGATGATTTGTCCTAGAATGACTCATCTATGTCCCGGAGTGGCTAACAAAAGCTCACTATGGGGGTGGGGGGGGGGGCGTTGAAATCCCTCTACTGTTCGGAAACGGGTACATTCGATATCTGTGCTGGAATATTATTGGATATGCTTAATTCAAGTGACAATATAGGTTATCACTAGCTCACCACAGTGGATCCGGGCCTCTTGTAGAAAATCGTGGACGACGCCTTGGATGCCGGACAAAGATAGGTATATAAACGATTCATTCAGGCCAATTAAGGCAAATTCAACAGCTCTTTGCTCTTTGCTGCTCTTAGCTAGAATTATTTAGTCGTCGTTTCTTCTCCACGACCTGACTAACCTTCACGCGTCAAGATCAACACTCTGTGGAATGCAGAACTGCAATGCGGTGGTTCAAGCTCAGAACTGAAGCGAAAACAAAATGGCAGGATTCTACCCACGTGTCAACTGTAGTAAAAAATGCCGATAAGTTTTGAAGTGCTGCGGCGAGGAGCATGATGATGAGTTGTTAAGATGTTCCCTGGCCTCTCCCCTCGAATCCGGAAATGTAAAATACACTGAAGATTATATATTCGGGCACAGCCCTTCATCAGAATCGTGGAGTAAATATCAATAATTCTCAGTCCTAGTATAGCCAGACCTCGAATTGAGCTTCACACAAAAATGCCTTTTAGAATGAATCGTTAAAAATAATCGTTGAAATTTTAACGATTCATTCTAAAAGGCATTTTTGTGTGAAGCTCAATTCGAGGTCTGGCTATACTAGGACTGAGAATTATTGATATTTACTCCACGATTCTGATGAAGGGCTGTGCCCGAATATATAATCTTCAGTGTTTTTTACATTTCCGGATTCGAGGGGAGAGGCCAGGGAACATCTTAACAACTAAAAAAATGCCTTCTTATTTCATAGAAACACACTTAAATGAAGATAAGAAGAATTAAAACATTCACTAAGCGCACTGAAAAAACACCTCAAGCGTAGAATTTCAATCTGTCTGCTCCTAAAATTACCCCATTATCAAGAATTTGTTTATAATTCTTGGTAAATATATTCCGACATCCAGCTTAATATTAGCAGAAAAGGTGCAATATTACACGCATGTGGTAAATTAATCACTATTTCATTTTAGCACAGTGCAGTTCCATTCGTACTGAAAATGCAAAGGTGTAAATGTATCACCTCAGAGTATTTCTATGGAAATCACAAACTGCCCCAAGAATAGTTTCACTCTCCTGTGGTGAAACAATCCTGCCAATAGATTAAAACAAGTTCTTGAATGATTGAGCTACCCTAGACGAATGTATTTATTCTTCTGATTTTCGTTTATTTATTTATTTATTTATTACACGTTATCTGGTTCCTCCTCTCTAAATTGGGCTATTCAGGAACCATCGTCATACAAGCCGTACAAAGGTCACAGTCAACAATACAAAATCAAGATACGCGTAATAAAATCACGAACAGTCTTCTTAAAAGATGGCAGACTAATGCAACGAATATTGTTGGAAATGACAATCTGGTTATACAGATGAGAAGCACGGTAAATGAAGCGTCGCTTTCCGTGGTTGTTTCTTGGGCATGGTAGCGATAGATGGAATGATTGACGAGTTGCGCGGCACACGTTTTGGTGGTTTTATACAAAATTGCAACGCAAGGATGGTGGAACATCTGTAGTTAGTATCTTATGGGTCATGCACACATCGAAATAATCAATAAGTTTCGCCATGGATAGCCATCCCAGCTCATGCATTACATCAGAAATATGTTCAAATTGTTTGGGTGTGTTTCTATGATGGAGGAAGGTATGTTTTTACTACGGTTTACACGTGGGTGGAATCACGCCATTTCCTTTCTTGCTGCAGTTCTGAGCTTGAACTACCCACCGCAGTTCCGCATTCAGAGGATTGATCACGACTCGTACAGGTAGGGGAGAGTTGGGAGAACTGGGACGCAGGAGAAGTGGGACACCCCCATTATTGAATCCACGAGTGAGCCAAAAATATAATTTTCAGCTGATTTCCGCACTATACGTGCCGCTGCACATCACTAGGGCGTCAACTTCCTTTTCCGGTGGGTGCTGGAAGCGAGAGGTGAGTGTTCCTTAAAAAGTTAATTTTTTCGTTTTCTTGAGTGGATGTTCTGCTAAATATGCAACCGAAAAATTCTTTAATTTGGTGCAATAAAGATTGTGTCGCATTCTCCACCAATCTGTCCCAGCTTCGAACAACGAAAGGGGTATTAATTTTTCCAAAATCGCAATTCTGAAAAAATGGCGGGGTGGGGAGAACTCGGAAAAGTTGTCCCACTTCTCCCCATGCTGTCCAACCTATCCATGTACTGTACTTGGATTGATTGTACCTACATATTTGTACTTTGATGGAAATATGATTGTGTCGTATTTTTACCTAGAGAGATCATGGTCATCAACTTGTTTTTTCTTCTCTCGTGGTTTATAAATCGAGGTCTGTAAACAGATCATAAGTTCAATATGGCGGACTTATCGATGAAAAATGCAACATTTCACCAATGCCAACACCAGGGGCGAATCCAAGTGGGGGGGGCGATAAGGCAATCGCCCCCGCCTTGGGCTCACCTTAAGCAATGAAAAGAAACGCCCCTCGCCACAGCCACTAACCCCCCTGCAAAGGGGCCCGGTGGCTACGGCTGTACCCCAGTCCCGCAAATTGCCTTCAAAATGCCACCCAAATGTAGCGTACCCGGGTCCCTTGTAGTCCACTTAGAGCCTCTGAGTCTGCGACTGGACCCCTCAGAATTTACCCCTGGCCCACTGCCGAAGCCGAGCCCCTATTCTCAGCAATTGCAGAGCATTCCCCCTGTGTTTTACCCGGGCCACTGTGGCTGCAGCCGGGCCCCCCGCCCCGCCATTGGAGTCGCCCTAGATGTTCCAGTGGGGGGGGGGGTAGTGATAAAACACTACCTACATCAGTTAGACCCTGCATATTCAATGCTATTTTCGGCCAAAAGAGCTGGGATCTTTCTCACTTTCTCTCCAAAAGTGGGGGCCCGGTCCTTCCCCAGGTCCCCAGTAGCAACGCCTGTGGCTATATATATATATATATATATATATATATATATATATATATATATATATATATATATATATATATAAAGCCGCTTCAAAGGCTACAGAGTTTTAAGTGTACAGAGCTTCAAGTGTGGGGCAAGATCCACGGTGGGTGGGGGTAGGGCAGGGCCTGTGATAAAGGGTTTATGACCACTCAGATTAGGCTTTTTCGATGATATTACAAGCCAAAGGTGTGGAGCCGGTCTCCTCATCTCCGACAGCAGCGGGGAGGGGTGGCGGGGTTAGCCCTATAGACCCACAGGGTAACTGTATCCGGACCAGGGGCTCCGATTTTGGACGAAAACCGGCTTCCTGTGGGCTCCAAAACCTGCCAGGAGCCACCAGATCCCATTGCGAGGAAACAAATCTCGTTTCTTAAGGCAAAGGTATGAAAACGAAAGTTTCAAGGGGCGCCATCGACCTTTCAGGGCGATTCGTGACCCCCTCAAAAAAAGTGTGCAGCGCCTCAAAGAAGTGATCTTCGGTGATGGGTGGTGATTGTCCGGTGTTAATAAGTGATACAAGAGGAAACGTTGGGAGGAGCAAAACCAGCGAATCCTATGGCATGGCGAACGTTGTAAGCCTAAGCCATGTCTGTGCAAAGACAAACGAAATTATTGTAGTGATTGATAGTCAATTTCAATATGGTTCAAGATTGGAGTGCTAATTAGAGGTATTTAGATCTTTGGAAGGGATTATAAGTACAAGTGATTTAAACTCTCCGTTGGAGTGTATGTTCATCAAAGTGTATACTAATCATTGTTAACAGAGTAAATTAATCTCCAGTGCGTAATGAGAATAAACTGGGTCGTATTTAATCCGTGTTTCTTTTCAGCAGCAATGGAATATTGAACGCGGGTTCATTCTGCACCTTGCGAAGATTTTTCTACGCCGGGAATTTCACATTTTAACTTATTTTTACTCCCCCAATTCTAGTTTACACTTTTCCGGTTTGTCTGATAATCTTTTCACTCCAGTGGTGTAGGAATATTCCCTCAAAACACATACATTTTTGCATTACACCGGTGTAAAATAGGTTGTGGAATAATGCCGGAAAGAAGAGTGGATTTTGGCACCGTAGAAAGAATCCTACAAATGGTGTACTTTTTGTTGGTTGATATTTTCACGACCCACGGGTTGGGGTTTTATTATTCCTGTTTCATGTCATTTTGCGATGATATCGGGTGTAAAATATTCGCCGAATGAAAGAGTGGATTTTATCTACGGTGCCAAAATCCACTTTTCTTTCGGCGAATATTTTACACCCGATATCAACGCAAAATGACAGGAAACAGGAATAATAAAACCCCAACTCGTGGGTCGTGAAAATATCAACCAACAAAAAGTACACCATTTTTAGGATTCTTTCTACGGTGCCAAAATCCACTCCTCTTTCCGGCATTATTCCACAACCTATTTTACACCGGTGTTATGCAAAAATGCATGTGTTTTGAGGGAACATTCCTACACCACTGGAGTAAAAAAATTATCAGACAAACCGGAACAGTGTAAACTAGAATTGGGGGAGTAAAAATAGATTAAAATGTGAAATTCCCGGCGTAAAAAAATCTTCGCAAGGTGCAGAATAAACCCGCGTTCAATATTCCATTGCTGCTGAAAAGAAACGCGGATTAAAAACGACCCACTTTATTCTCATTAGGCACTTGAGATTAGTTTACTCTGATAAAAATGATTAGTATACACTTTGATGAACATACACTCTAACGGAGAGTTTAAATCACTTGTACTTATAATCACTTCCAATCATCTAAATACCTCTAATTAGCACTCTAATCTTGAACCATATTGAAATTGACTATCAATCACTACAATAATTTCGTTTCTCTTTACACAGACTTGGCTTAGGCTTACAACTTTCGCAATGTCATAGGATTCGCTGGTTTTGCTCCTCCCAACGTTTCCTGTTGTATCATTCATTAACATCGTCACGCCTTGTTTGTTGTTTTCCATGTTTTTTCACCGGATCCCTTCATCAAGTCCCACTACCTCACTCCATGGGTTGAGCGCGGCGCCTGTGGTGACCCTGCCCGTGGGTAATCCTTGTCCTTCCCCATCAACCATCCTATCCTTATCCTTATCCTACAGTGTGTTTTTGCTTAAGTTGTCATTTATGTCCCTCATCTTCATTAGGACCGGCGTCAGAATAGCCACATGAATAGTGGAGATGCCGTGTATGTCAAATAAATAAATAAATAAATAACACCGGACCATCACCACCCATCACCGAAGATCACTTCTTTGAGGCGCTGCACACTTGAGGGGGATCATGAATCCCCCTGAAAGGTCGATGGCGCCCCTTGAAATGTCGTTTTCATACCTTTGCCTTAAGAAACGAGATTTGTTTCCTCCAATGGGATCTGGTGGCCCCTGGCAGGTTTTGGAGCCCACAGGAAGCCGGTTTTCGCCCAAAATCGGAGCCCCTGGTCCGGATACAGTTACCCTGTGGGTCTATAGGGCTAACCCCGCCACCCCTCCCCGCTGCCGTCGGAGATGAGGAGACCGGCTCCCCACCTTTGGCTTGTAATATCATTGAAAAAGCCTTATCTTAGTGGTCATAAGCCCTTTATCACAGGCCCTGCCCTATCCCCACCTACCGTGGATCTTGCCTCACACCTTGAAGCTCTGTACACTTGAAACTCTGTAGCCCTTGAAGGGGCTTTATATATATATATATATATATATAAGTGAGAAAATTTATATATAATGTATATAATGTATATATAAGTGAGAAAATGTTATATATATATATATAAGTGAGAAAATTTATATATAAGGTATATAATGTATATATAAGTGAGAAAATGAATATATATATATATATATATATATATATATATATATATATATATATATATATATATATATATATATAGCCACAGGCGTTGCTACTGGGGACCTGGGCAAGGACTGGGCCCCCTCCTTTGGAGAGAAAGTGAGAAGGATGCCAGCTCTTTTGGCCGAAAATAGCATTGAATATACAGGGTCTAACTGATGTAGGTAGTGTTTTATCACCATCCCCCCCACTCGAACATCTAGGGCGACGCCAATGGCGGGGCGGGGTGCCCGGCTGCAGCCACAGGGGCCCGTGTAAAACACAGGGGGAATGCTCTGCAATTGCTGAGAATAGGGGCTCGGCTTCGGCAGTGGGTCAGGGGTAAATTCTGAGGGATCCAGTCGCAGACTCAGAGGCTGTAAGCGGAATTACAAGGGACCCGGGTGCGCTAAATTTGGGTGGCATTTTGAAGGCAATTTGCGGGGCTGGGGTACAGCCGCAGCTACCGGGCCCCTTTGCGGGGGGGGGAGGGTAGTGGCTGTGGCGAGGGGCGTTTCTTTTCATTGCTTAAGGTGAGCCCAAGGCGGGGGCGATCGCCTTATCGCCCCCCTCCACTTGGATTCGCCCCTGGTGTTGGCATTGGTGAAATGCCGCATTTTTCATCGATAAGTCCGCCATATTGAACTGATGATCTGTATACTGACCTCAATTTATAAACCACGAGGGAAGAAAAAATAAGCTGATGACCATGATGTCTCTAGGTAAAAATACGACACAATCGTATTTCCATCAAAGTACAAATATGTAGGCACAACCAATCCAAGTTCAGTACAAGGATAGGTTGAACAGCAAGGGGAGAATTGGGACTACTTATCCCAGTTCTCCCCACCCCGCCATTGTTTCAGAATTGCGATGTCAGCAAAATTAAAACCTCTTTCGTTGTTCGAAGCTGGGACAGATCGATGGAGAATGCGACACGAACTTTATTGCACCAAAATAAAGAACTTTTCGGTTCCACTCAAGAAAACGTAAAAATTAACTTGTTAAGGAACACTCACCTCTGGCTTCCAGCACCCACCGGAAAAGGCAGTTGACGCCCTAGTGATGTGCAGCGGCACGTATAGTGCGGAAAGCAGCTGAAAATTATATTTTCGGCTCACTCGTGGATTCAATAATGGGGGTGTCCCACTTCTCCTGGACACACAAATCAAAACATGGTTAGCATTTTCTGTCATAAGTAATCAATAAAAAACAACTGAAAACATTGAAGTTTTATTTAAGACCATTTGATAGTACTTACCAATTGTAAGTTGGGTAGAATATGATTCTACATGAGACATACTAACTTTCTGGTTTGCATCGAGCCCACCCAGATTTTCAAACCTGCTTCCGAAACGTTCACAGGAGCTCCTGTGAAGCTCCTGCTCCAGGACGAAGCTCACTAGGAGCTCCAGGAGCTCCTGCTCTCCTCTCTCAAGAGAGACAAGAGAAAAGAAAAGAAGAGACAAGAGCGAAGCGAAGAGGAAAGGAGAAATAGAAGAGAAACGAAGAGAGAGGCCAATTCTAAACAAGACAGAGGACCGTGATTTCTTTGGAAACAACTTGAACTTCAGGAATAGATATCACGTCATAACATTCGGGAATACATGTCACTTCCCAGCGCAAAACATTGGCTCGACTGGGTTGCCACGCTGCACATCATTAGTGAGCTGGATGTTGAAGACGCCGCGTTCTTCCTCATCATGCATATTTGTATGATGTCCAGCACGGTATTGTGAAGGATGCTTGCGTAACGTATTGTTGGAATCCTTGTTGAAATCTTCAGACTGAGTAGATCCCGAGAGACTCTGCCTGCAAATAAAATCCACGGCATAATCAAACATGCTATATGGGACTTCTTTGTCAACGTAATCTCAGTGTCAGACTAACGCAACTTAACACGCGCATTAACGGGGGTCTGAGCCACCTTCGCTTTGACGAGGGGGGCGGGTACCCGCTCCCCCTAAGATCTTGAGAACCACGGTAGGTAGCGAAAAACGGTAAACGGCGTTTGGTAGCGCATCCATTTCTCCATCGAAAATATTTAAACCATTTTTTTGTCAGGTCACATTTAAGGTCACGAGAGGTCAAAACATGTGGTAATAGGGATAACATGTAAAGTAAGTTTTTCGGTCATTACATCTGAACAAATAAAGATAGAGCAAAACGATTTAAACTATATGAATCCTCGCAGCAAGCCGAATCGAATGATATATAATTGGACCTTACTAGGTCAAATCAAGGATTTGACTTGACCTAAGGTCAGGTCAGGGTCAAGTTAGATAAAATTCATATCATTAGAACCGCAAAAAACCCAAGGCGAGTCTAATGAAGCTAAAATAAACGCTCTATAATTATCCGTTTCTGAGTTATACAGTCAAAACCATTTTTCCCATGTATTTCCAATGGAGGGGTCATGCCTCGTACTTGACCTTAGGTCATCGATGTAAAACATACCGGAATATATTTTAGAGAATTCGGTGGGCCCATTATGTGATATGAGTTTCAATCGGATAAGTTCACCCTGCTCCGACTTATGCTATCTTAAACTTTTTTGAGGTCAGGTCACTTGACCTGTACTGGTGACCTGGCCTGAGATGACCTAACCTTTAAATTTTTGACAGAAGTTGTAAAAATGATGAGGGAAAAGGTATGCCACGTACGGCGGCGCTACTGAAAAAAAAAAAACGGTAGCGCGTCCAAAAACGGTAAAAGACGGTGACGGCAGGGGAGGAGCTACATCAACTGACTGATTTGCAAGTTTGACAATAAACATATCTTGGTTGTACCGTTTCTAGGTCACAAAAACGCATCCAACAGGACCGTGTGACCAGTTAAAAAAAACACATTAAAGACCAGGCTCTGGTCAATGTGAATGGAAAGAAAATCTGACGTTCATACATGTACTTCCATCAATCAGCGCCACGAACAGAGGAAAGGAAGTCCCTCGTCTGCAGCTGCCGTAATGTGGGACTTTTCAGTGACGCCGGCATGGTCACGGGTGTGGGGGAGTAGATATCCAAATAGTGGCGTAAGAAAGCGCTAAGGCCGGAAAACACACCCCCTTATTGCAACATTAAACGCACCAAGGCATTCATTTACGCCAGGGGTGGATGAAAGGAGAGGGCAGTAGTGGTGACTGCCTCCCCCTTGGGCTAGGCGTTCTGGGGGAACCCAAACGCCACCCGAATGTTGGTCTAGGGTGCCCAAGAGCTGGTCTGGGGCTCTTGAGCTACGTGTAGGGGGTCCCAATAATTTTCCTTGGGTTACCTCTAAGTATTGGTCTCGGGGTCCCCAAGAGTTTGGCTCAGGCGCTGCCAAAAGTTTGTCTCGGGACCCCCAAGAGTTTGTCTCGTGGACCTCAAGAGTTGGTCCCCGGGGCGTCAAGTCTTGATCTTGGGGCCTCCCTAGTCGGTCTTAAGAGCCCCAAAAAGCTTTTCTCGCGGCCGCCCAAAACGTTAAAGTGTAGGTATAAGTACCTTCGAAATAGGTGCCTGACAAAGTATTCAGTTGGTAAATATTTCACGTTCAATAAATTAGGAATTAGGTACGAGTCCCCCGAACCGGGCCCCCGGGACTTACATCCGCCCTCACCTCCCCCTTGACCAAATTCTGGATCAGCCCCTGCATCTGACAATGTTTTTTTCAGATTGCAAATATTTCACGCTCATTGAATGCAAAAATGGTAGGGGCCCCAGTCCTTAAAGGGCCCTCGAGGCTAACATGCGCCCCCTTTGAGGAAATCCCTCGATTCGACCCTAACTTACACGTCTTGTTCTAGTAAATCACTCTTCTGTCCGGAAACGTAGTAACATCCTAATGCGTCATACATAAATTCCTCAGCAGGCTGCTTCTAAAGCATAGGACTGAAATGATGTTGGCGGGGTATATGAATTGCAGCTTTGCGTGCGAAGTTGCATGATGGAAAAACAACGCGCGACCCTGTAACCATAAACTAACAGCTTCACGTGAATACTATGAGTGCCAACATGCAAATGATACGAAACGCTACCCGTATGGCTTTGTCATGGGGTGGAGCAGTATTTTCTTACGGCAAGGAGCATGTCCACATCGGCTTGACCAGTTTATCGTCTCCCTGGTCATCAGATCTACCTGCTCTTCAGCAGAGGGGGTTTGGAAATCTCCTCCATCTCTTCATTTGATGGCCGCCACCAGAAAAGTGACCCTTGGGGATAAATAATTCCAAAATCTCAGAACGGAAGTCAGCTCAGCCACCTACAGAGCAACTGCTGCCACTGGACGCACCACTTGTTGGAACGCATATATGGCTCTGCTGGTGACGGTTTCTGGGACCCCCGTCCTTTCCCTGCGCTACTGACGTAATATTTCCCCAAAGTTTTTTGTCACCTCGTTTTTCTTGGGCAATACATGCGTAGGCTGCCAATTATAGGGGTTACTTTCTAGCTCAAGCAATATTAAGCCTTTGGAAAGTCAGAGGTGGTTTCACAAGAATACAGATGATTGTAGTTTTCTTCTACTTTTGCGGTGGATTAGCTAGAGCAATATCCAATACATCATCACATCCCTCCATTGCCTTCTGACGCCGAATCTTCTAATGCTTGATCTGACCACGCGTGGTCATTGGTCAATAGACGTGTGAAGGTCTCCTACTTACATACATATGATAACGACCTATCCCCAGATCGGGCCAGCCTCACGTGACCGGAAAAATTTTGGGTAGGAGTGGATAAAATCTAGCCGACTCCAAATCCGAGTTGGAGCCTTTCTTACCTTTCCGCTTTAGCAATGAACCGCACCATGGACGAGTGGCCAACAATGACCAGTAGAGGATCCTTAATTTAATCATCAGAGGAGGATCCACAAAGCGTGGATTTTTTTCAATCTAGGGCAGGCGAATGACAGTCTAGCAGCGCAAAGTCTCGCACGAAGGAATTGATTCCTTCCAGGCTGCGCGTTGGCCGCGCCCATCCCGCCCACTCTTTCAACTTGGCAGGCGAATGCCGCCGGAGATCGCACGATGCGGTGATCCGCTGAATGTGAAACACCTTCGGGTAGATTGCCAGAGTTACGAGCTGGAAAAGACGACACGTCTGCGGGAATGTGGATTATCCCTGCAGGGATTATCTCCTCAGAAATGAGGAGACACCAATGTGCGAAAGAGACGCCCCTTTGAAAACTTTAGGGGACGCCGCCATTGCAACATGTGCGCTTCATTCATTCATTCATTCATTCACTTATTCATATATGTTTGTACATAGCTTCTTTCCTAATCCAGCGCGTCTTAAAGGGAATATGGCACCTTTGTCAAATCTAGGAATTTAGTGTAATGAGGGATGTTTTTGCCGGAAATCATGGGAAGGTCCGTGATTTCTCTGCAAAATGTACAATGAGCTCAATATTTTGATTTTTAAAATGCTCCTCTAGGGTGAAAATCGAACCTCAGCCTGTGGATGACGTCATAATCTGGCAACTATTACCATATTCAATAAGCTTCAAGGGCACCAATTGGCTGATTACTCACTGTGACGTCTGCGCTGTCGTTTCACCAATAGCTAAAAACTGTGGCCGCCTGGCTGTGGTAGATTTGGGGTACATTTCAGTTAGGTTTTTAGCTTTCTCCACGGAAATTTTGAGTCTCAAGACAAATCGTATATTGAGTACCGGGTTTTCCGGTATGCCTTGCAACTTGGCTGTCTCAGTTAGAATCACGTTATAGAGGTGTCACATTCCCTTTAAGGACAAACAATTCGACAGAAGCCCATACTTTCTGTAATATGGGGACAAGATAACCAAACATTATTTTCTCAGTACCTCTTCATGGTATCTGCTCCACCCTCGCGTGTTTATAATCCATTTTGCATTCTTATGATTAAATCTCAGTTTGATTCGCCCATTCGCTGTTTTGACGAGGCTTGCCATGCAATAATTTGCCGACGCGCAGTCATATGCCATTCGCAGTCGTGCCAGACCATAAGTTATGTGCAAGCGCAGGGAAGTTGCCAGCAACGGTGTCAGGACTGTTGTTCATTACAGTGAGAAACCTGAGCTTACACCTCTTTCTGGGCGCACGAAAATATAACGATCAATTTCTGCAGCTCCCCGAAGGTGAAAATTGTATCAGATATAACGCGTGCGGGTCTTACGACTTTGAAGCATGCCTTCCGTACTACGCCTCCAGCCCGGTTGTGCTGCTGTAAACCACTGTAGGTGGTGAAATGGGTTCCAGTGGTTACCTATGACAACGACCTGAATAACAATGACACTGGGCGGAGACTTCACCACCGCTGGCATCCAGAAGGGGAGACGAAGAACTGGTGTCGCAGTAGCAACAGTATCCCTATAGTTCCTCCAGCTGCGACATTGCAGACATCATATTCTGACTTAATTCCCGCAGAACAATTCGCCGTAACGGAAACACAGCTGTGATGAGTATATTCAAGTTTGCTTCCTTCTTCAGTTACTTCTTCATGATCTTAACGGTACTGGGCTACAGCCAGGCTTGCATGGAGACTGCCTGGAAATACGGGCGTCTGGGCGCCGGAGAAGAGATTCAAACAGTGCCCATGGCCTTCCAGGGAAGCTCATGCGCCTGCTGCAGTCTGTGTCACCACGAACAGGACTGCGCCAGTTTCGGCTACCAGGAGCGGTCCCAGCAGTGCAAGCTGTACAGATCTGTGGCAGGCTACGACACGCTGGATCCAGACGAAGACTGGCAGTACTTCGTGATGCCCGGCCGGTCGGGGCACCACCAGTTCTGCCGCCGAGACTCGGACTGCACGGAAGATGGTGATTTCTGCCGCGGTCGCGTCTGCACGGCCCTCGCCGGAGTCACCTGCCAGGTGATCTGGTCACAATTTGGCGCCAGAAGGAGGTACGGACAATTTGTCAGTAAGATGCACGGATGGATCAACAACACAGGTATCCCTCTGAACTGCGACATGATTTGGAAAGCCACACTTATATTTAAGGCCAAGGACACACAAAAATTCACGGAAGAATCCGTGAGAAACTTCAACGTTGAACTGGCCGATGGCATTGAGAGCTACTCGATTTTGGCTCTAGCAGATGACTTCAGATGGCTGGGAACCAGAGAATACTACTCTCTGCACCTATTTACCCACAACTTCTCTAAGATGACTGTCATCGCGACTCCCCGCCAGGAAGCCGTCATCGGGTCGGCGCCGCGTTGCGGCATCGGCAGAGTCAACGTGCCCTTTGCCATCGACTTTGAAGCATGCCTTCCGTACTACGCCTCCAGCAGTAAGACTCTGATTTCCTTGCGGGGCGATGGCGAGCCGGACTGGTGGGGAGGCTCTGTAGCTCGAAGGCACGGCGGCACCGGCACCTGGACCGCATGGAGTTCTTTTATCTACCTCTACATCAAAGAGTAGAGATTGAAGTGTGCACTTAACCCTACCTGATCCTGTCAGGCTCCCGGTTACTATTCCTGTCAGAAGTGTGGGCGGCGGATTCGGCCCCTCGCTCAAATCTATTAACTCAATTTTTAAAAGAAGCTTCAAGGTTTTGATCAGTATGAGCACGGGCGCGCAAAATATGCATTGGTTGTGTATTCTAGTTTCTGCAAGACCCTTGACCCTATTATTTGATGCTCAGAAAACTAGTACGTATTGAAATAGAATTGTTTGAAAAGTTTTTCAGTTATATGACATTTCACAATTCATTTATGGTTCCATGGTCAGAACTACACGATAAAATATAAACATTTTAATAGCTTTCCGTTGCATAAATTAACAAACGTCAGATGCTCTGTGACATCTTTGACATCGAGGTAAATGGTGAAATACAACAACAAAATCATCAGAGGCAGATGCAGGCAAGCTGCATATTGCCAACGTCTAAAAGGCATGTATGTATGTACATACATACATACATACATACATACATGCCCATATACATATGTTCCTCAGCTATTGATACTTTTCGTGTTGCCAAAGCTTTATCCACCCATGCCAGACCTGGGGGATTCTAAATGACCTTGCCTCATTGACCTGCCTGTGTGTGAATTTGTCTATGCGGTCTTGGAACCAAGTTTACACTTTTTGGATTTCTTTACACAAAGCAACTTTTACACCTTTTTCAAACGGAGGTTGACAACCTTTATTCATGTGCTAAACCAACCCTCTAAAACAGCAGTTGGATTTAAGAATGCGAAATTAACATGTAATATAATACGATTGACTCGGTCATTGAGTAATGCTATCTATTTTGTATAGCTGTACACGTCTCATTTTTTTCTTTTTTAAACGTGTTAGTTATAATTCTACTCGGTTGAATGAAGCATCTTACGTCGTGCATGACGCAGAAATTGGTGTCATTTCACTCTTGCAAAGCGTGCTCGGTGTAATTTTACATTTTTAAATCGTCGCATCTTACACTGATTTGCAGGACGATAACGTGTGGGGAATCACAAAACCGTGTACTAGTACTCAGTAAAACAATGTAAGTGTATCCGCTGCACTCTCCCACCGTGCCATTTTCGTGTGAAAATCGAGTAAGCGACACACGTAGGGATTATTTTACACTTTCGCACGATGTGCATAAATCCCAAAGATGTACGTTCACATATATTTCGAATACAGAGTGCACTGGAAAACATGTTACCTGATCGCAGTCGTGTAATGTTACACTAACATTTGGAGCGCCTTTTTCCTTTTACGTGTAAGCTTACACTGATACCCTGCACCCCCCTCTCCACGCCAACCCTATAGGGATTGGGGGCGAGGATACATGACTTGCATATCCCATGAGAATGTATGCTTAGGCATGATGCTCTAAATGCCTACTAGCAAACGTGAAAGTCACTCAGCGTACTCTAGTTCTGGAATGCAATGAAAGACATGACGCTTCAACACGACATACTCTATTTTCCATAACACAGCTAACGAGCACCCAAATAAAAATGAGTGGGGCAGGCCGATGATTGTGAACCAACACAAAACTAGCCCTCGCTCCAGACTACTTGCCTATGATCTATGGGCCAGTCGCTGATGGGCACAGAGTTACAATGGGTAGCGGTTGCCCCTCATTTACCCTGTATACATTGGCAGTGGGCACCTTCAGAACGCTCTATTTACGCATTGACCGCGGTAAGGACTTATCTACTCGTGTAACTGGGACTCGGAAGACACAATCCTGGGTACATGAGTTAAGTCCGTTTCCGTGGTGGATACGAAAAAAGTGCCCATGTGTCTTAGGTAAATAACACAAACTACAGAGTGCTCCATATATACATGATTAAACGTAATCGAAGTTTTCAATGTGAAATCATAAGGTATCAAACTTCTCTCATGAATTTTCTGACACTAGACTAAGGTAAATTTGATAATCAGAGTGACTTTTCAGTCCTCAATCACCCCTCCTCTTATGTGGGAAGCTTGACTTCTTTGAAGCTGTGTTAGAAAACCCACTCCCTGTATCTATACAGGCCTGCGCCCTACGCAGGATGTTCTTGCAGGCTCCCCTCTCATACAGCTCCTCGATGCACTCCTTGAAGTCCTCTGCAGTCATTTTCAGCTCCTTTAGGGTGGCGGGGGCTCCTCATCAGTTCCGCCAGACTCACGGACCAGAACCAGTAGTCCAGGGGCGACATATCAGGGGTGCAGGAGGCCCAGGGGTGTTGTGTGAGCCTCCTGTAATCCCGACATGTCGCCTCTGCAGTGGCGGTGGAGGGTCCGGACTTAAGAGGAAGTACCATGAACTTTTAAACCAATTTATTTCCAGGCAGCATCATAGGGTTAGTTTTAGAATCATCATTGAAGAAGGGGGAGGGGGCACGGTGATCTGGTGACCGTTAGTTCCACCGCCTATGCGCCCCTGGACTACTGGTTCTGGTCCGTGTGTCTGGCGGAGTTGATGAGGAGCCACTCCCCCGCCACCTTGGAGGAGCTTCAAATGACTGTGGAGGACTTCAAAGAGTCCATCGAGGAGCAGGAGGTCAGGAGAGCCTACAAGGCTCTTGTCTCTCTAGAGGAGTATTGTTAAAAACCCAATATTGAGCTTATTGTACATTTTTCAGAGAAATCATGAGTGGTTTCATTATTATTGACTAAAAGTACGCCTAATTACACTAAATTCCAGGATTCGACCAAAGTGCCACATTCCCTTTAACCCGCGCCCCACCGGGGGTCCGGCGCCACCTTCGCCCCACCGGGGGCCATCGATGGCCCCCTCTAACTCCGAAAATATGGGCGTTAGCGCAAATCTGCGAAGTGCAATAGAAAGCTCGCGTGAATTCAGTAAGAAATTACTTCGCATGTTTTAGTGCTCAGGTCAATGGTTTGACCTCCAGAGGTCAAATTAGGTCAAGATCGGCTATTTTCACTCAAATATGCAATGATTAAGCAAACTGGTCATAACTCTTATGTCATTAGAGCTATTGAGGCCTGGTGAAGTTCATTTGATAGAAAATTGCCAGTACTTTTTCCGCTATGTGGAATGTAAAGACCTCCCGCCAGTGGTTTGACCTCCAGAGGTCACCTAATATGACCTGAGGTCACGAAAGGTCACAAAGTGACCTTGCCGTATATCAAATGAAAGCCAGTGACGAGACAAACACGATGGTGTTTGTTTCACCGCTCTAGCTTAATTAGGTCAAAAGTTATTGTCAAAATACTGTTTTTGACCTCTGGTGACCTTGGATGACTTTGGAAAAGTCAAAGGGTAAATATGACCCCTGGGATCCGTGAAAGGGTGTCAAAAAACGCTGTTCTGAGCAGTCTGAGTATTTGCAATCATTTTTGTGGCTTTTATATCATGAAACAGGTTTTCCCCATGCTTTTCCAATGGGAGAGGTCGCCTCGTGACCTGACCTCAGGGCACGAAATCGAAAAATCCCAGATATACACCTTGTAGACCCTGGAGGGGTCATGAAATGTAGGAAGTTTCAAATCGATCGACTTTGAAATGTAGCTCTTACAGAGCTCTAAAGTTGAAGTGAGGTGACCTTGGTTGACCTCGTCTGGTGGCCTGACCTTGGGTGACCCGGGCTAAAAATTTCAGGGATGATCGGAAAATGATGCAGTGAGAGGTAGAGCCCTCAACCGCGGTGCGGCGCCTCGTCGTTTTTCTGCTATCCCGGAAAAACCTTAGGGGCCATCGATGCCCCCCGTGGGGCGAGGGTTAAAGGGAATGCCGCCACACATGGTACCTCAGGCCACCGGTGCTGATGTTCAGCCTATTCTCTCAGCATGCAAAGCAGGAGGAGAAACAGGCGATCGGTCAGGAGTTGCTGGCGAGGCGTGCTGAGGCTGAGGCTGAGGCCGCCTCAGCACGTATTTCCACGTGCTGAGGCGGCTGAAGACGAAAATACGCTGGTGCTAGAGGAAGATACCAAGCTGGTGAATCTTGTGGACGAGTCGCCGTGGCAGTTCTTAGAGGTGACTTCTGCAGGTCACGGATGGCTGGCGAAGCCACCAGAGATGTGGGAAGATGATCCTGCATACATCACACTGAAAGACTTCGTGCAGTCGGCGAGAGTCACAAATGACACCACCGAGCGCGGAGTTGCCCTTATTAAGGAATTCGCAGGAAAAGTTGGCGACGAATCTCAGTTTCAGTCACTTCTGCAATCAGTGGAAAGTCACAGAGCCCAGGTGCCTCAGCTCACAAAGAAGGCGCTTGGAAACCTCTGAGTGTAGAGCTGCCCCAGGGTACCGGCGATATCAGACTGAGAATAAGCACATGATATCCGAGATTTGATGGTTGTGTGCTCTCATTTAGGGAAAGCGGTTGTTCAGTGCTGCGCTGGACATGGCAATGAAATACACGTATCTCTTGGTCATTGGTGTCTGTGGGAACGATGAATTATTTGCTTCATAGATCTAATGTAAACTGTTTTTTAGGGTGGGCGACACTAAACGTTTTGGGGCCAAGGCCCGCTACCCCTCCCCCTTTAGTGCGCTACTGCTAGCAGTGACGGACTAGGAATTCTGTAAGGGGGGGCGAAGCCTCAGGGGGCGGTAACTTGCCGCCCGAAGGGCGCACTTTTCACTAAATGGGCGGCAAATCGTCGCATCCTGGGGGCGGGGTGGGAACGGTGACTTTTGATAATACTACTTAGATTTTAATTTTGATTTTGGAGGGAATTGGTGCTTTTACGCGGATAATTGTATTGAGCATCGATGAGAGTGAGGTGGAAAAGGTCGAAAACCATTTCTCTTAAGCGTCTAAGTGATTAATTTGTCTTTCTTCAGAATTATTAAAACAAAATCAGCGTGAGCCGGGATTTGAGCCCGCAATACTAGGATTGCTAGATAAGCATGCTGCCAACTGCGCTATTGCGCGACAGAATTACCATTATGAAGATGAAAAGTGCACCATGCGGGATCTGATCCCTAGACCTTTCACTCGCTAGGTGAACGTTTGACCCACTGCGCCAAAGTGGCGCTGAATCGCGCACGCTTTAAACATGTAATAATACAAGCTGAGCTGCAGTATAAAATTCTGATTTGTCTGGCGCTTTGCTGAGATTTTGGATATTTCATACCTAAAATGTATTTTAGCGGACGCAGCACAGATTAGGCTTTCCAAAATGCATGGTCGCTTTTCTGTGCAAGCCACGGTTTATAAGTTATGAGGCATTAAAGTCATCGGCCACCACATCTCCCATAGACTTTACATTAGTCCTTACCGAGCTTTACTTACCGAAGGATTTTTTAATGTTCTAGATTGGCACCCAAAAGCGGGGAGGGTTTGTATTGAGGTCTCCATTCCAGGTATCTCTATTTCATGCTTTAAGGGTTTGAGAAGGTAATTGTTACTGGTCTTTTTCCACCAAAGTTGCTCCAATATTTCAATTATTGTCACTCGCCGCCCTTCTCCCGACATTTTCAATCGACACGGGTTGATATGTACTGTACAAGAACAAATTGCGCTGTCGTCCTCACCATCTGTTTATTTTTAAGCATGTATCCAACCGGGCGCGAAAGGAGACTGAAGCGCCATCTGCACTTATAGAGAATACGCAAGGTAATATCTTTGTCTTTCATTGGCTTACTGTCAAGAATTCTGCTACTAGTTTTACCATAAAATGTTTCGAAACAAAACCACGAATCAGCTACACGGCTTTTGATTGGCCCTTAGTACCCCACTATATATATGGTGATTATAAGGCCCTATTTCGCCTCATAGACGGAGATATAGTGCGTCATTATATCACCACAGTATGGTGATATAACTCGGTAGGTATGTTGAAAGAAGCGCATAAGAGCCGATCTTCTATCTAGATCTTCTAGTCGATTCTGCTGCTCTCTTTTTGCAGTGGACGTTGGTAGAGGCCCCTGGCCCCCCGGTTCCTACGCCTATGCTTTCACCTTTTTTTAATGACCTAGCTTCAGTGTCCCAAAACCTGGGGTGCTGGGTGCAGAGTGACACCCAGTCAAGCAGAATTTTCTACTCAGTTTTATATTCTTTGCTGAATTTTCCACTAACTTCTCAATTGTGGTTCTAATTACCAAAGACACAATTCACAAAGTTCTGTTTCTTCTTTGACAGGAAGCATATCAGCTGGTGGTGGACAGACAACAGCCTCCTCAAGTGGCTATGTGCAACATGTGCACAAACATACAAATATTG
Source organism: Lepas anatifera (assembly GCA_034440635.1). Classification (NCBI taxonomy): domain Eukaryota; kingdom Metazoa; phylum Arthropoda; class Thecostraca; family Lepadidae; genus Lepas; species Lepas anatifera. Next base: position 2,225,703 of record JAOTON010002274.1, read on the forward strand.
TGGACATGGTTCTGTCTTTTTTCTGAACCTGAGAAAGTATTGGTACATGAATTATGTGTTAAGAATAGCTTAACATAAAATAAAGCTCACTTGGTGGATGAAACCTGCTGCTTGTTTCTCACTACTTATCATACATATCTAAGTCATATCTAAGTCATTCTAGGTGACTACATATGAACCTCAGTGGAAACATATACCTAAACATGGGCAATAGATACAGAACACAGTATTTCGAGAGCCGAATCAACTTGTCGAGAGCACATGTAAATAATATTAGAATATTCATATGGCCAAAAGGCATATTCTTTTACCATGCAATGATTAAGGAGATTTTCAACTACCTGCTCCCTGACTGTCAGAAGTGGTAGATGGCATCTGTACAGAAAATGATCTACCCTATCTAACTGGCTTCAGTGAAAAGGTACCACTTCCCATGCCTAGCTCAGCCACCTTAACTGACCACTAGCAAATTATATTGTGTAGCCCTTTCCCCTACATTTCATCCTGCCGTCGACGCGCCCAAAAATACCCTTTTCCCTGCCATCCCATTAAAAATTGCATCCGGCGCGGGCGCCACAGAATATAGATACCAACGGCAGGGATAGGAGACAGCAAGACAATAGCAGCAGCGCAAAACCCGGACCGCACGCACTGTATTCCATATATTTCACGATCATGTGAATAACAATAAATAATAATAAATGTCAACTATATCTATAATGATGTGTATCTTGCTTCTTCGTCCACCGTCGTGATCCCATCATAGCGTAACAATACACTCAACAATACTTACAAGGGCCAGTTCCATTGCCTCCTCTACCAACGTCCACTGCAAAAGAGAGCAGCAGAATCGACTAGAAGATCTAGATAGAAGATCGGCTCTTATGCGCTTCTTTCAACATACCTACCGAGTTATATCACCATACTATGGTGATATAATGACGCACTATATCCCCGTCTATGAGGCGAAATAGGGCCTTATAATCACCATATATGTAGTGGGGTACTAAGGGCCAATCAAAAGCCGTGTAGCTGATTCGTGGTTTTGTTTCGAAACATTTTATGGTAAAACTAGTAGCAGAATTCTTGACAGTAAGCCAATGAAAGACAAAGATATTACCTTGCGTATTCTCTATAAGTGCAGATGGCGCTTCAGTCTTCTTTCGCGCCCGGTTGGATACATGCTTAAAAATAAACAGATGGTGAGGACGACAGCGCAATTTGTTCTTGTACAGTACATATCAACCCGTGTCGATTGAAAATGTCGGGAGAAGGGCGGCGAGTGACAATAATTGAAATATTGGAGCAACTTTGGTGGAAAAAGACCAGTAACAATTACCTTCTCAAACCCTTAAAGCATGAAATAGAGATACCTGGAATGGAGACCTCAATACAAACCCTCCCCGCTTTTGGGTGCCAATCTAGAACATTAAAAAATCCTTCGGTAAGTAAAGCTCGGTAAGGACTAATGTAAAGTCTATGGGAGATGTGGTGGCCGATGACTTTAATGCCTCATAACTTATAAACCGTGGCTTGCACAGAAAAGCGACCATGCATTTTGGAAAGCCTAATCTGTGCTGCGTCCGCTAAAATACATTTTAGGTATGAAATATCCAAAATCTCAGCAAAGCGCCAGACAAATCAGAATTTTATACTGCAGCTCAGCTTTGTATTATTACATGTTTAAAGCGTGCGCGATTCAGCGCCACTTTGGCGCAGTGGGTCAAACGTTCACCTAGCGAGTGAAAGGTCTAGGGATCAGATCCCGCATGGTGCACTTTTCATCTTCATAATGGTAATTCTGTCGCGCAATAGCGCAGTTGGCAGCATGCTTATCTAGCAATCCTAGTATTGCGGGCTCAAATCCCGGCTCACGCTGATTTTGTTTTAATAATTCTGAAGAAAGACAAATTAATCACTTAGACGCTTAAGAGAAATGGTTTTCGACCTTTTCCACCTCACTCTCATCGATGCTCAATACAATTATCCGCGTAAAAGCACCAATTCCCTCCAAAATCAAAATTAAAATCTAAGTAGTATTATCAAAAGTCACCGTTCCCACCCCCTCCCCCCAGGATGCGACGATTTGCCGCCCATTTAGTGAAAAGTGCGCCCTTCGGGCGGCAAGTTACCGCCCCCTGAGGCTTCGCCCCCCCTTACAGAATTCCTAGTCCGTCACTGCTAGCAGTAGCGCACTAAAGGGGGAGGGGGTAGCGGGCCCTGGCCCCAAAACGTTTAGTGTCGCCCACCCTAAAAAACAGTTTACATTAGATCTATGAAGCAAATAATTCATCGTTCCCACAGACACCAATGCCCAAGAGATACGTGTATTTCATTGCCATGTCCAGCGCAGCACTGAACAACCGCTTTCCCTAAATGAGAGCACACAACCATCAAATCTCGGATATCATGTGCTTATTCTCAGTCTGATATCGCCGGTACCCTGGGGCAGCTCTACACTCAGAGGTTTCCAAGCGCCTTCTTTGTGAGCTGAGGCACCTGGGCTCTGTGACTTTCCACTTGTGACCTCGTCGATAGCCAGGTCCTCCGCCATGTTGTAGAGCCGCGACCTCATGCCATCTAGTTTGCCCTCGCGCTCCCAGGGCAGCAAGCTCAGATCTTGCAAACCTTTGCTGCCCTCAGCCACGACGGTGTACACGTCATTGAGGGCTGCAACTCGTGCTGGGAAGACTCGGCCTGGCGAGAAACCGTTTGTTCAAATAAGTAGCCAGTTCCTTCATATCTATGAAAACTAAGCACGGAAAACTACCTACACAATGCTAAGGATCTTCACTTCAGCATATTGGGCACTTTTTAAGGACAACACACAAATCCATTTTTAAAAGACGACTTCCTTTTTTCTTTTTAACTACGTCTTTCCTCACAGGTCAAGTTTACTCAATTAAAATGCGTTGGGTGTGCTACACTGCAGTGCACAAACGCAATTGGGCAGTTCAGAAACGAAAAACGAAAACACGTGCTTTAAAAACGAGTAGTGTGTTTGGACAGTTTGAGCCGTATGATAAAGCCATAAAAACCAGGCATGGGCTGACTGTCTGGTGAGGATCAATGGATGTATTTTAAGCCACATCAAACGATCAAACAATTACTGGTCAAACCAAAGGACAGGATAGACAACCGGAAAAACCAGGCCCAGTATACAAGATGGAATGTAATGACTGTCCAAAAATATACACTTGAGAAAGCAAAAGGATGATGGAAGTCCGACAAGACGAACACCGAAAATCTCGACAAAAACTAATCCGAGGGTCAATTGACGAGAGAGCAGCGGAGGCCACAGCGGAACATGCATTCAAGAAGGATCATTGTATCAAATGGGACGCCATAACAACTTTAACTTTAGACTCAAGACAAAAACAGCGGGGAATAAAAGAGACAATTTACATCCAAACCACCACGGAACCAAAAATGAATAGAAATATCGGCAAAGTTACCATCTTCTCTGGATTTTTGGACCTCTTAAAACGCCAGCCAAACAAGAGATTGAATTGAAAAATAACACCTGTTTAGAGCTAATAATTATACAATGATTCGTCATGTTCATAGCTAAGATTGTTCTTTCAAAGTGTACCCTATCTTCGTGTTTTTCGCTTAGTTAGTTCATGTCATAGTGTTATCTTCATCTCCCTTGAAAACGGGGGCGGGATGCTCCCGAAATCGGTCGGGTTTTATACTCAGGCTAGTCATTGTGCAGTAATAAATGTTTTACTTAATTTGAAGAATATTTCAGATGTGAAATAGAAAACCAAGCAAAAGAAAACCAGCGCCAGTATCAGTGTGGAAATGTGTACATTCATAGGCGTAGGAACAGGGGGGGCAGGGGTCATAGCCCCTCGCCCAATATTCTTGATTCTTAACCCTTAACCCTATGGCGCTGGCTGGAAAGAAATTACTTCCAAATGCAACCTTGGCCTCCCGAATATTCCGGACGTTCCTACGCTTATGTGTACATTTGAATACATTTGATAAAAAGCTGCAAAAGTGCGCGACCTCTAAATATCATCGAAATACATGGAAATTTCGCACAGAAGCTTGTAAGCAGATGAGGTTTGAGGGGAACATCGATATGCGTCGAAATATTGCATTTTGGAACAATGAAACACCCTAATGTTTATATGACCTTGGTCTGTGACCTATGATCTAGTGAAGTGATCTTAACCTAAAACCCTGATGATAAAACCCTACGTTTTCATCGCACAGATAGGTCTGCAATGCATTTGAACTGGTGTGATCGCACATAGGCGTCGCAAAAGGGAGGCCAGGGGGCCTGCTTCCCCTACTTTTTGGCCCAAAATTTCCTTATCTCAGTCAAAATGGGAGCAAACCTGAAATTTGCATAAACAGCCGCTTCAGAAGGCAACGAGGAGCCCAAATTTGAACAGTTTTTGGTCCTATCGTGGGAAGGTTTTTGTCAGTATTAAGTTTAAGTTTGACTGCCCCCCCCCCACTTTTTCCGGCGGCGATGCTTATGTGACCGCAGATTATGGCTATTTAGGAATATATGTCTGATTTTGTAACCCTATAGGTCAGTCAGTGCGTAAACATAGAGGACAGATTTTCAAAGTTCTTTCCAAAATTAACTCGCTCATCGATGCTGTTTTTCTGCCACGAAGGGTTTCCGGCCACCTCGGGCAATTATGCTTAAGCCCTGTCCGACTGCGTGTTAATGCTCATCACAGTGTTTTAAAGGGTGACAATAACTCGTCGCTGATGCTTCGATAGTATATTGGACATATTGTGGGACGAAAGGGTGATACAATAGGAACCGTGCTAGAAGTCTGGTGAAAGCCAAATAAAGCAATCGTTAAGTTTTTTTCTGCATCGGACCGAAGCAAACATTTCCCACCTGCTAGTTAGAATTATAGCAATACTCTCTCCTTGACGATATCTTTGCGTGATTTTACTCTCCTTGAAGTTAAGGGAAGCAAGCATTTGTCAGCACGTGCAAAAATATGTATGTATGTACACCGGACACCGGATTGCAACAATGCACCGAAATACGGGAGCTGGCGCCTCCATGAGCTGTCTTTGTGCTGAGTGACCTTACGCTGTCACAGTAGGCAGCTCTGTTCCGTCCAGTGGCGGATCCAGGGGGAAGAAAAAACGATATGTCCCCCAAGTGGAAAGCTAGGGGTAAAACTATTTTTTTGCCCCCTCCCCCAGGCGGTCGACCTCCTTTATGCCCCGAATCCTTTTTAATTTATAAACAATATTTCGGTGCTTCAACTCTCAACTTCAAACAGAACCAGTTAAGCTCAGTGTAAATATTGGATCTTGGATATAAAAAAGTATCTTGAGCCCATACTTTTTCACCCCGTGACGTTTTTTTGCCTTTTGGCTCAAATATCCAAAATCCTACTGTCAAATCATATATTATGGTAGCACAATTTTTCACTGCGTGACGTTTTTTTCTTCTCTTTTTTCCTTTTTGACTTTGGTTTGCTCCTCCCAAACCGGCCGGCTAGATCTGACACTGGCTCCCTCGATGTCTTCAGAGAGCTCTCGTACCTGCATGGTGTTCAGGTTTATGGGTGTGAAACGATGAAACCGTTGGGTGCCCTTGATCTTCAACGCCGAGCTGTACCGCTGTTTCAGTCGTTTCGATATTTCAAAGACCTCCTCTCTACTGACAAACTCGAAATGGATTGTGATGTCGAAGTATTGCGTCAGAAAAGAGATCATCAATAGCGGATCCAAGATCTGATCCTTTTCTTCTCTCCTTAAGCTTACCTTGGCTGTTCTTCTTCTAACTTTACCGCCAACTCCGGCACAGGCGTTCTTCCCGTGGCTGGTAGCAAAAAAGTGTTATTCACATGGTATTTGAAAGTCTATCTGGATGATAACAAACATTGATAAAGTGAAAATTGTTTTTGTATTGGCCACCGCACCCGTCTGATACGTAATGTGTTTTCTTCAAACTTAGCATGTGGGTGCGTAGCCAAGGTACGAGTTTGTGCTGCAAGGTATGAACCATGACGTGAGAGTGCTTTAAGCCGTCACTTAAAAAAAAACATTTTCTACTGCACCAGACTCCATCCTCAGTCCAGTATAGAACAAAAGGGTGTACAGTCACCTGCTTTGCAGATCAGTGATACGACTGAGCAGCATTTTGTGCAGTACATGTATAATTTTCTGATAAGTCATCGATGACTACGGCTTCCCCCCTTTGGTGCCTTTTCCTTCCAAATTGCTATATATTTTTTTTATAAATTTTGTTCAAGTCGTTCCTAGTACGGCTGCTGGAGTCGGAGTCTCACTAAAGTCATCAAGGGACTTGTCACGGAGACCCCGACCCCACCACCCGAACGAGCAACTCCCTCAATGGAGGGTCAATTTAGAAGCCAAAGTTTAACGTCCCACAAAGCACAGGGACGGCCGCCCCGCTCAGGTCACCCTCTCATCAGTCAGTTGCCAGCCGACCTGTACGTCGGGTAAACTATTGAGCGCCGGAGCATCTCAGGGGAACCGATCCCAAGCCTGGACATGCACTGCCACTGCATGCTTCTGAGCAGCGGGCCGGAGCCCAACGCTCTACCAACTGAGCTACCGGGGCGGCATAATGCCCTTGAGCCTTAGATATGTAGTGGTGACGGGTAAGGTTACATACCTTCTCACTCAGGGAATCAACAAACCGCTCTATATTATCCACGAAATCCGAAAGCGTCGATTCTCTCTCTGATTTTGACCATTCTTTAAACGTAATATCTTCAGAAGCTATTTGCACGGAGTCAAAAGAGTATAAATACTCCCTAACCTCCTCCTCTCCAGGGCTCCGTTGACGTGAGGGTGTCCACTATCACCGTACTGTTATATGTTTCAATATCACTGTTTCAATATATCACTGTTATATGTTTCAAACGTTTCGCGACTTTTTCCGTATAAATAACGACACTTCGCTAAAGGTGTCCGGTATGACGTACATTTGACATTTATGACCTGATTTGACCTTAAAGATATAGATAGAAGTCCATACAATTGAGCTCAAATAAAACAGTTAACAGTCCTAAAAATCCCGGAACTTGCGTTTTCCTAACCCTCTTAATTGGCGAGATCTCAGGGGAGGCATTTCGGGACCCCCTTCATTACGTGTTGACGCCAGACCACCCTCCACTGTGCGTGTTAAAAACACAAGTAGATATAAAAAACGGATGTTCTAACCTATTTTATTGGACAGAAAAAAGTTTAATCTTCAATTTGAGACATTCTATTTTGAAAAAAATTGTACCAGAAAATTTGGGATATGACCTTAGGTCAAGGTCAAATCATAAATTTTTTTCACAAGTGACCTAGGGTCAAACGGACTTCAGATTCGAGTTTCGTGGCTCATTTTACATAGGGAAATATATCTTTAATGCATAATTCATCAGCTTCTGAGGGTTTTGTGCTCACCTAAAACATGCACTGTAAGCAGATTAAAAAAAAGCCTGAGGCAAAAACTTCTAAAGTTTTACTCCGATCGAGCTAAGACTCTCGGATTCGGCTTTGGGGCTCATGAGAACCCTATATGCCCATTTTAAAGAAAATCGAAGAGGTACCGTGTAGGCCTTGTTTGATTGGTGCTGGAATTGCCCAGAGAGAGAGAGAGAGAGAGAGAGAGAGAGAGAGAGAGAGAGAGAGAGAGAGAGAGAGAGAGAGAGAGAGAGAGAGAGAGAGAGAGAGAGAGAGAGAGAGAGAGAGAGAGAGAGGGGGAGAGAGAGAGAGAGAGGGAGAGAGGGAGAGAGAGAGAGAGAGAGGAGAGAGGGAGAGGGAGAGGGAGGGGAGGGAAGAGGGGGAGAAGGAAAGAGATGGGAAGAGAAATTATGACAGGGAAGAAGTGGTGCACGGTCACAGTTTGTAAGGGAAAGTTGAACAGGACAAAAGGAGCAGGTAAGGTTAAACCCTTGACATAGCTCCTTGTGTTATAATTCGGTCATATTACAGAATAAAGAAAGATTCTGACTATCGCTAAGATGAGCTCAAAATGGAATGAATGAGGGCATACGATATGATAACAACAAAAAGACTGCACATTAGGGTTTATTCTATATTGGTCAGTCTCTATACATTAGTTTCTAAGTTTTACAGATTTACACATGAATCTTAGTACTCTTCTATGAACAGCTTCTTAGTAACTGTTTTAAACAATGACTTAGAAGGAGGTATATCATTAATTTCAGGTATTTTAATAGCGAGAACATTATTCCACACCTTAGGACGGCTGATTGATACTGCAAATGTTCTATATACTGTTTCTCCTGGGGGTTCTTTGAAGTGCATTTTCCGTCGTGATAATCTAGTGGTGTAATTTTATTCGAATGAATTTGCAAACACTGAAGGCAGCCTTCCATGCATAAACCATGTAGGACTAGTAATTTTTGCTGTATTATCTTGAACCTTCTAATTATTCTCTTCTGCAAGTTGATTAATTTCGTTAAGCTTGTTTCATAATTTGACCCCCAAACCAGAGCGCAGTACACCCCAGATATGGGAGGATTAGAGCATTGTAGAGCATAAGCAAGGTTTTATTTGTTAACATGAACTTCGCCCTAGATATTACTCCAATATTACGTCGCAGTGTGTTACAATTTATGGAGATATGAGTTTTCCATTTGAGGTTTTCATCAATATGCACGCCTAAGTATTTTATAGATTGATTTCGGTTGATTTGCTGATCGTTAAGGGAGATATTGATATCAGGCTTAACTTCATTTATGCAGTAAATCTGATAGAAAGTTTTAGTAATGCTAAGAGGAAGTCTATTGGAACATAACCAGTTGTAGATTTTAGGTGATCCTTTGTTGATCTCGACTTCAACATCTTTCAAGCTATTTCCTAAAAAAGGGAAGTGTCGTCTGCAAAGATGTAGTAATTTGGAACCGAGGAAGCAGTGGCGGATCCAGGGGGGGGGCAAAAAGGCAATTTCCCCTAAACGGAAAAGCTCGGGGCAAAACTATGTTTTTGCCCCTCCCCAAAGCGGTCGACCTCCTTTTCCCCGACTCCTTTTTAGCTTGTAAGCAAGATTTTGGTGCTTCAACTCTCAACTTCAAACAGAATTAGTGAAGTACAGTGTAAATATTGAGGCTTGGATAGGAAAAAAGTATCTTGAGCCCATATTTTTCACCCCGTGGCGTTTTTTTTTTGCTTTTCGTCTCCAGTTCCCAAAATCCTACCGAAAAGGCATATTGTAGTGCAATTTTGCACTGCGTGACGTTTTCTTTTTACTTTTCGACTTTGGTTTGCCCCTCCCAAACCAACCGGCTAGATCCGCCACTGGCAGATATATATACCTTTCACAAGCTCTGTCTTCCAGTACTTCTTTTTCTCACGAGATGGCACAAAGAACATGTATCAGTGCATTAGCCACCTTATTTAAACTGTTTATTTCTGGGGTTAAGACCCAAACAATGTCTAGTTATGCTGATTGTGATTAAGCCCAACAATATTTGGGGCAACTTTTAATTAGAGAAAATATGTTTCAAAACCCCAAGTGTCCAGATTAAAATACTAAAACCGGTACAGAGCATACCATGTACCACATTCACTCACAGACTTACTCGACAGCAGATCAACATAGGTCTAATTGTACAATGGTAGACCTAGCTGATGGCTGCCTGTGGGTTTTATTTTTAAGGCAAGATGCCATATATTATCCAAGAACTAACACAATTAGCCATACCAGCATTTATATCAGTGCCACCAGAGACCATCATTCATATAGCTTCCACATTACATAGTGGGATTCCTCTGGCTTGCCTCTTAGTCAGAGGAATCCCACTATGTATCAGGGATAATCAGGGAAGCAGGCCTAGCCCATAAATATTAATATTAAACATCTCACAAGGGAGCATCCACCCAGCTCCCTGAGCAACCGCCAAATATTCAGATATAATTTCATGTTCCCAGCTGCCCAATGATGTGAAAAAAACAGAACAAAAACCAACAAACAAACAAACAAAACTAAAAATAAAATAAAATACACAGCCAAAATAACATAAAATAGTAAAAATAGCAAAATCATGAATTTATATTGAATAACCATACAGCCAGCATGTGATGTATCCAGGAGCTGAGGTGACTCCAAGCACCATATAATACATATATGGTGCTTGAAGAAATATTTCGAACATTTTCATCTTCATATTATTTTAGTTTAAATGTTCGAAGTGGGTGTGCGATTGTGTGTGGGTGTGTTTTTTTACTGGTACCTAATCCTTATCCTTATCCTTATCCTTACTCTACCTGGAGGCTGTGAGCGCATGCGCCTGTGGCTGCAGCGACCCCTCCAGGTAGAATCCCATCCTCTTGATCCTCACCTTTCCTCATCCTTACCATCTCCTTCCATAGTTTATAATCACTTCATACGCATTGCGACAACACTTTAAAAGCCACCTCATTTGTGTGGAAGTGTGAGAAATACATGATGATACATATTCATTGAATAGATAATCATGAATTAGGATTCAAAACATATTTATAAGGTTCATAGTCGCTATAGGCACAAACAAACCATTCAAATAAGCAACACCAAAAGTAAATATAAACACCCTATTGAGGCCCCCAAAGGCCTCAAATTAGGTGACTCAGATCATACAAGTTACCTAATACAGCTTCTTAATATTTGTCCCAAATGAAATGATAATAATAGATCAAAAAGAAATATAGGCCTAGATATTAATATAAGTGGTCTCGGGACTGTAAGCTCAGTACTCTTGATACAATATCATAAGCTATATAATTTTCAGTGTGTTTTTTACTTTTTGCTCATACATTTCCAAACACATACAATATATTAAATCCTAAACATGGAACACAGATGAAGAAGTGTCTTACTTTATCCTGCATACTCAGAATCTAGCTTTTCTTCTCATGAACCGCTTCTGTTTTTTAGCACTTTGTGGAGATGGAGTTTTCCTAGATGGCACAGTGCTTTCCGTGGCATTGCTGGGGGGAGTATGCTGTGCATCATGCTGACTATCAGTGTCAGATGATGGTGACTGAGCCTCTGTGACCAGTGGCGGCGGATGCTCTTTTCGGATGGGGGGGCGAAAATTTTTCCAGGGGGCCCCTTGACGATGAGGCCCCTCGGCTGCAAGGGCCCCCTAAAAACTGCAATTGATTGGTTGGGACTTGCTGCCTGAGGTCAGAGGTATAAGCGCAGAGGCGGGTCCAGGGGGGCTGAGGGGGCTTCAGCCCCGCCTTTGCCCCATTTTCGCCATTTTTCGCCCTATTCCCCCCCTTTTCGCCATTTTTCAAAGCTCAGCCACTTCCCTATTAAAATCCTGGTTCTGCTCCTGCATAAGCGTCAAAAATGGTAAAAGTTGTGTTTGGCCCAGTACAAAAATGGCTATTCCTCCCTGTTGTTTAGTTGGCCCGTGTAAAAAATGGTTTTGCCTTCCTATTCGGTTTTCCACATGACCTCGGATTCCAAGCTGGGATATGTTCCCTGTAGTGCAGCAAAATAAGCAGCGTATTTAACATGTAGATGTCGAAATATGGATCTGCGTTGTATAGGTTCACGTAAGCCTCGGACATTGAACGTCAAAGCTTTAAGCTCTAGCATCACGTTAGGAGTTTAGCAAAATTATGATAACGGTACAACAACGGCCTTCCGAGGCAAACAGTTCTTCTTTTAAAAAGTGAATGCTGTCTGTTCGTATGCATCTACATAATAAAACATGGTATGTAACACGAATTATTATATTCTGAGTATTTTTTCGGAAAAATTCCGTTTCCCGCAGAATGAAAACTGGGGGCGCTTTGATGCTGTCGTCTATACTGGCACAGAAAAAAAACGCAAATGACAGGCATACTGACTTGAGCACACACAAGACCAAGCTTGGAGCCCTGAGACACAGCTCGGGGCTCCTTGAGACGGAGCTTGGGGGCTCCTAGAGATTAAGCTCGAAGGCCCCCGAGCCCAAGCTCAAGGCCCCTCTGAAAAAAGCTTGCAGGCCCTTGAAACCAAGCTCAAGGCCTCCTAAGACCAATCTCGGGAGTCCTTAGACCAATCTCGGAGGCCCCCTAAGACCAAGCTCGGAGCCCTGAGACACAGCTCGGGGGCCCCCGAGACCTAGCTTGGGGGCTCCTAGAGATCAAGCTCGAATATCCCCGAGTTCAAGCTCAGGGGCCCTGAGACCAAGCTCGGGGGCCCCTGAGACAAAGCTTGGCGGCCTCTGAAACCAAGCTTGGAGGCCCCTGAAACCAAGCTAAAGGCCCCATAAGACCAATCTCGGGGGGCCCTTAGACCAATCTCGGGGGCCCCTTAGACCAATCTGGGAAGCCCCCTTATGCCAATCTTGGGGGGCCCTGAGACCAATCTCGGAACCCCCATGAGGTCACGTTCGGGAGCTCCCTGAGACTAAGCTTGGAGGGCCCCTAAGACCAAGCTCGGGTGCCCTGAGACCAGCCTTGGGGCCCCTTAGACCAAGCTTGGGGGTCCCTGAGACGAAGCTCGGGTGGGGGGGGGCGAGGGACAGCTCGAGGGCCCCTGAAACAGAGTGAGGGCCCTGATACCAGGCTCGGGGGCCCTTCAGACCAAGATCTGGGCCCCCTGAGACCAGGCTCGGAAGGGCCCCTTTAGGCTAAGCTTGGGGGCCCCTAAAGGCCAAGCTAGAGGGTTCCGAGCCCAAGCTAGAGGGGCCCCGAGCCCAAGCTCAGGGCCCCTGAGATAAAGATCGGACACTGTCCAAATCGAGAAACTGTTGAGGGCTCAGTCAGGTCATTCATGAACTTTCAGAAAAGAACCAAGCTAAAATTTCGTATTTTTCCAGGGGCCCCCTCTGATAATTTTTTTGGGGGAAACTCCCCCTTGCCCCCTTTATCCGCCGCCACTGTCTGTGACTGGGTGTGTAACACTATCTGGTGATCCTGGCTTGTGATCTGTCTTGTGAACTCCTTCACATGATGTGCTTGTGTTGTTGTTCAGTGCCATGTTGACAGAGGTTGGTGTGTTTAATTTTGATTCCCCATTTGTACCTGCATTCTCCCCCTTTGAGGCTTGTACATCCGTTCCATGTAGATGGCGCTTCAATTCCCTAGTTTCAGGTGTGACATGGTTTCCCCTTTGGTCCAATGCTACATGAGACATTCCTACCTCCCTCACACCTGTTGGGATGTGGGCGTCGGTGTTTGCACTGTGTCCCACATCACAGGTTTTGACAGATGTCTCCGCATAATTGGTTGTAACCTGAGATTGGGCAGCATCACTGTAAGTGGCTGGTTGGTGTGCCACTTTGTCCCTAATTTGCTCATCTGACCATTCAGGGACAACAGGTAAACGAGGTGTCTTTAATCCTCCTTTGATGTAGACTTGCCTATTCTGAGTCCAGTACGAATGGATGACTTTCTGATTCTTCAGAGTGGCTAGCCTGTTGACCAAAGTCTGACTTGGATTTGGAAAGACATTCATGTATTATGAGATTTCCCTTCCTTTCCCTGTTCTTAGGGACCCGTTTACTATAGATCAAATTCCGTGCCTCCTTGTCATTGCACCTGATTAAAATGAACTTTCCATAACTCAGTCAGTGGGCAGTATTGATGCTCCATGGCTTCAATACAACTTGTGTGTGATCCCAGAGCAGTCGTACTACTTCATCCCTTAAGGGAACCCTCAGTTTCAGTTGTGTTGCAATTCGCACCCTTTTAGTTCCTCTCAAGATAAGACAGTCCTGCCGACTATACTCTTCCACCCTCTCCGCAATCATCATACTACTCCTTACCTTTTCTTCCAATTCCTGAATCCTAGCCTCCTGCTCCATTACCTTTCTCATCAGGTGGCTTATGTTTGCAGCATCGGACATGATTGGAACTTCAACTTTTAAATCTGTTCAATCAAAAACAACAATCACTGATATTCTGGCTTTAAATTTTACACGTTTCCCGAGGAGCTCATAGAAACACCCAGGGGTTGCGCTCCGGCTTTTTAGCATAGGCCAAAATGGCAACCGCAAATCTGGCATTCGGCACGGCGATGACGTCAGCAATCGCCTAGAAATGCTTGCAACGCATTGCCGCTGTGTATGGAGAAGACGGGGCTCAGCAGATGTTTGCGTGTTAGGGGCAATAATACTGCTTTTTGTGAACGTGGGGTAATGAATCCTGGGTCTGCCCTCGCCAGATGCATGTTGAAACCGTACAACGATCCCACGATCCGTGCCGATTTTCATCAATGAATGGGCGGCTCCACCTCGGAGCAATCGCTGACGTCACAAACGTAAAGTCTCTAAAAGAGGTTGCCATTTTTGAGAGCGGAGCGTTCTACCTCTACATTTAAAGGCCTTGGAAACACCTACAAAAACTATTTCAACAGATGAGTACAAGACAGAAAGCACCACGGGTGAGAAGAGTAAATAGGTATAGTAATGTTAAACGCGAAGAAAAAGGACAGAAAAATGAAGGCAAAAAAACGGTTTTTTGCTTCTGTTGCCTGTCTATGTGAAAAATGAAATAAAAAGTTGATGATGATAATCATACTTTATGCAATATTTGATATTGCAAGTGACACGTCGCATGTCTTGTAGGTTTCGCGCGGTTATGGTGCAGTTTGGCGGCACCTAGCACCAAGTTGGGCAGCACTCGTGCAGTGGCCTGGAGATGGCCCGTGCTGAACTGCCGCCGTGGGCTTGCGGAATGGCTGTTACCGTTGAATCCCCGGAAGCGCAATAAGTTCGCAGGTTTGGGGCGTTATCAGGTATTTGTCTCCTCGGTTGGGGCTAGAACGCCTTTCTTTCAAAGTTCGTTTTGACCATGTGTTTATGAAAGCTCAGTTATCAACATTTTTGTGGACGTTATCGAAATGTAATATTGTGCGGCCATGTTTATTGCAAGCCTCGTGATTAGTTGTGATGCCTCTGCTTCATTTATGCATAACGACTGTCGCCGTGCTGACCATAGTGACTGTGGTTCGGCAGAAACGACTTACACCAATAAATAATTGGTTTCGGTATTTAGCCTCTTTCCGGGATCGGCGCCTGGCAGTAACAGGCTTTTTGTTTTTTTCTTTATGGTTAGCTCCAGTTTTTAGGGATCTTCTCACCCCGCCGCCTTTTACTCGACACTATCATACGAGTGCGGTGATAGCAGAAAATATATAGAAGCTCAAACTCACAAGATCCAATCTACCGCAGGTGAAACCTCAATCCAGAGAAATAAGGGTACAACATCGAACAATATTAAGATACTAATGAGAAGTTGCTTTGAATTATTTCAATTATCAATTTAAACGCTTTCAACTTAGTTCAACTCACGTTCCGGTCGAAGAAATGATGCACGGTAGAAGACACGCAGGTCCGTCTCGCTCGCAGTCTAGACAGGAAATGAGCCCTGGGTCACCGCATGACCCAGCACCGGAAAAATGATTGACAAGCAAGGCCTAACACAAACTTCCTAAACACGCTCGGAATTAATAACTACAAAATTTAACTATAACTTTAAATTAGTCATAATACTCATCACATAAATCACTTCCTAAAAGTCAAATAGCAAATTTCCAAACAATGACCGGAAGAGAGGTCACGCCGCTCTGCCATCTGCCGTGTGGCAGGAGCATTGGCTAACAGGTACAGCGCCATCTACAACAGACGTACTGCACAGCAGTGAGATACTGCTCATTCGCGGTCGAGTCAAAAGTAGGCTATCTACACAAATACAAATCTATAGCCTTAGGCAATTTCCCTTGATATATTAACTGAAAAGTTACTCTGCTTGGACAGTGAAAGCATTGCTTGTTAACTCCAATGACTGCACCTGAGAGCCTCGAGAAGTGGAGTTTTTTATCCAGAAAACTTTTAAATATCGGCAGTGGCAAAGGAAATCAAATCGATTTTCGATACTGTATTCGAAACAAGCGTGCCCAAGAACATTAGAAACACCTGGTCGCTGAAGATGACCTAAAAATTTTCAAAAGGAGCTCCCTACAATCCAATCTCAGCCTTTGGATGACATCGCTGGCAAAATGAACACAGTGAATTTATCATGCCTTGCCTCAGCACGATCCATATTTCTAGAAGCTTCAATGTTTTAAGATCGGCGGGTCCGGAGATGAAATCAAAGCTTTGCCACATAGTTTTTTGTTTGTTATTGGGCGTCGGCAAACATTGATTCCAACAGGCCCGTTAGGGGTTCACGCAGCTTTGGAACCCAGAAAAATATAAACGTACCTACATATCATTATGCCCTTCTGCTGCGGAGAGAACAGGAGTACAGTTCCTCCATTGCTGAAACTTGTTCCATTGCTCCAATACGCCTTATCACTTGAAGCACTGAACTGCAAGCGCCTTTTAGTTTGGTGATCGCTAGACAATATTACCAAGATCGCTGGACACCTAGTGCATCGTGGCCTAGTGCACGATGGCACCAGCTATCAACTAGCTTTCCCGATCACGCTGGAGATCCACTGCACGTAGACGGCGACCCGTGTATACACGCCAGGATAGTCGTTTCTGCCACAGCCCTGACCCCAGCTGGTGATGCCCATGATGACGTTAACACCGGCGATGTCGCACACCAGAGGGCCACCAGAGTCGCCGTCGCACGTGTCCACTTCGAACCGATCGTCCCCGGCGCACACCATTCCCAGCGTGATGTTCCTCCGTCCGTAGAAGCCCTGGCACTGGTCGCGCGTGAAGAAGGACACAGCACCGACCTGAAGACGGTCTGGCAGCGCCCCAAACAAGCCTGGCGAGAGTTTGCCCAGTCCAGCCACTGAGCAGCGCAGGGCGGGACTGTAGATGATGCCTGGCGGTGGCAGACACGCCGGCTGCACGCCATCCGAGAACACCACCCTGCCTTCCAGCTCCAGCAGCGCCAAGTCGTTGTGGTAGATGTTAATGGTGCGGTGCGCCGGGTGTCGGTGCGTGCGCCGCACGGCCAGCCGTTGCTGTCTCAGATCGATCACAGCCGACCCGGAGTCGCCCACCACCACCGACAGCTCCTGCAGCGCAAACAGCCGGCGCGAGAAGAGCGCGCCGCCAGTGGTGGAGTCTGTGTTGACGTCGGTGCGGTACAGGCAGTGGCCAGCTGTCAGCACGTAGCGCGAGGAGATCACGGTGGCACCGCACTTGAGTTTGCGCTGGCCCAGCTCGGAGGCGTCCAGGTGGGCGTACCACGGGTGACGGCTGATGCTGCCGCCGGTACCGCCCAGAATCCGGCTTAGATCGTGCTCATCGCGCCGGCACTGACCAGTCACCTGGATGGGCATGGGTGGCGGTGCGCTGACCCCACACTGCACCAAAACCTCGCCGCTCCCGTTGCACGCCTGAAATTCCACATAGTGTTGTTACTGCCCTCAAGCGCTTGGTCAAATCATGCATATAAGTTTGGCTGGTTTTGCAAAAAGTTTTCAGAACTTCTTTGTACCCACGACTACTTGGTTGCAATTTTAGGCGCTGATTACGAATATCGGTTTAAAAATGTAGAAATCCGAAAATTTTCCCGTGCCCGACTGTTGAAAGTTTCCTCCTTTCAATAATTTTTACATTATCTGACTTGATACTTCAACCGGTGGTATACGACCGATTAAATGGCGCTGGTATCAACGAACTGATAATTATGTGTCAAATGCCGACAAAACAGCTTTCTATCCGTTTTCAGTGCCTCGAAATGTTGCCTAAGAGTTCACAAAACAAGAATAGTTTCATTTATTCATCATAGATGGCGTTGCTCGCCTAAAGTACTCGGTCTACATAATATATGGGTAGAACGCTGCACAGTATCGTTCTACAGCGATAAGTTTTGGTAAGGCATGTTCTAATACGCTTATTAACTTTTTAATGAACGATTTGCAATGTTCCTTGGACAATCTTTCCGCAAAGTCTCATAATATGGACCGGCTCAGGCTTCAGGGAGTGTTATCGATAGTTTAATCGGGGCTATCACAGTAATCCTCGTTGGCAGTGCTGCCACCTACAGGGAGACGCTAACACTACGTTCTGAGCTCTGCCGACAGGTCTGGTTGTCTGGCGTCGGATGCCCGGCTGCCTGTTGCGACTGCTGTTGGCGGCTTCTGGAGTTCCTGTGACCACCTGCTCCGAGCGCTGTTGCTGGTACCAGCCCTGCCTATCGCTGTTTCCACAGCTGACCTGTAAATATTATCTCTATCGGACTAGGCGGTGTTGGTTTCTAGGATTCCCGCCACCTAGTACCCCTTTTCCTCAGTCCCGTCCCGCATCTTTCTCAACTATCATTTCTCTCTTCGGCCTGAAACCCGAGCGGTGGTTAGCCTGGGTGACCTCACTTGTTGAACCTCTGGTTCTTGGGTGAGGGGCTTTGACTGGACCTGTCGGTCCTTCATTGCCAAAATCCCTAAACGCACGGCCAGTAGACTGTCTTTCACCCTCGCTAATTAGCAGTGAGGTCCCACACATACCCTCCACGGGCTGCGTCTATGCAAAGGTGTCACGGCACCTGCCCATAGTACTATAACGTACCATTTACAATGACCGAGCTAAATTACGCCATTAGCAAGTGCGGCAACACTGCAGTGGGCCCTGACGAAATTCACTACTCTTTCTTCAGGCACCTCAGCCAAACAGCACTAAAGTACCTGCTTTCGGCCATTAACAACATGTTTCTTAGCGACTCTTTCCCCACATCGTGGCGAGAGAGTATTATCATTCCCTTCCAAAACCTGGCAAAGAAAAAACAGAACCAAAAGGATATCGCCCAATTTCGCTTACTAGCTGTGCTAGCAAGCTTGTCGAGCGCATGGTAAACGTTAGACTTCACGAGATCCTCGAAAAGAAACTTGATGCTATGCAATCAGGCTTCCGGCGCGGGCGAGCCACCACTGACAATTTGGTGAAACTGGTCAGTGATATCCAGAATGGCTTCTACAAAAAGCAAGTAACATTAGCTGCATTCCTAGACATTAAATCGGCGTTTGATCGCGTACAAAAAGACGCCCTCTTGTATAAATTAAGCAGGCTAGGAGTTCGCGGCCACCTTGCAAAATTCATTGAAAACATCCTCAAGGACCAAAATTTCAAAGTCCGTTGTGGCACCACATACTCTTACCTGGCAACCCAGGACCAAGGCACACCCCAGGGTAGCGTTCTGTCCCCCACTCTCTTTCTAGTAATGATCAATGATCTCTTCGCGAAAAAGCTACCGCCTGGAATAAATTACTCCCTTTTTGCGGATGATGTCGCTATTTGGAAATCCACTGCAATAGATACCAGGCGGTATAATGAGCCAGAATTTCAACATGCAACTACGCAGTTGCAGGATAGCTTAAACGACATCGATAAATCGTGCAGTTTAATGAGTCTATCACTCCCGGCGGAAAAATCATCAGTCGTTGTCTTTGCCAGAGCGCATTCCAGACACGACCCTCCACGGCTCCAAATCTCGGGTAAACCTATTGAATGCACCAATAGCTTCAAATTCTTGGGCGTCACCCTAGATTCCCGAATGAGTTTCAATGAGCATATCACCAAAGTCGTCTCTAGCTGTCAAAAGCGAGTCAACATTCTCCGCATGCTCGGCGGCACAGAGTATGGCGGGGATCGAAAGACCCTGCTTATGCTCCTACAAGTCCCTGATACGGTCCATTCTCGAATATAATTCGTTCGTTTTTGACTCGACGAACAAGACCAATAAACTAAAGCTAGAGCGAGTCCAAAATGCCAGTATCCGGGCAGCCACAGGCGCGCTCTCAGAATCCCCCATCACCAGCCTGCTAACTGATAGCGGGCTATGCCCACTGCAGACAAGACGCGGCGCCCAGCTTATTTCTTACTATATTAAGGTCCAATCCACCGAAAACCACCCGGCAAAACAATGTTTCGCCCATCCCAGACGAGCAAATAAAGCCACTCTACAGAAGCGGCCCCCATTTAAACACAGAGTAGCGAAAACCCTGGAAAACCTTAATCTTGCACTGCCAGCAACAATAGGCAAACCCCCACTCTCCCGCTTCTGGACCCGGAAAGAGCCCAAAGATGAATTTCTTTTCACTTCCCGTAAAACGGACTTCTCAGAGGAAGAAGTCTCTCAGAAATTCCTAGAGTTCCGATCTTGTAACGCGGACAAGACTTTTATATTTACAGACGGCCCCAAAATAGGCGAAAAAGTAGGCCTCGGCATCTGGGGGCAAAATATTTGCCTACAGAAAAGACTTCCGGACAACTGCTCTATCTTCACAGCCGAGGCTGTTGCCATCCTAGATGCACTAGCCATAATCAGAACCCAAAATATCAACTCAACCGTCATCTGTTCAGACTCTAAATCTGTCTTGCAGCCCGTCAGTAACGTTGTCAACCCCAGCCACCACGTTATAGCAGATATTCAGAAAGTTATCGATGATACCCCTGATGTCTCTTTTCTTTGGATCCCGGGCCACTGCAAAATTCAAGGGAATGAAAAGGCCGATGAGCAGGCAAAAAAGTCCCTAGAACTTAGAGAGATCGCACCCTTAATGTGGTCTGGAGATGATAGCAAAGCTCTCCTCCAGGACAGTATCCGGAAGCAAATTCAAAACAACTGGACCACAAACCACAGCGCCCACCTATTCTATATCAAGCTAACATCGGCTACTGGCCCAGTTCCAACCAAAAGAGTCGCCGGCGCGAGGTTATTCTAACCAGACTCAGAAATGGACACCCAAAATTAAATGCCTATTATAATGCGAGTACCTGTGGTACCTGCGACGCAATGGAGAATCCCTATCACATTCTCATCGATTGTCCCCAGCACAATACCCATCGGCAACCCTTGCTGGATTACTGCCGAATCCAAAACATCCCTGTAGACCTAAAAACTCTGCTCGGTAACGACCATCCTGAGCTACTCGAAAAACTCTTTACATTTCTAAAGTACTCTGGGCTAGAGAAGTTTCTATAAATCACCCCTCCCAGTATATTTGATGGAGGGTGCATGGTGCACCCCCAAAGTAGGACTTGCCTATTTTCAAATTAACCATTCATGTCATAGATGATCCACTGCAAAATTTAAGCAATAGTTGTTTAACCTTTAAATGGTATATCGTAGGCTAAGGATAGGTTATGTTAGGCCAGCTTTGAAATCAGGTTAGGTTAAATAGGTTATATTTCTTCACCGCAGTGATACCTTTCACTGCGGCTCTATGCTAACCACACTCATACTCTTACTAACAATCTAACTGTCCTCTCACACCTTTTTCCTCTGTGCGGCGGCTGCCCAGCCGGAGAGGGGAGCTGCAACCTCACCTCCGGGTTGCAGGGTAAATTCGCGGCACCCTGGCCAGGTGTTTAGCGCAGTTTCTAAAATATGAAAATTATTTATTTAACGAGGGATTTCGAGTAACGTAGACAAGCGGACATCAGTAGCTGACACACAAAATTCTAAATTCTAAATTCCAAATTCTAAATTTAAGGTCTTCAACCATAGAGATAACCTTCGCACTCTGCGGATCTAAGTTTATAAAAAGAACTCCCTTGGCATGGCTATGCCATTGCCACGACCCTCCATTCGCAAGCTGAAACATCTTGCAACCCATCACTTGAAATAACTCCCATTGCTTTAACAGACTAACGTAGCTTGCCCTCACGCAAAATTCTAAAATTCTCCCACACACTCCTTTAGAGGCGGGCAAAGGTGCTATGCACAGAACGCCTTATAAAAAGCCTTTGATTTGATTTGATTTGGATCGCCTTATTGTCCCCAACACAATACCCATCGGCAACCCATGCTAGACTACTGCCGAATCCAAAACATCCCTGTAGACCTAAAAACTCTGCTCGGTAACGACCATCCTGAGCTACTCGAAAAACTCTTTACATTTCTAAAGGACTCTGGGCTAGAGAAGTTTCTATAAATCACCCCTCCCAGTACATATGATGGAGGGTGCATGGTGCACCCCCAAGTAGGACTTGCCTATTTTCAAATTAACCATCCATGTCATAGATGATCCACTCCAAAATTTAAGCAATAGTTGTTTAACCTTTCAATGGTATATCGTAGGCTAAGGATAGGTTATGTTAGGCTAGCTTTGAAATCAGGTTAGGTTAAATAGGTTATATTTCTTCACCGCAGTGATACCTTTCACTGCGGCTCTATGCTAACCACACTCATACTCTTAATAACAATCCAACTGTCCTCTCACACTTCTCTTTTTCTCTGCGCGGCGGCTGCCCAGCCGGAGAGGGGAGCTGCAACCTTACCTCCGGGTTGCAGGGTAAATTCGCAGCACCCTGGCCAGGTGTTTAGCGCAGTTTCAAAAATATGAAAATTATTGATTTTACGGAGGATTTCGAGTAACGTAGACAAGCGGACATCAGTAGCTGACACACAAAATCCTAAATTCTAAATTCCAAATTCTAAATTTAAGGTCTTCGACCATAGAGATAACCTTCGCACTCTGCGGGTCTAAGTTTATAAAAAGAACTCCCTTGGCATAGCTATGTCATTGCCACGACCGTCCATTCGCAAGCTGAAACATCTTGCAACCCATTACTTGAAATAACTCCCACTGCTTTAAGAGACTAACGTAGCTTGCCCTCACGCAAAATTCTAAAATTCTCCCACACACTCTTTTAGAGGCGAGCAAAGGTGCTATGCACAGAACGCCTTATAAAAAGCCTTTGACTTTGACTTTGGATTGCCTTAATAATGCAAACCTGCCAAGCGGAGCTTGGCTGGTTGGTAGTTACTACTCCATCCACCAAAATCTTGCGAAGGAATCTACCTTCAGTCTGGACAAGGCCATCAGCCGAAAGGTGACAGGCAGCTATGAAATTATCCGGCACCAAAAAGACGTCCTTGTTAAAACCAGCAACGCTGCCTCAACCAAAGCCCTGCTTGGCATCAAAACTTTCGGATCAAAACCGGTGAGTTTCGCCATTCATAAGTCTCTCAACTTCTACCGGGGCACAATTCGTGCGCCAGAGGCTTCCCACCTCTCTGAAGACGAAATCGAGCACAACTTTGATTTTGAGGGCCAAAGTGTGCTCACCATTCAAAGACTCACTCTCCCCAAGCCCACCACCGAAAAAGCCCCTCACCGTAAAGACAATCGCTTCCTCGTCACCTTCGACACAAGGTGCCGAGATGACTGTGGCCGTGAGCTGCTGGCGGCTTCTGGAGCTCCTGCGACCGCCTGCTCCGAGCGCTGTTGCTGGTACCAGCCCTGCCTATCGCTGTTTTTACAGCTGACCTGTAAATATACTCTCTATCGGACTAGGTGGTGTCGGTTTCAAGGATTCCGGCCACCTTGTTCCACTTCCGCTCAGTCCCGTCCCACATCTTTCTCAACTATCATTGCTCTCTTTGGCCTGAAACCCGAGCGATGGTTTAGCCTGGGTGACCTCACTTGTTGAACCTCTGGTTCTTGGGTGAGGGGCTTTGACTGGACCTATCGGTCCTTCATTGCCAAAATCCCTAAACGTACGACCAGTAGACTGTCTTTCACCCTCGCTAATTAGCAGTGAGGTCCAATCCATACCCTCCACGGGCTGCGTCTATGCGAAGGTGCCACGGCACCTGCCCATAAAACACTACCTTAAAATAACGAAGGTCCCAGTTACGACCCTTTAGAGGCTGTAATAGCCACCTAGGTCGCTGATAGGTCCTGAAGAGGCCCTCTGCCTCCCCTCCGATTAGTGATAGGTCCTGAAGAGGCCCCCTGCCTCCCCTCCGCTCAATAGCCTAGTGGCTGTAACATCCCATTATAAACCACTAACCTAGGAAACTTCAGCCGATCCCCCCAATAGGATAAAATCCCACTCCACGGTGTATCTAGGCTAACTTCCCATTAGTTAAAGCTCTCTCGCCTAACCTTCAAATTTGCCAGCCCTTCGCAAGAGCCAATCAGTTAGCGTCTCCTCAAAAATCTCACTACTGCACTCCTCACCCATCCTCCCATCCTCCCTGCCTTATCCCTAGCTCCGCCGTTAGGCAAAATAGACGGACCACGCGGGAAGTCTGCCCGACGCTCTGATGTCAAGCACACGCCCTGACGTCACAGCCTCCAGAACTTTTTAACGCTACGCAAAAAGCGCGCGCAGTCAGCTAGAAAACTCAACTCTATGCGAGAGGTCCTGCACGATATAACGTAAATTGAAATTGCTAGCCACTCCCATTGATCGCCTTAACAATGCACACTTGCCAAGCGGAGCTTGGCTGGTTGGTAGTTACGACTCCATCCACCAAAATCTTGCGAAGGAATCTACCTTCAGTCTGGACAAGGCCATCAGCCAAAAGGTGACAGGCAGCTACGAAATTATCCGGCACCAAAAAGACGTCCTTCTTAAAACCAGCAACGCTGCCTCAACCAAAGCCCTGCTTGACACCAAAACTTTGGGATCGAAACCGGTGAGTTTCGCCATTCATAAGTCTCTGAACTTCTACCGGGGCACAATTCGTGCGCCAGAAGCTTCCCACCTCTCTGAAGACGAAATCGAGCGCAACTTTGATTTTGAGGGCCAAAGTGTGCTCACCATTCAAAGACTCATTCTCCCCAAGCCCACCATCGAAAAAGCCCTTCGCCGTAAAGACAATCGCTTCCTCGTCACCTTCGACACAAAGTGCCGAGATGACTGTGGCCGTGTCAAACTGGGCGACTGTGTCTACCCAGTGAAGCCGTTCTACCCCAACCCAATCAGATGTCAAATCTGTCAAAGGTACGGCCACGTTGAGTCTAGCTGTAAAAACCCCGCCCCCGCTGTGGCAAGTGCAGAGCTGCACACCGAACCAAAGACTGCACCTCACTTAGCCTCCTGTGTGCTGCCTGTGGCGGCGCCCATGGGGTTACCGATCATAAATGCCCAGCCTGGCTCCGTGAAAAACATATAAATATGGTGGATGAAGACGAAAAGCTCCCCTTCGACCTGGCCCGCAAAAAAGTGCGTGAGAGCGAAAAACGTCACTCCCTAACCCAGGCACGTGGTGGCAAGGCCACCGCGGCAGCCCCCAGCACAGCTGGCCAGGCCACCCCTCGGCTCACCGCCTCCCAAAAGCGTCCCCTTCACCCCTGATGGAGCCGCTAGTCATAATCCCCCTTCGGCTGGCCATCCCCCACACGACTGTCCATTCCCACACTTGCTGCCACGACCGTCCATTCGCAAGCTGAAACATCTTGCAACCCATTACTTGAAATAACTCCCATTGATTTAACAGACTAACGTAGCTTGCCCTCACGCAAAATTCTAAAATTCTCCCACACACTCCTTTAGAGGCGGGCAAAGGTGCTATGCACAGAACGCCTTATAAAAAGCCTTTGATTTGATTTGATTTGGATCGCCTTATTGTCCCCAACACAATACCCATCGGCAACCCATGCTAGACTACTGCCGGATCCAAAACATCCCTGTAGACCTAAAAACTCTGCTCGGTAACGACCATCCTGAGCTACTCGAAAAACTCTTTACATTTCTAAAGGACTCTGGGCTAGAGAAGTTTCTATAAATCACCCCTCCCAGTACATATGATGGAGGGTGCATGGTGCACCCCCAAAGTAGGACTTGCCTATTTTCAAATTAACCATCCATGTCATAGATGATCCACTGCAAAATTTAAGCAATAGTTGTTTAACCTTTAAATGGTATATCGTAGGCTAAGGATAGGTTATTTTAGGCTAGCTTTGAAATCAGGTTAGGTTAAATAGGTTATATTTCTTCACCGCAGTGATACCTTTCACTACGGCTCTATGCTAACCACACTCATACTCTTACTAACAATCTAACTGTCCTCTCACACCTTTTTTCTCTGTGCGGCGGCTGCCCAGCCAGAGAGGGGAGCTGCAACCTCACCTCCGGTTTGCAGGGCAAATTCGCGGCACCCTGGCCAGGTGTTTAGCGCAGTCTCTAAAGCATGAAAATTATTGATTTAACGGAGGATTTCGAGTAACGTAGACAAGCGGACATCAGTAGCTGACACACAAAATTCTAAATTCCAAATTCTAAATTTAAGGTCTTCAACCATAGAGATAACCTTCGCACTCTGCGGGTCTAAGTTTATAAAAAGAACTCCCTTGGCATGGCTATGCCATTGCCACGACTGTCCATTCGCAAGCTGAAACATCTTGCAACCCATTACTTGAAATAACTCCCATTGCTTTAACAGACTAACGTAGCTTGCCCTCTCGCAAAATTCTAAAATTCTCCCACACACTCTTTTAAGAGGCAGGCAAAGGTGCTATGCACAGAACGCCTTATAAAAAGCCTTTGACTTTGACTTTGGATCGCCTTAACAATGCAAACCTGCCAAGCGGAGCTTGGCTGGTTGGTAGTTACGACTCCATCCACCAAAATCTTGCGAAGGAACCTACCTTCAGTCTGGACAAGGCCATCAGCCGAAAGGTGACAGGCAGCTATGGAATTATCCGGCACCAAAAAGACGTCCTTGTTAAACCAGCAACGCTGCCTCAACCAAAGCCGTGCTTGGCATCAAAACTTTCGGATCGAAACCGTTGAGTTTCGCCATTCATAAGTCTCTCAACTTCTACCGGGGCACAATTCGTGCGCCAGAGGCTTCCCACCTCCCTGAAGACGAAATCGAGCGCAACTTTGATTTTGAGGGCCACAGTGTGCTCACCATTCAATGACTCACTCTTCCCAAGCCCACCACCGAAAAAGCCCATCACCGTAAAGACAATTGCTTCCTCGTCACCTTCGACACAAAGTGCCGAGATGACTGGGGCCGTGTCAAACTGGGCGACTGTGACTACCCAGTGAAGCCGTTCTATCCCAACCCCATCAGGTGTCAAATCTGTCAAAGGTACGGCCACGTTGAGTCCAGCTGTAAAAACCCCGTCCCCCGCTGTGGCAAGTGCAGTGCTGCACACCGAACCAAAGACTGCACCTCCCTTAGCCTCCTGTGTGTTGCCTGTGGCGGCGCCCATGGGGCTATCGATCCTAAGTGCCCAACCTGGCTCCGTGAAAAACATGTAAATATGGTGGCTGAAGACGAAAAGCTCCCCTTCGACCTGGCCCGCAAAAAAGTGCGTGAGAGCGAAAAACGCCACTCCCTAACCCAGGCACGTGGTGTCAAGGCCACTGCGGCAGCCCCCAGCACAGCTAGCCAGGCCACTCCTCAGCTCACCGCCTCCCAAAAGCGTCCCCTTTGCCCCCTGATGGAGCCGCTAGTCATGGTACCCCTTCGGCTGGCCATCCCCCATGTCATGCAAAACACGCACCACAGCACAAACACCTTTGGCGCAAGTGGACTCCCAAAACGGGCTGGACGGATCCCCCAGCCAACCCAGCCTGTTCCACTCCGGGTCTTCCGCCCAAAAGTACCGCCGCCCCCCGTCCCTCACATGTCATCAGGAAGACCTGGACCCCAACCCAAGGGCGGCAAAGCAGCCCTCAGCAGGTGCCTAGCTGTACCGAGTTTCCCCCGCTCCCAGCCCCCTCCCACCCAAAAGTCACCGGTGCACCCCCTCCCAGGCGCCGCCTACGGCGGGCGCCGGGACGGAAACACCAGAGTGGCAGCTCCGCCCCTTCCAGTAAGACAGCTGGCACTCAAACAGAAAAAGTCAGTGTAGCCACCCAAACCGAAACCTCTCTCACGGACAGCAGCAAAGATCCTGCCTCTCAAGCACCGACGACCCGCCATTGTGGCTCTCAAACAGACCTGGCATGTCATTACATGCAATTCCAATTTGCCAGTGATTCCGACACGTCAGGTAGCAACAGCGAACCTGATAGTGAGCTGCCCGGGACCGAGTCTTACCCAAATGCTGACAGCATCTCGGTCACAGACTCTGTAGAAAATAGTTATCTCATGTCGGGCTCCCCCTCCAGTTCAGTCTCATCCAAATCCCTCAGGCCCGGCAACCCCCCGGTGCCGAGGAAACTCCGGTACACTCGGCACTCGTCCCCCGTTTCCACTACCAGCGACACAATTAGCACACATTCCTATCACCTCCGCCCCCGCCCCCGCAAACCCCCTCAGCATCTAAGACTTTAAACCACCATGGGTTCAATTCTCCAATGGAACACAAACAGTCTAATTGGGAAATTCCCCTTATTTAAATCAATCTTTGCTGAGAAAAAGCCGGCAGTAGGAGCACTCCAAGAAATCCTCTTTAATGATAATGATAATAACAAATTCAAAATCTCGGGTTACTCTTGGTACCGCCAAAATGTAAACGCTACTGTCCGTAAAGGAGGCACTGCCATCCTTATTGAAAATAGCATCCCTCACAGCCAAGTGCCTTTGGTTACGCCACTCGACTGTGTCGCTATTAATGTAGAAATTCAGCACGTCAAATTGACGGTGATTTCACTGTACATCTCTCCAAGCGATACTGACCCGTCGGCTCGGGACCTCGCCCAACTTTTTGGCACAAATTCCCGGCCCTTTGCTACTACTTGGAGACTTGAACGGTCATCATCCCTCATGGGGCAGCGCCACCACCACTCGCAGAGGCGAAATCACCTATGATGCAATAGGCTCTCAAAATCTAGTTATCTTAACTAACGGCGCTCCGACCCACCAAGCAATGCGCGGTGGCCATTATGACACTGCTATAGACATCTCGTGCTGCTCTCCTAGAATTACGTCACTGTTCACCTGGGAATTCGAAGACAACCCAGGAATGAGCGATCACATCCCAATAAAAATTGGTATTCCCACATGCTCAATCGACCATGTTACTCTTTTTACACCCTCATGGAATCTAAAACGTGCCGACTGGAACAAGTTTGAGGCAGAGGTCGACCTCACACTTCTCACCGGAGGTGACCCCGACTCGGCAGACATTGACTCGGTACTAAGAGCCATCAGCTTAGCAGCACATTTAGCAATACCAAAAAGTCAAGGCCCCCGACAGAAAAAGGAGCCCCATGGTGGAATGCAGAGACGGCACACGCCAAAGCTCAAATGATTAGAGCCAGGAAAGCCTATGAGAGGAGGGCACACAGCCCTACTCGCAATGCCTTCCGGGCAGCCAAAGCCCACTTTCAAAACACGTGCAAGCGGTTCCAAAAATATAGTTTCAACGCTTTCGTTTCTAAATTCAACCGCTTCACACCCATTTCTCAAATCTGGAAAACCATCGGAGCTTTCTCTGCGAAACGACCGCCCCGTGGACCCTTCCCTCAACTGACAATATCCCGCCAAAACATCACGGCACCCAAGGGAGTCATGGACGCCTTTGCTGATCATTACAATGGCGTTGCAGCCAACAGTTCCTACAACCAGCGCTCAAAAGACCAGGCCGAATGGTGCAAACGCCGCACATTCTTCAATTCTAGTAATC
Source organism: Lepas anatifera (assembly GCA_034440635.1). NCBI lineage: Eukaryota > Metazoa > Arthropoda > Thecostraca > Lepadidae > Lepas > Lepas anatifera. Next base: position 2,254,879 of record JAOTON010002274.1, read on the forward strand.
AGGAGTACTATAACGTACCTTTTATAATGACCTCCATTAGCAAGTGTGGAAACACTGCAGTGGGCCCGGATGATATTCACTACTCTTTTTTCAGGCACCTCAGCCAGACAGCACTAAAATATCTTCTCTCGGCCATTAACAACATGTTTCTTAGCGACTCGTTCCCCACTATGTGGCGGGAGAGTGTCATCATTCCCATTCCAAAACCTGGCAAAGAAAAAAACGGACCCTAAAGGTTATCGCCCCATTTCGCTTACTAGCTGTGCTAGCAAGCTTGTAGAGCGCATGGTCAACGTAAGACTTCACGAAATTCTCGAAAAGAAACTCGATGCTATGCAATCGGGTTTCCGGCGCGGGCGAGCCACCACTGACAATCTGATCAAACTGGTCAGTGACGTCCAAAATGGCTTTCACAAGAAGCAAGTCACAATTGCTGCATTCTTAGATATCAAGTCGGCCTTCGATCGTGTACAAAAAGACGTGCTTTTGTATAAACTCTGTAAACTGGGAGTCCATGGCCATCTTGCTAGATTCATTGACAACTTTCTTAGGGACAGAAAATTCAAAGTGCGCTGCGGCACCACCTTTTCCTACCTGACATCTCAAGACCAGGGCACATCCCTGGTTTTATCTCCGACCCTCTTCCTAGTCATGATCAATGACATTTTTCCAAAAAGCTACCGCCTGGAGTTAAGTACTCCCTATTTGCAGATGATGTCGCTATTTGGAAATCCACTCCGGTCGACACCAGGCGGCGCAGTCAACCAGAATTCAAAACCGCGACTGCCGAATTCCAGGGTAGTCTCGACGATATCCATACTTGGTGCAATTCAATGGGTCTATCACTCTCGGCCGAAAAGTCATCAGTCGTAGTCTTTGCCAGGCCAGGTGTGAGACACGCTGTTCCTCAACTCCAAATCTCAGGCAAACCCATTGAATGCGCGAAAAGCTTCAAATGCTTAGGCGTCATCCTTGATACCCGCCTTAGTTTTAACGAGCATATTACCAAAGTCGTCTCTAGCTGTCAAAAACGAGTCAATATCCTCCGCATGCTCGGCGGAACAGAGTACGGCGGGGATCGAAAGACCCTGCTCATGCTCTAAAAGTCCTTGATCCGGCCCATACTCGAATATAACTCGTTCGTCTTTGACTCAACGAACAACACTAATAAGCTAAAGCTAGAGCGCATCCAAAACGCAAGTATCCGGGCAGCCACAGGCGCGCTCAGAGAATCCCCCATCACCAGCTTGTTAGTGGACAGTGGGCCGTGCCCTCTCCAAACAAGACGCCACTCCCAGCTTATCTCCTACTAGGGGGTAAGCCTATTATTAGGTAAGCCTATTATCTCCTATTAGGGGCCGGGGTGGCCTAGTGGCTTCGTTGCCAGTCTTCGGATCGGATAGCATGGATTAACGTGGGTTCAATCCCCACGGCGGGAAACCGCCTTCCGTGTCCGATCTGACCCGGTGGAGAGGATCCTTAAACACCCACGCCAATACTCCCTGTAATTGGGCAAGTGTGCCTGTTGGGAGTGGCCCTAATAAAATAAAAAAATATATCAAGGTCCAATCTACCGAAAATCACCCGGCGAAACAATGTTTCGCCCACTCTGGACGTGTATCAAAAACTAATCGGACAACCTGGCCTCCATTTAAGAATAGAGTAGCTAAGACCCTGGAAACCCTGAACCTTGCGATCCCAGAAGCCATAGGCAAACCCCCACTCTCCCGCTTTTGGACTCGCAAACAGCCCAAAGTCGAGTTTCTTTGCACCACACGCAAAGACAACCTCACCACAGAGGAGATCTCCCAGAAATTCCTGGAGTTCCAGTCCAATAACACTGGCAAAACCTTTATTTTCACCGACGGCTCTAAAATGGGCGAAAAAGTAGGTCTCGGCATCTGGGCGCAAAATATTTGCCTCCAAAAACGACTTCCGGACAACTGCTCAATCTTTACTGCCGAGGCTGTCGCCATTCTAGATACACTAGTCCTGATTAGAACCCTAAATATTAATTCAGCCGTCATCTGTTCAGACTCTAAATCTGTTTTGCAAGCTATCAATAACGTAGTCAACCCCAGCCATCACGTAATTGCAGACATCCAGAAGGGTATCGACGATATCCCAGATGTCTCCTTTCTTTGGAACCCAGGCCACTGCAAAATTCTCGGAAATGAAAAAGCCGACGAACAGGCCAAAAAGTCTCTAGAACTCAGAGAGGTCGCACCTCTCAAATGGTCCGGAGACGATAGCAAAGCTCTTCTCCAGAACCATATCCGGAAGTACATCCAAAATGACTGGACCACTAACCACAGCGCCCATTTATTTCATATAAAGTCTAACATCGGCTACTGGCCCAGCTCCAACCAAAACAGTCGTCGGGGTGAGGTCATCCTGACCAGACTCAGAAGCGGACACACCAAATTAAATGCCTATGGGCGTGTAGGTACCTGTGGTACCTGCTCTGCCATGGAAAATCCCTACCATATCCTCATCGACTGTCCCCAGCACGACGCCCATAGGCAGCCCATGCTAGATTATTGCTGCATCAGAAACATCCCAGTAAACCTTTCCACTCTTCTTGGCAATGATCACCCTGAGCTGCTGGACAAGCTCTTTACATTCCTGAAGGCTCTAGAGCTTTATCTGAACGTCTATGGTGGCAGGTATGAAAAATACCTGCATCCGAATAGCACCCCTCATATTAGAAATAACAGTTACACTATAAACGTCCCTCTGACAAATTTAAACAATAGGTGCTTCAAACTAGGCTTTAACTGTCTGGTCCTAAGGTATGGTAGACTCATAATAGCTCCCACCATAGTAAAAAAGTTCAACTAACCAATTAACCCTATCTAACCATCCGTTCATGTTTGCTAACCAACTAACCCTAACTTAAGGACTACTAACTATACTAACCACATCTAAGACTAACAACTAACCAACTCACGCCCCTCCCTGACACTATATCTGTTCTAGTACCCTTCTCTCTTCCTCTATGCGGCGGCTACCCAGCCAGAGAGGGTGCTGTAACCTCACCTCCTGGTTGCAGGATAAAGACCCGCGGCATCACGGCATGGTGCTTGCGGGTGTTTGTAATAACCCAAAATTATTCTTTTTCAATGGAGGAACTTGAGTAACGTAAGCAAACCGGTCATTCGATAACAAGGAACAAAATTAAAAAAACTAATCTTTACGCTGGCAAGCCTCTTCACGTACCCTTTTAAATCCTACCTTTGCCCCAGGCTCGGCATCTCTGCCGTAGCAATCCCCTTCCCTCGCTAGTGTTGCTACACTTCGCGACCCATTCCTTGAAATAAGATTCGTCTCTTTGTTCTGCGACATTAAAGTAAACACCCCTCCCGTAAAATTCTCCCCCACACTTTAGAGGCGGGCAAAGGTGCCTTGCACAGAACGCCTTATAAAAAGCCTTACCCTTAACTAACTAACTAAGCGTCCCCCAGATTGTGTTGCATTGTCGTACTAGGCAGTACCATGCCGAGTCAGCCCAGAGCAGCTGAGACAGCTCAGTGAACAGATTAGACTAGAACAGTGAGATACCAGTGTGTGTGTACAAGGACAGCCACAGATCAGCAGATGTGAGTACGGACTGATGAGCTCAGCTCATAGTGAGGCAGACGCCCACAGTGCTGCAGAAGATAGTATGTCAGTAGAGTGAGGAAGGACTCGTAAGGTCAAGTACAGACAAGAGAGTGTTGGAGCTTTGGCTAAGTTGCATCACCTGTTCACAACGCCAGGTGTAAATAAATCAGCAATTAAGGAAACAACGTATTTTCGTCGAAATACGATAAGAGGTCCTACCGACTTGAAAACCATCATTCACAGCCATACCTAAGAGCACTTCTAGGTAACATGTGCCTCCCGAGCCCATATCATGCCCTCTGAGCTAGCCTGGTGCCCCATGAGCTAGTTTAGTGCCACCTGAGCCATATGATGCCCTGTGAGCTGATCTGGGCATCCTCAGTGGATTAAGCAATTTCCTCAGCAGCTCTGGGGCCCTGAGTTGAGATGGGTCTACTGATGCTGATGAGGGCCCCGGAGCTGGTATGGGGTTTGTAGGCTCCGTTTCAGGCATTGTCTGCAGCAGCATGCAGGGGGCGTGGGGGCACGGTAGTCTGGGGCGGCTCGGTAGAGAGGTTCGATTGACCGACTCCAGCGCTGCCTTCCCAGCGTGGCTTCGTTATCGATTGATATACGGTGGCGGTCGTTGGAGGTTTCATGGAGATTAGCGCTGTATTTTGGAGACTTCTTGAAGTTAACCGCAATTTCTCTATTCAGTCGACCTGGCATAGGATTGTTTTGGTGCATTTGGCCTATCTGGCAGTCCGTGGGTGCGGGGGCGGATCAGTGAAGTCACGTGATCAGTGAGAGTACGTTGTATATCCATGTGAAAGAAAGTAGTTCCGAATTGCAATGAAAATCTTTGAGAACAAGAGGTGATCTCAGGTCTTAAATAGTTTTCTATAGGATTTATCGTTTACCACAGGTGTAGGCCGCCGAAGTTCATGACGTGAGGGTGATGCGTTGTATTTTGCGTAGAAACATGAAATAGTGCTGACTTCAGAGCGTTCTTTCGGACAGCGGTTCTTTTGGTAGCCTGATCTCGTGCGGAGCAGACGTGCTTCTCTCGCTAGGTTTCTGTCAGTTTTCGGGATCGGATCGACCCTATTCGCGTCTGTTTGTTGCTGAAATTGGCCTTAATACGTTTGCATCTTGAATTATGGTCTATTGATGTTATAAAGTAGGTAAGGTGGTGATGTAATTCTGAACTTCAGTAGGTGCCTGAGATGTGGTGGTGTGGGCTGCGACGCACCTCGGAGTGAGCGCGGTTCGGCGCTGAGGTAGCCATCTTGCCCGTGCAGCTGTTAACCAGTCCTGAGTCGCCGCGGACGTCAATCGAGGCAACGAGTACGTACGAAACTTAATTAGGCATCAACGTGTGAAATCCTTAACATTGAATAGTGAACTTGGTATAAAGTAGCTTGTAGTTTATTCATGGATAAATTTTACTTATTCATTGTTCGACGATTGAATAGTTTTTACGCTGGTAGATTCATGTGACAGCCGATATATTTGCTTCAACTTGCTTGGTTAACCGTAATTGAGCTGGGAGTTGGTATGTTACCAGAGAGCTGTTCATTGGTAATTTTGGTCGTTTATCCCGACACCTTTTCTCTCGGCTGTTCTCCAGCACAGTTCATGGTCGTTCTCCGATATTATATTGGTCGTATCTCGACATTCTCTGATTGCTAATCAGCTTTGTTTACGGTCGTTATCGACATATTTTTGGCTTGGGCTGTTATCAGTGTGTTAATTTAGGGAAACGCCTGGTTGCACAGCATGTTTTCTGTAGACTGAATTGAAATTGTCAAATTTCTAACGCAATTTTTGTTCGTCAGTTCATCCTCTCTCGACAATAGTGAGCTCAACCTGCCGCCGGGCAATAAACCCGAGGCGTTGAGCTCCGTTTTTCTTCCTACCGCGTGGCGGCGAATACAGGGCTCCCGGGCTGATTAAGTGCCTCCTGAATTGATCTGCTACCCCCGAGTTGACCTGGGCCCCGAAGTGGTCGGGGAAGACTGAGCTGATCCCTTGTCCTCTGAGCTGATGTGGTACTCCCTAAGCTGATATAGAACCCCGCTCTGGTCTGGGGACTAGGAGCTTATCTGGGCCCCCGGGCTGATCAATCTGGTGCCCCTGAGAAGATATACTGCTCCCTGAGCTGGACTAATGCCCCCTTAGTTGATCTGGTGCCTCCTGAGTCATCATTGTGCCTCCTGAACCCATCGGATGCCCTACGAGCTAGTCTGGTGCCCCATGAGCTAATATGGTGCCCCTTAAGCTGACCTAGGCCTCCTGGGTTGATTACGTGATTTCCTGAGCAGCTCTGGGGCCCTGGGCTAAGCTGGGCCCACAGAGGCTGATGAGGGCCCCTGAGCTGGTATGGGGCTCCTGAGCTGATTAAGTGCTTCTTGACTTGATCTGGTAACCCCGAGCTGATCTGGGCCCCGAGCTAGTCGGGGACCAATGATCTCATTCCTTGTCCCCGAAGCTGATCTGGGGCCCAATGGGCAGATCTGGTGTCCCCTGAGCAGCTCTGGGGCTCCTTTACTGATCGGGCCCATAGCTGGTGAGGGATCCCTGAGCTGATTTGGTGCCCATGACTTGGTCCTACCCTCTGACCTGACTTCAGGCCCCTGAACTGATCTGGGGCCCAAGAGCGGATTTGGGTTTTGGGGGCGCCCTAAGCTGGTATGGGCACTGGAGGAACCCTGAGCTGGTCTGGGCGTTGAGCTTGTGAGAGCCCCTTAAGTTGGCCTGAGGCCCTCTGAGGTGATCTAGCACCTTAAATTGTTCAAGGGCTCCTTGAGCTGGTTCAAGGCCCAATGAGCCTATCTGGGGCCCATTGAGATAGTCTGATGACCCCATCTCTCGGGCCACTGAGCTAGTCTAGTCCCTGGGTGAAGCATGAGCTGCTCTGGGGGTTCTGATCTACATCAGGGGCCCCCTGAGCTGGTCTTGAATAGACAGAATAAGAACACGATGCCAACTCATATCACCTGGGGGGGGGTCACTGAGCTAGTCCATTCCCTGGGGGCACAACTGGGGGATGGGGAGGGGGAAGCTGCTCTGGAGGGCTCTGATCCACACTAGCGGGCACCCTGGCTGGTCTTGCATAGATGGGGAATAAGAACACAACGCAAACTCTCCTTGCAAAATGGAGCTAACGAGGAATGAGCCATCGCTAAACGTCTTGTGATGCCTAGGCAATGCTGGTTATATCAATTTCTTATTGTACTGGTGGATTCTGGAGAGGGGTGATAAAACAGGCATATGCCCCTGAGCTCAGAGCACAGTCCCCTAAGCCAGGATTTCTTCAAATTAATTTAAATGAAGAACTAGTTTTCACAATTTTCAGCCCTGTCACAGCATCCCCATCTAAACCACCCGCCTGTTCACCTTTTCTCTACTCCAACTGGATCCGATCCTGGAAAATATGGTACATTATAAACGCGTTAAAAAGGTGTCTCCCAAATTATTCCGGCACAAAAATATTATTTATCCCATATCACTATGATCACTATGCCAAGGAACGTAAACCGCTTTCAACCAGGGCTCACTCGTCAACAGTGGCATAAAAATAAATTTTCGATCCAAATATGTCTCAGCTTGCACATAGTGACATATCACAGGCTGCGCTGATTTCTTTGATGTCAAGTACTTGCACGAGTTGGCTGATTTGTCCTTAAATATATCCAAAACAGTAGTGTTTTGGTTATTTTCATGAGATTTCGGTGATATTTTTTTCCGGTTTTAATCGAGTTTTCCTGCTCCGTCAATGCTTGATTTGCATTTCTTGAACCAAAGGTACCCAAAAGTTGATATTAACTACGATATAGTAAGTTTTTTTGCTTACGTTAAGAAGTGCCCTTTTCTCCCCGGGTGCCCCTCAAAGGTGGTGTGCCCCCCATACAAAAGCTCTGGCTGCGCCCCTGTATGGAAGTAGGTTATACCAATAATCTGACCTTATTTTTTGTGAAATCTGCATGCCGCTAGCCGCACTGGTTTCATAGCATGGGTTTTTTCCACGGGTCTTTTTCAATGTAAGTGCGTTTTACGCTATTGTGTTGCTGCTACGGGATCAAACCACCAAACGCATACTTAGATTTGTTGGTGGGCACTTCAAGACACCAGCTGCCCTAGTTATAGGAGCATGGGCTTTCCCCACAAGCCTTTTGCAATGCAATTCCACACGCACTTTGATGCTGCTGCTAAGGTACCAACATCCTTAAAACCAAAAAGAAATCCGATACAACTTGTTTTCCTTTTTTGGTAAAAAATACAGGAAGCTAAGTGCTGTGGTTGCGGATCATAGACTTATCAGCATTTTAGTCCTTGTCATCTTTCCACGAGGCCGTGAAATGGAGCGCGAGATTGAGCACCACCACACCGGAAACAAGCCACATGGCGAGATAATCCCGCGGCCGTTCAAGGCCACCGACACGTTTATTACCATCTCAGTCACCTGATACTCCATTGTGCGTGGTCAAGAAATAAACATGCAGCAGCTTAACGGCTACCTGGCGGCAAAATTGCAAGGCTTCAGCTAATAATTTATCAACAGTTCTGTGGACTCTTTGATCCGTGGGTTGTATTGTCTGTGGCCACATTCCATCGTTAGCTTTTTGAACTGTGGGCCAATTTATTTTGCCCTAACACGGGCAAAGTGTGGACTTTGTGATCCGTGGCCTTTTTGGGAGTGGAATTTCAGGACTGTGGACACAAGGGTGTGGGTTCTGCGTGCGTGGGTTTTAGGACTTGTGGCATTTTTGATCCGTGAGTAATTTTGACTGAGGGACTTATCATATAGCCCCGTGGCCACATTCCATCGTTGGCTTTTTGAAATGTAGGCCGATTTATTTGGCCCTAAAACGGGCAAAGTGTTGACTTTGTGATCCGTGGGCTTTGTGGGAGTAGACTTTAAGGACTGTTGACACAAGGGTGAGGGTTCTGCGTGGGTAGGTTTTGGGATTTGTGGACTTTTTGATTCATGAGTAATTTAACTGAGGCCCTAATCATATAGACCCAATGAAGCATCGAAGAAAATTAGCAGTAAATAGACGAAACCTCGGATTTATCTTCTTTCCTCGCTGAGAAAATCTTGGCACTTTTTTATTCCAACCACTACTCTACTTAGGTTAAGGGGAGATACGCGAAAAAAACTTATTGGCTAGATCAAAAGGTCACAAAAAGTTGTTTCAGAAGTCCTATTCTCATTTTTGCGAATTGGGCCTGCAAATTCCTTAAAATTGCTCTCAAAGTCAACATTTCTAGACGACTTATCGAGAATTCTCACTATCGATTAAATGACGTTTTCTCGGCTATGACCATCAATTTCTCTAAGAATTAGGTCATATCTATCCTAAACAGTGATGTAGAACTTTGGACTACCACAGAAAAAAATACTTAAGAAAAAAATCCAAAACTCTTTTGAAACAGAAATATAGGGCTTAAAAATCACAATTAATCAATCAGAAGCCTAGGAATTTTCATACCGGGGTCACGTGACCTATCTGACGCAAAAGTTTCGTCATCCTGGGGCTGAAGCAGAAAACGGCTCAAGACCCGAGGTACGAAACGGCTGAATACTTGAGTAATTATGTTTTTTTCCGTTTCTAGGCCAAACTAATTAATTTTGTAGTTTTTTAAAGACTTTGTAAAATTAATTGAAATACAGGAGAACAGATGTTTTTATTACAAAAAAACATTAGGTACTTTTAAACTTTAAATAGTTTTCGAAAAGAAAGTGATGGGTGAAGGTTTCGGCATTTTATCGGAACTGTTAACTTATTTCGATAATAAGTGAGTGACCCCCAAAAGTTTGCCGAAGACACAAAAATAATTGACAGTTTCGTAGTCAGGATTTTTCAAATAGCAAGAAACCATGACAATAATTTTTTTCGCGTATCTCCCTTTAATCCGAGAGTACAATGGCAGCTGTAAGGCAAGCACTTCAGCTGAAAAACGTCAGCTGCACCCTTTGCTTCGCGATGACACCAATACTTCAGCTAGTGCTGATGTAACCGCGATTCAACACATAGTTCCGACTGGTGTTAATAAAGAATGATTTCGAAAGCTGCGATGCATGGATGTCCACCCTATCCGATCATATTACGGAACAATCGAGACGTGGAGGCTGAAGCACAAACGAAAACCAATACATCCGCTCTCTAGTATACTCATCCTACAATAGGTAGGTATTAGTGCTGATAGTCATGTCTTAGTTGTGAAGGAATCAGGGTTAGATATCGCGTCAAAGCACCAACGCGAATATAGAAGATAGGTCTTTTAAGGAAAAGAGACATGTAGCATACCAATTAGAAACTTTGCTCAGGTGTGCGATCAAGAAAGACAAATTCAGTTTCTACGCTTGGAATTGGTTGAACTAACGATAGGTAAATTGGGGATAGTAAGCAGTCTATATTTATTCTATCGTTGTTAGGGGATTATTTATGAACAGTATATATGCCGTGAATGTATATTAAGGCTGTTATAAATTACTTTATGAAATTAACCTCTAGTAACTTACCCAATGTCTCTGACCAAAGTATCACAAACTCTCACTCAAGCTGATGTACCGGGCCGTATATACAAGACTTTCGTTTCTGAAGGAAATAAGCTAAACAAATATTTAAAGTAATCATGGAAAGCTAAAGACGTGTTTGCCAACGTACCTTATCAAACTTCACTGCTGTTGCGTGGTACTGTGCAGCCTTATAGCAATATTCCACGCTAGTTGAGCGCTTCAGGCGAGCAACGCCATCTATGATTGACTAACAGAACTATCCCTATTTTGTAAACTTTTAAATATCATACCGCACTGAAATCCGATCAGGCCCTGTTTTTACCGTCATTCGATGCAAACATTTCAGTTTTTATACCAGCACCAATTATTTGGCCGGATACCGACTACTGAAACATCTAGTCTGACACTGTACAACATCCGACATAAGTGCAAACTTTCAACTTTAAACGGCCGGGTGTGGGCAAAAGATGCCGGATTTTTGCATTTCAGACCTAATATTTGTAATTAACGCCTAAAAATGCATCTGGCAAGATGCGAGGACAAAAAGCTCTGAAAACTTTTTTTTAAGGAGACCAGCCTAAAATAGCATAACCATTGGATATGCTATTTTTAGGGCGACGTACACCCCCATACTCGTTGAAGTGCCCTGCAACAACAACAGCCCGAATTCTACTTATGTAACTGCTATGATACCATCGTACCCAAAATGCGGGTGATATTAACGAGATTAAATTGAATTAGAGTGATTAATCAGTGCATCGAAGCCGTATACGAGTGTTCACCTGCACACCAGTATCGTTGATCCAGGCCGGCAGCACGCAGTCAGCGATGGAGTCCTCGTCCCCCAGGCAGTCCATCGCCTTCAGCGCAGCTGGCACAGAGGGGTCGCGAGGTCGCAGCTCAAAGTCAGCACCGCCAGAGAAGCCCAGCTGACGACAAGCCACCTGAGAAGGCAGAGCGTGTCCAATGACACTCCATCGTCTGATAAAGTGTGCAGCCTAAACGTTAACTGCAGCAGCCCCCGTTCAAGTTGCCTGTCATCTTGTGACGGTGACGTCATCGTCGCGATGCCGCAGGGGCTTTGCAGGTTGAAGTATGTGCAAACTGAGTATAACTGACACGGCCAGGGAAATTTTCCTATGACTGAAAGACGTCATAAACGGTTTAATTGACACGTTTTGTCACATTTTTCGCCAGTGCAGAGTTTCCGCGGTCCCAAGAATGTCTTGCATGGATTATAGGGGCTTTTCTCGAAGTGGTGTTCATTTGCTCTTAAATCATTATCAGTGTAATAATACAGTAGTTTAATTCTTCACGTCACCGTTCCTTGGATAAAATACGAAGTACGGGTCTTTTCATTGAATTTTTTAGTGAGACGAACAAATTGTTCGAGGTAACGCGTGGTCCCGGATCCAGGACTCATTTTGGGGAGACTAGGAGACTTGAACATCCCCCGCTGCCAGTGGCGGATACAAGGGGGACTAGGGGGCTCGAACCCCTCCCCTCTAATGTCAGAGTGTGTAGTAAATGCACAGGCCGATGCTGATCTGAGGCAATGGCGGGGAGGCTCAAACCCCCTAGCCCCCCCCCAATAAAGTACTGTACACCCCACTGTCCCCCGCCATAGCCTCCGAACAGAATTTGCTTATACAGGTGCTAAAAGGCATTCTGACATCTCGGAGGGCCCCCTCGAAATTTTGGGGGCTCACGAGCCCCTTTACTTCCTTACATCCGCCACTGGTACCATAGGCGAATCCAGGGAGAGGGCAAAGGGAGCGGATGCCTCCCGATGGATCCTCGGGGTGTCCCCTGAAATAGTCACGGCGTCCCCTGAAAGGTCGATGGCGCCCCCTGAAATATCGCTTTCCATCCCCCGGTCCGGAGGGCGCCTCCTCCCGGCAAGGTTTCCCCCATTGGGAAGCCTGGGTGCGCCTATGACTCGTATTGTGTGTATATCAACAGCCCAGCTACAATAACTGACTACAATTTCATCACAATTGCGAGTTTCATTGGGGTGGGGTCAGAGGCGTGACTACGGAATTTCTACGAGGGGCGGGGGCGATCCGGCGTTGATAACAAGGGAAGGGGGGGCAAGAGTTGGCACTTGGCGGATGCAGGCGACAAGGGTGGGCACTTCGTCCTCCAGTGGCAAATGGGGAGCCGCATCCCATGCCTGTGCTGCTTTCGACGCCCGTACCTGCGACTGTTAGAGCGGTCTGCACGTGTTGCATTTAGGCTTTGAGCAGGGCGGTGATCCGGCTCTGATGTAAGCTCTCTCCCTGTATCGCTACTGGTTCCGCATTTACCCAAACCCACTCCCTTCATCCCCATGTCGTCTCATTGCTCTTAATTCTTGCTCTGTCCCGTCATGTTTCTCGTTTACGGTGTTGTGGCTCTATAAAAACCGTACTAGGATTACCAGCCTAGTATAATTTTTGCCATAACATACCAAGGCTACTAGATTTGAAACATATTTCACTTTACAGACATTACAGTGGGAAAAATATATGCCATCGCTCTTTGCTTAAATATATAAACTTGATTGATCTAAAAAGGTTTACTTTTCGCCCTCGATATAAGTGGCTGTTTCCCTTTTAAGTGGATACAAAAAACAACCCAGATTTTACTATTAGAAAACATGAACCAACCTGGGGTTCCAGAGCCTTGGACTCCACCGGTCTTGGAGAAGCCTGGCCTGGCTGTGGTTGAGTCAAGGCCTGCTGTAACCCGACTTGTTGAGGCGCAACTCACAGTCGGATTTGACTGAGTTGACTCAAGTTTTCCTCGAGTTAGAGTTGAGTCGACTCACTTTCAGATTTTAAATTGAGTCTGAGTCGACTCAACTGCTCGACTAGTTGAGCTGAGTCAGAATCAGAGTCAGCCTCTAAGCTCTGAGTCGGGAGTTGAGTCGACTCAGCACCTCATTTTCTAAACATATTTGTTGTCAGAGTCGCATGACGAAATCCATGGAGCGAAGCGCATTGAGATTTCTCAAGCGGCTCTTTTCTGGCTGCTCAGACGGGTCTCGTCGTAGTCTGTCCGAAGCCGGTGACGAACGAAGTAAGAAACGGTCAGAAGCCGGTGACGAATGAAGTAAGAAACGGCTTCTATTCTGACAGTTTTTCGTCAGAAGCCGGGGACGAACGAAGTAAGAAACGGCTTCTATTCTGACAGTTTTTCGTTCTCTTGTTGTCCGGTAAGTAATAGTAGTCTGTTCTGAGGACTGATATCAGAAACTTAAAACATGTTATGGATAGAAGGCACTTCCAAATGAATAAGCACCACGGTTGTCAATTTTCAAAATGTTTTAAATTTCTGCCTAAAATTTTGCATTATGTGATTTTTAACTTCTATTATTCTATTTGTTGCTAGTTTGAATGGCGCTTTCAAGCTTACACCCTTTTACATCACGGAAATTTTTAGTTCACGCAAAAAGTTGGAAAGAAAAAGTCTCACATTTAGGGCTTTAAATTAGCTTTTAAACTTTGCACCCTAAATTTGGCGGAAAACTCATGGTCAAAACTATGAGCTCGAAATATCGGAAGCTATGGCAGTTCACGTTCTAAGTCAAATATCAACTGTTTGTGCAGTTCTGCACAAACACAAAAACAAAATAAAAACAGAAATTTGAGGGTCCTTTTTGGCCAATTCCGTGAAGGTCTGCATTTCCCACCAGCAAGCGAAACACAACCTCTCTGAGCGGGCTCGATCAATGGAGAACCTAGGTCCTGCGCAAGCAGACTTAAGGAATTCTGCGGACCTTAGGCAGCGGATACGCAGGCCCACCCCTGCAGACGACGGGAGACCGTCATATGCAGGCGATGCATATATGGCGGAGAGGCCTGTCTTCACCAGGCGCTCACCTCCACGAGATTGCAATGTCCCTCCACGGGAGGTACGAAATTGGAAGTCGCGCGTGGGCTGGAGGGAGCCGGAGATGTTGGACGGGAGGAGTCGGGAGGCGCGGGTCATAATGAATGGCGCGGGCTTTAAACTAGGACAGCTTTTACACACCTCACTAGTACTTTACTCAATGACACACGTATTACAGTGGAATATAAGAGGGTATAGGGCAAACCACACTGAGCTGCAAACGTTGTTAGCACTTAAAACTCCTGCTGTGGTTGCGTTACAGGAAACCAAGCTTGAACACGATTATATATGTCAACAATTACATTATAAAACATTTCGCCACGATGTCCAATCTCCGACAATCGCCCATGGAGGAGTAGCTCTGCTCGTCCATTTTAGCGTTCATTCTTATTCATTTCGCTTGAGAACTAGCATCCAGGCTGTTGCTGCAACTGTAGACTTCGGACAACATAAAGCAACAATAGTATCTGTATGTCTCCCTCCCAGTGAAGCTTTTCCGGAGGAGGCACTTAATAATTTAATCCAACCATTACCAGCAAACTACATACTACTGGGCGATTTCAACGCTCACCACACAATGTGGGGCTGTCCGCGGACAAATAGGCGAGGCCGACGCCTGGAAGAAATAATTCACCGTTTTGATATGTGTGCCCTCAACACAGGAAACCCAACGCACATCTCACTACAATCAGGGGCAACATCTGAAGTTGATTTATCCCTTTGTTCACCCTCATTGACCGATTGTTTTAAGTGGCGAACGCATTCCCACCCGTGTGGTAGTGGTCACTACCCAATCTGGCTGTGGTTAGAGACCCCACATCCGGGGAATAGAAAACCGCAATGGAACCTGCGGTGTGCCGACTGGGAAAGTTTTACCTCCGACTGTATTTTTGATTTTATACCTGACGAAGGCAAAACCGCTACTATACTTGAAGAAGAGATGCGTGCGAAAATAATTGACTCTGCACATACGTTTATCCCCATGACTGGCTCTTTACCAAGGCGCATCCCCGTGCCCTGGTGGACGGTGGGGTGTCATCGTGCCATTAAAGAACGCCGACGGTGCTTTAAGATATTTACAAAAAGACCGACAACTACTAATTTAATACAATACAGACGTGCTAAGGCATTGGAGAGACGTGCCGTGAGAGATGCCAAGCGTCACTCGTGGCAAACATATATCAGCACCATCAACAGGCTCACTCCACTAACAACTATTTGGCGGCGAGTTCACCGACTGTCGAGACGGAGTTCTCCAATGCCTGTGCCCGTCTTGGCTGGACCTAGCGGTACTGTTACCAGCCCTACCCAGGTAGCAAATCTTTTGGTAGGGCCTGGGTAGCTCGGTGGCGAATGGGATGCGATGATCCGAGGTTTAATAGTCATAGACGGCAGAGCGAACGCTGCCCTGTCAATTTTAGCTCATCTGATAACCTCTCCTTTAATGAACCTTTTACGAGGGCGGAACTCCGGACAGCACTCTCACGAGCGAGGAGCACAGCTGCTGGCCCAGATAGCATCCACATCGACATGTTGAAAAACCTCAGTGAACGTTCTGCTACTGCTGTACTGTCCTTTTTTAACTGGATGTGGGCTACGCATGACTTCCCCAGTGCCTGGGGAAATGCCACCATTATTCCAGTTTTAAAACCTGACAAGGATGGCAGTGACCCTTTACATTACAGACCTATCGCCCTGACATCTTCTGTCTGTAAACTCTTCGAACGCATGGTGAACGCGCGCCTGATGTGGTACTTGGAGAGCACTGTTTTTTTTCTCTAACGCTCAGTGTGGGTTTCGTGCGGGCCGTTCCACCACAGACCATCTCGTGTCGCTGAACACATCTGTACGCCGCTCTTTCGCCTTGCGGCAACACGTATTCGCTCTGTTATTCGACGTTGAAAAGGCCTATGACACGGCTTGGCGCCACGCAATTTTACAGAAAGTACGAAAAGCCGGTATCAAGGGCCACATGGGGTATTTTATAGACAATTTCATGGAACGACGTAATTTCAGAGTCAGAGTTGGAAACTCCTTGTCTGAAAATTTCTGCCAGGACAGTGGGGTGGTCCAAGGTGGAGTTTTAAGCGTGACACTGTTCGGCATTTTGATAAACGATATCTGCGACGCCCTGCCCCCCACAGTCGAGAAGTCTCTGTTTGTGGATGACTTTGCCGTGTGGTTAAGTACTTCCACGTCGATCTCAGCCCAAAGACAACTACAAATATGCATCGACCGGTTTACCGAATGGAGTCTGAGGAACGGTTTTAGGTTTTCGACCGAAAAAAACTGTGTGTATGCATTTTTGTCGCCGCCGAACATGCCCTGACATCAGCCTCCGTTTGTACGGTCGAAGAGTCCCAGTCGTGTCGGAGGCAAAGTTTCTTGGCATGACACTAGATAAGCGCTTGACATACGCACCACATATATCCCTGTTGCGTGACAAGTGTTTTAAACGCATGGATGTGTTAAAAATGGTCTCTCGTACATCATACGGCGCAGACAGAGTGTCACTTATTCGACTTTACCGCGCCCTGATCAGGTCTGTCTTAGATTACGGCTCAGTAGCATAGGACAGCGCTCTTAACAGCGTCAACAGCCCTTAGACGCTGTTCACCATTCCGGCATGAGGATAGCGACGGGTGTGTTCCGAACCTCCCGCAGAGCTAGTCTCCTCGTCGACGCCAACGAACTGCCGCTAGATCTTAGACGTAAAAAGTTAGCACTCGCATACACCAGCAAGATCCGACAACATCCCTCCCACCCAACTTACAAATGGATATTTGATGAGGCGTTAACAGCTCCTCTCGGGACAGCGCGGCACTCGTCCTCACTTGCACTCTGCACAGGCGTTTTACAATGGCTTGAGGGCTCTGAAATACATCTGGAACAGATCGCTGAAACTAGACCGCAGCGCATAGAACCGTGGCGACTCACTACTCCCAAATGTGACCTCGACTTGCTGCGCTATAAAAAATCCTCGATCCTGCACAGAGTTCTTAAACTTAGCTCTGCACAAAATAGGAACCTACATACAACACAGACCGTTCTATACCGACGGCTCTAAGGGCGCCAGAGGCGCTGGCAGTGCCTTCATGGGGGGATGGTATCAGCCGGGGCTTCAGTTTGCCAGCGACTGTTTCAGTTTTACCCCGGAACTATACGCTATTTTGCGCGTTTTACGACACATCAGACGCACCCCTGAAGAACGATGTATTATTATAACAGACTCAGCAAGCTCTTTGACAGCCCTCCTGTCTCACCACACACAGCAGAACTGGCTCCTACTGACGATCCGAAAGCTTCTGACAGTGATTGCCTCCCGAGGTACTGACATGTGTTTTCTTTGGGTGCCGAGCCACGTTGGCATTTTAAGAAATGAACAAGTTGATAAATTAGCTAAAGACGCAAGTGAGTTGCCCCCCTCACGCAGGT
This sequence comes from Lepas anatifera, assembly GCA_034440635.1. Lineage (NCBI taxonomy): Eukaryota > Metazoa > Arthropoda > Thecostraca > Lepadidae > Lepas > Lepas anatifera. The sequence continues at coordinate 2,272,295 of JAOTON010002274.1, forward strand.
TTAAAATTCCAGCCACAGACTTCAAACCATCGTTTAAGATGTTAGTAGATGCTGAGTGGCAGACCAGGTGGACTGCGGAGCCAGATTGCTTTTTGAAACGTCTGCGCCCATCGATTAAACCCTGGGAGTCGAGCAACAGGAGAAGCAGAAGGGAGGAGGTAAGCCTCACTAGGCTTCGAATAGGCCACTATTACACGACACACGCCAATTATCTACTTAACACCGCCCCAAGCAATGCTCGCACCGTGGCAGCCGCCTCACTGTGCAGCATGTTTTATCTGCTACTGACAGCTGCGACCAGCTGAAACGAAGTCAGCTCCGATTCTTTCCTCCGGTTCCGCTGGTACAGATCCTAGGCGATGACGCACTTGTAGACATTGGAAAAGTTTTATCTTATCGGAGAGAAGAAGATTTTGACGTAGTAAACACACCCGTTAGAGATTCTTAGATTTCACAAGTTCTGTATAGCCCACTTTAGCTAATAAGGACAATCTTAGGATAATGTAATAAAACACTGACGGGCACGTATAGCCTCTGCAGCTGCAGTGCCCTAAAACTCTAATCATCATCATCATCTGCATTTCCCAAAGTATCATTCAAACCCTTATATCTTCCGATCTAATTAACCAAACTTAGATTTAATTCCAGATAATAAAAGGGAATTGCCTCCCTCTTTATATATTGAGAGATGAAAACTTCTAGACTGAAACTTCTTATTTTATAGGCAAAAATAAAATATAAGTTTTGAAACTTTTTGTTGTCGGAAATCTGGTTTCCAGAACATGATAGCTACGGTATTGAACTTAACACCGCTGGATAGCGAACTTTGTTGCCGTCATTTTTCTCACTCATACCTGCCACTTATCTCTTACGGCTTCCGAGCTATAAGTCGTAAAATACATTTCAAAGTGATAGTTTTATCTGTTCATTTCTGCTTCACACCAGGATTTCGAATGGTTAATATCGATGGAAGTGGATGAAAATCGGCAGAAAGCTAGTTCAGAGACATATGTTGCCATTGCAACAGGTTGCAGATGATTGCCACACCAGTGTAACTTTACTTCAATGTAATACACAATGCTAGTATGTTCACCGCTCGAAACCTCATTATGTCTGGAACCTCATTGCGTCTGGATGGATCATGATGGTTGGCGATTCAGCTGAAATTACCTGTAGTCTCGGTTATTGTCGGTGACAGCAGATCCTCTCCAGTTGAGTCGAGCCTGTAACTTCGCTTTCCAAGTTCGCGCACTTGACAAAATATCGTGCGCTTCACTAATCGAAATTGCACTTATATATATATATATATATATATATATATATATATATGTGTGTGTGTGTGTGTGTGTGTGTGTGTGTGTGTGTGTGTGTGTGTGTGTGTGTGTGTGTGTGTGTGTGTGTTTTGTTTTGTGTGTTGTTGTGGTTGCGTGTGTGTGTGTGTGTGTGTGTGTGTGTGTGTGTGTGTGTGTGTGTGTGTGTGTGTGTGTGTGTGTGTGTGTGTGTGTGTGTGTGTGTGTGTGTGTGTGTGTGTGTGTGTGTGTGTGTGCGTGCGTGCGTGTGTGCGTGTGTGCGTGTGTGTGTGTGTGTGTGTGTGTGTGTGTGTGTGTGTGTGTGTGTGTGTGTGTGTGTGTGGGTGTGTGTGTATATAAAACCCACCCACTCGTTCCCTCAACCATCGCTCCCGCACACGGGTCGGAAAAGGTAGGGCAGAGTAATGGCTAGGAGAGAACAGCGGGGCGTCCGGCTACTGGCACTGCTACCGCTGAACTGTTAATTTTGTTTTGCAACGTTCATTTTATTTCCACATATTATGACCATCATTGCATGATTAAGATTTATATTGGACAAATAATACCTGATTAGCATCTCCCTCATCCCGCTTGAAACAAAACACGCCCAAAGGCCTTTTTGTCGCTGTTATTTGGGCTGCCGTCTATATTTAAATGTTCTCGATCATCTACCCAATTTTTTTAATGAGCCCCTTTATCATCTTTATTTTCTATACAAAACCACGTGATAATTCATAAAGAGTCGCATGCATTTTTTACTAAGCTATACAGGTTTTTTGTCTTTAATGCACCACCTGCAGCTTTATTATGAACTTTTCCCATTAAAAGCACATATCGCTTTTAGCGTAGGAAATGTTGCATTTGATTTGATTAGAATGAAAAGAAGCTACGATGCACAAATCAAAGACAAAATGTCCTGCTACTGGTTCTGCCTGCTCAGAGACCTTTACTTCAGCTGCGTTTTTTGGAAGCCATACTGCATCAGTTTACCTATTGAACCGTGCTGCTATTTTGCAAAGCGAAAAATACATATGGGAGGTTTTCAAACTGAAAATGCTCTATATGATTGGTTTAACAGATTAATACATTAAAATGCACCACCTTAGTCACACTTCCATTTGTACTGTCCTTTGTCAAATATTGTTTACTATTTCTCAGGTTTTGCTGTAGCTCTTGGAATTTTCAATTGCAACAACTCCAGTATTTATCGCTTAAATTTTGATTAAGATCATGCCATAGTGTTCTGGAAAACAACAGAATAAACGAGGATTTGGATATCTATTGTTCACCCAGTGAATGCACGTGACAACTGCGACAAGAACACATGAAGTTGTCCGTGATTAACAATCAAAGGACATGACAAAACGACGTGAAACACAAATGGCACAAATAACACATCTATATGTGCAATAGTTGCAACGTAATGATGAAACAAAAACACCTTTTGAATCCAGAAAACGGAACAAGGGCTGTAAATGCGTTGTGAGCGGAATAAATCCAGAAAAAATATTTCAGACCACCTACTTCGTCCAGGGCTCAGTGCTGGGCATGCAATCAGTCTGCCACCTTCAATAGAGTGCTCAAGGTGATCGGTGACCATTAACAATCAGCCTCAGCTTTACCCTCAATAAGCCCAGATACACCTAGTCAAAATTTAGACTGCCTGAAACAGGTCTGAAACAAGGAGAACACCAGTAAGTAACAGACGAAGGAGTACACAGAGGAAGCATAAACCAACATTTCTGAGAGCTAAATAAAGACACATTTGCAGGAACACATAGGAATATTTCATTTAGAAAAATTACCTAGAAATTACCCAGTTAAAATCATGAGCTTTTTTTACTTGGATATTTTATGATGGTATGAAGCTGCAATTATTTGTATATGATATATGCTTGGTGTAATCTTAGGCCTTTTAGCTGCCTTTTATTGCTATGTTGGTAGTTTAACATGCAAGCCTCCACTTAGTAATAATTTATTTTTATTATGTTTATCTTAAGTTTATTTTGTTTGTTTTATTATCTTTATCTTTAGGCTCTGACTTCACCTGTCAACGGATATTTCTCTGTTGGCGATATAGAAAAAAAACAGAATAAATGAAGAAAAAAATCATTGCAACATGGTGTGGCCGGTTCATCTGACCGGAGGCCATGTCTCCATCATTTTTTTACAGAACCCTTGATTGCCGGGTGTTACCTGATGTATTGACAGTCGCTGATCACGATTTTCTGGTCAGAAATGACGAATTCGAAAAAAGTGCCCGCGCAAGCCGTTCCAAGTTCTTCTGGTTCGTCAAAATTTCAAGGTATTGACATCTCACGGGCATTAAAATCAATACATTTATTCAAGTGGTCCCATAAGTTTGAAACCATTCAGTCTGAGCAATCTGAAACCACCTTCGGCTTTTTTCAGATGATAATTATTATAAAAAGTATATTGAAAAGACTGGGATATTGAAGCTTATAAATATGATAATAGATGGCGCGCATGATGCAACCGCAGCGTATGGTTCCGGTCTTGCTTCTATAAGGCAGTTAGATCATTCCACCATAAATCGACCAAAAGTTTCGTAAAATAAAACCCTTCTATTTTTTATTTTCTCCGAAATTGGTGTCAAGGGGTTTTCAAAGGTGTAGAATCTAACCATGGCGCCAAAAATTATTTGAAAATTTGGTATGGCAGATATAGCCTCCGGCATTTTTCGAGGGTCACCATGTAGGCATTGTTCTGAAAGCCTATAGTTCTGCCATTTTATTAATGATTGTAACGATATTTTATATTTTTGTTAACCATTTATCATATTTTAATTTGACTATCTTCGATTTTTAAATTTCTGCAAAATTTACGCCATGACCTGGTGATATAGTTTTGAACGGTGACCTTGACCCGCAGTATAGTGAAATTTATAAATTCGTGTAAATTAATTTTTACCTTTGGAAATACAAAAAAATAAATGAAATAAAATAAATGAGAATGTTTACCTCTTTTAGGTAAAGTAATAAAAATATGGCTTTCGCACTAAATATACTACTTCTTACTTCCGAAACATGACACTAGGTGTCACTATGCAGCTGTACCATCGTAGCTCACGGTATGGTTCATGCCAGTGACGACGGAACGTCCGAATTTAAGAAGGGCGCCATGACTTTTCAACCAATTTCTTTCCCGTCAACGCCATAGGGGGTGTTAACCCTTACACGTACAGGGGATGGGGGGTGTTACAACCCCCCCTCAGGTTTTTCAAGAATTTAAAACGAGCTTCTTAAGTTAGAGTCTTGAAATATTGTATAGCCTCTGACGCATTCATTGCGGACATCTTGCAAAGAATTGTACTGTAGTCGGCTCGTGCGGCTGCTCCCGGTCAGCGCCCCTGCCGGGCGGTCGGTTGGTCGCCGTCCCCTGCCCGCACCCCTGTCGGGCGCCTGACCGGTCACCCTCCCCTGCTCTGTGCGTGGGCTGGCTTGCGCCGAGGCGTGGCTGGGCGTGGGGCCGATTGGGGCAAGTCGGTATAGTGAGTGCGGCGTGGTCATGTGTGCGCCCCTGCGCGAGCGCTGGCCATAGCCCGGGGCGGGGTGACCCGTCGCAAGTGAGACCTGTGGAGGCGGGGGGCATTGGAAGCCCGGTGCTGGAGCGTGACGGTCATGTTGTGTTGCCAGTGCGTGGCCTAATATACTCAGGACTAGGCTCAGATTGTCTACAATAACTAACTCTTTACCAGGGAGATCAATGACACAAGGGACAGATTTAAGGAAATCTAGACCGAGAAGGCACGGCACATCAATGCTGTCAGAGACGTACATTTTTACTATATGGGTTTTACCAGCAACCTTAATAGGGACAGACACTATCCCCAAGAGGGGTAATTCAGCTTGAGACGCTGTTTTCGCCTTAGTTGAAGTTTCATGAAGATGAAGACCTGATAGCAAATCATACACAGATTTGTTAAGAACACTTATGGAAGACCCAGTGTCAAGCAAAAATTTACAAGAGGTACCAGAGATAGAGCCTGAAAAGTCATGCTGTCATCAAGGGCAACCCTGCCCTCGGCCGGCCGCGATCCGCTGGCTTCAGGATCTGCGGAACCTATCATTGTTGGTCCTGAAAAGATCGTGTCAGTATGGAGCGCAACACTGCTTTCATCTGTGCCACAATCAACAGGCTCAGAAACAGTGGCAACTATTACTGGTGCTGACTCGGGGGGCGCTGTTCTGCGCTCTGTGGAACCACGCCCCCGTGTCCGTTTCCCCGCAACGGACACACATCAGAGGTGTGGCTACGTCGGCCACATCTTGAACAACACGTGTCACGCAGAGGACATGTCGCTCTAAGATGAGATAAGCTGCCACAACAGTAGCAGGCTCGTCTCGGAGCAGATGAAGTATCAGGGCGTCTGGTGTGCCTGCCCAGATTCCCACCTCGTGGGCCCCCTGACCGTGACTTAAGCGACGCTCGATGGACTCGATACGCTGCAAAATTTGTTCCATCGCTGTGCTTTCTTCCCTTCTCACCTGTCTAACTGGTGTCTGGAAGCGCTCACTGCGAATCAAGTTCCTCACTTTGCTCACATCGTCATGGAAAGTTTCTAAGCCTTGAGCTATTATCTGTTCCTGGTACTTAATGGGAAGGGTGGGCAGGAGACTATGGAACAGCACCTGATCGCTTACGTGACCAGGAAAAGCCTGGCCCATCAAATGTTTGAACTGAATGATGAAAGCATCAAGTGACATGGATGCCTCAAATTTTAACTCCCGAAGCTTTTCATGGGCATCCAGTGCACATGGTCTGACGAAAAATTTGGTCAAACTCTCAACTGCAGCATCATATGATCTCCTGTGCTCAGATGTGAGCGACTCAAAAGCATCTCGTGCGACCCCAGTGAGGCAAAGGGGAAGAAATCGAAGCTTTAGATCATCATTGAAGTTATGAATTGTGTAGAACGTGTCCAAATCAGATTTGAATCTGACAAATGATCCATCCCCTGAAAACTTTGGGGCCGGAAAAGAGAAGCTACTAGTACCACAGCTAGGTCCCACCCCAGCTACCTCAGCATCAGATTTCATAGCCATCACACAGTGAAAACAAACAAATAGATAAACAACCAAACACAAAAGCACAAACAACTTATCTTTTCGTAGTCTTCAGACGCCACGCGGGACGGCGGGAAGCACCATACAGCAGTGGCCGGATCAGCAGCAGGCCGGAAAATCCAGCGAAGGCAGCCTCAGTAGCCGGTGAAACGCGCAGCAGCGCCAAGGGCGGCCAGAAACAGCTAGCCGCGGCAGAATCCACCGAAGACGAGAAGCAACCGCAGACTCGCTCCAACCGGAACGTGCAGCAACGCCAGTCACCACCGAAGAGGAGAGGCAGGCTCACCCACCACTGGTGACGTAATGCAGCAGCCGGTATCACCAGTGAAGTAACAGCAGGCACCACCAGTGAAGCAGCAGCAGGTACCGCCAGTGAAGCAGCAGCAGGTACCACCAGTGAAGCAGCAGCAGGTACCACCAGTGAAGCAGCAGCAGGTACCACCAGTGAAGCAGCAGCAGGTACCACCAGTGAAGCAGCTTCACGCAGCGCAGAACCACCAAAAGGTTCAACAACTTCAGGAACAGCTGTAGAGATGCAGCAGTCTCAGCAGCTACTGAAGGATTGGAGCATCGTGATGTCCCTCCATGAAGGCGCAGAAGGCTCAGAGGCACCAACGGTGGTACAGAAACCAATCGACGTACTGTAGAGGGGCAGCATCATCGCAGTCCATCGAAGAGACGCCCCAGCCTAATGAAACACAGAAGGCTGAGGGAGCCGATAATAACAGCAAAATCACTGAAGACTGGTAGCCTCTTCAGTTACTTCAACTTCAGTCACTGTTTCTGGCTGACAGTGACGCGGAGCGAGGTGCGATCCAGCATGTCTAGCGGCAGGGCTGCCACAGCTAGAAACATGCTAATTTGAAAATAAAAGGCGTGGGACGAATAGTGCAAATCATAGATAAGCACTAATGGCTGTCACCATTGTAGACAATCTGAGCCTAGTCCTGAGTATATTAGGCCACGCACTGGCAACACAACATGACCGTCACGCTCCAGCACCGGGCTTCCAATGCCCCCCGCCTGATCCTGAAGCCAGCGGATCGGGGCCGGCCGAGGGCAGGGTTGCCCTTAATGACAGCATGACTTTTTCAGGCTCTATCTCTGGTACCTCTTGTAAATTTTTGCTTGACACTGGGTCTTCCATAAGTGTTCTTAACAAATCTGTGTATGATTTGCTATCAGGTCTTCATCTTCATGAAACTTCAACTAAGGCGAAAACAGCGTCTCAAGCTGAATTACCCCTCTTGGGGATAGTGTCTGTCCCTATTAAGGTTGCTGGTAAAACCCATATAGTAAAAATGTACGTCTCTGACAGCATTGATGTGCCGTGCCTTCTCGGTCTAGATTTCCTTAAATCTGTCCCTTGTGTCATTGATCTCCCTGGTAAAGAGTTAGTTATTGTAGACAATCTGAGCCTAGTCCTGAGTATATTAGGCCACGCACTGGCAACACAACATGACCGTCACGCTCCAGCACCGGGCTTCCAATGCCCCCCGCCTCCACAGGTCTCACTTGCGACGGGTCACCCCGCCCCGGGCTATGGCCAGCGCTCGCGCAGGGGCGCACACATGACCACGCCGCACTCACTATACCGACTTGCCCCAATCGGCCCCACGCCCAGCCACGCCTCGGCGCAAGCCAGCCCACGCACAGAGCAGGGGAGGGTGACCGGTCAGGCGCCCGACAGGGGTGCGGGCAGGGGACGGCGACCAACCGACCGCCCGGCAGGGGCGCTGACCGGGAGCAGCCGCACGAGCCGACTATAGTTCCTACCTTTCAAGGTCACGGAGTTATGACCTCAAGAGTGGAAGCATGTTGGGGTCATTTGGGCGCCTGTACCCGTTTTCACGTGAATGCTCCAGACTTATCGTTCTTTTGCATCATTTGCTCATGAACTGTCCCAGAATATTTTCTTCCAGCCTTCGAGGTTCATTTTTATCAGGTTAGACTTTTTATGACCTTTTTGACATTCAATGACCTTGATTTGACCTTGCGTGACCTCAGTGATTACTCTGTGTCGAATAACGACTACAGATGCGTGTTTCAATTCGGTATTTCTAAATGAGATGAACACCGAATTATTTGACTTGCGTCCGATACTGGCTTAAACTTTTTCGACCTGTGACTTTTTGTTCTGGTGACGAACAAAATAACTATACAAATTTTATATTATTTTGAACATAATTGCAGGAACGGATTTGGCCACGAGGCCGAGCGCTGACAGATGACACTTCGTCCGCATCCAGTCACAATATTTGGCAATCACCAGGTCTAGTCAGGTCTATTTGGCAACAGGTCTACAAACGACCTCAGTCTAAGATTCAAACAAAACAATTATTTTGGATATGAATTCATGTATACCAGAGCCTGTTTGCGTGCAGCGTCTGTCAGCAGCTGATGTGATACAAGGAAGCTGGCCGATGCATCTGTCGCCAGCGGCCCAAGTCGCTGTCATGGTGCCGTTGCATTCTGACGCAGCTTCAGCTGCGGATGGAGAACTCCTGGTAGCCGCAACGGCAGCAGCAGCAGCAGCCTGCCGCAGCTCCTGCCATCTCCAATGGTCCGTCATGACTGCATCCAAGCCGCCAACCTACGTGTTTCTCACTGGTCTGCCAGGAATGTTCCGTCTCCCGATGCTTTTGGTGGTAGAGTTCTGCTTGATACGTCAAACAATGTTGTCATGCGTTTACCAGTGCTTAACAATATCGTCATATTTTGTGGGCGCTTTCTGATTGCTTCCTTCAGGTTCCAAAGTTTTCTTATTTCACAGCGGACTTTGTACTTGTTTCTTGTTAGTACAGAATCAATTCGCCAAATCTCGGTAAGTTCACCAGCGGTCTTTTCGAATATTGAAGTTATTGACACGTGAAATTCATCCACTTCCCTAGCCTCCATCTCTTCGAGCCGCAGCATCATGATGCGACCGACGACGTCAGCCCCAGTTCGGAGCTGGTCACGCGGAAGACATGCATCTCTTGACATTAAACTGGGTGTGGTGTAGCTTCCGTTTTTTCGAAATACGGTACCCTCAATGTTATTAATAGCACGGCTAACCTAAATATAATTAGTTTGCTGTTGCGTGAATTTCAATACTTGAAATGGACCCAGAGTGGTTACATGATGATATCGATATATGGCTCGGTGATCGTAGTTACGCCTTCTGCTTTAAAAACCATTATTACCAAGAATGTTTAAAAATGTGCAAACGAGAGAAATCAACATCATCTTGTTGGGGTAAATGCTCATTTATCGATTTCATAAAAAGTTTAAATCATCTATCCAGCTCCACTGGCCGAGAGCTTCTTGACATAGGCGCTAGTGGGACAGTGATTGGTGGTTGCGTCATGCGCGCCAACTATTGTCATCTTCATAACCTCGAACATCCCAGTCTTTTCAATATACTCTATATAGTAATTTTTATTTGAAAAAAGCCGAAAGTGGTTTCAGATTGTTTAGATTGAATGGTTTCAAACTCCTGGGACCACTTGAATACATGTATTGCTTTTAATTCACCGTGAGATGTCCAAACCTTGAAATTCTGACAAACCAGAAGAACTTCAAACGGCTTGCGCAGGAATTTTTTTCGAGCTCATCATTTCTGACCAGAAAATCGAGATCAGCGACTATCAATACATAAGAAAACACCCAGTAATCAAGGGTTCTGTGAAAAAATTGTGATCAGGACATGGCCTAATCTGGCATTGGGAGTCGGGAAAAAATAAAAAAATCCATAGTTGATGGTTAATTTTTAACATATTTTTTAAGCCAATTAATTAATTTTCCCTCAATTAATATTCCGTTGCCTGTATTACGTTATGTACAGGCTGCATATTTACCGTCTTATTCATCTAATATTATTATTATTATTTATGCATTTTTCATGCATTTATTTATTTGTTTTCAACCAGAGTCGAAATTTGAGTTGAGTTGAGTTGTGAGTTGAGTCGGAGTTGAGCTGATGGGATTGAAGCTTGAATCGGAGTTGAGTCGGCTCCCTGAATTCTTAATGGTGATATGAGTCGGAGTTGAGTCAATCACTCTCAGCACACTGACTCAAGAAAATTCTGAAACGCACAACTCTGGTACACACACGTCCATAGGGATTTAATTCGCAGTGTCCGTTTCCAAGTCTAGTGAGGATGACCTCACGCCGTTGACTGTGTTGGTTTGAACTGGGCCAGTAGCCGATGTTGGGCTTTATTCAGAACAAAAGGATGGTGTGATTTTCGGGTAATTTTGAATTTGCTTCCGGATAGTGCTCTGGAGGGGAGCTTTGCTTAATAGCTGCATTAATTTCAAACAGCCACGGCATGTGAGAGGACACCCGCGTGTGAGACATGTGAGAGGACACCCGCGTGTGAGACATGTGAGAGGACATGTGAGACACCCGCGTCGTACCTGCGCCTGCTGGTGATTGAAGGAGAGGGAGCAGACCCGTCCCCAGCCGCTGAGGGGGGGCTGGACCTCCAGTAGACCGCTGCTGTTGTCGATGCCTCCCACCAGGCGCAGCTGAGGCTGTGGCGGCGGCGTCCCCAAACACAGCAGTCGGGTACTCCGCCTGGTAACACATCACACCAGCAGCACAAGGATAACACATATCTGACAACGGCAATGCAGAACAGAGATCATACATAATACAGAGAACACAGAGATAACGCAATTGAAGGAACACAGAGATGACGCAACTGAAGGAACACAGAGATAGAGCATAACCTCGGAAACACAGGGCTAGCACAGGACACCGGAAGCACAGAAATAATACAGAACACCGGGACCGGGGTGGGTCCAGGAATTCTCGCTAGGCGGGCCGCAGCGCTGGACAGCGCCACTACCACGCCCAAGAGTGTCATTTTCAAGCCGGCTGGAGGCGCCAATTTTAATGTTCTTTGCTGATATCAAATATGTTTTGCAAACCGAATCAGCTCAAAAAGAGATATGAGCCATGATGTTTTCTTTAAAAAATAATATAGAGAAAAATGCTGTAGCTTTGACTGCATTTGATACAGATCACAGGAGTGCTAAAAAGTGAGTTCATTCCTTTAGCGCATATTTTATTGAAGCAATATAACATACAAGCCAGTCGAGTTGGCCGCTGCCATTGGGACTCGCAGTTAACAGAGATGCTCTAGGCCCCAGGACACTGCATGGGGACTATCCTCTTCCTCATTAGTGATCACAATTACCTTCAGAGATTCTAAACAATTTATAAAAAGGCCCACGCAGGGGCGTAGCTAAGAGAGGGGGCGGCTAGGGCGGCCGCCCCCGCCCCCCCCTGAGGGCCCGGACGGCCCCATGGAGGAACGCGGATCGCGCTTCGCGTGGCCCGCTCGCACTATGTTCTGGGGCCAAATGTGGGACTTTATACCCAACAGGGCCCACTTAAGCCTTTTCCAGCACTCTATTTTGCGACAAGCAGGGCTTTTGTACCCATCAAAACCGTCTGTAAAAGGTTCCTTTGAACCATTGGTGGCCAGGGGCCCCTATCCGAAGAAGGGTCAATTTTGGTCAGCTGGGTCCTCTTAAATCGATAAAGTCACGATGGCCAGCGAGACTATTTGGGCAACAGGGCCCAGTGCAACCCGCAGGCTGTCAGAGCCCAGTCTATAGCCGCCAGGGACCTGTCTGACCAGCTGGGTCATCTTTTAGTGAGGAGGCTTTGTGCCTAGTAGGGAACATTTTAGCTCACAGGGCCCAGTCTGACAGTCCCCTGTTTAACTAGAGAAGGTCTATTCTTCTCCGCAAGGCCCTCTGGTCAGCTGGGCCCCCTACATAGGAGTGACCAAGTAGAAGCGGCTGGTGCAGTGACCCCCTTGAGGGCCCGGAGGTCCCTTTGAGGATAGCGCGAAGCGCGGCCCTCCCGCATTATACTGTGACCCGCCGTGGTACTTCATGCTCAACGGGGCCCTCTTAAGCCCTCTCCAGTAATCAATTTCTGTGACAAGCAGGGTTTTTTACCAAAGGGTCCTCTAAAGCACTCACCCGCCAAGGCCCTCGTCGACAGAAGAACCCTCTTTGGTAAGCTAGGCCTTCTTCAACCGATAAGACTGCTATGGCCAGGAGGGCTTTTTTGAGCCGCGGGGCCAACTGTGAGTCGCAGGGTCAGCTAAAAACTTCATGGCCCTGTCGGACCAGCTGGGCCCTCTTTAAGTAAGGACGCCACTGTAGGTTTTAGAGACTGTGAGGACCCTCTTTAACCAGCGAAGCCTATGAATTAGTATGACCGACTATTTTCCACAGGGCTCTCTATCGCCAGCAGGGCCCTCTCTGGTCAGCTGGGCCCCTCCAGAGGCGTAGCTGAGGAGAGGCGATTGTGGCGATGGCCCCGCTGAGGGCCCTTCGAGGACACGCTGCCCCTACCGCATCATACTCTGTGACCTGAGGTGGAACTTCATGTTAGACGGGGCCACCTCAAGCCCTCAACAGCACCCCATTCTGTGATAAGAAAGGCCTTTTTGACCATCGAAACTCTTTTAAAAGAGAGTCCTCTGAACCACTGTGGTCCCCAGGGCCCTATGTCAACATTAGGGCCCTGTCTGGTCAAGTGGACCCTCTTTAAACGATAAGACCACTATGACCAGCTGGGTTTTTTTGGGGCCGCCGGGCCCGTTGCGAGTCCCAAGGCCAGCTAAAGCCGTCAGGGCCTTGTCGCACCAGCTGAGCCCTCTTTAAGAGAGAAGGCCATTGTGGCTAGCAGGAACCACTCTAACCAGTGGCATTTTGGCCATTCGTTCACAGCATCCACACTGGCTATCAGGACCCTCTTTAGCTAAGAAGGCTTTTGAACTAGCAGGACTGACTGTTCTCCACAGGACTCTCTATCGTCATCAGGGACCTCTCTGGTCAGCTGGAGACCCTACAGAGATATAGCCAAAGAGAGAGTCAGAGGTGCAGAAAGTATGCTGGCTATCACAAACTCAATGCGACGTGTGCCTCCTCTGTCACACACAGCTGGAAATAATAATTGTATACTTGAATAATATTTCCAATATGCTGAATGTCCTCTCCCTGTCCCTTACTTTTTGCAGCAGACAAGGTTCTAGCACCAAAACATTATAGCATGAAAGTAGTAAACTGAGTTTTCATTTATAGATCATGTTTTTAGTTTTTGGAAGGAAAATTTTCAATTATGGGTCATTTTTTCCCGTATTGGGGTCATAACTATTATTGGCAACTCTGACCGCAGTTTCCCCCAATGACATGCATTTCCCTTTTTGAAGAAGTTCCCATTTTTGGAAGGAGTGTTTCCAATTATGGTACTTTTCCACATGATTAAATGTAGCAGTTATCATGAAAATAGTCATTATTGGGAACATACCTATCTATGAATGGGAGCGTACATGTACACACAATTGGGAACCCTAACCACAGCTTCCCCCCACTAAACTTCTATCTCACATATCAAAAAAAGGGGAGAAAATGTCAATATCAACATAGTATTTGGATCTACCTAATATGTGTTGGTAAAGTGGACCTTAGGTAGCATTTTTATAAACACATCAAATGCTTAAAATTTGCATCCCACTGACGATCATCATCTGCCTGGTCATTCCTTCTTGCAGTAAAAACTCTGAGGCAAATAGCCTGCATTGATGTAAAATTATGTCTATTGGCCTAATAGGTACAGAGGTATTGGAATTCACATACCAAAGAAAGATCCAGTGTAGTCAAAATCCTGCTTTAACTCCATGCAGTTCAGGTCCTGTGCGTTGCTTACCACCACTGGTAGTAAGCAACACACCCCCAACCAACGTTTTTCGAAGTCTATTTCTTTCTGCAATTTGCTGTGATTTTCTGAGATAAGAAGGGGGTCTACTCGGCCCCGTCCAGTGCACGTTAGTTCCAGGCCCCTCTCCAGTGTGGGTGTTAACACTTTGTGGAGGACTGCATTAGCACACATTTGCTATCTGTACAATATTGATATGATAATTTGATCATGAAAACTCACCTGAATCACTGTTGTTGCCAGCCTGTTGCTGGCGCCAACTCTCCCAACTTCCTCCAGCTCCAAATATATCTAACCAATCTAGGGCACAAATAAACTAAGGCACAAGCAGGCCAAGGAATGAAAACCCAAGTTTAATATGGGAAAGTGCATCAGTCTTGCAATAGTCTACATTAATCTTAGATAAGCCATGGGCAGCAATATTTATTCTAGCTAGTTTTAGCCTGCACTGATCTCAAATATACCTAATAAATATGCCCTCAAAATAAGTGGCTTCCGGCCTGTTTAAATTTTTGGCAGGCTCTACATCACATAAATATTCCTAACTTGTGTTGTCGCTGTTGCGCAGTTTAAGTAGAATTGCTGCCCAGCTATGTCTATTTTTTCACTCACTTAGTACTTTTATTAGTAGCTTCTGTAATTGAGGAGGAAGGCTGACCTACGAGATAGACGCAGGTGAGTCGCCGGTAATTTGCCCGTATTTGACTAGCCAGCAATAACGGATCCAAAGGTGGGGGGAGGGGTTTGGGGCTCAGGCCCCCCCGAAATGTCTGAGCCCTATAGCTATTACATATTTTGTCTCCATGACTGATGCTCACCGGAATGAGAAAAAGGATCTGTGGAAGGTCACTTCAGTTATCAATTAGCAACATGATCTTCCAAAAAACTGTGATGTAGCCCCGAGTCTGGCTACAATAGGACAGCTTTCCTGAACATTTGAAAATGTTGCATTTTACTTCATTTTTCATAAACGCCTATTTTTAATCAAAAGGTATATATTGGAAAGGTACTTAGTATTATATTATGGTGGAATGGGGTTGAGTTAGGCAGAATCTAAGGATGGTTCAATTCATGTTCGAGAGGAAAATGGGAGTGAATCAGACCTTTTGTATTGGTCTAGCTTTATAAACATTCATGCTTGATACAGTCTTTGTTATCTTTACCAACCAAAGTCTTCTAAATGTTCCTCGCGTGACCGAAGTAACCCGCTTACCATGGGCGGCACACTTGGCTTGTTTCAAAGTCTATGAAATGAAATCTCATACATTTTTATGGCTTTCAGGACTTGTCCAACGATTTCCTGTCATCCTATCTTCAAAACAGGACACAAACAGTGAAATTCAACTCTACCTGTTCATAAAATCATCTCACACTTAGAATGGGTGTACTACAGGGATCTGTTCTTGGGCCCCTTCTATTTCTCCTTTATATTAATGACATACATCTCAGCTCGCAAACCCCTAAATTTTTACTTTTCGCTGATGATACTGCTCTCGTATATACAGCTGACAATATTGACCAACTACAAAGTATAACCACAAATAGCCTACCAGAACTGTATAATTGGCTGGTGGGAAATCGTCTCACGCTGGACGCTAATAAATCTGTCTACCAGGTATACTATTTCTCTGAACCTGCCTCTCAGATTCAGATTTCAACTAATAATACCATCATACAAAGATGTTTTAGTGCTAAATACCTTGGGACAGGGGCGTAGGAACGGTTTGCAAAGTGGGGGGCCAACCTTAGAGGGGGCCCACCTCAAGGGGGGCCCAGTCCACGGGGCCCATAATTATAAAAAAAAACAATTTTAGTTAGCTCGTTTGGTGTCAATAAGGCACGCATGCACACAAAGATGTCAATAAATGGAAAATTGAGAAATTAAATCTTGTCCTATGATTTCGATTTGCACCTATTATGATCTAATAAATCATAGCAAAACGGCAAAAAAACATTTTTTGGTTGTTTACCTAGACCCTTTTCAAATACGAAATACATTTTTCAAGCTTTTTTGGAGAATTTCATTCATTTTTTGCCACGAGCGCGTTTTTTATATTTACAGATATTTAGGCCCTTTTCATCACATTTACAAAATTAAGAACTGTTTAGAAAACTACAGACAATGCTTTGATACCAAATAGCCTCATTTCGCTATGCCTAATCAACTTGTATTTGCTTACTTAATGACGAAAATGGGAACATTTATTTAGGTTATTACGGATCCCTTCTTTCCATCATTAGAGATTGATTTAGGTAAAGGCTGATCACAATAAATACACCTAGCTATATTTCGATGCCTAAAATGCAGAGTTCCAGCATGGCTGCAAGTGCAATGTAGGTACTTGATGGTCAGCTTTGTGATGCCGAGGAGGTGTGAGCATGGTGTTATAGTGGTTAACAACCCTGCTTTCCACGCGACCAACTCGGGTTTAAGGCACGACAGATTTCTTGTGCACGGAGTAATTTGACTCCCAAGAAACCCCTCCAACAGGGAAAGAGTTGGTGACGCCATATAACCCTGGCATCGAAAGACGTCGCGCCTTTCGATGGCTCAGGGACGACTGTTGCCCGGCATTTGGTGCGGGGTCCGTGTCCGATTCATATTTTGTGTTGGAATTGATATGGGATGGAGTTTGATTGGGCCCAGTTCTCGGGACTCATTTGGAAACACTCGAGTAGTAGGTGCCTTGGCTTTTTTACGAAGCGCTCCTCGCTCCTCCTCCAGGGGCTTAGCAGGCACCGTACTACCGAACTTGAACGTTCCCAGACAAGCTATCGGGCCGTTTGGGGCTTCTGTTCCATATTACAGTTGCTGATATTTGTATATTCGTTGCGGGGGCCCACCTCAAAAAGGGGGGGCAGTATCCCCTGACCCCCGGTTCCTATGCCTATGCCGACCAGGGGCCGCCAAATTATCTCGGATGGCCCCAAGGTCCAGACCATGGTTCAGCAACTCAGATCAGTCAGCTCAAGGGCCCAGACCAGTGCATTAGCCTCGGGACCAGCTTATCAAGGGACCCTACATAAGCACAGGACCCCTAGAAGCTCATCACAGGGGAGCTCCAGATTCACACAGGGTGCCAGATTAGCTTAGGGGCCCGGTTCAGCTCGGAGGTCCCCAGGTCGACTTATGTAGGGTTTCAAAACAGCTCAAGGCACTTGTTCAAGCTCACGGATCCCAGCTTAGCTCAATGATGCTAGAACAGTTCAGGGGCCCAGACCAGCTCAGGGCTCTTGTTCAGCACAGGCCAGCTCAGCTCAGGGGCCCAGATCGGCTGATCTAGGATCCCCTCTCATACCAGCTCAGGGGGCTCCATTCAAGCTCACGGCCCCAGCTTGGCCCAGGGAACCTAAAAGAGTTCAGGGCCCCCATACCAGATCAGAGGCCCCAGTTAAGCACAGCGGTACCCAGATTAGCTCAGGGCCCCAGCTAGGCTTAGGGGGGTCCCAGGGTGGCTGATATAGAGTCTCAGAACACAGTGCGTAGCCGGAATTCGGCCAAGGAGGGGTCCGACTACCGTCGGGGGGCCCCAGGCCGTGGGGCCCCTTAGTAACCGGGCCCATCTCCTATATCTTTTGTATAGTATTTTAACATTATAACATTCACACGAAGGAAATTGTGTTGTGCCTTTTTAAGCATTCATTCTTATTTTGTTTATATAGCTTGGTTTTTCGATCCGACCAAGTGTTGGTAAACTAAGGTCACCAAATATTAAGGATGGCCCAAACCTTATATTACCATATTATATTACCATACCATATTATTACCAGCGTGGCTATAATAACAGTTTTGACCCATATTGCGGGAAGTTCAATGTTGATGCGCGCATGATGTTAAACCTGAGTCTATCTCTTCACTCGGGTAATCAGACATGAAGTTAATGGAGGTCAGTCGTTTTGAGTACGAAGAAATGATCTTCTACGGGAAATGATAAGCAATTATTTCCTGGTGTCGAATCCATGAACTCTTTAATCAGGAAATTTCCAAAGAAACAAAAAAAACGAATAAAGATACAAGGGATATGGTATCGTGTCCCGAACGTTACATAACCTGTATTCCGTTGACAGATCCTGTTGAGATCCAGTTACTTTCTTACCCTTGCTATCTTGTAAACGAGCGAATTACCAAGACAAAAGGCGCCCAAGATATCTATCGCCTTGGCTCACTCTGTTATTGTTATTTTCAACGTTTCATACCTATTTTTCTTTTTGGGATTATGCTCATCAATTTCTGTCATTACCCTTGTTTGTCTGGTTTCCTACGAAAATATTGGAAAGTTGCTTATTTCAGAATATTTAAGAATGTAGTTATTGGTGTTAAGCTAATAGATTAAAAATTGACTTAAGTGCCCAATTTCCTGTTCGATTTGCTCTTTAAAATTTGGATTAATTTTTGCCTTTCCTTCGATAATGGTGCCTGATCGACATGTTTTAATTTCTCCTTTTTTAGTACGCAATAGGGGTAGGTACATTTTTTTCCGAGGCATATGATTTTGAAAATTTTTATTTGAGCCTGGGGCCACCTAAGACCAACACTTGGCGGCACTCGCAAAGCTAATTTTCGGCCGCTCTCCCGATTAGATCTCAGGGGGTCTCTGAGACCGATTCACGTCGCCTCTTGATCAAAACTGTGGGCCCCTGAGAATCTCGGGGCTCCTGAGATTAGTTATCGGCAGCAACTCTGAGACTATTATTGGGCCCCCCAGATTTGCTCTGGAGGGGGGGCTGAGACTGACTATCGTGGCCAGCCAGATGAGCTATTGGGGTCCCCTGAGGCTATCTTTGGGGTGGGGGAGGGGGCTGGGAATGACTTCCGAGAGCCCTCTGAGACTTACTCTAGGGCGCCCCTGAGACAAACACCCGGGGGGGGAGGTGGTGGAATCACCTCGGAGATTGAGTCTTTGGCGTTCCTGAAACTGACTCTTGGAGGCTCCAGATTAGCTCTCGCGGGCCTAAGGCTAACTCCGGGCCCGTGAGACCAAAACTCGGGAGCACCTCTGGAAATTGCTCTCAGAACCCCGAAATAAACTCTCGGATGTCTCTGAGACTAACAACCGGGAGCCCTCTTAGACTAACTTTTGGGTGCTCCCTGAGATTGACTCTCGGGGCCGCTTATACCAAAACTCAGGGGGGAGCACAGCCTGAGGCTAAATCTCGAGGCGCTCCTAAAATTACCCCTCTGGGGCCCCCTGAAACTAGCACTCTGCGGATCAAATTAGACTAACTCTCGGACCTCCGGATTAACTCTCGGAGCCACCTGAAACTAAATACTGACTCCTGAGAGAGAAGCCCGTGAGACCATGAGGGCCACCTGAGACCGACTCTTGGGGTGCTCTGAGACTGACTCTTGGGATTCTCTAAGACCGACTCTCAGGGGGACCCCGAGACCGAATCTCGGGGTCCCCTAAGACAGACTCTTGGGGTCCCCTTGACCGACTCTTGGGGTTCTCTGAGACTGACTCTCAGGGGCCCCCTGAAATAGACTGTTGCAGGGCCCTGAGAACCACTCACTGGGGGCGGGGGCCTGAGTCTAGCTCGGCCCCCTCCCCTGATACAGACTCCCGAGGCCCCTGATACCGACTTTTGGGGCCCCTGAGACCAACCCTCTGGGGCCTCCGAAATCTACTTTCGGGGGCCTTGAGACCGACTCTCAGGGCGGGGGCCGTGAGGCCGACTCGGAACGCCCTGAGAACGAATCTTCAGGGGCCCCTTATACTGACTCTGGGGGCCCCGTGATCAGAAAATCTTTTACAGTGGTTCAGATTGGCCCAAGGGGTGGGGTCTGCGGACGCCTAGGGCCCCCTTGGCTACACCACTGCATCCACATTTTCGGGGGCCCTCCGAAATCACCATTTGGAGGCCCCTAAAATAATTGCTCCCCTAGACCAATACTCCGGAGCCCCTTGATACTGATGCCCGGAGGGTCCTAAGACCAAGCTCGGGGTCTCACTTAGATCAGGCTCAGGGGCACCCTTAGACCCATGCTCGCACTTTTCTTAGGAGTAATTCAACACCGATGTTCCGGGGCCCTCAAGATCAATATTTCGAGCCCCCCCTACCGAGACTAATGCTCGGTACTCTAGAGCCCCTCGTTGCCGATGCTAGGGGGTCCTGAACCCAGGCCTGGGGGCCCCTGGGACCAAACTCTGGGTCTCATGAGGCCAATGCTCGTGCCTCACGCATGAGTCCCTCGATATCAATAGTCAGGGGCACCCCGAGGGGGGCCCTGAACCCCTGAGACCAAGCTCGGGGGTCCCCTGAGACCAAGCTCGGGCGTTCCCTGAGACCAAGCTCGGAGGGCCCCTGACATCGAGCTCGGGGCCCCTGAGACAAAGCTCGGTGGCCCCCTGAGACCAAGATCAGGGGCCCCCGAGACCAATGCTCTTGTTTTCCAGTGCTTACGGTCATCCTTATGCATCAGATGCCCTCGGATGCCCCCTGAGACCAAGCTCGAGGGCCCCCTGACACTTAGCTCGGGGAGGGGGAGTGCCTGAGACCAAGCTTGGGGGCATCCCTGAGACCAAGCTCGGGGGTCCCCTGAGACCAAGCTCGGGGCCCTGAGACCAAGCTCGGGGGTTATCTGAAACCAAGCTCGGAGGGCTCCCTGACACCAAGCTCGGGGGCCCCTGAGACCAAGCTCGGGGGCCCTGAGACCAAACTCGAAGGGCCCCCTGAGACCAAGCTCGGGAGCTCCCTGAGACCAAGCTCGGGGGCCTTGAGACCAAGTTCGGGGGTTATCTGAGACCAAGCTCGGAGGGCTCCCTGACACCAAGCTCGGGGGGCCCCTGAGACCAAGCTCGGGGGCCCTGAGACCAAACTCGAAGGGCCCCCTGAGACCAAGCTCGGGAGCTCCCTGAGACCAAGCTCGGAGAGCCCCCAGACACCAAGCTCGGGGCCCCTGAGACCAAGCTCGGGGGCCCCTGAAACCAAAATCGAAAGGCTCGTGAAACCAAGACCGAAAGGCCCGTGAGACCGAGTTCGGGGGAAGGGCCCTGAGATCAAGCTCGTGGGCCCCTGAAACCAAAATCGAAAGGCCCGTGAGACCAAGACCGAAAGGCCCGTGAGACCGAGCTCGGGGAGGGGCCCTGAGACCAAGCTCGGGGGCCCTGAGGCCAAGCTCGGGACCCCCTGAGACTGAGCACAGGGGTCCCTCAAAATCAATATTCGGTACTCTGGAGCTCTCGATACCGATTATCGGGGGCCTCCTGAGACCAAGCTCGGGACCCACCCCCGAGCCAAGCTCAGGGGCCCCCGAGATCAATTTTTGTGTTTTTAGTGCATAAGGTCAGCCCAAGAGGGTCCGCGGATCCCAGGGACCCCCCTCCCCTGGCTACACCACTGTCAGAACATCTCAAGGGGCCTATTCAAGCTCACGGCCGCCAGGTCAGTGGCTATAAAGCCTTATAGGGGTCCCAGACCATCTCAGGGGCCCTCAGTTCAACACAGAGGCCCATATTAGCTCTGATGACCAGATAAGCTTAAGGGCCCGGATCATCCAGGGCCCCTTGTCGGCATATTTGGGGTTTCAGAACGGTTCAGGATTTCAATTAAAGCTTATAACCCAATTTCAGAGCAGGGGCCCTATTCCTGTGCAGGGGCCTCAGATAAGTTTAGGGTCTTCTGTGCATCACAGGGGATCCAGATTAGCTCAAGGGACAATATCAACTTTACGGTCCCAGCTCAGCTCAGGGGCCCCCCAGGTCGGTGGATACAGGTTCTGGCCAACGCACGGGGCCCTGTTCAAGGTTACGGCTCCTAGCTCAGTTTAGGCGTCCTAGAACAGTTCATGCTGCCCAAACCATCTCAGGGGCGCTCAGTTCAGCTCAAAGGGCCCAGATTAGCTCGTATAGCATCAGAGGCCAGTTCAGGGGCCCTGAGAAGCTCAGGGGACCTTAAAATCAACTCATAGGACCTCAACTTAGTTTAGGGGCACAGGTAAGTTTAATGGGGTTCCGGGGCAAGCTATCGGGCCAGTTTGAGTTTCTTGCTTGATATTACAATTGTTGATATTCTTATCTCCGTTGCGGGGGCCCATCACAGAAAAGTGGGGGGGGGGCAGTGGCCCCCCTGGCCCCCCCCGGTTCCTACGCCTATGCCTTGGGATAACTATTGACGAGGATCTAAAGTGGAAATCTCATAAAAAACACAGAACACACGATCGCCCGGAACATTGGGCTTATAAACCGTATCAAATACATTCTTGATTCAAGATACATCCTCATGCTCTATAATTCACTTATACTCCGATATCTTAATTACTGCTCCGAACTCTGGAGGAGTAACGTATTCCTTTCGGCTGACTAGACTTAAAACTCTCCAAAAGAAGATGGTGAGAATAATTGCTACGGTCGGCGTTCGTGATCACACATCGAATCTTTTTAAGGAATTAAAAATTCTGAAACTTCAGGATCTTGTTAAACATTCGCTCCTCCTCATCCTCCACTCACACCTTGCAAATACTCTCCCACTTTCTCTAGCTGAAAAATTTACAATCACCCAATCAAATCATGACAGAGTCATGAGAACCGGAAATCACTTTACGGTTCCATTCGCTCCCACTAATTACCGCAATTTCTCACTCTTCATAGCTGCTCTAATCACCTGGAATGATATAATCGTCCCAAATATACGGTCTCTAGATGACGTTCCTGTCTCTCGATCGTTTTTCAAGACTGTTACTAAGCGTATATTTTTAGACACCTATTAGAATTATTGTCCCGGACAGATTTGCTACATTATTTCCTTCTTCGCATCTCACCATTCCTATCGCCCGTAGATTCTACAGTAAGATTTAAGGCCGCCAACTACTAACGTCTTATTTACCCAAAGCTACTTATGATATCTCACACTGCTTGCACCAGTTCCATGGGATTAAACACCATTATTAATATAGTAAATAGTCTTACGTTTTGACTTCAATATGTGCACAGACAAGCAGGATGCCCTTCAACCTCTGCTTCTTGCCCCTCCTTGTCTTAATTGTTATCAGCTATATCAAGGACTAATTCCTAATATGAAGACGGTGCCAACAGAAATATCAATGTACTCCAACCTCAACTAGCCTAGGATTGTACTCGCTGTCCATCGAATCTATTGGCCCTGGAGGCGCTGACTCGCTGTCGACATGCCTACCACTCCGTCATAGCGCCGATAGGTGGCGCCACGTCTGTGGTAGGCCACCCAAGCAGTGGCATGAGTTGCCCTTGGGGTCAACCGGGAGGAAATCTGGGAGAACATGGAGCAAGTGTTTCAACCAAGAGTTGTGTTTCTAGGAAGAGAAGGAACAGAAGATCCTCTGCCCTTATCAACTCACTCCACAACACAGAGAAGCAAAATGAGTATTCTCTCATAGACTTTCTCTCCATCACTGGGCGCAGGTCTCGAAAGCTCGACATGTTGTCTCGATCCAGCATCAAAGGCAGGCTCTCCAGCCCGGACTTCTTGTCCTCCTGAGCTCAGCTACCAGATGCTACAGGTTTACAGCTGGTTATACCAGTGGTGGAAGCACTGAGCCAGAGGGATGCACAAACTGGCTCTTTTTTTGGATAATTGCATTGTCAAAAAGTGTTTATATGGATACAATATAGGACACGGTTTCACGCTCTAATACTAAGGCCATCTGCGGCTAAAATCGTGTGAGAACTATCTTATTAAGTTCCTGTCTTGCCTTGTAGCGAGCTCCGTTCTCAAATGTTTTGAAGCTCTTTAACGAACTGAGTATGTGTATGTGTGTGTGTCTGTGTGTAATAATAAACGTGTATGGCTTCAAATAAACATAGAAATAGACGTATAAATGCCTATTTTTTGCTAAAAAATTATGGATAGCTGAATATTGAGAGTAAGCTGGCTTCTAAATTCAATCAAATATTTTGTGAATAAACAGTGTTCATTGCAAAGGAGCAGCGGATTTCGATTTCTTCGCTCCGCACAGAAGAGCTACATCTCTGTGACATCAAAACAGGTTTTGTGTACCATTTTTGGCAAATTCAAAATTTCAAATCTAATCCGCGACCCCTAGAAGTTTTTTATTTTTATAATTTTGGTACCATTGGATTCAGGAGGTCTCAAACAATGGGAAAAAACACCGCCACCCAACAATTTCCATGGTCGGTGCAGAATGGGGCACCCTACTACACACGGCCCTGGCAGCACGCCTATCCAGTTTACACTTGAGGAGGCCGACTGAAAACTTCTAATAAGAAAACCGGATGCTCGATTTGCCTTTAACACAATGAAATTCGAGTGGACCTGGAAGTTAAGGCTTGTGAGCAATGGAATGGACAAAACCAAAGTCGAATATTCCGATTTTCCTGGTAGAAGGCCCGGAAATGATGCCACCTACTTACCGGGGCATGAGGGTGTTCTGGGGCTGCACACGACAGTGGTCACTCGGTGAGCAGGTCAGCACGGCCATCTGCACGGCGTCAGGTACAGCAGGGCCCTCGAACGGCACGCCGTAACTGCCAGCACCCAGCCGCTCACACGCGTGCTGCCGCCACCAGGAAAGCCAAGTCATACCACTGCAGCTCCAAATCCTATCTATTATCGCTTTAAGCAGGCAATCACTATCAAACCACCAACTTCCTGCAGGACACCTCAGCGTGCTTCTAAACACACCAGCTATTTTTGTTAACTCCGGCTATTCGGCACCTGCATTCGGTAGGACGCCTAAATATCACTGTCCAATTCTTCTGAGCACACCATCTGCCGTGAGTCTTCGCCGAGGAACAGCACGACATCATCACTGCCATCTACCTCATTTCTTTTCAATACGATTCCGAAATTATTGTGCCACCTTGTGACGTGATACGAGTGTCACCCTGCATGTCTCACTTGTGATGACTATTGCCACATTGATGCGTGCTAATTTTAAAATAGCCAGGATCAGCCCTAAGGCTGCTTGCTGCCATGTTCACATCCGTTGGCCACTAAGCCCCTTGCTGCCTATGTTCACATCCGTTGGTCACTAAGCCCCTTGCTGCCAACGTTCACATCCGTTGGTCACTAAGCCCTTTGCTGCCAACGTCCACATCCGTTGGTCACTAAGCCCTTTGCTGCCTATGTTCACATCCGTTGGTCACTAAGCCCCTTGCTGCCTATGTTCACATCCGTTGGTCACTCCTTACCACAAGTGAGACCCTGCATACACTATGTGCAGTTATTTTGCATCTTGTAACAATGTAACACATAATGCTTGAAAATAATGTTTGTGAAGATTTGTTTAACTGTATGTGCAAGTATATCCTTTAACCCGCGCCCCACCGGGGGTCCGGCGCCACCTTCGCCCCACCGGGGGCCATCGATGGCCCCCCTCTAACTCCGAAAATATGGGCGTTAGCGCAAATCTGCAAAGTGCAATAGAAAGCTCGCGTGAATTCAGTACGAAATTGCTTCACATGTTTTAGTGCTCAGGTCAGTGGTTTGACCTCCAGAGGTCAAATTAGGTCAAGATCGGCTATTTTCACTCAAATATGCAATGATTAAG
Source organism: Lepas anatifera (assembly GCA_034440635.1). Taxonomy (NCBI): domain Eukaryota; kingdom Metazoa; phylum Arthropoda; class Thecostraca; family Lepadidae; genus Lepas; species Lepas anatifera. The sequence continues at coordinate 2,297,882 of JAOTON010002274.1, forward strand.
CAAACTGGGCAGAACTCTTATGTCATTAGAGCTATTGAGGCCTGGTAAAGTACATTTGATAGCAAATTGCCAGTACTTTTTCCGCTATGTGAAACGTAAAGACCTCCCGCCAGTGGTTTGACCTCCAGAGGTCACCTCGTGACCTAATATGACCTGAGGTCACAAAAGGTCAAAAAGTGACCTTGCCGTATATCAAATGATAGCCAGTGACAAGACAAACACGATGGTGTTTGTTTCACCGCTCTAGCTTAATTAGGTCAAAAGTTATTGTCAAAATACTGTTTTTGACCTCTGGTGACCTTGGATGACCTTGGAAAAGTCAAAGGGCAAATATGACCCATGGGATCCGTGAAAGGGTGTCCAAAAACGCTGTTCTGAGCAGTCTGAGTATTTGCAATCATTTTTGTGGCTTTTATATCATGAAACAGCTTTTCCCCATGCTTTTCCAATGGGAGAGGTCGCCCCGTGACCTAACCTCAGGGCACGAAATCGAAAAATCCCGGATATACACCTTGTAGAACCTGGTGGGGTCATGAGGTGTAGGAAGTTTCAAATCGATCGACTTTGAAATGTAGCTCTTACAGAGCTCTAAAGTTGAGGTGAGGTGACCTTGGTTGACCCCGTCTGGTGACCTGACCTTGGGTGACCCGGAGTAAAAATTTCAGGTATGATGGGAAAATGATGCAGTAAAAGGTAGAGCCCCCAACCGCTGTGCTGCGCCTCTTCGTTTTTCTGCTATCCCGGAAAAACCTTAGGGGGCCATCGATGGCCCCCGGTGGGGCGAGGGTTAACCTATTTGCAATGTTCTGTAACACATTTTTGGCTATTGTTGTTCGTACTTTTTTCGTTTTGTTTGGTACTGTATCCACACTCCCCCCCGCTCTTGTATAGCGCATGTTGCGTGAACTGTCGCCTAGATGCAGATTGGCGAAGTTCACTGGCGTTGGAAACAGCTGCAGGCGCGGGGTTATACCAAACAAGTCGCTCCGTCCCAGGTTCTAAAATGAGTCTCCCGGCTCAGCATGGAGATGCCAAATTCTGAAAAAATTAACCCAATTAATCTTCTCAATAAGCGGCAAGAAAAAAGATGCGGCGTAACACCAATAATAAAATTTTTCTTATTCTTCTTTTGAAGAGCACTTGGCTCTATGCTCCTTTTGGGAGTCGCTTTCCGGACGGAATCCGCATTTTTTATTGCACCATGAGCGTGCTCCAGACAAACATGCTGGGGTGTCCGCCGGCGCCCGGGCAGATGGGTAATGGCCGCGCAGGAGGGGCAATAACAGTGCCCCGACGAGGAAAGACTCGGCCCTGAGCCTTGGCGGAGGGCGTTGCTGCGTGAGGCAGCTCCCGGTGTTATATTCCTCCCCTCCCAAAGCATGAAGGAGGAAAAACAGTAGAGGGCTTTCTTAAGCCCATGAAGCTGTCCCCGGGGCACGCGGCTGCGTCGGCCCGCTAAAGGACGGTCCCAGGAGGGGGCACTCTGGGCTGCGGATCCGCCGGTGAGTGCGCAAAAGGGAGCCGTATAAATCATTCCCCGGTTTGGCTGCATTCTCTTATTTGTCCACGTGCCTGCAGGATGTCCTCGTCATTTTTTTTTGAGAATGCAATTGACTAAAATTTGTTTCACAAAATGTTAACCCCACCGGCCTCATCGACCCAGAAGGATCACACATCTGAAGAAAGTAGTGCTAAAACAAGAAAGGGAATTAATTTAGTCAATGCGGGCTTACAGTGAGCAGGGCCAGTACGGAGGGCCGTATTCATGCTACTGAGGATGGGGGTTACAGTGCGCAGGGCCAGTAAAACGCAGAGGCGTGCTTAGACACTTCAGAATGGTGGTGAAAATGGGATATAATCTGAAGAAGCATGTTCAGAGCATCGAGATCGTGGGGTTTAATTTGAAAATGAGCAAGGGTGGGTTCAGCCACCCGAGAATATGCAGTCCGCAGAGGCGTACTCAGGCTATTGAGGATGGGGGCTACAGTGCGTAGAGCCATTACGCAGAGGCGTGCTTAGACACTTCAGAATGGTGGTGCAAATGGGATATAATCTGCAGACGCGCGATTATTCAGGACATCGAGAACATGGGGTTTAATTTGGAAAAGAGCACAGGTGCGTTCAGCCACTGAGAAGGGAGATGAAATGCGGATGGAGTGTACAGAGGCGTCCTCAGACGACTGGACTGTTAAAAATAGGGATGCAGTGCACAGGGGCGTACTCAGGCTACTGAGGATGGGGTTTCAGTGCGCAGAGCTGCAGGGGCGGACGTAGACCCGAGCTTTTTTTTTGGGGGGTGCCAAACCCATGTCAGATTTATGCCTCTACACACGCCTGACCCATGTCAAACACACGCTTCTACCAAAGTGAGTAGAGGCGTGTGTTACCTCTGTTGGGCGCTTTCCGACTTCGGTCGCCCAGTCCCAGCTGATCGATTCAGTTTCGATCACCGCCAGGTACTTCTATCTGTTGATCGCGTATATATCAGAAGTCTGCTTTTGGGCCACTGGCCACTTCGGCGCTGACATTTGAGGCTGTAAGTAATAATATACAAAATTATATTTTATCAATAATTAACCAATATTATTGGGACAAAGGGTAATATTGCCATTTTTTAATCGTTAAAACCACAAATCAGTTTAATTTCCGGCACTGACCCAGTCAGAGGCGCAGCCAGAGCTTTGGTATGGGGAAAACACCAACTTTGAGGGGCACCCCGGGGAAAAAAGGGCACTTCTTAGCGTAACCTAAAATACTTGCTATATCTTTGTTTATATCATTTTTTGGGCATCTTTGGTTCAATGAAAATGCAAATAAATCATTGACGGAGAAGGAAAACGCGATTAAAACCGAAAAAAGGAAAAAATTTCATCAAAATGTCATGGAAGTAGCCAAAACACGACTGTTTTGGATAGACTTAACCCTATTTCCGTCAGGCTCCCGGCTACCCTATTTCCGGCAAGGGGGGCAATATTGGCCCCCCTAAGATCTCGTAATCTAACCGGCCGATTTTGAAAATTCAAAGTGCCATAGATTCCTCTGCTGCTAAACTTTATTTTGAAAAAGAAAATTTCAAAATTTTTATTTTTTAGGAGAAGGTCGTGCAAAATATACAATTTTTGTGTATTTTTTAGATTTTCCATAACCCTTGTCTCTGTTGTACGATTTTCACAAAACTAGTTCAGATTTACAAATAATTGACCCAAAATTTTCATATACTCGAGTTACGCAAAAATTCGAAATTCAATGGCAGTTCCAGGACCAGGACTATGAGGGGAAATATATACAACCTAAAAAGGTTTTGTTACGCGGATTAGAAGCCGTCATATACTGCTTGGCATCCTTGACACGTAAATAAATGAGAAAAAAGTGAAAAACTCATCAGGGGCGGATGCAGTAAGGTAAAACAGTGGGGTAAAATACATACCAACAATATGCGAATGGTATGCATGAGTATATTAGTCCCTCGACTAGTTGAAATTTAATTTCTGATAACTTTTACCCTCCCATGGCAGCTCTGGGAAAGGGGGTGACATAGGCGGATCAAGGACTCGTCGTGGGGGGTGGGGGTGATTGGAAACACATTTTCAATATACAACGATATTGAGTCGCGGCGGTGATACTGGCTGGGAATATACATTTTGAAAATGTGTAGTGACTGGACACGCCTCTGGTAATCTAGAATTGGGTTATAACTATTTTGAATTTTCATATACCCAATTGTATTCGCCCTGGCACGGCTGTAAGCAGTCTTCCCACTTACTAACGTTTAGTCCTTCTTGATAACATTCCCCCATTTTGAACTGCTGTAATCGCCCCTGATGAATACAAATAGTAACAATTGCGAATGCACTATCATCTCACATAAAAAATGATATAATAAAACCATATAACTGGTATCAGGATCAGCAGAGACGGCTTCCTTTTACAAAAAACCCATCGCATACGATAATACTTGGTTTGTGGATAGAACCTCCCCAAAACCCAGCCATAGCTCCGCCCCTGGTAAATATATAATCTTGAAAATTTCAGAAAACCTGCCTGTACTAGTTTTAGGAAAAGTCAGGAAGTTTCAAAGTTCTATCGCAAGCCGTTTCGGAGATATTCTCGAAAAACCTGAAGGGGGCAATATTAGCCCCCCTGCCGGAAATAGGGTTAAGGACAAATCAGCCAACTCATGCAAGTACTCAACATCAGAGAAATCAGCGGAGCATGTGATATCTGTTACAATGTGCAGGTTAAGGCATACTGGAGTCGAAAATTCCCTTGTTATGCCCACTGGTTTTGTCGTGACGAGTGAGCCCTGGCTCAACGCGGATTAAGTTCCTTGCCTCCCACAATCGCCGTGGGACGAGGAGTGCCATAGTGTCTTTGGAAGAACACATTTTTACTGCCGGAAAAAAGTTTGAGAAATACCTTTTGAACGCGTTTATTAAGTTCCATATTCTCAAGGATCGGTCCCAGTTAAGAGTAAATAAAAGGTGAACAGGCCGGTGGTTTGGATGAGGTGTGACAGGGCTGAAAGTTGTGAAAACTAGTTCTTCATTTAAATTAATAGGTAGAATCCTGGTTTAGGGGACTGTGCTCTGAGCTCAGGTGCACATGCCTTTTTATCATTTCTTCCCAGAATCCACCAGTATAATACGCAATTTATATAACCAGCGGTGCCTAGGTATCACAAGCCGTTTTAGAGATTCCTCATTCCTCGTTAGCTCCGTTTTACAAGGGGAATTTCCATTGTGTTCTTATTCCCCATCTATTGAAGACCAGTTCTGGGGCCACCAAGTGTGGATCAGAAGCCTCCAGAGCAGCTTCCCCCATCCCCCAGTTGTGCCTCCAGTGACTAGACTAGCTCAGTGACCCCGCCCCGAGATGATGGGAGTTGGCCGTGTGTTCTTATTATCTGTCTATTCAAGACCACCTCAGGGGCCCCTGATGTAGATCAGGGCCACAGAGCTGATCATGCTTCACACAGGGACCAGACTAGCTCATTGATCCCAGAGATGAGGTCCTCAGACTAGCTCAATGGGCCACAGATAGGCTCATAGGGCCTTAAACCAGTTCAAGAAGCCCTAGAACAGTTTAAGGCGCCAGATCACCTCAGGGGGCCTCAAGCCAACTTAAGGGGCTCTCACAAGCTCAGCGCCCAGACCAGCTCAGGATACCCTCAGAACCTAGATCCGCTCTTGGGCCCCAGATCAGCTCTTGGGGCCCCAGATCAGCTCAGGGGCCTCAAGTTAGGTCAGGGGGCAAGATCAAGTCAGGGGCACTAAATTAGCTCAGGAATCCCTCACCAGCTCGGGGCTCAACCAGTTCAAAAGCCCCAGAGCTGCTCAGAGGACACCAGATCTGCCGGGAGGGCACCAGATCAGACTCGGGGACAAATAATCAGATCAGTGGTCCCCGACCAGCTCGGGGTCCAGATCGGCTCGGGAATACCAGATCAAGTCAGGAGGCACTTAATCAGCTCAGGAGCCCCATACCATCTCAGGGGCCCTCACCAGCCCCTGTGGGCCCAGCTCAGCTCAGGGCCTGGGAGCTGCTCAGAAAATCACGTAATCAACCCAGGAGGCCCGAGTCAGCTCAAAGGGCACCATATTAGCCATGGGGCACCAGACTAGCTCAGAGGGAATAAGATGGGCTCAGGAGACAAACTGATGACTCAGCAGGCAACAGATCGACTCAGTGGGCATTAGTTAAGTTCAGGAGGCAGTATATCTGCTCAGGGTGCACCAGATCGATCAGCGCAGGGGGCAAGTTCAAGTCAGGGGCACTAAATCAGCTCAGGGATCCCTCACCACCTCGGGGCCCAATCAGTTCAAAAGCCCCAGAGCTGCCCAGGGGACACCAGATGCCCATAGGGCACCAGATCAGCTTCGGGGACAAACAATCAGATCAGTGGTCCCCGACCAGCCCGGGAATACCAGATCAAGTCAGGAGGCACTTAATCAGCTCAGGAGCTCCATACCATCTCAGGGGGCCCTCATCAGCCTCTCTGGGCCCAGTTTAGCTCAGGGCTTTCGCGCTGCTCATGAAATCACGTAAGGAGGCCCATATGAGCTTAAAGGGCACCAGATTAGCTCAGGGGCACCAGGCTAGCTCAGAGGGCATCAGATGGGCTCAGAAGGCACCAGATCGACTCAGGTGCATTAGTGCAGCTAAGGTGGCACCAGATCGATCCGCTCGGGGGCCAGATCAGCTCCCAGCCCCCCAGACTATGGCAGGAGCCTAAATCAGCTCAGGGAGCAACATAACAGCTCAGGGGACACAAGGTGGGCTCAGGGCCCACCAGCTCAAGGGGCACCAGGCCATCTAAGGGGACATCAATAATCAGCTGAGGGGGCACCTAATCAGCTGAAGAGGAGAAAGAATCAACTTGGGGAGGCATAAGATCAGCTCGGGGGCCGGACTCAGCTCAAGGGGCACTAAATCAGCTATTAGGGCACAAAGCAAGCTCGAAGGCATTAGACTATCTCAGAGGGCATTATATAGGTTCAGGAGGCACAATTATTTGCTCAGTGAGGCACTCCATTGACTCAGGGGCACCAGATCAGCTTAGAGGGCAAGTAATCAGCTCAAGGGGCCAACACCAGCTGAGAGGCCACGAGATGAGCTCAAGGAGCACCAGATTAGCTTTACCCGTACGATTATTGGCGACGATGAGGCATTAGGTGGACACATACTAGGTGCCCATACTCTTCCCGGGTGCTTGGAAAGACGACAGAATGCCCTAGCTGACCGAAAAAGGTATTAAGTTATCCAACAATAGTTTCAATCCCTACATGTGGCCCAGTTACACCTAGGTTCAACGGCGTAGGGCACTAAAATTCGAGCGGCAAGGCCCAAATTGGGTACACCACCTGGAAATCAAAAGGGCGCCCAGCAGTGATGGGAGGCACGTGCCCCATGTGCCCCCCTGGACAGTAGATCAACTCCGGGAGGCATTAAATAAGCCCAGGGGGCCCGGATCAGCGCAAGGGGCACTAAAACAGCAAAAAGGAGACCAGGCAAGCTCGGAGGCATCAAACTAACTCAGAGAGTATTATATAGGTTCAAAAGGCACACTTATTTTCTCAGGGGGGCACCAGATTGACTACGAGGGCACCAGATCAGCTCAGAGGGCACATGATTAGCTCCAGGGGGCACCAAATGAGCTCCGCCCGTAGGATTATTGGCGACGATGAGGCATTATCTGGAAACGGATTACGTGCCTATACTCTTCCCGGGTTCTTGGAAAGGCGACAGAATGCCCTAGCTGACCAAAAGGCACTTAATTGTCAAACAATAGTTGAAATCGCTAAATGCAGTCTAGTTCCAACTAGGTTCAACGACGTAGGGCACTAAATTTCGTGCGACACGGCCCAAAGGGGGGTACACTACCTGGCAATCAAAAGGGCACCCGGCACCGATGGGGCCACGTGCCCCCTGTGCTCCCCTGGACAGTAGATAAACTCCGGGAGGCATTAAATAAGTTCAGGCGGCCCGGATCAGCTCAAGGGGCACTAAAACAGCTAATAGGGCACCAGGCAAGCTCGGAGGCATCAGACTAACTCAGAGAGCATTATATAGGTTCAGAAGGCACAATTATTTTCTCAGGGGGGGCACCAGATTGACTATGAGGGCATCAGATCAGCTCAGAGGGCACATGATCAGCTCCAGGGGCCAAGACCAGCGCTCAGGGGGCACCAGATGAGCTAAAGGGGCACCAGATTAGCTCCGCCCGTACGATTATTGGCGACGATGAGGCATTATCTGGAAACGGATTACGTGCCTATACTCTTCCCGGGTGCTTGGAAAGGCGACAGAATGCCCTAGCTGACCAAAAAGGCACTTAATTGTCAAACAATAGCTTAAATCGCTAAATGCAGTCTAGTTCCATCTAGGCTCAACGGCGTAGGGCACTAAATTTCGAGCGGCACGGCCCAAAGAGGGTACACCACCTGGCAATCAAAAGGGCACCCCGGCACCGATGGGGGGGCACGTGCCCCTGTGTCCCCCCCTGGCTACGCCCCTGGACCCAGTTCTTTGAGTATAATCCTTCAAGGTTCTTGAACTTCGTAACCAGAGGAGCCGTGCGGTAATGTTATTGTTGCTGTCGGCACGTGACAATTTGGAATTTTAATTTGAGTGGGAAGTTGAAAGACCAGTGGCCAGCGAGGCACAAGATACCTTTACTTAAGCGAGAAGAGGCAGACATGTAAGGAGCCCAGTGGAAAGTGAATTTTGTCTTGTATGCATGTAATTATCTGGATTTGGCTTTACTCCCTCTGTCTTTGGATCCAGCTCAGCAGAGCCGTTCAAGAATGTGACTTATTTATGAGAGTGTTTCAGTTAAAAGGGAGGGGAAAACCGGGGAGGCGTGATGAGAGTGAATATTTCTTGTGAGGCATGTGAAACGTGTGGCCCCTGGAAGCCAGCGGTGGCCAAAAAGCATAGGCGGATCCAGGGGTGGGCAAGGGGGGGCACGTGCCCCCCGATCGACCTTCGGCGCCCCCTGAAAGGTCGACGGCGCCCCCTGAAATGTCGCTTCCCACCCCCCCAGGATGCGAAAGTCGGCGCCCACCGATAGGATTTGGCGCCCACCTGATAGCTTTTGCCGGTCATAAGTGGCGCCCCCCTGGTCCGGATGGCGCCCCCGGAAGGTGCCCCCGATCGGCAATCCTGGATCCGCCTATGCCAAAAAGTGAAGTCAAGATGACTTTTGGAGCTAAACCCAGCCTCCGGGTGGCAGCTTTGATCCTAGCCAGGAATCGTCAAGTTCAGGTACAGTGCCCGCTTCCTTCGGGAATGCGACTTTCAGTGATGAGATGCCATGACGTAGCAGTTGTGCTTTAAGGATAGGGGATTCTGGAGGATTTGAGAGAGTGGGGGGTGGGTTAACCTGAGCAGCTACAGTTTTTCATTGTTGTGCCCGAAATTACCGACAGAGCCACATTGCCGTCCGATATTCCGGCCGTGCGTGGACGCCGCGGGCGTGACACTCTAAAGTGTTAACAAATTAATGAGGGGTGTATAAGGTGGGGAATTGCTCGAAATACTCGATCCATCATTTCTTAACACATATTCACCAAGTTCCACTTTCATCAAACCCTGCACTGTAGACCACGCAACGTTTTTCACCGCCAAGTGCTTAAGTGTCCGTAATTCGGGGCGTTCCCCTACTCAGGCTACTGAGGATGGGGGTTTTAGTGCGCAGAGGCGTACGCAGCAGGCTTGTTGAGTCGCAACTCAGAGTCAGAGTCGACTCAGAGTCGACTCAAATTTTGCTCGAGTCAGAGTTGAGTCGACTCATCTTCATGTTTTGGTTGAATCAGAGTCGACTCAACTGGACAACCAGTTGAGTCGAGTCAGAATCGGAGTCAGCCTCCATGCTGTGAGTCAAGAGTTGAGTCGACTCAGCACTATTTTCTTAACATAAGTGATCACATGACTGACATTTTAGAAATTTTCACATCTAATTTTGAAGGATTTCATATTGCTTTTTGGTAATAATAGGTAATTCATTATTCTCATATCCACACTAGACCCATGCCTGGATCAGTTGTTAGCAACACAAGTTATGTAAAATATAGTATAAAAACCACACACATTTGATAGTTTTTTTCCGTTTAATCTTAGCAATGGCATGCAGAATCATACAGAAAAATGTGTGATTAGGCACAAAATCAGACTTTTTCAACTTTGAAAATGCACACCATTCAAAATCCTAAGCTCATTCTCATGCAAAAAGTAATTCACTGTTAGGAAACCATGTCTTTATTTTCTATTTTCTTCCTTCCTTTGGCTAAAACACTAAAAAAACACGTATCAGCATCAGAAAGAGGGTACTAAAAAATCTTATTTTGCACATAAGCCTTGAAATGGGTCGAAACGGAAACTAAAAGCTTCAATTATTTGCTTTTTCAAAGCACTATCTTGATTTGTCGTGGTTTGAGAATACCCACTGGTAGATAATAAAAACTGTCTATTTACGGAAAATGGATATCAGTCCTACCTCTGGCGTAGCCTGAGAAATTTCAAACTGCGAAACTGATAAACTGAAAAATATAAATCAATCCTCTCACTCACAACCACCGCCCGCTCTACAAATTATGATGATGCCGATTATTTTCATCTTGGATTATTTTTATTTACCACTCTCAGACTGCTGCCCCCGCGCGCGCCACATTAGTCAGAAAATGATCATGGTGCGCAACAAAATGCTAGTAGCCCTGTTATTCTGCCGAGCAGAACGCATACTAGTATGTCGCACGCATGCGCAGTGAGGTATCTTGTAGTCCATGATACCGTACTGTGCATGCGTGCGGCATACTATTTTGCGTTCTGCCGGCAGAATAACACAATGCCACGGCTGGTCATTTAGGCTTTAGTACCCCGAATGTATGATTACCTTAACATGAACCTGCAGATTTTTCTTACGCCTTTTTGGTCACGTGATTTTTAAAGTGTTATCCATCGTCAGGTTTGCGCTATCCAAGGCTAGGTTCGTAATGTCTTTAATGCGCCATCTGTAACGTTTACGTGTTTACTACAGCATTTTCGGGAGGACAAGGCGAGTATTCATCATTGTTTTTGTTGGTTTTGGAGAGGTGCTGGATAGGGGCAGTGCACAGTGTAGTATTTATTTCTAATCTAAGTTCGGCACGGGATTGTTCAGAATGTTCTGGGGCAGGGCTTGCTTCCCAAAATATAATATGCTCAAATATTGATTCCTGTTTTTTTGCAGTTGAAACGTCGCTTATTGCTTCAATTATGACTGCTCATGAAGGACATGCCTTTAAAATGCAAAGCCATCAGGCCCTTCCTCATACTCACCTGTTCGCAATTAGCATATTTCTTCATTCCTATGCAGGAAGAATTTCTGTCATGAATTAATGCATTGAAATTGGCATATTATAAAAGGAAATGTGCAGTTTGATTAACACCATGAATAAATATACTGAATTTTGCATACTATTGAAGGAAATGAGCATTCTTCTGTGCATATTTTGCCACTATTATGAGTCGGAATCGACTCCGACTCAATGCTGATTTGAGTCGGAATCGAGTCGGCTCAATTCTGAATTTGGCCTGAGTCGAGTCGGCTCACCATTTTCAACTCAGTGAGCTGAGTCAGAATCGGGGTCAGCCATTTAGCTGTGAGTCAGAGTTGAGTCGACTCAAGAAAATTTGAGTCATCAACAAGTCTGGTACGAAGGCTAGTGAGCTTTGGGGTTTCAGTGCGCAGAGCCGAATCCAGACTTCAAGAATGCTGGTCATATTCGTATCGGAAACCTTAGAATGGTTACACATCCAAATGCAATGTACAGAGGCGTGCTCAGGCAACTGAGAATGGGGATGCAGTGCACAGAGGTGTGTGCAGCTACTTGAGAATGGGGCTGCAAGACACAGAGGCGTGCTCAGCTACTTGGGAATGTGGATGCAGGGCACAGATGCGTACTCAAACCATGAATAATAGTGGTGATGCTCACAGAGGCGTTCTCAGACTACTGATGATCGGGATGCAATTACGGGTGCAGGACAGAGGCGTCCTCAGAGTGTTGAGAATAGGGGTGCAAATGCGGGTTTAGAACGCCGTTCTTGGACGCTTTAGAATAGGGGGTGCATGCCATCCTTAGTAGTCTGAGGTGCACTGCAGCCTGGGGTCATTTCGGGAGTTGACCTCTCGCATTGGAATAACATGGGGAACATCTGTGTTGTGCCGTAAAAGTCTAAAAAATAATTGCAAAGGCTCATGCATTGTAGGAAAGTATTTTTGGCCATCCTCCCACGGATTTCAGGGGTAATATTTTGCCTTTATTTATTTGAGGTCATCAGAGGTCAGAGGTAACCTGTGACCTAATCAAGCTAGAGTGCAGACCTCAAGATCGTTGTCTTTGTCTTGTTAGTGGCTTTCATTTGATATATGGCAAGACCACTCTGTGACCTTCCCGACATCAAGTCATGGTAGGTCAAGAGGTGCCCTCTGGAGGTCAAATCATTGATGGAAGGTCATTATGCTCCAAAAGTGGATAAATCCCTGGCCTTTTGCTATAAAATGAAACCTCAATAGCTCTTATGGCATGGGAGCTATGCTTATTTGTCTTAAGCAATACATATTTAGTGGAAATGACCCAACGCAACATATATCGACCTCTGGAGGTCAAATGATTGACCTGAACACTAAGACATGTGATGTAAGAGCATACTGAATTCGTACGAGCCTTCCAACACACACTGCAGATTTGCGCTAACCCCTAAATTTTCGGAGTTAGAGAGGGGCATCGATGCCCCCTCCCCGGTGGGACGAAGGTGGCGCCGGACCCCCGGTGGGGCGCGGATATATGGCATGACCATTCAGGTAAACAATTTCGGCGTTTCTGTTTTTGATCAATATGAGAAAATCGGATAGGTCTACCGAGGCGGGTAGCCGTCCCCTGACCATGTGAGTGATTAGCGGGATTGTGCAAAATGCTAAGCATTTGTCTCTACTGTTTCCAGACGAGGACACCCTTCGGGCCTCTTCTGGACGCCATGAAGGCGCCCTCCATCGTCACCGTGGTGCGCATCACCATGGTTGGCGGTGTGCTCCACTGCGAGGTGGCGGAGTATGACGGTGCTCTCCCCGGGCTCCTGCTCTGGGCAGCAGCCCACACCGTCTTTGCCCAGAGGGCAACGGGAAGCGCAAACGTGGTCTTGCAATTCATCCAGCGTACCTGCCTAAATGTCAAAGAGGTGCAAAGTGCCAGCTGTAAAGTACGGGGCTTTAAAATGACCGCGCTTTTCTGGACCTACAGTGACGTGTTGTACTGGGCCGACGTGTTGTGGCATTAAAGAGTGGAGACAGCTGTGAGCAATACTACAACAATGAGTAATTCATATATTGTTAAACACGAAGGAAATGTTTGGGTGTTTGCTCCCATTCTCGCTGTTTTTCGCTGTTCTTCTGTTAGTCTAAATATTAGGCTAGCAAACATATCCATTTCGTGCATTATTAAGTTTTGGTACACTCATCATTTTCAGGTTAGTACAAAAGCAATGTTAAACAAACTAAATAAGTAGGTATGACGCCTTTCGATTATGGCTGTTGGGCAATAAACAATAGCATTAGTTGTTTTGAGTTTGTGGATGTTGTGGCAGAGCCGACCCGGAGCCGAGCTGAATGGAGTTTTAGTTTGTTGGTGCAATAAGCTCTTGGTGGCAGCCATGGTGATGCGATGACTTTGCATGTTTCTATTTTGGCAATACTTGGCCAAAAGAACTGCAGGAAGTTCAAAGAGATGCCATGAGTCATGAAATAAAGCATTAAAATCAATATACTACCAGAAAATTATTTCAGAAACGGGAGAAAATCTGCTCCATAAGAATTAAGGATCACGTGAATCTAAAAAAGGTTTCAACATGCGGGGTCAATGAGACCAAGGGACAGATTTATAGTCTAAAAAAGGGACTCACCAAACAGAAAAGGGTTTCATCTGAGTCTTGCGTGAGACCAAGAGACAGATTTATAGTCGAAAAAAGGGACTCGCCAAATAAAAAAGGCTTCATATGAGTCTTGCACGAGACCAAGGGACATATTTAAAGTCACAAAAAGGGATTCTCCAAATAGAAAAGGCCTTCATGTGAGTCTACTTTGCAAGCTGCATAAGGTGGTTATTTGTCTCATTCGAGACCAAAAAAGGGACTCGAAAATCTGGTCTCACCTGAGGCTTAAAATAAGACTCAAAACGTGTTGTCTGATTTGAATAGGGAAAATGAAAGCTTCTTTTGGTCTCATAAACCTAAAAGAGGACTCAGTTTTTCTCAGTGCGCACATTGCCGATATCTAAACCACAGCGCCTGGCGCACCGCCTAGACCTTCCTTGTATGTATGCTGTTTCCCCTTCGTGTTGAATATGCTCTTGTGTCATTTTTCTATATCGGTGCCATTTTCTTGGGGTGAATAAAAACATGATGAATGAGGAACCCACTGTCTCCCTTTGATGTAGCCGCCATGCCGAACGAAGATTCAATGAAGGAGTACAGTGCATGATATATAAAGTAGTGCTTAGCGGAGTCACAGCATCAACTTATTAGTAAACTATGCCGCTCGACAATCTAATTCTGATATTAATATGCATATTTGCCGTTAAAAACTATCATGTTGTTTTTTTTAATTGGCACGCTCAATCCCAATTTAATTATTCGGTACTTACTTAACGTCGCCCTGTAGATCGATTGATATTAAGCGTTAGCATACATATTCGACACATCTTTACAAAGTAACGACTTAGTGGAGCTGAATTTGAACCGACAACCGATATGAACGAGCCTGCACGGAAGCCAGTTAAGCTAACTATTGTTGCACAGTAAGCAGTGGAATTCAGTCATGGCTAGATGTTGCTCTGTAAAAGTCGAAGTTGCATGGCTGATGCCGGGGCTGTGGGGATAGATATAAGTTCAAAATGCATTAACCGCTGACCCGTCACCTGATATGAGCATGGTGCCAAATCGACGTCATATGGCGGGGAGGCGTCCTGCGGCCTTTCTCTGTCTTTGCGTATTGGGGAACCGGGAAATATATAAAAAAGCGTAAAAAATTGATGCTCACTCCCAATTTTGCCAGCTTGCAATGCCAGTTGCCCATTCTCTATTTTTTCGAGTTTTGCATAAAGAAGTGATTAATTTTTATTTTTTTATCCTATCTTGATACATGTTAAACGTCTAAATAGCAACTTGCCCAAAGAAACGTAATTATTGGGAAATAAATGTAAGACCCTTTCAAAATGTATATTTCAAACTATTTTTTGTTTGTTTGGACCAGACCTAGTTAAATTTAACATTTAAGTCCATCGAAATTTATACCCGGACCTGGACGCAAGCAAGTCTAATTGGTTGGGCGAGGTGAGCCGTAGGACGGAATACCCGATAATGGAACCCTTTTTTATATTAAGGAGCCAGTCGAAATATGCACGACCCATGTGAAAGATGGTGACGCAGAACGGACCATTGCAAAAACGAATTATTGATTTGATTAAAATGAAACATTTCCATAGGCTCTTAGGAGCACTTCTCACTTTTTGTCTAAATATCTACAATCAAATAACAGATATCCAATGAAAATACTGGATTTTATATCCAAACTTTGTCAACGCTTTTCTTGTATAATTACTCTGCTTACTTCTGGCACGAACTAAGCCCAAAGTCCCCCTTCTTAGAGAAGGACTAAGAACGAGTGGCAAAATCGCACAAGAAATCCGGATACAGGAGTCGTTTGGTCCGTTCCCACGGTTGGTACAGTAATAGTGCACACTGAGGTTCCCCATGCCCTCCAGAAAAGGTTTCATATGGCACGAACTTTGAAAGGAATTCAACAATTCCACAAGCTCGCTCCCATTGATGAGTGTCATGCTATGACCTTTTTCCAGCATGCCATTTTGTGTCGGTGTGTAATGGATATAAAGGATGGAATTGTTACATTTCAGACGGCCTTTTTAACATTACGATGAAGGAGATAATTAATATTGACCTCATAATCATACAATATACAAACATATCATTTTCTGGATTCTTTGTGTGAGATGAACCTTGGGCTGGGATTTAGTCATTACACAGCAATGTCTGCTAAATGGGAGAAAGGGGAAAGGGTCTGGCTCATATCTGGCAGAGCATGATGTTTGACAATTATTGCTCTTGAGGTGACATATTATCATGGTATATTCTTGGCTCCATGTACAAAAAGCTTGTTCTAAAATTTTAAGTGTAAGTGAAAGTGTATATTTGCCTTATTACGGATTCGAAACAGCATTTTGAACTGGGCACCCTATGCCAATTACATATATGCCTTTCTCTTGCCCAATTGTAAAGTACCATGCACAATTGGCTCTTCCATTGAGAGTTGCCTGCCAATTCAATATTCAATGGCGTGCTGTCATCATGGTCGTGATGCTGTCTTCATCGGCGTCGAAAGCAGGGGACACGTCCCCCTATCCCGCAAATCAGGGAAATTGGGACTCGGCTGATGCTCTTCATTTTTACCCTGCTACTGGCATCGTCCCACGGAACTGTTCCAGATCTAATTTTTTGGAAATACATCGACAGCTTTTTCAAAGGCAGCAAAAATGTTCCCACTTTGCCTGAATCTGAATCTGTTCAGTGTTCACACATCCATGACTACCTGTGCTTTCTCCGGATTTGTCCCAGACTACTTGCCTTTCGCACCAGCAGTGCTCTTCAGATATATCCAGCGCTCTCACGCGTGTGCTTACGTTGGCCTCGGGAGTGTTGAAGCTGTAGCTAGTCACGTTGCGGAAGAAGCGGCGGCGGGGTTTAATGTGCAGCAGCGGCGGTAGGTCGTCTGAGCCGATCTGCAGCCGAAACTGCGGCTGCTCGCACACGTCCGCGCTCTCATCGCTGCCGTCGTCGCAAGAGTTCTGGCCACTGCAGGCACGTAGAAGTCAGCAGGACAGGTACAGAGCTACATAGAGTGTGTGGATATAACAATCCGCCATCGGGAGTCAGCTAAGGCACTGGACGTACATACAGGTCAAATAAAAAACAGGTGGGGCATTCCACGACAGATCGACAAGTCGATAACACCCTCATATTGCAGATTTCGGTGTATTTTTTGTCAGGGGGGCTATTGATGAAGCTGATAACGATTTTTCTAACCATTTTTCTCCCTGAATTACGGTTAGAAAGTTATAGCCTCAGGCATTTTGACCATACCTATTTGTATGTCTTTTTAAAGACGAACTTGTATTTGTATGCTTCTACAAATACCATAAAACTTGATCTAGGTCTCTTCAGGACGAATTACGAATTCTGGCTCACGAGAAATATAATTCAAAAGAATTAATTTTGAATATATTATACATTCTTGAATTTTTCAAAACCTATAAGAATTATTTCCCTATGGCTTATTTTAAATTTTTTGAGGCTCATATTACTTTTTATACTTTTCTCCCTAAGATTCAGCGATAAAAATAATGGAGACTTTAACAGAAAGCGAGATCTGAGCTGCCAAACGTCCCAATCCCCACTTTTGTGAGGTTCGTGCGCCAGCGCGGCCCGCCGTCGCTGCAACTATCAAACGTCTCTGGTCACGAAAAAAGGTGTCAATGGTGGGATTGGTGGGACATGAGGGTACGGATGTATTTAAAACAATAAATTGCAATCAATGTCCCATTCCTGGACATCAACACCAGAGGTCAAGAACATGTCAGGTTGGCTACCCACATCCCTTGATGTGACCAACATGGCTACCTGAAGTGAAATTAACTTTTGCGTGAACTGAGGCTTTAAATGGCTCCCAGAATATCTGTCTTAGTCAGTGAAAGTTTACCCTCAAAAAGTGGAATTATGAAAGTAATTAAATTTACAGGGATTTCGAGACTAATGAATTACATATAGCATACTCTTAGTACCAAACAGCAAAAGGTTAAGTATATGTGCAGTGATTACAAGTTGTGTGTGCTGTAATACAAGCATGTGTCCATTAGCTGCGCATATTTAATCAGTCAAAAATGTTATCAAGTACCTCATACAAAAAGACGTGAAAAAATAATATGTGCCATCAGAGTCTAGTACCCTTACTGCAACTGCTTGCTATGATCAATCGTTGCTTAGGTCATCATTGCTAAGATAGCAGACAACCACAATTTGACTGTAGCAGTCACTATGCTGAGACTTAAGCTACTTGAAGGATATATTCAATTAACATTTTGTTAAAAGAATACATATAATTTAAATATCTCCAATGCCTGCAACCAAATATAGGTGCTCAGCCCGAGGACAAGTACCTCCTAATACCACAACCATCATCCCGCAAATCCTAGAAAGATTGAAGCAGATCAATAAGCAGCACCACATTCACCTGCTGAATGGAAACTTTTGTGGAATCAATACAATTTTGTTAAGTTTGATTTGATAAAATTGACTAAGATAGGCACCAAAGAAACATACCTGCAGTTTACCTGACTTCATGGGCAACAAACAGCAAATAATTTTCTAGGTGCAAAGCCAGAACTTGCAACTCTCATCTCCACAGGTCTACATTTTGGATATCTCGCATGCACATGATTAAAATGTGTGCTCTAATTGACACCCTCAAATCACACTACTCTCCTGGGCTTTTGAGATCTGGTAGAGTTCACTTTGTCCTACGTTTCTCTGGCTGCGGCATAATGTATAAGAATTGGTAGTGGGTTTACCACTGGCAACAAAACCTCCTATTTTGATTTAGGTCAAACTCTACAGCCTCATAGTAAGATACCCACACAGCAGCTTCAACACGTAGTATTTCTGACTGCTTTCTTCTCGCTACTCCCGCGCCAGAAACGCAAAACTTGGTGGTTACCCAAGTGGCTACCTGGTGGTCCCTAATCGTAATTTTCGTTGCCGGCCTGGCTACCAGACCATCTCTAATTCCGCAAAACGAGTCCTCAAGTACAACGTATGCAGTGGAGTTACTATCTTATGCGGTTTAATTTCACTATGAATCCTGATATAGACTTTAAATTTTTCTCTTTTTATTAAAAATAAATGGTCAAATTCATATAAGAGAATGAATATTACCGTTCTCATGTCATGGCAATTTAGAGTACATTTTCTCATGGCTTTATATGGGTCAATTTCGTTGCCGATGTGGTTACCTACCCATCTCTAACTTAGCTGTGAAATAACGCGAGTGAGTAAGGATAAATTATTTGCCACTAATTTGTATTGTCTGTCTTATAGTTATAATGTTACCTAAAATCAGTCAAGGTAGCATTGCATATTATGGATAGTTCTTTTTACGTGGCGGTAAGATCGTGGAAATACTTTTTTTTGCTGGTAAGTGCAATTCTTGATCTCTGTCAATTCTCCTTGATTGGCTACCTAAGTTCGGGCCCTTGAACCTCATTTGGCTACCCACGAGCGTGGGCGAGTTGGCAAAATTCTTGACCTCTGATCAACACCCGCACTGGAGAGGCGTCCGACACTTACGCGCACTGCAGGAGGGACTGGTAGGCCCCCTGAGCTCTCGGAAACTAAGAGTTTTAGAAAAACTCCAGTTGGGGACTGGGTGGGAACTATTGAAGCATATATTATGACCGATTTTAATTGACCTGGGTCAGTATCGTTAAATTCAAACGAGGTCATAAAGGTCAAGTATTAGCCGTGCTCGGCAAACAAATCCAGAATGCACTAAAAACAGACCAAGTCATAGTGTAAACGTCCCAAAACATGTAAAACTTATTTTTGGGGTTAAGGTCATTCAAGGTCATTGACCTAGGACGTCACAATATGACATTCTCTATAATTACACCATGACTAGCACCATAGCAACCATTGGACGGGAAATGAGGATTAACCTTTACCCATGACAGCCATCCCCGTGGCGCAGCTGGCAAAGGCGCCACGCTTGGGTTTGGAAGGCCCCTGGATCAAGGCTTACCTGTGGCAGCCTTTTCCGCGGCCGCCTCCTACCCAGGAGATAACGGTACACTGGGGAGTGCGCGCCGCAGCAGTGGGATCAACGCCGTGCCAGCCGGCGTCCCTGTTTGTGGGTGCACGGGCCTGTTCGGCCTTTAAAGTGATCCACCGGTCCGGTTTCTCCTCCCGGCCCTCATGTGAGGGCTCGGCATGTTGGGGCGCTGAGACGTTTTAGTTTCTGGACTTTGGCGTTTTAGGCTGCCGAGTGCGGTGGCGCTTTACTGTCATCTGTATATTTTAGGGTGCCTAGGTCAAATGGAAACTTCCGCTCGTAAACAGTGAGTGCTTGTATGAATGATACTAGAAACTAACACAAAATGTTCCCGGGAAAGGGAACGCAAAAAAAATTTAAAAGAAAAAACCTTTACTCATGCCATTTTACTTTGACCTTGACCTTTACATTGAAATATCATGACGTCGTAGTATAATATACGTCATACTGGGTAACGCCATGCGAGCGGAAGCACCGGACCAATGACTTCGAGAATGCTGGTATGACCTTGAACTGTGACCTTAACCTTCATGTAGGGGGAACTTGATGTAAAATCTCGTTTTATATGGCGCTATAACGTTGCCAGTCGGTCTTTGATGCACGCGAAATGGTGCAATCGCGTTATTGCGGCGATCTCAAAATATAGGTTTTAATTTTGAAAGCCTATAGTTACAAAATTGGGGCCGATTTTCAAGATTATTTGACCAATTGACGTGCCATTGAATATTCTCAAAAGTAGCGAAATAACACTTTTTGGCCACGAAGGGTTCTCCGGCCACCTATAAAAAAGTAGGTGGGGGTTTCCGAGGCTCCCCTCCAGTGTGCTTGTTAACACGCGCCGGTATGAGGCCCCGGGCCACCTTTACTGGCATGGGAGTACCCATCCCCTAGAATCTCAGCAACCATTCTTGAAAGGGAAAAGGGAAAGCAGTGTTCCATTGCTTGCCTCGATCTTTACCGAAAATGCTTCAACAAAAAGTACTCAAATTAGCTACTGAGCTCAGAAAACGCTTCGATAAAACAATCACGAGAAAAGGAACATCGAAGATTCACAAGTTCGTAACGGTTAATTCGAAGACCGTTATTGTCCATGAGCTCTCGAATGATGAGGGACAGAAGGTTCGAAATTCACATTGAATATATGAAGTCATGTGCGAGCCACACATTGCCGATGTGGAACACAGGCGGACAGCAGAGGGCATCAGGCCTTGACCTGTCGTTTCAGTGCGGGCCGCCACCCCCGTCACACCGTACTGAACGATGTTATCAGGCGGGCTCTACAAGCAGCCGGAATCTCCTCTATTCTCGAACCAACTGGCGTGGACCGCGGTGGTGGCAGGCGACCGGACGGCATGACGGTGTTTCCGTACGCAGAGGGGAAGTCGTTAGTGTGGGACGCCACCTGCATCAACACATATGCAGCTTCTCACCTGCTGGCCGCCGCCAGCGCTGCCGGCGCAGCAGCCAAGGAAGTGGGAGCCGCCAAAGTGAGGCAATATTCCTCACTTTCGGACCGCCATATAGTTCAGCCTGTTGCCTTTGAAACAAGCGGGGCCTGTGGCCCAGCAACAAAGCTTTTCCTGCGCCAGCTGGGTGCCAAGTTGCGCACAGCAACCGGTGACCCGCGGGAGATGGCCTGGCTGTGGCAGCGGCTGGCGGCGGCGGTGGTAAGAGGGAACGCAGCTTGTGTGCGACTCACAAGTAATTTCTCACCCGTCAACGACGTTTCATTCGGGCTAAAAGAAGGAAAAGAAGAAAGGTCAAAGAAGAGTTCGGAGTGTAAATTACGACTGTCACCATTGCCGGCCGGCGTCACTGGCCTAGAGAATCTTGGAAATACTTGCTACATGAACGTTGTATTCCAGGTTTTAGCGCATACTAATGATTTTGTCCATCATATCACGAGTGGCCTGTACCGAGAGGACCTGAATTCGTGGTCCTCAAATCGCGGTGGCATTGCTGAGGAAACAGAGCGTCTCCTGGTAATTATTTGGTCGCAGAAATATCCATTTGCGTCGCCACACATGATCCGTGATGTGGTTCGTACCCATCGAAGTGAATTCGGTGAAGACCGCATGCATGACGCACATGAGTTTCTACTGTTTCTGCTGGAATGGCTACATGAAGATTTGAATGCTGCTGCTCATTCCGAAAAACTTTTACCAGTTCCAAAAAAATCGGATGGTTACAGCGCCGGTGATATTGCCTGGCATCAGTTCTGTCAGGCAAATGATTCTATCATATCCCGGCTTTTCTACGGGCAGGAAAAGTCTGTGCTTCTCTGCACCTTTTGCAGCTACGAATCTGTCACGTTCGAGAACTTTACTCTGCTGTCGTTAGCGCTGCCTCCAAATCCGGACCCGCTGGCACAAATCAGTCTCCACCAATGTATCCAGCAGTATATGCATGGCGATCCCATTTCAGGCTGGACATGTTCAGATTGTCAGCGGCAACAGGACACCTACAAGAAGTTCGGCATCGAGCGACTGCCACCTGTGGTGATTATACACCTGAAGCGGTTTTTCTACAGTGAAAACGCCCTGCACAAGACAAAGACGCATGTTTCTTTCCCTCTTAGTGACCTTCAGGGGTGTAATTTTCCAAAAATCTTTGGGGGTGCTCAGCCGGTGGGGGGCGGCACCCCATAGGGGCGGCGGCGTTGGGGGGGCGGCACCTCTTCATTGCACCAAATCTGTTATTCATCGCTTTTTTGCGCCTTTTATAGCACTGGGAACATTTTATTTTAATGTTGGGCAGGTATTTTTTAGGCAACATCCCAAAGCTACATACACGTCTTAAAATAAAAAAATCTGAGCTTTAAATCTTTCCACGATCAGGGGCGCAGTCAGAGCTTTGATGTGGGGGGCACACCACCTTTGAGGGGCACCCCGGGAGAGAAAGGGCACTTTTACGTAACCTAAAAAACTTACTATATCTTAGGTAATATCAACTTTTGGGTACCTTTGGTCCAAGAAAAATGCAAATCAAGCATTGACGGAGAAGGAAAGCTGAATTAAAACCAGAAAAAGAAAAGTGTCACCGAAATCGCATAAAAATACCCAGAATACGACTTTTTGGGATAGATTTAAGGACAAATCAGCCAACTCATGCAAGTACTGGACATCAGAGAATTCAGCAGAGCCTGTGATATCTGTCACTATGTGCAAGATAAGACATATTGGAGTCGAAAATTCATTTGTTATGCCCACTGGTTGTGTCGTGACGAGTGAGCCCTGGTTGAACGCGGATTAAGTTCCGCGGCTCCCACAAGGGCCGTGGGAGGAGGTGTGGCATAGTGACATTGGACGGACACAATTTTTGTTGCCGGAATAATTTGGGAGATACCAGGATCGGTCCCAGTTGAAGTAAAGAAAACGTAAACAGGCTGGTAGTTTGGATAGGGTGGAAAATTGTGAGAAACTAGTTCTTCATTCATTTAAATTAATTAGTGCAAATCCTGGTTCAGGCGACTGTGCTCTGAGCTCAGGGGCACATGCCTTTTATCACCCCCTCCCCAGAATCCACCAGTATAATAAGCAATTTATTTAACCTGGGGTGCCTAGGCATCACAAGCCGTTTTAGCGATGACGGCTCATTCTTCATTAGCTCGATTTTACAAGGGGAGCTTGCACTGTGTCCTTATTCCCCATCTATTCAAGACCAGCTCAGGGGCCCCCTTAGTGTGGATCTGAGTCCTCCGGAGCAGCTGCCCCTCATTCCCCCAGTTATGCTCCCTGATATTAGACTAGCCCCGTGACCCCCGAGGTGATGGGAGTTGGCCTTGTGTTCTTATTCTCTGTCTATTCAAGACCAGCTCAGGGGGCCCCTGGTGTGGATCAGAGCCCCCCCCAGAGCAGCTCATGCTTGGCCCGGGACTAGACTAGCTCAGTGGCCCTAAGATGGGGGGTCATCAGACTAGCTCAATGGGCCGCAGATAGGCTCAAAGGGCCTTGCACTATATTAGCTTAGGGGACACCAGACTAGCTCAGAGAGCATCAGATGGGCTCAGAAGGCACAATGATGACACATGAGGCACCAGATCAACTCAGAGGGCATTAGTTTAGCTCAGGGACAATATACCTGCTCAGGGGGGGGCACCAGATCAATCAGCTCGGGGCCCCAGATAAGCCCCTAGTCCCCAGACCAGAGCAGGGGTCTAGATCAGCTCAGGGAGCACCATATCAGCTCAGAGGCCTTCATCAGCCTCAGTGGGCACAACTCAGCTCAGGGCCCCAGAGCTTCTGAGGAAATTACTTAATCAACTCAGGAGGCACAAATCAGCCTAAAAGGCACTAGATTGGCTCAGGGGGCACCACACTAGCTCAGGGGCCACTAGACGAGCTCAGAGGGAATTAGATGGGCCCAGGAGGCAAAATGTTGGCTCAGGAGGCACCAGATCGACTCAGGAGGCATTAGTTTAGCTCAGGGGGAAACATATCTGCTCAGGGGGTGCCATATTCAGATTCAGATTCAGATTCAGATTTATTCAAACAAGATCCACTTCAAAGGGCTTTTCACTTGTCCACGTCAAACTGTAAATAAAGAGGAAAAAGGGATCACAACCTAAAATACACACATGCATGGCCATAAACATTCAATATCGATCGACACTTCGCATCATTTGCCAACCAGAAATCGAGCGCACGTTCGTCCCTATTCAGCACCACGGCGTGTCAGCACCGCTCTCAGATCTTGTCGAAAGTGGGGTGCACCAGGTCGTATTCCTATTTGGTTGAGTATAGATACGCCTCTGTAACACAAACGGCGGAGACCGACCTCAGAGCGTATCGGCGGCAGAGTCCACGCGCTGGCATTGCGGGTGTCGTGGCTGTGCACCTCACTCCCCCGCAGTCCAAAAGTCTGTCTAATGTGTGCGGGTAGTCCCGTCACCACAGTTCGGTTCACAGCGGTAGCAGTGTGGTATTGGATTAGAAGTTCGGCGGTGAGCCAGCCAAGCTGCTTAACAGCATCCGAAACATGATCATGACGCCGGCGCCCGGTCACAACGCGCGCTGCGAAGTTGATAATTTTCTGTACCCGATGGATCTGGACTTTTCCACACGAGCCGTATATAGATAAACAGTAACGCACAATGGAGAAAACAAGTGCCTCGACGATAGTCTTAAGGGCAGCTCGCGGTATAACATGTCTGGCATGACTCAGTGCTAACAAAACTCCAGTACACTTACGCGATAAAACATCAATGTGTGATTGGTAATTTAGATGTCGATCGATGCTTAGGCCCAAGTTCTGAACAACTCTGGAGTCAGGTATTGTGGTGCCGCAAAAATTTAAAGAAATTGGGGGTATGTCACGCAGCATAGCTGGTGTACCAAGTACTAACATCTTTGTTTTTTTGGCGTTAAGTTTCATGCCGTTCTGACAAAACCACTGGTGCATGGAGCACAGAGCAGCCTGGATGCGGGTAATGACCTGCTGGATATTACCTTTCTTGCCGCTGACAAGAACCTGTGTGTCGTCAGCGTACTGCACGACTGTGACATCGCTGCCGACACACAAACTCAGGTCGTTAGCATACAGCATGTACATCAAACATGATAATGATCCTCCCTGGAAAACACCAATGTTATTATCCCGAATTTTTTATTTGATACCACGCATCTGAACTTGCTGGGTGTGGCCCTCAAGGTAGCTGCGGAACCAGCTGGTTTCTATACCGTAAAGGTTAAGTTTATCAAGTAATTTTGAGTGCTGCACTACATCAAAACATTTCGAAAGATCCAAGAGTACCAGAATTGAAATTTTACCTTCTTGCATAGCCTGAAGAGCTACGTCAGTGATCACGTGGAGAGCTGATTCGGTAGAATGGTGCTTTCTATAGCCGTGTTGTGCATCGGAAAGTAATTTGTTGTCTTCCAGGTAATGAGAGAGTTGTTTTTGCACGACACGTTCTACCAATTTAGTAATAGCCGGGAGGATTGATATTGGCCGAGTTTCAGATGGCTCCGCAGCCACCTTGCCTTTTGGGATAGGAGTCACCAGAGCATGTTTCCAATCCTTTGGAACAGACCCGGTTGTCAAAGAAGAATTTATGATATCAAGCAGAGGGAAGCCAATCCCAAAGAAACATTTTTGAAGTAGTGAAATACTGACTCCATCAACACCTGTGGATTTCGAAGGCCGCATGGAAGCTAAAGTTATACAAAGCGTTTGAATGTCAATGGGTCGAACTTTAAAAGAGCAAGTCATAACACGAGGCAAAAACGTAGGCACGACAGTAGTAGCTGGTGGGACACTGGCCGCTGTAGTTGGGCCGATCGAGACATAATAATCATTTAGTGCATCAGCTGTGATGCTCGGTATAGTACACTGCTGTTGTTTGCACCCTATGACCGGCCGAAGGACACGCCACAAGCCACCGCGCAGTCCCTGACTGATCTCTCTGGTGTACACTGTCACACAGTCGCCACGGATGGCAGCTCGGCAGAGGCGGTTCAAGCGCGCATACTCGGCACGGTCACCGCTACTGAGAGCGGTGCGTCTCTGTCGCATCAGGCACTGTGTTTCCGCAGACACACGTGGCGCACTGGTTTGACGGGACCGAGTGGGTCTTAGTGGTGCTACTTCATCTAGTTGGTGGATGAATTCAGAGCAAAAAGCATTCCACTTGTCGGTCGGATTATCATAATTGAAAACAAGTGACCAATCGGTGATGTAAAGCTGTTGGTTGCTTTACATCACCGATATTGAGCAGCCCGGGAGCCCAGATCATCTCCAAGCCCCCAGACCAAAGCAGGGGCATAGCTCAGCTCAGAGAACACAAGATCAGCTCAGGGTGCACCAGACCAGCTCAGGGGGCACCAGATCATAGCTCAAAGAGGCACCATATTGGCTCAGGGGACAGTAGATCAACTCTGCGAGGCATGTGATCAGCTCAGGGGGCCCAGATCAGCTCAAGGGGCACTCAAACAGCTAATAGGGCACCATGCGAGCCCGGAGGCATCAGACTAACTCGGAAACCATTAGCTAGGTTCAAGAAGCACAATTATTTGCTCAAGGGGCACCAGATTGACTCACCGGGCACCACATCAGCTTAGAGGGCACGTGATCCACTCAAGTGGCCAAGACCAGCTCAGTGGGCCCCAGATGAGCTCAAGGGTCACCAGATTAGCTCCGCCGGTGCGATTATTGGCGACGATGAGGCATTAGTTCGTCACGAATTACGTGCCCATATTCTCCCGGGTGCTTAGAAAGGCGACAGAATGCCCTAGCTGACCAAAAAAGGTACTAAATTATCAAACAATTGCTTTAATATCTAAATGTTATCCAATTGCATCTAGGTTTGACGCCGTAGGGCAATAAATTTCGAGCGGCACAGCCCAAACCAGGTAAACCGCCTAGCGATCAAAGAGCACTTCGGCACCGATGGGGGGCACTTATCCCCCCTGGCTGCGCCCATGTCCACGATTGAAGTGTATCAGTTTTGTGGGGTTAAATTTTACCTTCAGCATGGCAGAGTGGATGGAGATTGAAATGAAGGCAAAAGACTTAAAGGGAAAGTGGCACCTTTATAACGTGATTTTAACTGAGATGGCCAAGTTGTATAGCATGCCGGAACACCCGGTACTCTATATATCATTTGTCTTTAAACTCAAACTTTCCGAAGAAAAAAACAAAAACTACCTGAAATGTACCCCTCATGTACCCTTAGCAGCAGGCCACAGTTGACAGCCATGTTGGTGTGACGACATATACTGACGATACGGTGAGTATCAGCCAATCGAAGCCCTTGAAGCCTATGGAATATGATAGTGACTGCCACATCATGACATCATCCACAGGCAGATATTTATTTCCCTAGAGGAGCATTTAAAAATATAAGAATTGAGCTTATTGTACATTTTTCAGAGAAATAATGGACGCCTCCATGATTTCCGGCTAAAAGTTCCCCTAATTACACTAAATTTCAGGATTCAACCAAGGTGCCACATTCCCTTTAAATGGATTTCCTTTAAAGGGAATCCCTTTAAAAGGAATGTGATTTTCGGCTAAAAGTTCCCCTAAATACTCTAAATTTCAGGATTTAACCAATGTGCCGCATTCCCCTTAAAGGGATTCTCTTTAAAGGGAATTTCCTCTAAAGGGATTCCCTTTAACACGCGCATTGACGGGGGCGGATACCCGCCCCCACCCTCGCTATCTCTTTTTCGGAGATAGTAGAAAAACGGTGGCGCGTAGCGCCGCCGTACTTGGCATATATTTTCTTAATCATTTGTGCAACTTTTGTGAAAATTTCAAGGTCAGGTCATCTCAGGTCAGGTCACCAGTACAGGTCCAGTGACCTGACATAAAAAGTTTAAGATAGCATAAGTCAGAAGAGGGTGAACTTATACTATTGAAACTCATATCACATAATGGGCCCACCGAGTTCTCTAAAATTTTTTCCGGTATTTTTGATATCGATGTCCTAAGGTCAGGTACAAGCCATGACCTCTCCATGGAAATACACGGGAAAATGGTTTTGACTGAATAACTCAGTAACGGGTGGTGATAGAGCGTTTATTTTAGCTGCATTAGACTCGCCTTGTCTTTGAGGTTCTAATGATATGCGTTTTATATAATTTGACCTTGACCTGACCTCAGGTCAGGTCAAATCCTTGATTTGACCTAGCAAGGTCAAATTATATACCTTTTTATTTTTGATTCGGCTTGCTGCAAGGATTCATACAGTTCTAGTCGTTTTACTCTATCTTTACTTGTTCAGATGTAATGGCCGAAAACCTTCATTTACATGTTATCCCTATGACG
This sequence comes from Lepas anatifera, assembly GCA_034440635.1. Classification (NCBI taxonomy): domain Eukaryota; kingdom Metazoa; phylum Arthropoda; class Thecostraca; family Lepadidae; genus Lepas; species Lepas anatifera. The sequence goes on from JAOTON010002274.1 coordinate 2,326,077, forward strand.
GCATGTTTTGCCTCTCGTGACCTTAGATGGGACCTGAAAAATGGTTCAAATATTTTCGATTGAGAAGTGGATGGGCTACCCAACGTTGTTTACCGTTTTTCGCTACCTAGCGTGGTTCTCGAGATCTTAGGGGGAGGGTACCCACCCCTCCCCGTCAAAGCGAAGGTGGCTCAGACCCCCGTCAATGCGCGTGTTAAAAAGGGAACCCCCTTAAAGGGAAGGTGGCACCTTGGTTGAATCCTGAAATTTAGTGTAATTAGGGGAACTTTTAGCGGAAAATCACGGAGACGTCCATTATTTCTCTGAAAAATGTACAATAGGCTCAATATTTAGATTTTTAAAATGCTCCTCTAGGGAAATAAATAAATATCTGCCTGTGGATGATGTCATGATCCGGCAACCACTACGATATTCAATAGGCTTCAAGGGCTTCGATTGGCTGATACTGACCGTGACGTTAGCCAGGGGTCTATAAATGTCAGAATCTGTCGCTCACAAAAATATGGGGGCGATTTTTGTCTCGCCGAGAGTTTCTGCACTAATAGTTTCTGAATCGATAGTTTCTGAATCATAAGCGGAAAACCATTTGGCTTGATGTTGCCTTTGCAGCGGGCAGAGGGAGCCTTTCATCCAGTGGGAATCCAAAATAAGAAGCTTCTTTTAGTTTTATGGTATTTAAGACTGCCAAAATTAATTTAGTTTTAGATTATAGGTAAACCTGTTCAAAACAAGAGAAGAGATACGGCATTAGATAAATTCGACATTATCCAATTAAGCACGGAAACGTTCTCAATCTCCTTAATTACTGGATTATAGCCTGTTGCCAATGGCATTATTGGAAGCTGGCAAAACCATTAGTGTGTGTTTAAGGAATAGTTATTTTTCATTGGCGGTCTGCTAGATGTACTATGCTCAATCTTTGTTTTACCCCTCCCGAATCAACCTGCTGGATCCGCCACTGCACAGCCGTTTAAATAAAATCAGCTTTAGCATAAGGCAAATAGCATTTGCATAGATTCAAACTTACCTGATCAGATTCTTTCACTTTAAACTTCTCCAGCATTGGGTGTGCAATCAGTTTAGGCGGGCCATCCTTATGAACTGCCTTGAGGTGCCTCGAGTAGAGCCGTTTCTGGCCGTTGAAACTGCACCCTTGGTACGCACACCTCACTTTTTCTCTCGAAAGTTGTACTCGCGCCGGCATAATGCCAACCAGTAAAAAATATATACAAGCGTGGAGCAATTATACGCATTCACTCAACCCGCATTCGCCACAGTTTATCACCTTTTCTCCACGCTTCCTTCCGACCAAACGATTAGGAGAGCAATACCTCTACTTTCCCTCGGATGCCGCGCACACGTTGTCATACGTACGAAGCGCCAGTGATCTTCTGTCGTCTGGAACAACCATGTTGCAACTCAACCGGAAGCTTCCTATCCCAAATAACCCGCAATTTTCCAAGAGTCTTGGGAAAATTTCGTGTCGCATTCGTGCGACACTAGGGAATTTTCGTGCGACACGGCTCTTCGTTACAGTCTCGTTACAGGGTCCCAATAGAGGGCCTATGGGGATACATCTCCTGCGTTAACCTTCTTGGGATATTGCTCTATTCACAAGATGGGGAAATTTCTGCCACACGTTGCGTACGAGGGTCACCGGAAATTGTGCCGAAAGTGTCTCTATTGCTTTGGTGCCGGTGGATGAATTCAAACCATGGCGGATACGAGGGTCGTTCGGAAGCATATCGATCGGTAGTCTGTATGGGGCGGGGAATTGGACAATGACATGATTTCATCGTTTTGGAGTTGCTTTCTTTAGGAAACACTGGCGGATCCATTAAGGCGGAGGAGAGCATGTGGAGGCTATTGCCCCCTAAAAGTTGAAAACGTATAATTTGCCTACCCAACGGTCCAGTGGCGGATCCAGGAACTCATTTCGGGAGGGGGGACTAGGGTGCTCGATCCTCACTCGTCAGTACCTCGGGCAGCCCCTCGTGTATGTATTAACAATAGGGCATATTGTTAAAAATAGGACAATTAACAATAGGACATATTGGGGGGGATGGACATATTGGGGCCCCCTAGCTCCCTTGGATCCGCCACTGCAACGGTCTACTGTCAAAGGAAATCACGCAAAATTGGGCGAAATTTTTACATTTTCACTTAAAATGCAACAGATGTTAAATGCTGCACGCCCCACCCATCCCTTCCCGTACTCACATGTTGATTTCAGGAAGTCATTTGCGGTCCAGTCCCCCCCTCTCCCCGCCGCTGACCATGAATCTCGGCCCAGTTGGAACCTCCCAAATCGGAATCCTTGATCCGTCCGAGTTTGGAAACAATGTGAGGTACCTACTTCCCCGACCCAAAATTTGTCGCTTCAGACCCTGAAATTTGTCGCTCACGCCCGTTACCCCGTTACCCCAATAATAGACCCCTGACGTTAGCATATGTCGTCACACCAACATGGCTGTCAACGGTGGCCTGCTGCTTAGGGTACATGATGGGTACATTTCAGGTAGTTTTTAGTTTTTTTCTCCGGAAAGTTTGAGTTTCAAGACAAATGATATATAGAGCATCGGGTTTTCTGGCATGCTTTACAACTTGGCTACCTCAGTTAAAATCACGTTATAAAGGTGCCACATTCCCTTTAATCACCACGTGGAAAGAAAGTAAAAACACCGATAGTGCTCCAAACAACGCGTGTATTGTTCTGTTAATATTAAGAAACATGGCAACTCCACTGTACCCGTGCATTCCCTTTATTTTTGCCCTTCCGCCTATTAATTTACCCTAACGCACAGTGGAGGCAAGCATTACTGCTGCAGTGATGAGCCCAGTGCGGCAATTATGGACTAAGAACGGCGCAAATTAGGATGAAAGTGATAAGCTGGGGGCGACAGTGATTGGCCGGGGCGGCAAGAAACAGGGCAAAGTCATAAGTCGAGGGCGGCAGTGATGAGCTAGGGCCCATAGCTATGAACTAGAAGCGGGGCGAACCAGAGTGGAGGTGATAAGGAGAGGGCGGCAGTGAAGACTCGGGGGGCGGGAGCTATGAACTAGGGGCGGCACAAATCAGGGCGGAAGTGATAAGTTGGGGAGGAGGTAGCATTGATTAGCCGGGGGTGGCACGCATCAAGACAAAGGGCATAAGCCGAGGACAGGAATGGTGAGCCGTAGGTAGTAGTTATAAACTACGGGTGGCACAGATCGGGGCGGAGGAGATAAGCTGGGACAGGGACGGCGGACTCCGGGCGGGGGGGGTAGGGTGTGCAGTTGCACACCCTGAAAAAATGAGGGTGTGCAAAAGTATATTTTTGCACACCCGGTTTTGGCTTCGTCCGGGGAAGCGCCCCCGGATTCAGGCGGCGCCCCCGGCCGGCCAAGAAAACACCAGACGTAAACACCGCCTACCTGAAGAGGTAGGGCCCTCTGTGCGAAATAAAAACAGTTTCAAATATGAATGGTGCCCCCTTTCATCAAAGCCATCCCATGGAGAGCAAATAGACCCAATTTATCGACTCAACGCAGGGAAATGATGTCGGCGCCCCTCCCTCTGAGTGGGCACCCCTAGGGGAGCCAAAGGTGCCCCCCTGGGGATGGAAGCGCCCCCTTTCCCCTTGAGAAGGAAGGCACCCCATCCCGAAAATCTTGTACGAACGCCCGAAAATGGAATCCGCCGTTCCCGAGCTGGGGGGCGGCAGTCGTGAGCCCAGGGCGGCACGAATTAGAGCGGAAGTGACAAGTCAGGGACGGCATTCATTAGCCGAGGCGGTGGTGATGAGCTGGGGGCAGCATGAAAAAGGGTGCCAGTGATAAGATGGGGATAGCACTGGTGAGCCACTAGCAGCAGTGATGAGCGGGGTGCTGTTTGAATCAGAGCGGCAGTGATAAATCAGGGTTGGCAAGAATCAGGGTGGCAGTGATAGGTAGGAGGCGTCAGTGATGAACCATGGCGGCATAAACCAGGGTGGTAGTGATGAACCGGGGGCGGCATGATCACAGTGGAAAGACGGAGGCGGCATGGATCAGGACAGAAATGCTGAGTCGGGGGGCGACACATGTATTGGGGGTGCTCTCCTTGTGATTAGGGGTGCTCGTACGCCCCAAAGAGATAAAAAATTTCACCGCTGGCTGACACTAAAAGAGTAAAAGCACGGCAGCAGGATTCCACCATTTACTCGCCTCGGAGAATTCCTCCAATAGAAAAACAGATAATGATTAGACGATTGTGGGCTGCTGCTTGCTTTCTGGAAGGGTGTTAGAGATTCCTCCTGACAAAACTGTGCCTACAGCAGGACCTAAGTTTGACCGGTTTTGGGGGCTATGGCCAGACTGGTCTCCTCGGCAGTGATAAACCAGGGGTGGCAGTGATCAGCCGGGGGCGGCAGTGAAGATTCGAGGGAGGAAGTGTCTAACCAGAGGCCGCTCATATATGGGTTAATAAAAAACGGGGACAGCATTGATCAGCCAGGGGCGGCGTGAATCAAGGCAGCAATGATTAATCTGGGCGGCAGTTATGAACCAGGGGAGACAGTGATCAGCCAGGGGGCAGCAGTGATGAACCAGGGGAGGCAGCGATGAGGCGGGGCGGCGTGCATTTGGGTCATATTAGGTCACGAGGTGACCTCTGGAGGTCAAACCACTGGCGGGAGGTCTTTACGTTTGACATAGCGGAAAATGGTCTGACAATTTCCTATCAAATGTACTTAACCAGATCTCAATAGCTCTAATGGCATAGGAGTTATGTTCAGTTTTCTTAAGCATTGCATATTTGAGTGAAAATAGCTTATCGTGACCTTTTTTGACCTCTGGGGTCAAACCATTGACCTGAGCGCTTAAACATGAGAAGTAATTTCTTACTGAATTCACGCGAGCTTTCTAATGCACTTTGCAAATTTTCGCTAACCCCCATATTTTCGGAGTTAGAGGGGGGCCATCGATGGCCCCGGTGGGGCGAAGGTGGCGCCGGACCCCCGGTGGGGCGCGGGTTAAGAGTTTTAGAATCATTTGATGCAGAATTCCTTGTACATGATCGTATGGTGCTGGTGATGAGCTTTTGAGGGTAACCATCGAGTGAAAAAAGTCTAACTATTTTTTCTATGCTACGTTCTTTAGCTACTGTGTCGGATGAGCAGCCGATTGCTCTAGTTATCTGTGTATGTAGAATGTTTCTTTTGGTTGACATAGGGTGGGCGGAATCAAAAGGAAGGATTATTGGTGCTGTCATAGGTTTCATGTAGAGTTCTGTAGAATAAGAACTATGTTTTACTGTGATAAGGGTATCCAAAAAAGCTATAGTGCCTGGGTCTTGTGCATGTTCCATGGTGAATTTTATGGCAGGATTGTAGGAGTTCCATTGATTAAAAAAGCTTTGTAATGCGTCAAACCCATGGGTCCATACTCCTCATATGTCATCAATGTAGCGTACATAGAAGATTGGATTCAGTGTCTGTCCCGCCATGAAGGTAGTTTCTAGCTTATGCATGAAAGCAACAGCCACAGGGGGCGCTATTCTGCTACCCATTACTAGTCCTGTTGTTTGCTGGTAATATTTCTCCCCAAATCGTACATAACTATTCTGGAGTACGTGACTTATTAACGTGCAAAGATTAGTGATTGATATGCCGAAAAGGTTGATTTGGTCTGCATTGCTTTCAATTAAGGACATTGTTGCGTCTATGCCTTCTTGAATGGGAATACTACCATAGAGGTTAACCACATCAAAGGAGAAAACAACACTTTTCGGAGGGAGATGATGCGGAAACCACGGTTCCTATAGATACGGTTTGGACATGACAGCCAGCTGACTGCCTTATTTGGCAGCATGTTGAGCATATGGTAGTATTTTGGAGGGTTTTGTTCAAGATACCTTAGATTCTGGTAGCAGAAGGTAGAATGCAGTGTTCTGATTGGTTGAGCGAAATATTCGAAACAGAATTCTGAAGGAATTAGTATGAAATTCATCGTGGATTTTCCTTATTATAAAAGCATGTCAGGGACTAAAAACTGCACCCAGAAGATAGCCTGATCAATTTTACATACCAAAAATAAAATATATACCCTTAAGCACCGCTTAAATTTTCCAACTGGCCCGTGCCCCAAACCCCTGCAAACAGTCCCATTGGAATTACATGTTAAATTTTGCTGCAAAAAAACGGTCAGACCCAGAAATGGAACCTTCAAAACCCCCAGAATTCTAGAGAGGTATCTCATGTCCGCCCCCTGGCGGAAACCTAGTTCTAAATCTGTTAAGAAAGTCGTCTGTGTTTTCTAGATGTGCTGGAACAAATTTGAGGATTTGAGAAAGGATACATTGTAGCAGCCACGATAACTTGTCAAGGGGTTACCACAGGCAGAGACTATAGGACGGAGTGGGTTCGAAGGCTTGTGTGTTTTTGGAAGCCCATAAAACTCCGCCGTCCTGCAATGTTGGGGTAGAAGGCGGTGAAGGTATTCCTCTGGAAGACAGTCGTTGGGGGTTTTCTTCATGAGTCTTTTTGTTTCCGCTTCTAGTTTAGTGGTGGGATTCTTTTTTATATGCTTATAACTTCCAACTATATCCTCGGCTCTTTTTTAAGTTGTAGTAAAAGTATGAACTTAACAATTAATAAAGACACATATGTCAACATCCAGACCGGTTTCGATATATTACAATATCATCATCAGTGTAATAAATGAAAAACCTACATAAGGAGCAGAGCAGTAGACAAGAAGGCCAAAGGCGCAGTTTCACAGATAATTGCTAAAAATATAAGACACTAACAAACACACACATATATGTTGAAGGTACTTGCTATACAAAGATTTGAAGAGGGAAAGCCGAAGACATTGTGTTCAACCTAGGTTTGTTTTTAGATATATGAAGAGACTCGAGAATTCTTAAATCTACACCTTTACCACACCTATCCAGAATTTTGAAATCATCAATGGTGACCGGAGTATCACATTGATGTGAATGTTCGCGAATCGCAGACGGATCTGGATTTGCCACCATTCGTTTAGTCCGGTCGGACATACCTAAGTGTTGTTTTATCCTGCAGTGTAATGAACGATGGGTGGAACCAACGTATGACGCACTACACAATGCGCAACAGAATTGATACACCACTGAGGATTGTCAACTCTTAGGTAACCTGTCCTTGAACCGGAAGATAGAACTCAAGGATGAGGTGTTCTGAAGGACGATCTTTGGATTGAGATAAGGGGAATATTTGGAAAGAAGGGACAATAACTCTTAAGTTTTAGAGACTGCTGACCAAAATACAGTATAACAAAATATTTCTCAAGTTTCTTAACTGTACATGCCTTGAGAGATAAATCGTACTTCTTATTCAAGAAATCCTTGACCGAACAATAAAAAATATGAATGGGAAAGCCATTGTTTTTAAAGAAGCGCTTTAAGAAGTCGAGTTCCCTGTGGAAAATTTGGAATGATGAGCTGATGCTAAATGCCCTATAGATAGCCATTAAGGTGATGGCACGTTTTACAGCAAGGGGTATAGAGCTAAAAAAAGCTAGTTCCTAGGCCAGTGAATTTCGATAGACTGATGTTTCAAGCTTAGAGCCGACCCTCCTAACGCATACGTCAAGGAATGGCAGTTTACCACTCTGTTCGACTTCTTTTGTAAACTTAATATTTGGATGTTGAGCATTAAGAAAACTGAGAAATTTATCAGCATGTGATCTATGACGAAATATTAAAAAAGTATCATCAATGAACCTCTTATACGTTACTGGGCGGAAGTCGGCTGGACAGTTTTTCAACCCTTTCTTCGCATGAAAATATAGAAAAATGTTAGCAAAGGTGGGGCCTAAAGAAAGACCCATGCCTACCCCATCGACCTGCTTATAGAGAAGATTGTTAAAAATGAAGAAGGAGTTCAAAACGGCCACTTCAAGAAGTGAGCGAAAGCACTTCGCAGTAATCCCTGCTATGTCTACGCAATTATTTCTGAAAAGTTCGCTGATAGTTATTTCAATAGTTTCTTTCACCGGGATGTTAGTAAACAAATTTTGAACATCAAAGCTAGCCATAACCATGTCGGAAGTGAGTTGAAGCCCACTTAAACTATGTACGAACTCGGAACTGTTTTTTATTGTATGCTCATTTACGGTTAGTGTCGAAAGTAGGGGGGACCAAAAATTTAGCAAGTTTGTACGTTGGAGTCCCACAGGCAGCAAAAATTGGGCGTAGAGGAACCAGCACCTTATGGACTTTTGGAAGTCCGTACAAAATACCAGGAGTGGAGCCAGACACATAAAGTTCTTTGTACACCGAGTCCGATATCATAGATAGTTTCTTGAGTTTTGAGATAATGCAGTTTACCTTATCCTCATCTTTTTGAATGGTTTTAAGCACAGGTTCATTAATAAGATGAAATTTCGTAGCATCAGACAATATTGACTTAACCTTATCAATGTATGATGTTTTGTCCAAAATCACAACACCTCTCCCTTTGTCTGGTTTAGTAACAACAATTGACTTATCGGCAGCAAAATCTTTCAGCAAGCTAACATCATGTCTAGTGAACACTGGTGAAAACACCCGAGAAGACTTAAAGCCATGAAAATATTTTAAGCTAATGAATCTCAACTTTTCTTTCACATCACGAAGTTCAAAGCTTGAAGGTAGATGTAGATCTGATACAGTGTGAAGTAACTTCTCGAAGCATAGAAAGTATTAGTAAAAGTTAAGCTTCCATACAGGTAGTTTAAAGTCAAGTCCAAATGCGAGTACAGTTTTGATTCTTGCAGGTAGTGCCTTCGATGAAAAGTTAAAAATGACGCTGTCAGGGTCACAAGGTCGAATAGTGTTTTCAATCCCAATACGTTTGACCTTCCTAGAGTGAATTTCATTTTGCTTCTCTCTGTATGTTTTCAGAACTTCCTTCAGATGATTGTTAAGCCAGAAGAATTGGAAGAATGAAAAAGTTTGACGGAGACTTTGGCGTTCGTCTCTTACTTTTTGTTTAAGTTCTGCTAACTTATTCTTTTTGAAAAGTATCTCTTGATTGAGTAACTTACTTTGCCATGATTTGAAGAGTTTGCTGTCCCGAAGGTCCTTCTTGTATAGCTTGAATCTTAAGAACTTTGGATATATGCTGTAGGTTTTACATGTTTTTAGAAATTCAACATCTAGTTCACATTTGGTTGTCTTCTTCTCATTCGATATGTAGGGGAGAGTGGTCTAAGACGCCCAGGGTCGGTAAGAAGCCTTTTCAGTTTTGCTTGAAAACTATCCACAGCAGGCTATTTTTAATGTTCTTGAGGGATAGCAGACAGCTTGTCCTTTTTGGAACGAGGCGAGAGCGCGGTTGGAAGCTTCGCCTGGTTCCGGTGAGTAATTCTTTATTTTTGTGTCTCTTGTCATAAGATATTGTGTCGAAGTGTTCAAAATGTTACTAGACATCCGTCAGTTTGTCACCTGTAGGTCCACTGCCTACCAATATGATATTTTTGGCGTCAGAATAGCGTTTGATCGGATGCACCGGAATTGTCTCTGAAAAATAGCACGCCATTTATTTTCACCATGAGAAGGCGGTAAGACGCCCCATGCAGATGGCTGCTAAGACGCCCACGGGCGGCGTTTTACACAACAGGTGAAGCGTCTTACACTATACATAAGTGTCGCCACCGGCAAAAAAGTGGGGGGCCAGCCAAACTTCAACCTGATGCTGACAAAAAACTTTCAACATCAGGACCAAAAACTGTTCGAATTTGGGCTCCTCGCTGCATTCCGCAGCGGCTGGATATATGAATGTCCGGTTGTCTCTCATTTTGACTGAGATCAGGAAATTTTTGGCCAAAAAGTGGGGGGCCAGGCCCCCCTGGCCCCCCTTTTCCGACGCGTATGACACTATATACATGTCGATTAATTTTGGAATGTTTCACAGACAGTTGTACAATCATTTGACCATTTTTAGACACATTTCAGGACAGGGTCGGTCGGTTGCGTGGTAGCCAGCTACGCTGACCACTCCACTACCGCGCCTCCTTGTCTTATAGCATCTAATTCCTAACGGATCATCCTAAATCTCTGAACAATTTTGACGATGGAGGTGATGGGGGTGGGGGGATTGGCGGATAGTCCCAGCCACATAGGTATGTCATCGGACTCAGTCGGGACAAATACTTTGAATAAGATGGTCGGATCTCCCAAAATCCTTTCCAGCAGGGTAAAATATTTTTTTCCAGCAGGGTTACATTATTTTGTCCAGCAGGGTTGCACTATTTTGTCCAGCAGGGTTAGGGTTGCAGAGTTGCAGAGGTTATGTAACATTGGCAGGATCTGCGTCATTAAACATGATTATTTATAAATCATCCACGGTTATAGCATACGCGGATCCGATATCGCCTATCGGTGGTGCAAATGATCAGGGGCGCAATCTGAAACCGAGGCGCCAATTTTGGGCGGATAAGCCTATCACATAGCCCCAAAATCGATGGTGGGAGGGGTGCTGAAACCTATCGCTGGAGAGCCAGCATTCATTTCCTGGTTTAGGGAGGGGAGGTGGGAAACAGCATTTTAGGAGGGCGCCGTCGGATGGGCACAGATGGGCATGCATGCCGTGCACTGACGCGGATAAAAAATAGGTGGCATACACGTGTGACCTGTGTCGGTAGGACGGTAGGACACAGGTCACATGTGAGCAAAGTTCTGGAAAGCTTGTTTCAGAGCTCGAACACCAGTGGTGTCGGTAGCTCAGTTTCACGCAGCTCAGTGACGGCAGCTTATTTCAAAGCTCAAACACAATGCCTGTATGTTAAATATCAGTGTGAATGCACTTTAAGCATGCGCATCTGTCTTATACTATCTTTTCAGTTCGAACACATGGTGTCTGTAGGCACTTTGTTTAAACTCTGAAATGGGCTACCTCAAACTTTTCCGTACATGTTCTCAAGAATCGTTACAGTGTTCGGGCAATATACTTTGTCACAATTTCCTACTGGTTTTCCTCAATTTGACTCCAGTCAGCAAAAAAATATTGTTCGTTCACAACAGTTAAATGTTCTGCTGCTTTGCCGGGTGTCATCCGCACCTTTCAAACATTGGAGTTATGTTTTTTAACCAAATAGTTCGCTGCAGTTTTTCCCATTGATTTTATTATTAGTTTGTAAAACGCCCATGGGGTGGGCGTCCTATCCACCCCAGTGTGTAAGACGCCTTTTTGCAATGACTTACAAAACTTTTAAAGCTCTCTTACCTACTGCATTGCAAGAGATGATACTCTTCAATTTTGAAGAAAAATGATTGACCAAGGCATTGAATGGTAAATTTAAACAACACTGAAAGCCGTTTTGTGAAAGTCCCTCTTTAACCTTAAGGATGGGCGTCTTGCACCACTCTCCCCTATGCATGTATCTTCCGAACACTTTGGCGGCCATGGTTGCGTCCGATATGTTGAAATAAAGACTCTTTTTAAGTTGAAGTAAAAGTATGAACTTAACAATTAATAAAGACATATGTCAACATCCAGACCGGTTTCGATATATTACAATATAATCATCAGTGTAATAAATGAAAAACCCACATAAGGAGCAGAGCAGTAGACAAGAAGGCCAAAGGCGCAGTTTCACGGATAATTGCTAAAAATATAAGACACTAACAAACACACATATATGTTGAAGGTACTTGCTATACAAAGATTTGAAGATGGAAAGCCGAAGACATTGTGTTCAACCTAGGTTTGTTTTTAGATTTTGTAGATTTAAGAATTCTCGAGTCTCTTTATACTTACTATGTTTTTATTGACTTCAAAACACCTTTATGTGAAAGAGCTTTGCTTAAACTACATATAACGCCAATAAAAAGAATGGAGTCTACACAGAAAAATCAGTAACGAGCACCGCAGCCCAATCCCAACACCGTCGCCGGCCACTCAGCCTGCAGTCGGCACGCCGCATAGACGCGTCCGGTCGGTAGTGGTGTAACGGGGGAGGGGAGAACTGAGCAAAACTGCGCTTCGGTGCAGGGGTCAAAAAAGTTGCTGGCGTGTCAAAATTTGAAATTCCACATCATAAATGTGTCATCAAAATTAAAAATTCTACCAAAACCCGTATTTGTTTGAGTCATTACACCGTTTTTCATCGTTTTTGTGTATTATGCTCCCAATATAAGCCAGAGCTAAAAATTCTGATATATTTATCTAACGTTTGAAGCCGAAGTAAGTATATGTGAGCAATCAGCAGGGACGGATCCAGGAATTACCAAAGGGGGCCTTGACAGGGTTCAGGAATAGCTTTGGGGGTTGGACAGTGCAAGGAATATATTTTCATTAAAAACGTATATATATATATATATATATATATGTTACGACTGTATGACTGTATGACTGTATATATATATATATATATATATATATATAATAATGTTTATTTCACACTCATGGTGTATATCACACATGCATTCACATACACCTCACATATCAGTACACGTGCATATCGGATGTCATCAGTCAAATACACACACACAACATAATATAGTACATAATGCTTGCCTAAAACACTGTTTGAGGCAGCCCTAATCGACATTAAATCAGCCAATGCCTTCTTTGATTGCTGCAGCTTTGTGCGATATCATATATATACACACTATATATATATATATATATATATATATATATATATGTATATATATATATATATATATCATATACATATAAAAAAGACCAGTAGTGACAAGGCGCCAGAAGCGAAATCCATCAGGTTCTACTACCGCAACTTTATGAGCAGTGCCCATAAAGATGACGAAAGAATCATGCAGCATATCATTCGCGACAACTTAAAGTGCACAAATTTTGACACCCAGCTGCATCACTATCTATTACAAAAATAGAAAAACTTCCAACCTCATCATTCGCAACAACACATCAGACAAGTCTACCCCTCTGTCACGCACCAATGTGCTTTATCAATTTAACTGCCCCTTAGGAGACTGTAGGCTCCTTGCCGCTAAGTACATCGGTGCCACAACAACATCCCTCTCACGACGCCTCACTCTACACAAAGCACCAGGCCACACCAGCTCCATCAAGAACCGCGTAGAACAACACCACCAAACACAGCTCACCAGAAAACTCCTCACCGACAACACATTTACGCACAAGCATATCAATGATCATCTCCGAATATGGATCACAGAAGCACTATACATCCGCGAACACAACCCAGAACTAAACACACAACTCGATCAAACTGAGAAGCTCCATCTGTGGAATACGTGACAACTGTACACAAAGAAAAAAAGGAAAAATTGTGAAAGACTTTAGGCCTCATGCTTTTTTGTGTATGCTCAAAAAGAGGAAGTTAAAAGCTTTAGTCACGTTATCATGCATTCATACATATTGTGAGCTTCATTCTTCATACAACCGATCATCTTTTGAAATCCGCTCGACCCTGCCACGACTTTTATATAATATGTGTTTTTGTACGTAATGTTATTATGTGGTTATGTCATTAATGTCTCGATAATGATCGCTGAAAGCCTTCGAAATGTCGAATGTACCTGTAAATGCTGTGGTTCATATAACGTTGTAATGCCTAACGATTTAGGACTTATATTATATTCCATCAACGACAACAGAGTGAAAAAACTTATACGAATCTGCGAAAACGAAAACAAAAAACTAGCCAAAACAAACTCTTCGCTGAAGTTCAATCGACAGTGCCTGAGAGAAAATATATGGCCAAAATACACACACATATATATATATATAGCATAGCAAAAAAACTTAACCTCCGTTTTGGTAGGCATACAACTTCAAGAACTCTGGTGGGTCACAAAGCTATGCAACGGCGCTAAATTCGCTGAGGTCCACTCAACATTGGGTTGGATCTCCACAAATACAGGGATTGACCAAATGTCCGCTAGGATCAGTGATCAGGACCATCTCGAATCGCATCAAATATTGTGTGGCCTGTTTGAATAAAGAGTTACCTATTGCTCCCAAGCAAAGACGGAGGTTGCAGCCACAGAGGGCCGATACCAAAGGGGTAACCGCAAGCAAGGCAGGGGCCGACTGTAGTCAGGCCTAGGTAGACCATGGGGGAGGGGGCATGAATGTTAGAAGTAGGGGACTGGCTTCGGCCACAACATGTCTGAGATTATCGTGAGGGACCTGGTCGCAAACACATAGGTCGCAAGAGGACCACAGGGGTTCAGAAGCACTTCAAGGGGTCGTATAGTCACAGGAGGTCCGGGTGAACCGCAAAAGGGCCCGGCTGGACCCACTGAGGGCCCGGGTAGATAACAGGGGAATTATCTGCATCTGCAGAGAATAGGGCCCGGCTTCGGCAGCAGTTGGCTGGGGGTAATTCGGAGGAGCCCGGTCGCAGACTCAGATGTTCCAATTGGACTAAAGGGCGCCCGGAAGCATGTCAGGCTGTCCGGATAGCCACAGGCGTCCCAGCTCAAACGCTGGGGGCCCGGCTTCTACCACAGGGAGCCCGAGTGGAAAACAGGGAAATTATCTGCAACTGTTGAGAATAGGGGCCCGACATCGGCAGCAGTGGGCCTGGGATAATTGTGAGGGCCCCGGTCGCAGACTCAGAGGTTCCGAGTGAACCAAAGGAGGCCCAGAGAACGGTGGGACATAGAGAAACAGTCATCAATTCCCGGAATTTTTCCGTATATGCGGGGAATTGGGCAGTAGCTTCTGATGTTGGCAAAGGCCAGGAGCCGAAAAGTAAAAAAGGAAAGACTCAGGGAGCCTCCGAGGCCACAAGCTGGAGACCCGGAAACCAACAATAGGGGGGGGGGGGGTTGCGACAGCAACCCTCGGAGATCCAAAACGACAACCATTCGGAGCCCTGAGATCGATTTCAGAGGCCCCAAAATACATTAAAATGGGCCCCTAGACCTGAATTCGGGTGACATTTGGAACAGGGGCAAAATAATACTTGGGTGAGGATTCTTACGCAGTTGGCTTTCAGACAATTATCAATTTTCCGCCGTGCGCCATACTAGAACATTTATGCAGCGTTAGAAATCCGTGGAATTTTTGTACATTTTCGTAAATACCAAGTAAATACGCTTCCCTTATATATTTTTTACTTTTCCTTGATAATTCTGCAACACTTTCCACAGAACAATTTTCGAATCAAAGAACATTTTTATCAATCCTTAACACTCTTGGAAGTTTTCCACGATTTCAAAGTAGTCCCATCTTACGTTACGAAATTTTGCACACTTTATACCCAAAAGTTTAGGGGAAACGTAGAGGGCTTCGACTGGTTCGCCCTGTGTGTTTTGATGACGATGTCACCGCTCTGTTCTGTACTTATCTTTGCGTATGTATTCTGGAGTGGGAAATTTACCCATATGGCCGGAGCTTCCAAATCTTACGCTGTGATTTCTCGGCGTAAATCAACTTTTATTTCCCTCTGATTTGGAAGCCTGCGGGGCCTAGCTAAAGCCGCAGGGCTCCCCCTGCGGTGGCCCAGCGGCTGTGGCGGGAGGCGTTTCTTTCCAGTGCTTAAGGTCAGCCCAAGGGGGTGGGGCCCACCTGTTAATGAGTAAATATTTCTTCCAATAAGCACAGTGAACTTCACCCAGGATTTTCCTTTCAAGGATTGGAAAAGGCGCACTTTATTGATATTTAAAAAGAATTGTGGTATCTGGATATTTTACGAACATGTCATGGAAGGGAGGAAGGAGAAAAGCTCACCGCTCAGACGGACGGGATCAGATGAGGAAGGACTTGCTGGTGGAGAATCATCTTCAGAGTTCGCAGTTGGCGGCTCTCACCACTCACCCAGACTTCGGCCACTTTGGCGCATCAAAAGAACGGTGCGTCAGCTGATGAATGGTCTTTCACTTAGAAGATGCTCACTAAAAGGCATGCGGAAGCTAAATAAAGTGTCTTTCATATAAAACAAAGTTTATGCCGTATTGTTGCCGGACGAACCTATCTAAAAATATGATTTTTATCCATTATTTCGGAACCGTCAAAAAATAAATCAATTAAGTAATGCCGATGCACTAGAAAATTCGAACTTGTTTTTTGTTTAGAATGCAATGGGGACACACACCACCCACTCCACCCTAAATATTTTCTTGTCCAGATTTCACAGAGTTTAAAAATATCGCGAGAGGCAACCATTCGGTGACAACTCCGCCCTTCTTTGATTTTGTGCGGGCGACATAGGCGGATCCAGGGGGCACGTGCCCCCATAAACCCTTGGTACCCCCTGAAATGCTCACGGCGCCCCTAAAAGCTCGTTAGCACCCCCTAAAATGTCGCATCCCGCCCCCCACCCCGATGCAAACACCGGATGGCGTTCCCTCTCCCCCGATTGGCCATACTCGATCCGCCTATGGCTGGTGGGTCATTTTTGATCGGATAAGCGGATCCGGGGAGAGGGGGGGGTGGCAAAATATCACATGTATGTATAGGTGGTGGAGGTGGTGACCAGGGGCTTGGGCGTGCATAGGTGAAGTGGCGATATTTTTTATATTTTTGCTGTCTCCGGAAAACGCTGCCTGCGGTACACTGTACCGGCACATTTTCGTGGGTTCACGCAGACAATGTGGAGAAAAAGCAAAAAAAACTTTACTGAGGCCCTCAAATTTTGGCGATTTCCTCCTGGTTCGAGAGTTGTGGTGGTGGGGGGGGGGTCCCTCCCCTCTTCGATGCCTGGACCCCAAAATCATGGCAGATCCAGGAAGCAGAAATTAACTTCTAACCATCGGCCCAGGAGTACCGTCTCCAAAGTCTAGTGCGATTCTCCTCGCTCTCCGATGAGAGGTACCACCAGAAACGAGCCGCTATCCCCCACCTAGTAGACCCCTCTACCAGTGGAGAGAATCCCGCTTGCTCATTGGTACGTGGGTACGCAACGAACGATTTTCAACTCACCATTATTAGCCGAGGTCGGAATTTAGAAAACTAGACAAATAAGCATCGGGACTGAGTGTGATGGTTTCGGGAAATCTTCAAACTCTTGCGGGGTGCTTATTTATATCAACCAGAGGTGCAGAAACTTGCCAACTCGGCTACCGGAGTTTGTGACACATTTACGAAAATTGAGGTGCATAATTGTGACGAAATAGCGATCCTAACTGTATGGCTCAAGATCAAACCCCATATTTTCGAAATAGAGAATGAAGCGTGTAGGGAATATTTTAACTTAGCAGCTCTGTTCTTCAATTGCACAGCGTACCATTAGTAATACAATATTGGTACTGTGTTCAGTTTCTACTAAAACGAGGGACCCCCGCTGCAGAAAACCCGCAAACCGCTGTCACAGTTGCCAGATTTTAACATGCAGCCCAATGGGGCTGATTGTTAGTAGTTTGCAGAAAGCTGTCGCCTAGATACCGGAAATGTGACAGTCAATTTTTTCGAGAAATACACGATTGTGGGCATATTTAAGGCATTAACGATAACGCAGATACTTTATCAAGTACTTCTCTGTCAATTTTTTCAGGTTAAATCATATTTACAGTTTGAGTCTCTTCGATTTAGCGGCCCCTATTTCTTCGAATTTAGTAATAAGTACGCCTAAAAGCTACTAATAAAAGTACTAAGTGAGTGAGAAAATAAACATAGCTGGGCAGCAATTCTACTTAAACTGCGCAACAGCGACAAGACAAGTTAGAAATGTTTATGTGATGTAGAGCCTGCCAAAAATTTTAACAGGCGGGAAGCCACTTATTTTGAGGGCATATTCATTAGGTATATTTAAGATAAGTGCAGGCTAAAACTAGCTAGAATAAATATTGCTGCCCATGGCTAATGTAAGATGAATGTAGGCTATTGTAAGACTGATGCACTTTCCCATATCAAGCTTGGTTTTTCATTCCTTAGCCTGCTTGTGCCTTAGTTTATTTGTGCCCTAGATTGGTTAGATAGATTTGGAGCTGGAGGAAGTTGGGAGAGTTGGCGCCAGCAACAGGCTGGCAACAACAGTGATTCAGGTGAGTTTTCATGATCAAATTATCATATCAATATTGTACAGATAGCAAATGTGTGCTAATGCAGTCCTCCACAAAGTGTTAACACCCACACTGGAGAGGGGCCTGGAACTAACGTGCACTGGAGGGGGCCGAGTAGACCCCCTTCTTATCTCAGAAAATCACAGCAAATCTCAGAAAGAAATAGACTTCGAAAAACGCTGGTTGGGGGTGTGTTGCTTACTACCAGTGGTGGTAAGCAACGCACAGGACCTGAACTGCATGGAGTTAAAGCAGGATTTTGACTACACTGGATCTTTTTTTGGTATGTGAATTCCAATATCTCTGTACCTATTAGGGCAATAAACATAATTTTACATCTATGCAGGCTAGTTGCCTCAGAGTTTTTACTGCAAAAAGGAATGATCAGGCAGGTGATGATTGTGAGTGGGATGCAAATCTTAAGCATTTGATGTGTTTATAAAAATGCTACCTAACGTCCACTTTACCAACACATTTGAGGTAGATTCAAATACTATGTTGACATTGACATTTTTCTCTTTTGTTGATATGTGTGAGTGGGGGGGGTGGAAGCTGTGGTTAGGGTTCCCAATTGTGTGTACATGTACGCTCCCATTAATAGGTATGTTCCCAATAATGACTATTTTCATGATAATTGCTACATGTAATCATGTGGAAAAGTACCATAATTGGAAACACTCCTTCCAAAAATGGGTACTTCTTCAAAAAAGGAAATGCATGTCATTGGGGGAAACTGCAGTCAGAGTTGCCAATAATAGTTATGACCCCAATACTGGAAAAAATGACCCATAATTGGAAATTTTCCAAAAAAATGATCTATAAATGAAAACTCAGTTTACTACTTTCAGGCTGTAATGGTTTGGTGCTAGAACCTTGTCTGCTGCAAAAAGTAAGGGACAGGTAGAGGACATTCAGCATATTGGAAATAGTATTCAAGTATACAATTATTATTTCCAGCTCTGTGTGACAGAGGAGGCATACGTCACATTGAGTTTGTGACAGCCAGCATGCTTTCTGCACCTCTGATATCAACTAAAGGTAGAAAATCAGCAGAAAAGTTCTGCCGCCGTCGTAATCCGTTCCTGGACTTTTTGACTACCCTTCTGCCGGTTGGGTCATTTATGACCCGGGTGTATAATGGGCTTCCTTTGGGAAGAATTTCTTATATATTTGGTTTTCACTTTATTTTTGTCAATCTGAACTTAACCCTAGACGGGGAAAACATAACTCGAAAAGGAAAAAGTCCGGCATAAATGGGTTAAGACAAGAATTGAACTCATGGAGGAGCGGGGAAAAGATGAGTGTCATATTCCTATGGAATAACGCAACAACAGGGTAACGGCTGAGGTTATGGATGTGTGTGCCACCGTATTACTCCATACACGTGCAAATCAGGCCATACTGAAAGAACTAAGAGAGCTTTGGAAAGAAAGGGAAACAAAAAAGAAGAATGCCAACAGATTTGGAAAGCGAGCTACTATACCAACTGCTGCAAAGGATTCGCTGTTTGATACCAGCATCCGAGAACGTGAGGCTGGACTAGCAGAAGACAGTGTTTCTGGCCGACCAGTCAAGTGTCAGACGTCTTCAGACAGGCATCCTCGATCAGGAAACCACAGCGCGATGACAGAGGAGAGCTCAGCGAGCGGGTGTAGCAGTCATAAGGGGAGCAGTCGTCACCTCCCCGAGTCAACAGGCGACGGCCGATACAGCAAACACGCATGTGGAAACTGGTGTTTCAGGTAACGCTATCATCTGCTAAGCTATAATGACTTGGTAATCCTGATCAAAGGGATATTATCTGTGTATGAGCAATGCTATTTTCAGAAACCAGTCTACTCATCAATTCTAACAGAACACCCACCGGCTATATATTTAAACACTGTCCAAGTCGTTCACGGTCCATAACTCATAAACCATAACAAATGGTAGGCAATGCTTTTCGTTCTTCTATGGCCTATCCTTCGTTATGGTTTGTGAGTTATGGACTGTGAACGACTTGGAAAGTGTTAAAAAATACATATATAGCTTGTGGGCTGTTGAGTGAATAATGGTGACCACTGGAAAGCTCTTGAAAAAATACACATGACGAACCAGTATGTAAAGCTAAAGGCATCATAGGTTGCGAGATATCCATCCTAAACCAGTCGAGCCTAGTCATGGCAATTTCAATTGCGGGGGACTGTACCTGTACGTAGCAAAATACTTCGCTACAACCTGGCACAAGGGTCTCCTCCTAAAATGTAGATACGAGTTTGGCATTGCAGGTAAATTGCTGCGGTGGCTGGAATAATATCCCAAAGACCGAACTCAAAAGGTGAGGATCGGTCAAATACTGTCATCAAAATTAACCACAAACGCAGGATGCCACCCAGGGGTCTGTTCTGGGCCCTTTGCTCGCCTTGATGTACTTATACGAGTTAGCAGACATTGCAAGTAACGACATATGCCTATTTGCCGACGATACTTCAATATCTGCACGTTACAATCGTAGTAACTTCGCTGACGATAAAAACACTCTTCAAGAAGACCTCGATTCAATTAACAGATACGCACAAAATTGGGCAATTTCTTCCAACAAAAACAAAACAGTGCA
This sequence comes from Lepas anatifera, assembly GCA_034440635.1. Taxonomy (NCBI): domain Eukaryota; kingdom Metazoa; phylum Arthropoda; class Thecostraca; family Lepadidae; genus Lepas; species Lepas anatifera. The sequence goes on from JAOTON010002274.1 coordinate 2,346,611, forward strand.
GCAGACCTTTTCAACCTCAAAACACCCAACACGTCTGAATCTAAATTTCGCAGGCCAGGAGATAGCAAAGGTCGATACCCACCGTCATCTCGGCCTTACACTATCCAGTGATCTCGTATCACGTCTATCAAAATTGTTCGAATGTATACTGTGCTCTGTCCATTGTATCCATAGCCCCTTTATTCTGGCCCATGCTAAACAATATATTTGACGTATGTAGCCTCTTTAGCTATTAATAACCACGACGCTCATCGCCTACAAACCCTCCACGAATAGAGCGGCAAGAATTATAACAGGCACCCCATTCAGAACAGCATCAAAAAATTGCATGACTAGTTAAGCTGGACCTTACTTACGACCAGACGTACAATACATTCGTTACTACTATACCACAGACTAAAAACAGACGGAAGAATACCGGAATATATAAGAAATATAACACCCCGCACTAGACCGCCAACCGCCACCTGCACAAAGCCTTAAACGTATCTCTTCCTCAAAACCACACCTCAATGTACGAAAGATCTTTTGTTCTCGCTACGACCAGACGATGGAATATGCTAGCAGATCATGTAAAAATGCACCTTTGTGCAAATATTTCAAAATGGAATTAGCCGAACAATTTAACGCGACACCTTCCCCCAAAATTTTTTTCGTATGGAATCAAAATAGGGAATGTTCTTCACACTAAGCTACGACTAGGTGCAGCAGATTTAAACGCTTATCTTTTTACAATGCTTAAGGCCGAAACCCCCATGTGCCATTGTGACGAAGCAGAAGAAACTGTTAAGCATTTTACCCTTTACTGCAAACTTCACACTGAGGCCAGACTTAAGCTGTTTAGAACTTTTTCTAATTTAAATATTAATGTGTTGTCTCTCTCCCCACACAGTAAAATTGACATATTTATGAATGGATGCGAATCGAGTTCTGAAGTCAATTTCCGAGTTGCAAAAGCATATCAACAATTCATATTCGATTCAAAGCGATTTACTATGCAATCCAATGTTTGAGAACATGCGGATGACTGTGGTTTTCCTTTACTGATGGCTCGGGAGCGGCGGGTGGGGCGGGGTGGACTCGGTGCAGCTGCGATCATGTCCATAGCATACAGTACCAAGAGAGGTACTTAGACCCATGCCACCGTTTTGTGGCATTTGTACCAATCGTGAGCGTTCATATTCGGTGGTATGTGTAGAAATGGAAAATAAATAATTTATGGTTATTTATAAATGATTTATCAGTCCGGCGAAACCCCGCCCGGCTTAGAGCACCCAGATTCACCCCGCAGGCCCTCAGTAACTGGATCGTGTCCTCATTCGGCTGTCAAATGACTAACGAGCGCCCGAGGCGCAGAAGCACCGGTCGCGTGTGTAAACCCCGGTCTGCGACCTGGGCTAACGCCCACCGGTGCAGGAGAGACGCATGACAGTGTGCTGAACGCAAACCGTATTTCCCTCTCAATGTATCTCTTCATTAGCCTGTATGTCAGTGTTACCATTTTTTTCTTTGAAATGACTGATAAAGAGCACGCAGTCAACCCCGGATTCGAACCATGCACCCCTGATTCCGAGACAGAGGCTCTAACCATTAGACAACCACGCCACACTGTGCCCCTCTCACAGCTGTGACCCGTCAGGAGGTCACTGGCCGGTATCACTCAACCGACGATGATTTTAAGGTCGTGCCGTTTGCTGTGTTCATACAGAAAAGGCACGGTATAAATCTGTTTTTAGAAGACGAACCAAACATTATTTTGGCCTGGAACTACTTGTATCGGCGACCCAGGACCCTAAGCTAGCTTCATGTCAAATTTCAACCACTTCCATTCATTTTAAGGACTTGAAACCATGGTGAGAAACAAAGATGGTCCGAGAAATTTAGCACCTTGTAATAAATTTCGGACTAATTACTCGAAAGCCATTAGGGATACGTGGGTAGTATAAGTGGGTGAAATGATCATGGGAAAAATGCAATGAAATAAAAAAATCAAATTCAATCATGGGAAAAAATGCGCTCCGCTATATATTTTAAACTTTGGTCTAAAGTGGACACCCCCAATCCAGGCACGGGATCGGTTCTCCTGAGACGCTACGGCGGTCAATAGTTTACCCGACGTAGGTCGGCTGGCAACTGACTGGTGAGGGGGTGACCTGAGTGGGACGGCCGTCCCTGTGCTTTGTGGGAGATTAAACTGTGACTTCTAAATTGACCCTTAATTGTGGGAGTTGCTTGTTCGGGAGGTGGGGTCAGGAACTCCGTGGCAAGTCCTTTGAGGACTTTAGTGAGAATCCGACTCCAACAGCAGTACTGGTAGCAACTTGGACCGAATTTATCATAACAAATTTAACAAAAGTAATACAATTCATTTGCTTGCTCAACTTGGTTCATTCTCTTTCCTTTCATTTGTTAAAAAAGAGAAACCAGGAAAATTGGCGTTTCTTCAACTTCGCACATTTTATATCTCCCGCCACTGTGATTCTGACTCCGAGTAGGTAAGCAGCTCAAAAAGGTGTCCGATAACCTTCATCGGAAACGTGCCCACCAATCTAGCAATAAAGCTAACCTGAGCTTCAATTGTGTTTCTGTGCGGGCATTCCTCATCATGCAAGTTGCTCCGTGGACTGTTGCAACTTATCCCAGCATCGGGGTAGTTTCAATCAGTTGCAGAACTTATTTTAGAAGCTTATTACAGCACAGTGGCGGCGGATAAAGGGGGCAAGGGGGGGCAGTTGCCCCCCCCAAATTATCAGAAGGGGGCCCCTGGAAAAATACGCAATTTTAGCTTGGTTCTTTCTGAAAGTTTATGAACGACCTGACTGAGCCCTCAACAGTTTCTCGGTTTGGGCAGTGTCCGAGCTTTATCTCAGGGGCCCTAAGCTCGGGCTTGGGGGCCCCTCTAGCTTGGGCTCGGGGACCCTCTAGCTTGGCCTTTAGGGGCCCCAAGCTTAGCCCAAAGGGGCCCCCGAGCCTGGTCTTAGCGGGGCCAGAACTTGGTCTAAAGGACCCCCGAGCCTGGTATCAGGGCCCCCACTCTGTTTCAGGGGCCCCCGGGCTGTTCCTCACCCCCTCCCCCGAGCTTCGTCCCAGGGACCCCCAAGCTTGGTCTAAGGGCCCCCAAAGCTGGTCTCAGGGCACCCGAGCTTAGCCTTAAGGGAGCCCCCGAGCTCGGTCTCAGGGGCCCCGAGATTGTCTAAGGGGCTCCGGAGTTTGTCTAAGGGGGCCTCGAGCTTGGTCTCAGGGGCCCTCCAAGCTTAGTCTCAAGGGGCTCCCGAACGTGACCTCATGGGGTTCCGAGATTGGTCTCAGAGGCCCCCAAGATTAGTATAAGGGATTCCCAGATTGGTCTAAGGGGCCCCGAGATTGGTCTTAAGGGACCTTTAGCTTGTTTTCAGGGGTCTCCAAGCTTGGTTTCAGAGGCAGCCAAGCTTGGTCTCAGGGACCTGAGCTTGGTCTCAGGGGCCCCCCGGGCTTGTGCTCGCGGGGCATTCGAGCATGATCTCTATGAGCCCCCAAGCTTGGTCTCAGGGGGCCCCCGAGCTGTGTCACAGGGCTCCGAGCTTGGTCTCAGGGGGCCTCCGAGATTGGTCTAAGGGGCTCCTGAGATTGGTCTTAGGGGGCCTTGAGCTTAGTTTCAGGGGCCTCTAAGCTTTGTTATTATGTATGTATGTATGTTATATATATATATATATATATATATATATATATATATATATATATATATATATACGAACAAACAGCGTTCACTTTTTAAAAGAAAAACTATTTGCCTCGGAAGGCCGTTGTTGTACCGTTATCATAATTTTGCTAAACTTCTAACGTGACGCTAGAGCTTAAAGCTTTGACGTTCAATGTCCGAGGCTTACGTGAACCTATAAAACGCAGATCCATATTTCGACATATACATGTTGAATACGCTGCTATTTTGCTGTACTACAGGAAACATATTCCAGCTTGAAATCTGAGATTGTGTGGAAAATCGAATAAAAAGGCAAAACCATGTTTTACACGGGCGAACTAAGCAACAGGGAGGAATAGCCATTTTTGTACTGGGCCAAATACAACTTTTACCTTTTGTGACGCTTATGCAGGAGCGGGACCAGGATTTTGCTAGGGGAGTGGCTGAGCTTTGAAAAATGGCGAAAAAGAGGAATATGGCAAAAATGGCGAAAATGGGGCAAGGCGGGCTGAAGCCCCTCAGCCCCTGGATCCGCCCCTGCACTTATGCCTCTGACCTCAGGCAGCAAGTCCCAACCAATCCATTGCAGTTTTTAGGGGTGCCTTGCTGCCGAGGGGGCCCCATCGTCAAGGGGGCCCCCTGGAAAAAATCTTGCCCCCCCATCCGAAAAGAGCATCCGCCGCCACTGTTACAGCAGAATGCATTTATTTTGGTTAGAAGCTCAATGTCTCTTGATAGGAAAATGAATAACCCTTTGATTGATGGTATCAAATTTTCAATATATTTTGTAGATCAACACTCGACAGCTACGTGCCACAGAAACGGCCGCCCGCTTAGGTCACCCAGGCAGTTATCAGCTGACCAACACTGGGTAAATTTTGAGCGCCGGAGCATCTCGGGAGAATCAATCCCAAGTTTTCATCGATGCGCTGCCACTGCAAGCTTTTCTGAGCGAACCGGAGCCTAATGCTCTACAAACTGAGTAACTGGGGCGTTATCAAAGGCCCATTGAAGGAGACGGACCGATTTGAAATATTTGTGGGCCTGCTACAACCCATTTGAGTCCTCTGGAAATCAATTTGATCATTGACCGGGTGCAAATAGCCACCATGCAGTCTCCCGGGTCACACAATGTCTCTACTAACCGTGGTTTCCAGTGGCAGTGGCACGATTGGTCTGTGTATTATAATGCACCAATAAAATACACACGGACGAAATACATTCACTTCTTATCACTCCGGCGATCCATATTAAACGCAGTCAAAACTATGGTCTTCTCCTAAATTTTGTTATAGAAAATATTAAAACTTAAACCCCCTTTTTAACTGATTTGATTCGCAAACAAAAGTAGGCAAAGAACACAAATTAGGCACCCCAGCCGGCCTGAAAATTGCACCCCCCCCTCCCCCATCCAGGTTGATGAAAATTTATGAATCGGGAAAAGTTCAGAAACAGTTGAAATTTCTAGAAAACTTGCTCCATCAGCCTTAGGGCCAAAGGGACTGTGGTGTTGGTACACACGGTGTCCTCACCTGCACATGTACTGCTGGGTGACGCAGCCGGAGCCGTCCGGACACTGGAAGGAGCTGACTGTAGCCGAGCACAGCGAAGCCTCGTCGGTACACTGCAGCGCTACTGTCTCGCCAGCCACGCAGCGGCCCGGTGTCTGCAGCAGGGTGCACTGTGACAGCGAGGTTTCATTACCAGCGCAGAGGGCGCCATTGAGCGCGTACTCCGGCTCCTGCCCGGCCGGTGCCGCGAACCGGACGACCGTTCAGAAAGAACTGCCGCGCGCGCAAGAAGCCCAGCTCGCGGCAGGCGATGTGGGCCGAGTCGATGTCGAAAAGGTCGTCGCAGACGGGGCCCCAGCGGCCGCGAATGCGCGCCTCTAACCGACCGGCTGACTTACTGCCACCATCTATGAGCCGCAGTCGAAATCCGTAGTCGTCGCTGCAGCCGCTCTCGTCGGAGAGGTCATCGCAGTCGGTAATACCGTCGCAGCGCGCGTCCGTCTTGTTCAGGCACTGGAAGCTGGCGCAGCGATAGCCGGTGCAGGCCTCATACCGAGTAAGAACTACATACAGGCTGTGGCCAGCGGCGCGCGTGGGCCAGGCGGTGCCCAGCGCGGTGGCAGTGGAAATACACAGGCTCTCGTCCTCGAAGTAGACGAACATGCTGCAGTCAGGGTCCAGCAGGCAGAGGTACTGGCAGTTGCGAAGGGTGCGCGCTGTGTAGCGCACCAGGCCGTGGAAGTCGCCGATGACGCGCAGGTCGTTGTTGGGGAACGCCTGAGAAGGAGGTCGTGTTAGCCCGTTCCATGCATATCTTGCATATTACCATCCTTTTTAGACCACCAATCCCTCGCGGTTTATAGCGCATACCTTAAGTTTTCTTAGAAAGAGAAACGAAACTTTCAGTACCTTTCCAGAAATTACTGGTCCCTACTCTGAAGTTGACCAGGCAGAAACAGTAGCTCACAGTAAGGGTCTGGTCCAGACCCTCTTGCGAAAATCCAAGAGCTTTTTGTGCCAGGCGTTTTGTCAAAGCAATTGAATGACTTTGACATGTGAGTCATAATTGTCATAATAATGTACCTATTAGGCAATCATAGCGCATTCGTTACTTTCCCTTCCGTCATTTATGTTGGGTATTTTTCAAGGTCTGTAGGTATTTCCTGAAAAATTCTGACACCTAAAGCTCTCGGATTTTTGCAAGAGGGTCCGGACCAGCCCCTATACCACAGTGGCGCCATAAAGTTAAATCTTGAAAATTTCCATTGGTCACTCTTTTATTTTTGTGAAACCTAGAGTGATATCTTAATAATAGTGGAGCAGATAACTGTAAAAATCGTTCAAAACTGGATACCAGCAGCACCAAAATTGGCACATATACTCTTACGGATTGCCAGGGGCGCAGCCAGGGGGCACAGGGGTCACGTGCCCCCCCATCGGTGCCGGAGTGCCCTTCGATCGCTAGGCGGTGTACCCCACTAGGCGGTGTATCCCCGCTCAGGGCCCCAACTTCCGGTGCGATTGTCGCGTGTGTTTACTGGCTCTTTCAACCTGTGTCCGATAACACCTGATGGGCTTAGGCGTGTTGTATCTAGGATGCGCAACAGTACAACTACCGGGGCAGACGGACTATGCATGCGTTTTATTAAGATGTGCTTTAATTCTCTGTGCCCCGTCATCACTTACATTGTGAACACCAGTCTAGTCACTCACACCGTACCTGATTCATGGAAACTCACTATGGTTCATCCGATCCAAAAGTCTGCAAAATCGATGGATCCCTCCAACCTTTGACCTCTCTCCATTTTCACCACTATTGCCAACATCACCGAACGTGTTGTTTTTTAGCAGCTCTTCCATTATTTTACCGTTCATGACTTGTTCTCGACTTCTCAACACGGTTTTAGATCCAATCACTCTACAGAGACCGCTCTTTTAACTGTCACTGACAACATTTTCACCGCAATTGACTACCGCCATATCAGGCTCGTATGCCTCTTGGACTGCTCCAAGGGATTCGATTTAGTACCTCATGACAAGCTTATCGCGAAACTGCAGATGTACGGCATTGGCACACCTTGGTTTGAAAACTACTTGACTAATCATTACTAGCAGGTTCAAATTTCAAATTCTTTTGGTTCTTCAGCTCCATCTTTTCACAACAGCTCTCACATTCGGTCTTGGCCACTTCTGTACCCCATGGGCACATTCCAGGGGTCTGTCCTTGGGCCCTTGCTCTTTTCAATTTACGCTAATGACCTTTCATTGTATGTAGACAACAGTAAAATAGTACAATACGCCGAAGACACTCAAATTCTACTCTCCGGGCCACCTCGCGATCTCGGCAATCTCATTCTTACCATGGAAAACGACCTGGCACAACTACCACACTGGTTCAGCCATAAAAGCATGAAAATCAACGCATCAAAAACACAGTTTATTGTGCTAGGTTCCCAACAGATCATTCGACGACTCCCTCCTATCACTTTAAACTTCATGAACACGGCTATGACAGGGTCCTCATCAGTGATTAACCTGGGGGTAGTCTTTGACCAGTGTATGACTTTCACCGACCACGTGGATGACGTCACGCGGCGCTGCACGGAATGAGGCGCGGGCTGAGCCACATACGGCACTCTCTCACAAAGCCGGTAATGGTAACGCTGCTGCAGGGTCTGGTGCCCTCCGTTATTCATTACTGCATAAGTGTATATGGCGCGTGTTCGGCAACACAGATCCAGAGATTGCAGAAACTGATCAACTTTGCCGCAAGAGTCATCTCTGGTAGACGGAAGTTTGATCACATTAGCGATATTATCACGAGACTGGGCTGGTTGAGGGCAGAGTAGCTATTAACGTATCACTGTTTGACCACACTAAAATATATTTTAATGACATGAGAACCTCAGATGATTGCAAGCGTCTTAACATCCAGGCATTCAGTGCATGGCCGCAATACGCGGCAGTACCACCAGCTACAAACGCCCATGATTAGAACGGAGGCAGGTAGGAAACGATTTTTATATTTGACTGTGTCTGCTTATAATGGCCTACCATCTAGAGTCCGAGATGCGCCAACCATCGGCGCATTCAAAGTCAGGTTGAAGCAATACATTCTTAAACAAGAGGCAGAGGAGCGATAGTGGATAGGAGAGATAGGATAGATAGTCAATGAGGGTGTCCCAGGCGAGTCCATATTTAACGTGCAGTGTCTGATGTAATTTATATGAAGGATGTATGTGGTGGTGCTGTGAATTTGATGGGATGTACCAATGTTTTTTTAAGTCCCCTACAATGTTTTAAATGTCTGACTCGAGATGAAGAATAGCCCTCGAATGATGGAATCATCTCATTGACGTGAAATACAAACACAAATACCCCGTTTGGGCCGTGCCGCTCGAAATTTAGTGCCCTACGCCGTTGAACTTAGATGCAACTAGACTACATTAAGCGGTTAAAACTATTTTTGGACAATTTAGTGCCTTTTTTGGTCACGTCAGGCATTCTGTCGCCTTTTCAATCACCCTGTAATAGTATGGGCACATAATCCGTTTCCAGCTAATACCTCATCGTCGCCAATAAGCGTGCGGTGCCCCTTGAGCTCATTTGGTGCCCAATGAGCTGGTATTGACCCCTTGAGCTGATCACGTGCCCTCTAAGCTAATCTGGTGCGCCCTGAGTCAATCTGGTGCCCCCTGAGAAAATTATTGTACCTCTTGAATTTATCCAATTGTTCTATGAGTTAGTATGATGCCTCCAAGCTTGCCGGGTGCCCTATTAGCTGGATTAGTGCACCTTGAGCTGATCTGGCCCCCCTGGCCTGATATCATGCCTCCAGGAGCTGATCTACTGTCCCCTGAGCCAATATGGTGCCTCTTGAGCTGATCAGGCGCCCCCTGAGCTGGTTATTGATGTCTCCTTAGATGATCTGGAGTCCCCTGAGCTAGTCCGGTGGACCCTGAACTGATCTCATGTTCCCTGAGCTGATATGTGCCCCTGCTCTGGTCTGGGGGCTGGGAACTGATCTGGCCCTCGGGCTGATTGATCTGGTGCCCCCTGAGCTACACAAATACCCCTGAGTCGATCTGGTGCCTCCTGAGTCATCATAGAGCCTCCTGAGCCCATCCCATACCCTCTGAGCTAGTCCTTTGTCCCCTGAGCTATTTTGGTGCACCCTGAGCTAGTTTGGTGCACCCTGGGCCTATTTATTAAACTTTAAGCTCATCTGGGCCTCCTGAGTTGATCACGCAATTTCCTTAGCAGCTCTGGGGCCCTGAGTTGAGCTGGGCCCACTGTGGCTGATGAGGGCCCCTGAACTGGCATGCGGCTACTTTAACACGCGCATTGACGGGGGTCTGAGCCACCTTGGCTTTGACGGGGGGCGGGTACCCGCCCCCTAAGATCTCAAGAGCCACGGTAGATAGCGAAAAACGGTAAACGGCGTTGGGTTGCCCATCCAATTCTCCATCGAAAACATTTGAACCACTTTTTTCAGGTCACATTTAAGGTCACGAGAGGTCAAAACATGCCGTCATAGGGATAACATGTACATTAAGTTGTTCGGTCATTACATCTGAACAAGTAAAGATAGAGCAAAACGACTTGAACTATATGAATCCTCGCAGAAAGCCGAATCGAATGATATATAATTTGACCTTACTAGGTCAAATCAAGGATTTGACCTGACCTGAGGTCAGGTCATGGTCAAATTATATAAAATGCATATCATTAGAACCGCAAGGCCCAGGCAAGTCTAATGCAGCTAAAATAAATGCTCTATCACCATCCGTTACTGAGTTATTCCGTAAAAACAATTTTCCCATGTATTTCCAATGGAGAGGTCATGCCTCGTACCTGACCTCAGGTCATCGATATAAAAACCGTAACATATTTTAGAGAACTTGGTGGGCCATTATGTGATATGAGTTTCAATCGGATAAATTCACCCTGCTCCGACTTATGCTATCTTAAACTTTTTTTGAGGTCTGGTCACTTGACCTGTACTGGTGACCTGACCTGAGTTGACCTAACCTTAAAATTTTCACAGAAGTTGTAAAAATGACGAGGGAAAAGGTATGCCAAGTACGGCGGCGCTACGCGCCGCCGTTTTTCTGCTATCTCCGAAAAACCCGAGGGGGCGGGTACCCGCCCCCTGTCAATGAGCGTGTTGATGATTAAGTGCCTCCTAACTTGATTTGGTACCCCCGAGTTGATCTGGGCCCCGAGCTGGTCGGGGAAGACTGAGCTGATCCCTTGTCCTCTGAGCTGATATGGTGCTCCCTGAGCTGATCTAGACCCCTGCTCTGGTCTGGGGACTAGGAACTTATCTGGCCCCCCGAGCTGATCGATCTGGTGCCCCTGAGCAGATATATTGCTCCCTGAGCTGAACTAATGCCCCCATAGTTGATCTGGTGCCTCCTGGCCTCCTGAGTCATCATTGTGCCTCCTGAGCCCAGATGATGCCCTATGAGCTAGTCTGATGCCCCTGAGCTAATATGGTGCCCTTTAAGTAGGGGTGTGACTTAGAGGGTAAAGTCAGAGGATTCCAAATTCACCCTACTCCAAAATATGCTAGTTGTATGCATTATTCAAATCTGACTTTAATAAAGATAAATGTCTTCGATAGACCCCCTATACATGGTGTCTGAAACTTTCAAAAATTGACTTAAAATTTGGCAAGTGGCTTTACTGCAGGATAAGTAGTTACTGCCCAGAGACAAATTCTGGGGCACTCATTTTGCGTAATATTCGCTTGGAAACATAAGACTACATGTCCAAATAGTAAACATCAATCGAAGGGTGGGCCTGAATAAAACGAGTCGGGGGATTCCAGTCTGGATTAAATAGTAAAAACGGCGTTTTTGAAGAAAGTTGGTCGAAATCGGTCAGAAGTGGGTAAAACGTGCTTTGAGGGCCATGGTCATACTGGCCATGCCTGCATCCGCACATACACCAATAATCATGACCAATATGCACCCCGAGAAGCAGTAGCTGATGCAAGGGGACTCAAGCCCCCCTCACCCCCTCCCCCAGTTCCATACTGCCCATAGAAACTGCATAGCCGAAGACTCTTCAGAAGCAATGCCGAGCCCCCTAGCATCCCCTCCCCACCTGAACAATCCGCCACTGTTGAAAAGGATTAAGCACTTACTGCAAGACGGTACAATATGCCAGGATAAAGTTGCCTGTGTTGAACTTCTGAATTGTCATAAACAAATGCCAGATGGACTATTCACCAAAGCAGAATTCAGCATTTCCTGAAGCTCACTCCTTATTCTTATTTTCCAGCACCTGATGGAAATCTTCCATGGTCATTTCAGCTTTGAAAGATATCTTGTCCAAGAACGCGCAGAGATTCGTGGGGTAAGCATCAGTTGGAACATTTTTGAAGCCTTTCTAGGCAGAACAGCTCTGGGCTCTTTCATTAAGCGATGCCGCTGTTCTTGGCGTGTCGGAGCTCGATATACACTCCTTGGTATTTCGTCATCTCATCATCCGTTGATTTTTCTGGGTAGCACTTCAGCAGATGTGATTTCGTGAGGGTCCACTGGCTTCAGTTAGTATGTGAGGGACATTGTTGTCCGATTTGCACTCAATGTCTCCTTGCATTTGTCTTGACTTTCGTTGTAATTTTTATCTTCGTGCCTTATAGCTTCTCTTTTCCCCTTCTTTCACCTTCCCTTTTTATCGTCTGCTCTTGCTTCTTCCTCCTCTCCGCCTCGGCCGTCCATCTATTGTCCACGAATCATCTGAAGTACATCTTCCTTTCCGAGCGCAGGTTCTTCAGGAAATCACATTCTACCTCTTGGCATCGTAGAAGTATTCCTGTTCTTCAGAAACTCTGCATTTTGAGATGAAATGTCGAGCACAGTGGTGCTGAACCTTTCCATGTATGGTTCCACCTTCTCTTGTTTCCACTACTCCGACCTCATCTCTTGCCCGGTCCTGACCATCGTGTTGAAATCGGTGTAGCTATTGAAAAAATCCTTGACAGTATGTTTCTCCTGTTTTGCGTACACTGTATGTACAATGAACCAAGTGTTCTAGGAACTGTGAGGTGACACGGATGGCGAACCTCTGCGCGCTCGGATGGATGTTGCCCCCTTCCCTCCCGGCATCAGGTGGAAAATGATGACTTCAATCACGTACTGCTGGAGGCAAGAAGACCGGCATTAAAGTCAGTCCTCTCGGGAAGACGTGGCGAGTCAAAGTCTTTGGGACTTGGATCTCAGGTTGCGGAGTAGGACTTCATAGTGGTTTGGCCAGCCAGAGGTGCTAGTATAAGTCGGCTTAGGACAGAAAATAATAGGCAGCTATCTGAAAATGAAATAGACTCTCCTAAGCTATGTTTAAGATTCACATTTATCCCGTTATGATTTACTGCAATGGCTGTTGAAACTGGCAATGTTCCGTTTTGAAGTTTTTTTAGATCGATAGGATGCTATGAAGCACGTTGCTATGCTCCTCTGTGGTACTGAACAGTTATGGTATGCTCCTATAGCAATACAAAGCTGTTATACGGATTAGTGTTCACTAGGTTGCCATACAGTGTGATGTCTTAGAATCACGATCATAAGCAACCAGACCTCTATAACTGGTATTCAGTCAGTAATGTTTTGACCGCAGTGGGTCCAATGGGTGCTTTTGTGATAAAAACATGACAACTTCAGACCCCAAGTACAGGGGGTCTATCGATATTATTTTGAAAACTAAAAACGCAAAGTGTCCTGAAATGAACTATATCATCTCTTTGAACCGGGTGATCAAAGAGTTGGTCCTAAGTCACACCCCTACTTTAAGCTAACATGGGCCTCCTGGGTGGATTACGTGATTTCCTGATCAGCTCTAAAGCCCTGAGCTGAGCTGGGTCCACAGAGGCTGATGAGGGCCCCTGAGCTGGTATGGGCTCCTGAGCGGATTAAGTGCCTCCTGACTTGGTTTGGTACCCCCAAGCTGATCTGGGCCCCATGCTGGTCGGAGACCACTGATCTGATTGTGTGTCCCTGAAGCTGATCTGGTGCCCTATTGGCCGATCTGGTGTCCCCTGAGCAGCTCTGGGGCTCCTGAACTGATTGGGCCCCTAGCTGGTGAGGAATTCCTGAGCTGATTTAGTACCCCTGACTTGATCTTGCCCCCTGATCTGACTTCAGGCCCCTGAACTGATCTGGGACCCCAAGAGCTGATCTGGGGCCCAAGAGCGGATCTGGGTTTTGGGATACCTGAGCTGGTCTGGGCGCTGAGCCTGTGAGAGCCCCTTAAGTTGGCCTGAGGCCCCTTGAGGTGATCTGGCGCCTTAAACTATTCTGGGGCTCCTTGAGCTGGTGCAAGGCCCTATGAGCCTATCGGGGGCCCATTGAGATAGTCTGATGACCCCATCTCTGGGGCCACTGAGCTAGTCTAGTCCCTGGGTGAAGCATGAGCAGCTCTGGGGCACTGATCTACATCAGGGGTCCCCTGAGCTGGTCTTGAATAGACAGACAATAAGAACACAAGGCAAACTCCCATCATTTCGGGGCCGTTTCACTGAGCTAGTCTAGTCCCTGGAGGCACAACTGGTGGATTCTGGGGAGGTATGATAAAAAGGCATGTGCCCCTGATCTCAGAGCACAGTTCCCTAAACCAGGATTTATACTAATTAATTTAAATGAAGAACTAACTTTCACAATTTTTAGCCTTGTCACACCATCCCGTTCCAAACCACCGTCCAGTTCACCTTTTCTTTACTCTTAACTGGGACCAATCCTTGAAAATATGGAACTTTATCAACGCGTTCAAAAGGTATCTCCCAAATTATTCCGGAAAAATGTATCCTTCCAAAGGCACTATGCCACTTCTACTTCTACTTATACCGTATATTGACCACAATCATAGAGTTGATTATTTTGTCAATTGAAGTGCTGTAGCTCGTGTCTCGCAAAGCCAAAAGAACAAACAATAATCACACAAGAGTTACAAGAGAGAAATCGAAGAATCACGATCCAAAGATTCTTCTGGCAGTAGATTCCAGTCCCTGATGGTCTTTGGAAGGGATGAGTGCAGACGGTAATCGGCCCTGCACTGCGGCATGACAAACTGTTGGTGGTGCCCTCGTCTTTCCCGCTCCGGGAGCGGTGTTAGCTTTTCTCTTAGCTCATCTGCTTCTACGTTGCCATTGGCGATCTTTCGAAGCATTGTTGGGCGTGCCGCCTTCCGTCGCTGCTCAAGCACTCCTCCTCCCACGGCCATTGTGGGAGGCGAGGAACTTAATCCGTTTTCAACCAGGGCTCACTGATCACGACAAAACCAGTGGGCATAAGAAATGAATTTTCGACCCCAATATGTCTTAGCTTGCACATGGTGACAGATATAACAGGCGGCTCCGCTGATTTCTCTGATGTTAAGAACTTGCAGGAGTTGGCTGATTTGTCCTTAAAGCTATCCACAACAGTTGTGTTTTGGCTACTTCCATGACATTTTGGTGATATGTTTTGGGGGTTTTAATCCAGTTTTCCTTCTCCGTCAATGCTTGATTTGTGTTTTTCTTGAACCAGAGGTGCCCACAAAGATGATAAAAAAGATATAGTAAGTTCTGATATTTGCACTTTGGTTCGTTTACTTTTGAAGGCAATGAGTATGTACAACGTAGAGGACTTGCTATGGGATCCCCCCTGAGCCCGGTAGCCGCATGTTTATACATGGAGCGTCTAGAACAGGAAAAATACCAAGAAATCATGGGGCGGGATAGCTTCTGGGTTCGATACGTCGACCATATTTTTATAGCAGTTCCCAAAAACATGAATCTGGAAGAAAAATTAACGAGCTCAACAATGTTGACCAAAATATGCAATTCACCTTAGAGATCGAAAGTGAAAATTCTTTAGCATTCCTGGATACCGTAATCATTCGGACTGATCATGGACTAAAATTTAAAGTTCACAGAAAACCAACAAACAAAGAGGATTACATTCATTATTTTTCTGGACATAGTGAAAAAACAAAAAGCGGCATTGTGATCGGCTTCTTTTTACGAGCATTTAGGATTTGCAGTGCTGAATATCTACATGCTGAAATAGATCATATCTGCAAACAATTTGAAACACTTAAATATCCCCGAGGGTGGCTATTCATGCTCAAACAAAACGCAGAGAAGATTTATAAAGGAAAACACGTCAAGAAAAAAACCCGATTCTAAATCAGACCGCTACATATCCATTCCGAACTCGAAAGCAGCTACTACGATTTCAAAATTCTTAGCACGTTCAGGTTTGAATGTAGGGATAGTCTCAGGAGCGAAGACTGGAGAAATTCTAAAACATAAAGAAAGGGTTACCTCTGAAAATAACATAGTTTACAGCATTCCATGTTCTGGATGTTCAAAATCTTATATAGGGGAAACGGGCAGAGGTTTGAAAACAAGGATACAGGAACATAAGCGCGACGTTAGATTTCATGGAACATCAAATGCGTTAGTAGTTCACAAAGACAAATGTGACCACTTACCAAAATTTGATAGCTCTGAAGTTTTAGCCGAAACGAAAAACAAGCAGATTAGGAAAACACTCGAAGCAGCCTTCATTTCAGTTCTTCCGAACACTAACCTTCGGTCAGGTTTTGTAAGTTGGGCGTCTTTGGGGGCAAAACTAGCTATAAAAGAAAAAACATAAAACACTAAGCACGAGAACTTCAGAAGAAAAGAAATGAAAATCAAAATCATGTCCTGTCGAATCAGTTTGAAATATTGTGTCCTGCTGTGTGCTGAACTTTGTAATTTGATATTGATATCTTTATAATTTGGTATTTACACTAATGAAGCTGTACAACAGTGAAACGTTTGTAAATTAAATATAACTTAAATAACTTTTTTGTGTTCACCTATATCACATATATATATATATATATAAATCACGAAATAATTGTCCAATATAGATATATATATATATATATATATATATATATATATATATATATATATATATATATATATATATATATATATATATATATATTCGAATAAGTAGGCAAAATATGTTCTCCAATCCATGTTTTGTTAAAAGATATAGCATATCTTGTTTTCACGAGCTTCGTCCTCGTCTTCTCCAGTGCTCGAAGAGTGCATTTTTGTAAATCTGATATTTGATTTATTAATTGGCCGAATGTTGGCATCTTTTAGGTATATAGATATATATATATATATATATATATATATATATATATATATATATATATATATATATATATATATATATATATATATGGTACCCAAGTACCTTTCTGTTCCATGCTACTACTAATGTGCTACTGCAATATGCAATACCTAGATTATATATATCTATCTTTATATTATTTTTTATATATATATATATATATATATATATATATATATATATATATATAACTATTTTCTAATCCCAGTTGAAGGCATTATGACGCTGCAATGTGCTGCACATGCGCAGTAGGAATTCTAAGGAATAAAAGACTATCAGGGATAATTTAGACCAGGAGACAAACACACGGCATACCAACGTGCTACAGTCAATTATAACGGTATCTTCACTCTCATTCACTGCAGACGTTACTGCGCATGCGCACTGGTACATAGGGCAACCGAATCTAACTCAGTAGCAAATAGGCTGAATTGGCTGAAAATCTGCAGGTAAAGGTGAAATATGGCCGGCAAACCCATAATATGTTATATTGTATTTCCTCTCTTCTGGGTATGCCCAGTCTTTACCTTAAAAAAACAAACTTTATACGTGTGTTTATTTACGTGATGACATGAACAGAAGGCAAACGTGACGCAGTGTGCAGAGACATGCTAATGTAGGAAAACATGGGCTTACACAGGGGATTGAATGGAGCCATAATGAGAACACAGAACCTAAAACTCCAACATTGCGTTGTTATAAGTATCAAACTGCTGAAAACACTCGCCTGTCAAACGAACTGTTTGGCTAACGTACATTGTCACCGGCTTCTCCTGCGCCGGAGCGGCACCTGCCGAGGCCGCAGGCCGACGTAGTATTTGTTGTCTGTTCTGAGGACTGGTATCAGATACTTGAAACTTGCAGGGATGAAAGACAGGAACCCATAAAAGAGCCTGCCGGTTTCAGATTTTCAAAATTTTTAAAAACTTCCCAAACATTTTGGATCATATGTTTTTAAATTTTAATTTTTCTATTTTTCCATTTTTGGTCTACAGCTCTGAAACTTACACTCTTTTACACACAATTAATTACCAGCTGTTGGTAAAAGTTTGAAGCAGCAACTCAAAACTTGTATTGACAAAATGATTTTTTGAAATTGTTACCTCTAACTTGTAGTGAAATGCATTACCAAAGTTATAAGTTCGAAATATCTGAAGATATGATACTCAGTGTTCCAAACTGGATTTCTACAGATAGAATGGACTGTGTATTACTGCAAAGACACTAAATTGAGCCAAAACCATAACAGTGAGGGTGGGGGTTGGTACGGGACTGGAGCCTTCCCCGCCATTGCCTCGGAACAGGTTCTGTCTTTTTATTAACCATAGGTATTCTAACATTGGGGGAAGGAGTTCAACCCCTAGCTACGCCCATTGCATCGACCACCATTTGAATAGCTACCATGTATGTATATAAACATATGAAAGACAGGCAGATTTTGCTGCGCTCCGTACCAAATGACCGAACAATATCAATGAGAGGCAATCAATCATGCAGATTTTGAATGTGGTATTCAGGTCAACGAAAGGTCACTGCACATGCGCACCGGAATTAGTGATAACAAATGCTGTCTCGGCAACCTACGGTACGATTTTCTTAAAACTTTGTGAGCAAGAGAATGGCACGGAACGTAAACCACATATGATTTCATATTAAAGGCTGCACTGCTCTGCGCATGCGCAGTAGCAATTCTAAAAAAATAGGGTGAAGATATTTCAGGTGAGGGCATGAACAGAGGAATAGCCAACATGCTTAAATCTAGCATGATAGTTTTGTCTTCTTTGGTAATTACAAAGGTCACTGCGCATGCGCATGATAGCTTACGATAACAGAGGCTTTCTCGAGAGTCAATCGACCAATTCGGCTCAAATTTTGCAAGTAAGAGCAAGATACTATCTGCAAATCCCAATCGACGGCATTATAACGCTGAACTGTCCTGCCCATGCGCAGTAGGAATTCTGAGGAAGAAAAGTCAATGGGAGGCCACTTGAGACCATAAGAAGAACACAATAAACCAGCATGGTTAAGTCAATTATGCTAGTAACTTCCCTGTCATTCACTCCAAACGTCACTGCGCATGCGCGTTGGGAATTAGAGTGACCAAGGCTATTTCGGTAACGAATGGGCAGATTTATCAGAAAATTTGCAGGCATATGTGGAATATAGCCGGTAAACCACAAAACACTGTATAGCATATTTCATTGTTCTGTGCATGCGCAGTCTTCACATAAATAAGCGTTAAACGTATGTATATTCCTTAGATGACTTGAACAGAGAACACACGTGGTGCAGTGTAGAGACATGCTTGTTACCGACATTGCAGTTGCTGTAACTATAATACTGCTAAAAATCCTCGCCTGTAAATCGAACTGTGCAGCTAACGTACACTGTAACCGGCTCCGCCTGCGCCGGAGCGGCACCTGCCGAGGCCGCAGGCCGAGGTTGTAGTTGTTGTCGTCTGTCCATCCTGAGAATTGATGTCAGAGCTCTGGAATTCTGTAGGGTGATAGTCCTCCTGCTCCAGACACCCAAACTGAAGCCCCGAGTCAAAATCGAAAATAGTTTTTGAGAAATTTTGGCTCAAACCTTTTTCTGTTTTATATTTTTCTAATTTTTATTTCTTAAGCTACGAACCTGAAATTAATTTCCTTTTTAATAGATAACTAGGGAAAAATTGAGCGGATCCGACAATATGTATTGCGCGAAAACGCAGTATTGCTCACGCGATAAAAAAACCTACCTAAAGTTGATTGCCGACTTGTACGCTCAAAATGTCAGAATGCACGCTTCAGGTAGCTGAACGGATGTTACCTAGGGGTAGCTAGGCAAATTTTGTAGTGCTTAGGCATGTTTTTGAGTGCAAAACGTAAAATGTTGACCTACTTTTTACAGTTCTTCCGGAAGACTGAATTTTGGTTCATCTCATTTCAACGTTAATATCTCACAATCCAAATGACCGATTTGAGTTTTCATTTCAAATAATGAAAGAGCATTGCTTCCTCCAGCTAATATTTGGAGATGGAAATTGTGAAGGTGAAATTGTTTGTTTTATAGGCATAAATAGAAATTGAGTAAAAATACTTTTTATTTGCATCTTTCTGGTTCCAAGCTCATGTCACTCACAAACTCAGAACTGACATGGCTGAATAGGAAAGTCACTTGCGGTCATTTCGCTCACTTATACTACCCACCTATCTCTAATGGCTTTCGAGTAATTAGTCAAAAATGTATTAAAAGATGCTAAATTTCTCGGACCTCCTTTGCTTCTCACCATGGTTTCAAGTCCTTAATATGGATCGAAGTGGTTGAAATTTGGCATGAAGCTAGCTTAGGATCCTAGCTCGACGATGCAAGTAATTTCTGCCCAAAAGGAATGTTTGTTTCATCTTCTAGAAGCACCTTAATATCCTGCCTTTTCGGGACAAACACAGCATCCGGCGCCAGCGTCCCGGGATATTCGGCGGAGTGGTACAGGCCAGTGACCTCCTGACGGGTCACAGGTATTCAGCTAGTGAGAAGGTGCGCACTATGGCACGGTGGTCTAGTGGTTAGAGGCCCTGTCTCTTGGTTAGGGAGGCCCGGTTCGAATCCTGGGGTGATTACTTACTATTTATTAGTTATTTCAAAGAAAATAATGATAAAACAGACTTAAAGGCTTATGAAGAGATACATTAAGAACGAAATATTATTTGCTTTCAGCACATTGTCATGCGGCTCTCCTGCGCCGGTGGGGCGTTAGCCCACCTTGCAGACCGGGGTAGTTGTCGTCGTCTGTCCGTCCTGAAAATTGATGTCAGAGCTCTGGAATTTTGTAGGGTGATAGCCCTTCTGCTCCAGACACCCAAACTGAGGCCCCGAGTCGAAATCCAAGATAGCTTTTGAGAAATTTTGGCTCAAACTTTTTCTGTTTTATATTTTTCTCATTTTTACTTCTTAAGCCACGAACTTGAAATTGATGTCCTTTTCAATAGACAACAAGGGTCAGCTAGAGAAAAAAATGAGCGGATCCAACAATATTAATTGCGCGAAAATGCGGTATTTCTTACGCGAGCAAAAATCCTACTTAAAACTGATGGCCGATTTGTGCGCTCGAAATATCAGAAGGCAGGCTTCAATCAGCTTAAAGAGAGTAACCTAGGGGTAGCTAGGTCAATTTTGTTGCGCCTAGGCATATTTTTTAGTGTAAAAGATGAAATTTTGACCTAGTTTTTAGAGTTGTTCCGGAAGACCTAATTTTGGTTCCTTTCATTTCAACGTTAATATCTCACAATCTAACTGAATGATTCGAGTTTTCATTTCAGATAATGATAGAACATTGCTTTTACCTGATAATATTTGGGTATGGAATTTGTGAAGGTGAAATTCTTTGTTTTATAGGCAGAAATAGAAATTGAGTAAAAAACTTTTTATTTGCATCCTCCTGGTTCCAAGCTCATGTCACTCACAACCTCAGAATTGACATGGCTGAATAGGAAAGTTACTTGCGGTCATTTCGCTCACTTATACTATCCACCTATCTCTAATGGCTTTCGAGTAATTAGTCCAAAATGTATTACCAGATGCTAAATTTCTCGGACCACCTTTTTCTCACCATGGTTTCAAGTCCTTAACATGAATGGAAGTGGATGAAATTTGGCATGAAGCTAGCTTAGGGTGCTAGGTCGACGATACAAGTAATTTCAGTTCAAAAGAATCTTTGGTTCGTCTTCTAGAAGTACTTTTATATCGTGCCTTTTCTGTACGAACACAGCTGCCGGCGTCAGCGTCAAGGCATCATCGGTTGAGTGATGCCTGCCAGTGACCTCCTGACGGGTCACAGGTGTTCAGCTAGTAAGAGAGTTCGTATTGTGGCACGGTTGTCTAGTGGTCTCTTGATTAGGGAGACCCGGTTCGAATCCGGGGGTGAGCACGTACTTTTTATTAGTTATTTCCAGAGAAAATAATGATACCACTGACCTTCTCGCTTATGAAAAGATACATTAAGAACGAAATATGGCTTGCTTTCATCACATTTTCATGAGGCTCTCCTGCGCCGGTGGGGCGTTAGCCCAGGTCGCAGACCGGGGTATTTTTTTCGTGCGGCTGGTGCTATGAACTCTTTCCAAACCGTGGGTCAAAATTCAGATGTATTCAGTTCAACATTTTGTCAGTTCAGATCTCAAGTTCGCGCGTGTATAAAAAGTCTGTAGTGATCTCCCCTTGTTTTCTTCGGACGTTTTATTTGTATTTAGTGCGTATGCGGTTTCTTTGTATCCTGTATAAGCTTCTATTCCGATTCTGACCCGACTCAATAGACCGAGAGGTTTAGTCGACTCTGACTCAACACAAATCCGGAATTGAGTCGATTCAACTCTTACTCGAGCAGACTCTGAGTCGAATCGAAATTGATTCCGACTCAAAGTCACGACTCAACATGATTGCTTACTTCCCGGCCCTGCCTGCAATCTCGTGCCGCAGTTTAAGCTTTGAGTCTGATACCGAGTTGCCAGCCTTCAGGTTTGTGTCGCCTCCTCACCTGGTAGTTAGCCGCCAGTGCGTCACACACGGTCTCATCACGGCCGTCGCCACAGTCCTGGTCTCCGTCGCAGACGTACTTGTTGGAGATGCACACGTCAGGATCACAGCGGAAGCTGGCCTCTCCGCAAGTGACGTCAGCGCGGCCCTCTGGCGACGAGGGCAGAGCTTCAGAGCACCACCGACCTCAACATTCATAGCGCTCAGTGGCGCCGGCACTGGCAACAATTTGAGGAGGAGAGGGGTCTGCGATTGAAACTTAGTATCCTCCCTGACAGATAAATTCCCCTTTGAGACCAAAAATATATATTGTCAATGATGTTGCGAATTTCAAAGAAGATCATTATTTTAGGTAGAGCTCGCCTCCAAATAGTCCAGTCGTTGAATACCTGAAACACATGTACTACCCCAACATAAGGCGCGGGAAAGATACATTACTGATACCCCCAGAAACGATACGGCAAACAGATCCTCCACGAAGTGACTTGTGCCAAGAGATTCTCACCCTCTCTGTCAGGAACACCCCTCTGCCCTCATCACCTTTCGGCAGGAAAGCAATCGTCCTCTTTTGACCGGAGGGGCACGCACACTGCCCACGACAGGACACCCACCCTCTTTGAGCAGAAGAAGCCACCCTGGCCTGAGAAGAGAGCACTCACCCTCTGTAGGAAGGAAGGGCGGACAGGCGGGAATGTCGCAGTACTCGAAGCGCTCCTGACTGGTGAAGCACCAGGGGCGTTGGTCGGAGTCAGGGTTGCGGCACAAGTTGTCAGTGAGCAGGGCGCTGCTGAGGCCGGGGTATGGCGGCAACGCTGACCACGCCAGGCACGGCCGGTCCGACTCAGCAGTGCTGGCGTTGCCCGCGTACGTCGCCCCGTTGCCGGATATGCATTCTGCAATGGGCACGCACGCCGGCTGCTGGTAAGGAATGAAAATACACAACGCAGGGCTCAGTGGCAGGGAGCTCTTATTCCCTGTCTCACTGGTTGTCAAAGCGGCGGGCTATGTTTTTGATGCTAACTTACATGAGGGTCATTCATGCAAAATAATCCAAAAAGTGCATTCGTAGTCTCCGATTTTGATGAAATTCAGTAAGGGATAGTACTAATAGAAACATCATCCCCCATCCGGTTTTAATCGCCTGTGACTTCTGAGGTCGGAGTTAGAAGTTATCGTAGGTTACACAATTTTTCCAACATTGCCATCTTAAACCGTATATAACTATAATTCTAATCAAGACAGAACAGTGCAGTTGGTGCCAAGACATAGAAAATTGATTGCTCGACCAGATTAGGGTCACTTTTTGTACGTGACCTGTAAATTATTTTCAACCTCTGAAGGTCAACTTCCGAAAATGTCATTTTGGCCAATTTTGCATTAAGCGGTTTTTTTCAAATAACGTTGAAAACATGGCAGAACATATGCATTTAGACACCCAAGAAAAATCGCGGTGGGTACTTCATAAATTCATGGTCAAACACTCAATATTTTGTACCTATTCGCCGTTGATGGCAAATGCTCTGAGGCTATAAACAGACATTTGCTTGCTGTGCGACTTGTATTCGTCGAATTTGGGTAAAGATTAGTGTGTGGTATGTTGCAAATGTGGTCCCCTATTAGCCAGCGACTATGACCTTACATGTAAGGCCAAAGGTCAGCGATATATTTTCACGCATATGGATAGGTATGTTCAGGAATTTCGTATGCTGGCTGCCGCCGGGTTATTACAGAATTTATACAGTACAGATTTTATAGATTATTTTATATTATGTTTTATATTTATGTTTTATATTATTTTAATTATTTTATATATTATTTAGTACAGAATTTATATTGTACAGCCAGTTTATTTTTTCAAGATGGCAGATAGGCAGCCCAGGAAGAGTTGAGGTCTTTTAAGTTTTGGTAGTCAAAGGTGAAGACGAAGATCTTGGCGCTACAAGCAATTATTTTTTTGAGTAGCATACGTTTCCCGGATTTCGCCAAAACGTTAGCGCAAGGGATTTTGAATTGGTATGCTTGATATCATAATTTTTTACGAACCTACCTCATTTGCTTCCAACTGGTTACATTATGGGCAATTCCCATAGCCGTATAAGTGATACCATGCCTTAAGCCAGATGTGTGAAGAAGCTTTATGCGGCAACAGGATGTCTAGCTGAACCACATCCTGGGCCCAAAAAGGCCCTCAGCCAAGATGTTTTAAAGAAGTGCGGGCACTCTCCTTATGTGATGTGGTTAGCGGTATTATATCAGGCCAAAAATATATTATTTGTGTGAAGAGCAAGGAAACAAAAAAGAGGAAAAAAGTGTAAAAGAGTTTCGTGCTGTCACTTGAGAGAAGTCTAAATGTTAATTCAAATCGCGCAAACACATCGCAAAGTGAGATGTTAAAAGTTTTCAGAACTCCTTTCGGCTGAGAGCACGATAGAAGGAACTAGCGGAACGCATTCATTCCTCCTTCTGCTTGGCATAAGTGAGATGTAACCGACACTCTCTGCAGTGTGGCTCATCATCATCATCATTGTTGGGGTTTTTGGGCGTACTGACAGCTGGGTCATATGGCGCCCCAGTATAGCTTAGCCAAGCAATGTTCGTAGGGCGTAGCCTATACATTTACCTCCTAACAATGACAATATTATTCCTACTACCACTTTCGACCATCAATTTCATATTTTCATCCACCATGCAAATGCAGAAGGAATGCATCCTCGCTAGTTCACTCTATCATTCTTTCAGCCGGAAGGAGTTCTGAAAACTTCGAACGTCCCACCTTGAAATCTGGACACGGTGATTTTAAATGACCTTGAGACTTGTCTACAATAGCAAAGGACCAAACGCTTTTGCACTTTCCTTCTTTGTTTCTGTTTTCTTGCTTTTCACAGAAACAAAATATTTTTGGCCTGACATAATACCGCTTACCACATCGCTTGCGCATAGTTCCCACACTTTTTGCAGTCTCTTGGCTAATGGTCTTTTTGGGCTCAGGATGTGGTTCAGCTAGACATCCTGTTGCCGCATAAAGCTTCTTCACACATCTGGCTCCATGCATGATGTCACTTATACGGCTATGGGAAATTACCAATAATGTACCCAATTGGAAGGAAATAAGGTAGGATAGTCAAGAATTATAATGCAAGGCATACTCATTAGGCTGTGTCACCCATCGCAGACCTAGGCACCCTTATGATTTTATCATGCCCCTCACGTCTAGGAACAATGCCGCACCATTCATTTTTTTCTTAAGTTTAAACTTCAGCTTGCTCGTAGCAGGAGATCATGGGGGTATCTCTTAACACACTAGCGCTGCCCCGTGGCTGTATTGCAGCCTAAGGGCTCAAACGTAATCGTCTGGCTTTAGATTAATCACCGATAGATACAAATAGCGATTAGTGAGTCTAACAGCATCGGATAGTTCTAGAAAGCTGCTGAAAATCATGCTGCACCTTCCATTTAAGTCATGCTGCACATTTAAGTCATGCTGCATCCAAATCATGCTGCACCTTCCATTTGGTCGTTATATGATGAGCCATCTCCTTTGGCTGATCTAGCGCCAGAACCGAAGCATGGCTTCCCCGTTTGGTACCGGTGCGGCAGCCAATGTTGCTTTCCCGAATAGTAAATTCGCAGGACTAAACCCTAACATATCTCAAATTCATTCAACTCCATTCTAAAAGAAAACATATCAGCTTTTCGGAGGATCCGAAGACTGATAATTATATCTTCAAATATCGAAATGCTTAAATAGCAGTATATTCATCGTGATGACTAGAGCTTCTGTCGCTGATACAACACTGGCACGGTTGACGGGTACTACCGTACGCCGGAGAAGAAATGTCTGCTTCCCTTTCGTTCTTATAGACTGCCAAATGTGACCTCTGTATATGATCTTTAGCACAGGGCAAGCGTTTGCCAGAAATGTTTGGATTTAATACTGACCTTATAAGCATTGCTTGGGAATATACATACATATATATATATATATATATATATATATATATATATATATATATATATATATATATATATATATATATATATCTGTATACTTCGGCAGAATATTTTCTTTTATGCATGTGGTGTTGAATGCCAGAGCATATTTACATTTTGAGAGTTTCTTAGTGGTTTGTTCTAAATTTCGTATCAATATTTTTGTGTCGTTGGGCAAAGCATGTATTATTTCTCCAAAGCCAGACATATTTCACAATATTGCTGCAGCTAACTAGTTTCAACGCATCGTACGTCATCTTCAGAGCACTTTAAGAGCAATAAATTGTGAAAATGATGATGGAAACACTGCCTAAGTTATCATTATGTGTAAATATTAATATCTATATATATATATATATATATATATAAACATTTGGACGATTCGATCGGACAAAATGCTTAAGTTAACTCACTAGTAATTCATGGTTTTGAATAATTCTGTTAGTTCCTCGAGCAGAAAAGAGTGGAGCACTTCACTGCTGTGAGACCCTTACACATGAATAGATTAATGCAACATTGATTAGTACGGCTGAACAAATTATATGTCGATAACTACCGAGTAGACACTCTCCCCCCCATTTTTAATATCAGAATTAGAAGTCACTGCCAAATAGTTCAGTTCTGCGATAGGAATTGACCTGCTTATTTATGAAAGGACGTTCCTTGATGGTCAGGAGTGCCTCAAATATCTACAACTTTCGATGATCTCTACATGATTTCATGATGACCGTGTTCTCCTGTAATTCTTATCTCGTCAGTTCAATTCCATGTTGTTGTGCCATATGTTCGTGTGGGCCCCCGGTGTTCTTGTGCATTGTGCATTAGGGTGTATCACTTATCACGGTGCAAGGTGTTTATATGATTTTATCATGCCCCAGTCACCCTGAATCAATACTGTACCAATTATTTTATCCAACTTCAAATCCCCATCCTGCCCCAAGCAAGCGAAAGTTACCCCATCTCATACCATTGTCTACACTAGCGCCGCCCTGCGGTGAGCTGATAAAACACCATCTGCTCTATTTTTGCCTTCTTCCAACGAGTCTGCCAGTAATAATGTCAGTAATAAATTTATGCAGAGAGACAAGGGCGGATGCAGATATATCTTTTTGAGAGGGGGTAAATGGGGTTTGGGGTCAAGTTAAAAAATCCGGTTTCCAGAAACTCATCGGATTTCGACGGCTTACGAGTCACTAGTGCGTTTAAAATCGACTTTCCTTAATACAAGTTGCTTCGTTTGTGTTGTACCTACACGGCGAAATGTATACATTTTGCCCTTATTTTCTGGTGCTTTGGGGGCATGGCCCAGTTGCCCCCTCCCCCCTGGTTCCGTCCTTGCAGAGAGTGGATACTGTGCCTAAAAAAACTGTCATAGGTATTAATGAGGAGAGTGACAAATCATTATTCTTGCTTACCTACAAGTCACATTCTGTCCGTGTTCAGTACTCAATCCTGGCGTACCCAGTTCACTGACCTTGATCCATCTTTGTTTTCTTTGCGTGAGTGACAGGACTTACGCGTTGGTAATTTTCTCATTATAGGTGCCTAAATACTTCGATTTTATTGGAGTTAAATTACTTGAACAGCCGCTGGTGATTTTATTATGGTCTTTATCATGCATCTCATGTTTCGATAAGCATGTACTGTAGGGTCGGTTCATGCTTTGTTTTAAATGCTTGTGCCAAATTAAGCTCTGAAAATGCGGGACCTCTTGCGGACTAAAGTAGCCGGCGCGTCGAACCCGGGTCGTTCAATAGGTTTGAATAATTGCAGAGCTTGTCTAAGCCAAACTACACGTCTGGGTGCAATAAGGGTGAATTTTCCACCTCTTAAAGTGATCTTGATTTCCATTCCGCCACAGCAGTTACATTCCTGACCCTGTGATCCCATCTCCTTTGCAGGTTTTGTATTTTGATCATCAGTGAAGATGCCGCTCCGCAGTAATTCCAATCACTTCTACCTAGGAGCACCGAACCAGCTTCCCTCAAACCAACTTCCTACCAGCAAAGATGTTGTAAACTACATCCGGCTCCTCCATGACAGGCGTGTGAAAGCACGTGGTGAGCCGTTAAAAGGAACTTTCAAAAATGTCGCTGACAAAATAATAGATGTATGGGAAAGCGAAGGAATCCCGGTCATACGGCCCAATAACGTCTTCTTGAAGGTTGTCGCGTGCTACAAGAAATTCCAGAGTATGAACAAAGTCGTGACGAAAACCGGAACCAGAAGAACACGAGGCTGCAGAAAGGGAAAGTTCTTCAACAAGCTTTTCGACATCGCTGTTTGCAAGTGCAGGAACCTGACCCACTGCAGCTGTCCCCGTGACAACCGAGAGCCGCCGGCTGAGGTGAATTAATCATGGATCAACGAGGGCCGAGGAAAATGTTCCTCGGAGGCATCGATCTAGAGGCAGCCGGCGGCATACGCGGCCTTGCGTAGGTGGGGCTGTCCGAGAGAGAGGGAGGAGCCGCCGACGGCCGGAGGCCCACCAGCAGCGAAGTCGGTCCATCTGGTGCAGCCGGGCCCCCGCACCGACCCCGACCTTCCGGCTTGCAGAGCCATGCAACTGGCACCTGACTGACACTGCAGGTGACACCGAGTCCTCTGAACAGACGACCGTCCTTCTGATGTCGACTGGGAGCCTGGAGTGCCGACGACCATGACGCCGCTGCGTGGAATACGGACAGGCTGGTGAATACGGCTCTGGCTGCCGATCGCTACGGATTCTCCAACCGTGTAACGGCGGCCGTAATAAACGGGTTTCAAATGGACATCGGTCGCATTTCGGAAGAGAGCACGGCTCTGATAGTGGGCCAATGAAACTATGGCGCGATATCGCACAAAGGTCGCGTCCCGTGCATAAGGTTTTGGTAATAGTCATGATAGTTCTACCCGGATGCCTCGTACCTAGAGGGTAGAAAAGCAAGGCCATCTTGATACCGTATCTGGCTGTGGTGTTCATGATTCCGTCGCGCAGTATGTATGTCTTTGTTAGCAGTTTGACAGCATCTGCGTCCATTAATATACCCGGTGTGGTAGTTCCAGGTTTGCCGCTATGGCGCTAGCGTCGCTCCTATGCTGGAAGATAGGCAAACTTCGATCGCCGGGCGGTGGGGTTTGAATTTGATGGGAATGGGCACGCCAATTTGTTTCGACAGATCGGGCATGATAAAATCATATAAAACCATGCACTGTTAAAATAACCCCTGTAGTGATACACCTTATTGTGCATCTCCTTGATAGGGTGGTCGTTGTTCAACACCACATGCATAAAAGAAAAAATATATATATAACGCATGATGACTTACATTGACATAGCAATGAATCCACTCTTGGTGTCATGTGAAGGCTCCAGCAGACTAAGCTATTGAATAAGACCCTTGCTATACCTGCTAATCGACAAAAGCGTGCCTTCCTATCGACTAAATGCAATTAATATCCCAAACATTAACTCTTTGAATACTATAAACAGTTTTAAGCCACGATCACAATTCCAAAGAAATGTTGCAATGGATCAGACAGGAAGACAAAACGACTGGCGGCCTCATCGCCCTGGGAAAGTGCAGATGCCTGAGCCGCTGCAGCTGCATTGGGGATAACCGAGCGCCGGTAGCCGAGCACAGATTCCTCAAGCACCAGAGAGGATCGCGATGGATGTATTTGGGCGGTGCTGACTAAAACAAAACGTTGAGACGTGTAGAAGTAGCGTGCCGGGGGACGATGCTGAACGAGAATGAGCGACCGACGGGGTAGGCATTCGCCAGGCTTGATAATACTGACCCGCCCACCAGCGAGGCTGGACCATCTCGTGAGGGCAGCGGGTTCAGAAGCGTCGTTTTTAATATCCTGATCCTCAGACCGCTGCATACGGCGCGGTGAAAGAGAACTCGGATAGTGAGGGAGTTTCAGTCGACAGTGAGGAGCACACTTCTCAAGTCGATTGGGACATCGATAACACGTATCGTGCCCTCATTGCCAGAGGAACTAGCCACAGCTTAAGCACTAGCTAGCTGCTGCTCTACCGACTCGACAGAGGCGTCCAACTTTGGCAGCAAAGCAGTTTCGTAGAAACTGCTGTGGGAGATTAACGACAAAAACTGCAGCACAATCCCTACCGGTGCCTCCCCGAGATGGTTTTGCTAGCGATAGCCTTGGATTGGGAGCCCCAGCTGCGCGATGGGGTCTCGCTGACTATCCAGAGGCACCGGTAGCAACCCCAGCCGAAAGTTTGGCGGGTAAGTGCTCCCGGGTGTTAACATCGACGTAACTGACTTCACTGAGCTCCTCGGCTGGGATAGAACTCCCATCACCAATCCTCCGCTCGCCATGAGCCTCAGTAATGAAGCCATCGAGAGGATTTGAGTGTCCCGCTGAAAGGTGGAACCTTTCATAGACAATGAGAGGTGGTAAAGGCAGTGACGGAGGCGGCCTCGGCAATACTCGGTGAGAGCCAGCGTCGCGGGTATGGCTGCAGCCGCCTCAGACATCGTCAGCAGCTGTCAGCCATGGTGTCGTGGTCCAGCCCACCAAGAGGCAGGATTTGGCTCCCAGCCCTAGCTGAAGCCTAGCTCATTGCCCTTTCCCCTCTGATGTCATATGACTTCAGCTGTTGGTACGTCCTTAAAGGGAATGTGGCACCTTCATAACGTGATTTCAGCTGAGATAGCCAAGGTGTAAAGCACGTCGGAAAACCCGGTACTCAAAAATTTACAAAGATGTCGCAAATTTATCAATAATTGAAATAAGTATAACTTATCCTGTAAGCCCCACTAACTCACACAATTACATCGTTCCCGGTGATGGAAAAATAGTATCGATACAAGGTGACTCAGTGAAGAACAGCATATGTTTGAGAGGATTCATACAATGTAAAAAACGTGTCTGAAAGGCTTTCATTACCAGGGGGTAATTTGAATCTGCTCATATATGCGAACAAATGTTGTTCTGAAATCATAACGCATTCGGCTTCGGTCACTTGAACAGGTTGCCTTACATGATATTTTTAAAAGGTGATTATTTTATAGCCGACACGGATCCCAGTTCACAAACCACTTCAAAAGGCTTTTTATTTGTGTTTCTTAATGATTAGGGTTGGGCGAATTTGAAACAATATCGAGAGCCACTACGTGAAAATAAATAGCACATTGTATCATGTGTTTTATCCCTCTCACACGCTGTTCGAACTGCATTGAACAAGAAATAGTGCTTGAAATGAAAAAAACGGGAACATTCAAAGGATGTTTTACCACTTTTACCACTGTTTCCATGTTTCATTGGAGGTGTTCGGGCACCCCACAAATAGGTATAATTCCACATTGCTGGTGCCTTGTATTATCATTGAAGAATAAGGAAATACACTGAGATGACTTCAACACTGACACTGACTTTGACTTGCACAAACACATTCATTCACCTGCAATGATGGCCGTCAGATCACTCGTTACTCAAGCCAAATAATTTATACCAGTATATTTAATATTCCCTTTGCATTGGACATTCACCATGACTAAATTTGCTATCATTCACGCAGCACCTATACAAGAAAGTCTTCTTGCACAGCACGACACTGATTGATTCAAACATATTTATACGAAACCCGAACCTCTATTCGATTGTTTGTAGAGATTTCATGAACAGTGATGGATGTCTTATTTATCGCTGGTATTCTATGAAAATTTTTATTCATTTTTCTATAATTGCATTGGTGAAAAGACTTTGCAGCTGTCTAGCAACATGCTTAATTGTGGAATGTGCAATAACTTAATCGTGCTGAAAGATGTATGCGTAAGAAAAGCATATGTGCCTTTGACATCACGTATTTTATATTTCACTGGACTTTTTAAACCATCGTGATATGTGGCCGGTTTGGCCGTGCTCTCGATACAGTCGCAGGCGCCCTTGCTGTGAGACGTAGTGAAAACGCTTTATTCACATAATTGAATTTTGTTTTGATATAACTTTTGAACTGGAATTAAACCTTCTTCAGTCATTTCTCTCGCTTTCATGCTCCAGGCATAAGTTCTGAAGAAAAAAACACGAGCCATCGCAGGCTCCGTGATATCACACAGGCTCCGTGGCCTAATTGTTGGTTATCTCTGCTGTTCAGTAAACTATGAAGAATGAACAGTGCATTGGGGACGGCGCTAAATAGCCCATTTTAATCTCTACCAACAATGTCACATACAATCCTTTGGTCGGGTCACCTTTGAGGTCACTCCAGGTCAAAGTATTACTCACAGGAACATCACTGAGAGAAATTTTCACAATGTCTATACGAATACGGCCCTGATATTGGGGTTTATTAGAGCACAACCAACGCTAAAGAAGGAAAAAACCCAGTTCGTGCAAAGCAAAAAGTAGTTAAGGCATTGTTTTAAAACGAACATTAGTCTTCCTCTCATAATGATATGAACACGCAACTAAGCCAGTACAAGGGTAGCAACGCTGTCCCGTATGATCAAAGCCGGCAGTAGGACAGCCTTGCTAATACATTGGCAAGATGGTCGTATCCTTACAAATGTCGTAAACATTTTGACCTGGTATTACTTGTGTCGCGGAAGCACCGGAAGTGTAAGATGCACGTGCGCTACTGCATTTTTCATTCGTGTCGTGATCAAACGCCTCCCTCAGTCTTAAGGACGGAGGTCACGGGGAGTGTAAGCGGGACGGTGTTAGTACAGTTAGCGGATTGCGGTGGAAAAGTTTCTTTGGTTAGCGCATAGCCTATTTAGGCATATTCTAGATTAATCTTTTTCAGTGTCAGTGCCCTATGACATTGGGCGCAGGCAGTCGCTAAAGTGGTGTGAACTTGGAAACGGATTGGACTTGCAAGGTAAGCAGCTGCATTGGAATGCGAAGTGTCCAATTAGGTACATACCTACGTGTTTCGAAACTTCTTCAATTGCATACCATACGCGGATCCAGGATTGCCGATCGGGGGGGCACCTCCCGGGGGGGCGCCATCCGGACCAGTGGGGTGCCACTTTTGACCGGAAAAACCTATCAGGTGGGCGCCAAATCCTGTCGGTGGGCGCCGATTTTCGCATCCTGGGGGTGGGGGGGGTGGGAAGCGACATTTCAGGGGGGCGCCATCGACCTTTCAGGGGGCGCCGTGACCATTTCAGGGGGCGCCGAGGGTCGATCGGGGAGGGGGCACGTGCCCCCCTGGATCGGCCTTTGTTGCAAACAAATGGCTTTATGGGTGTAGCCAGGGATTATCAGGCATATGGAACCAGCGGCGGATCTGGCCGGTAGGTTCAGGGGGGACAACCAAAGTCAAAAAGCAAAAAGAACCCGGTAAAAGATTTGGCCACAAGATGTTTGCTTTTGCTATTCAAGGATCATTCACTCAAAATCGGTTTTTGATATCAAGAGGACCTAGGTCCAATGCTTGCACTGAAGTTGACTGGTTCTGTTTGCAGTTGAATGGTTCAGTTAAAGCACCAAAACCTTGCTTATAGACTTACGGAGCAGGAGCCGGGGAAAAATGACTAAAAGTCGACCATAGAACGATCCAGGGGGCAAGGGGGGCACGTGCCCCCGATCGACCCTCGGCGCCCCCTTGAAAGGTCGATGGCGCCCCCCTGAAATGTCGCTTCCGACCCCCCAGGATACGAAAGTCGGCGCCCACCGACAGGATTTGGCGCCCACCTGATAGGTTTTGCCGGTCATAAGTGGCGCCCCCTTGGGAGGGCATTTTTAAGGAAAAGTCAGTGGGGGGGCATTTCTTGTGCTGGCCATTATAGTGTCTTCAAGGGGTCAAGACCCCATTTTGAGGGGGTTTAATAAAACTTAGACGCGTTAGTGTTAAAGTGTTTTTCATTTTTTAGTTATTCCAAGTCTAGAGATTATAGATGATGCCCAGGGCTGCCAGATTTTTCAGCGGAAAAGGTCAAACCGAGTTAAAAAAGGGCCAAAGAGGGGCAACATTTTATCTCCACTAAAATAGCCAAATAAACACTACAAAAGCCAGATTTGAGGCTAAAACGACCCCTAGCGGTAATCATAAAACCACAGAAAAAGCTATTTGTATAATTGTTTAAAACAAATTTTTGACAGTTTGATATTGACTTGACGCAATATTTTTAGCACACTACCCATCTAATAGGAAGCTAGGGGTGCCCTTCCAACTCCGCGTGACCATCGAATGATTTTGTCCACATAACCAGAATATTTTTTGGGATCATTAATCACTCCCCCCCACTTTTTGACCAGCAATTTCCTGATCTCACTCAAAATGGGAGTAAACCGGAAATTTGTATAACCAGCCGCTGCGGAAGGCAAACGAGGAGCCCAAATTCGAAAAGCTTTTGGTACTAACGTGGAAAGTTTGCTGTCAGCATCAGGTTGAAGTTTGGCTGGCTTTTTTGCGGGTGGCGACGCTTATGTATGCTACCACCACAATAATAAATAAAAAGGCTCAGCACTTCATACCGCCACACCAGCAACCACGCTTACGCACTTTGACTACACTGTGTCCCGTCTGATCCACAAACGAGCTCTTAGCGCAGACAACTGACTGCTTGTGAAATGAGATCATCATGCAATGTCACGGTACTGGCTGGGATGTGGGCTTCCGGTCGGATAGAACAGGATGTTTGATTGGTTGTAGGCCAGCAATCTTCTCCAGCGTTGTGATTAGTTGATGCTGAGGCTGCTTTGCCGGGATTTCCCTTAACTACGCCCTTATTTCGTCTTCGCACGATGGAGTAGACAGCCACGGTGGAAAATTTTTTAACTCTATTTTTGTGGATTGCCAATTTGGGACGAGAAATAGAACAAAGTTATAATTATCGGGTGGTGTTCTGTCTTATTTCCGTCAGGCGAGTCTGCATTGGGTCAATTTAAAGTCATTGTCTATTTCACTGGGGGCAAATTTCCGGGCACTGGGGGGCATTTCGGCCGACTGGGGGGCAAATGGCCTCCCAGTTAACATGTTAAAAAATGGCCTGCCCCTTGGTCCAGATGGCGCCCCCCGGGAAGGTGCCCCCCCCGATCGGCAATCCTGGATCCGCCTATGAAGTCGACAGCTTTTGGGGGAATATGGAATATGATTCTTCACTCAACTTTTTCGTTTGGGGGATCAACTGCGTTTTTCACCCCCTCCCCTGATTCGGCCACTGTTTGGAACCTTCTTTGAGAACTGGTGACCTCAATATTGACTTAATACAAAAGTTCGCATAATGGTTATTCGTCTCGTCAAGAGCTTTCGAACGCAAACAAAGAATACATCTGCACTCCGGTTTTCCGATGACCGTGTCCTAATCGCTTCGTGTCTCATTTTCAGCCCGAACTCCCATGGCCCTGGTGTGGGTGTTCGGCGAGTATATGATAACATCCAGGCTGTGGGTGTGACACTGAGAGCGCACACAGTATGTGGAATGACGTGGAGGTGGTGGTGGTGGATGGGCCAATTGAAGCCCTCCTTATGTGGATCATATGCCAGTTCGTCTTCAGTCTGTAAAATAAAGGGACCAAAACAACAGCTCGCTTCTTGGCCTTCAATGTCCTCGCTGCAAAGGACGTGAACGTCCTCTGGAATCATCAAAGAATTTCGGGATGCGATGGTGATGGGAGATGGCTGAGCTGGAGAGGCTCAGGTGATTGAGCTGGAGTGACTCAGATGGCCAATATGATTGTAGTAGGATGTTCGTGTTTTATTTTTAATCGTGCAAATATTGTGCAACTACTACGATCTGTGATAGTCATGTGTTTGATTTCTCTTAATAAATTGATCGCTCTTAATAAAAGAAAAACAACAAAGGAAACATGTTTTAAGGGGAGTTACCTCATATGCGATCAGTGTTTTTCAGCAGGAACGAAGAGGAGTTTTATTGGGATTCAAATAGTGATCAATGATATACTTCGAACTTTTTGTAGACCTATTCACCGTTTATAATTCACCCAAAATCGTACTTTCCTAATTCAGTCACTAGAATGAGGCCGACTGAAGACTTTGTCTAGACCTGGTCTCTGCATTCCAAGCATGGAAATCATCTAGTTACGATAGGATGGTGACTGATTAACACCAACTAAACAAAGGTCAAAGCCTCGTTCTTGCGATAAGTTACTAGAGAAAGAAATGCTAGCACATTTGTAGGCCAGGGTAAAGACTTCGTACAGACTTGGTTATTGCACTTTAAGCATCTCAACCCTGGTCAAAGCTTTGTTCTCGTGCTAACTTTTGGGCCCGCAATGCTAGTTTTTGGAGTACAAAACTGGTAAATGCTTGCTAATGGTGCAGACATTTAGAACACAAACTTTAGGGTTCTGCAGCCCTCGTTACGAGGTTGTAACTAAGTGAAAATTTCTCTCAGTGATGGTGGAAAGCTAAATTTTGTGGTATGATGGCTGACAGAGCAGAGCCGTATAAAAATTTTCAGCACCATTGAAATGCTCTTGTCGTGCCCAATCGGATTATATATATATTATAATTTTGTCTAGTAAAATTTCGAAATTAACCTGCTTTGACCTAGAGCCGGGCTTAGGTCTGTATGGTAAAAATAATGTTAATCAAACTGCAGTGGAAAGTCAGACGCGGCAACGTAAAAATAAAATTTCCATAGCAATTCTCGACAATTTTCAATTCTCGCAAGTTATCAAAATCTACCAATTGCCCCATACATTTCTAACGAAAATATCGTGACCTTGTCCTAGGTTATTGATATGGAAATCCTGCTACGAACAATTATATTGCCCGGTGACCTTACTATGTGATGTGAATCTAAGTACGATAGGATAAATTGGATCTTACTGACGCACCTCCAACGTTTTTTCGAGGTTAGGTATCTTGACCTGGGCTGGAAGTCGGACCTGATATGACCCAAACATAAAATTTTGCCAGAAGCTGCAAAAATGTCGAGTTAGAGGTAGGTCAAGTACGGTGGCACTGGGCGATGTTTTTTTTTACTACCTTTGGAAACCTGAAGAGGCCGGTTGCCCATCCCCTCGTGTGGGCGCGTGTTAATTCTCATACACTTTGACACTTGCACGATGAAAACTTTGTAAAGACAATGCAATATAATTGCAAGCAACCGATTCCAAAAGCAATCGCTTTGTTTGCAGTGTTAAACATAAAGCTGTGCTACTGCAGTGGTCAAAAACCGCCTGCATACCTACCTTAACCCGCGCCCCACCGGGGTTCCGGCGCCACCTTCGTCCCACCGGGGGCATCGATGGCCCCCCTCTAACTCCGAAAGTATGGGCGTTGGCGCAAATCTGCAAAGTGCATTAGAAAGCTGGAGTGAATTCAGTAAGAAATTACTTGGCATGTTTTAGCGCTCAGGTCAATGGTTTAACCTCCAGAGGTCAAATTAGGTCAAGATCGGCTATTTTCACTCAAATATGCAATGCTTAAGCAAACTGGGCATAAATCTTGTGCCATTAGAGCTATTGAGATGTGGTAAAATACATTGGGGAGGAAAATGTCAGACCTTTTCCCGTTATGTTAAACGTAATGACCCCCCGCCAGTGGTTTGACCTCCAGAGCTCACGTCGTGACCTAAGATGACCTGAGGTCACGAAGGGTCAGAAAGTGATCTTGCCGTATATCAAACGATTGTGACTTTTAGATCATAAGACAGCTTTTCCCCATGCTTTGTCAATGGGAGAGGTCACCTCGTGACACGACCTTAGGTCACGAAATCGAAAAATCCTGGATATACACCTTGTAGACCCTAGAGGGGTCATGAAGTGTAAGAAGTTTCAAATCGATCAACTTCGAAATGTAGCTCTTACAGAGCTCTAAAGTTGAAGTGAGGTGACCTTGGTTGACCTCGCCTGGTGACCTGACCTTGGGCGACCCGGGGTAAAAAATTTCAGGGATGGTGGGAAAATGATAAAGTAAGAGGTAGAGCTCTCAACCGCGGTGCTGGGCCTCGTCGTTATTCTGCTATCCCGGAAAAACCTTAGGGAGGGGCCATCGATGGCCCCCGGTGGGGGCGAGGGTTAAGTGGAAAAATTTTGAATTTATAGCACGAACGCATTTTCTTATTTTTTATCGAAAGATAATTTATGAAGCAAAATTTTTGAGGTGTCAAAAAGGTCAATTTCAGTTGCTAACAGGTCAACTAGGTCACAAAAGAAAAGGTCAAACGAATTAAGTAAAAAATTTTAAAACTTTAAAGTTTTCTTTTTCAAAATAATGTTTAGTTCAAGACGAGTTCAATGATATACAAAACTTGTTAATCAGGCAATGGGTTTTTGAGTTATGAAGCATCAAAGATGAGTCTACAAGGTGACCTCCTGAAAATGCCTCGGGCTATAACTCGGTCACCATTGGTCGGAGGGGGCTAAGATTCTCACAGGCGTGTTTCTGGCCCAAAACTACCCCGGAGGCAAAGTTTCAGATTTTTTTCTAGACATGGTGGTGTCAAGCCTTGGTTGATCTGTCCTGGAATGCCCCAATAATGTACATACACTATGTCAAGCACTATAGCAACTGTTAAGTTTGGCGAGAAATGAGGAATGACATTTACCAATGACTTTTGACCTTGGCCTTTACGTTGGTACCTTAGCTAGGACGTCATAGCATAATATACGTCTGACCGTGTAACGCCATTTGACTGGAAGAACTTGGGGAAATGACTTTGAAAGTGCATACATGACCATGACCTGTGACTTTTGAACTTGACCTTGGCCTTCATGGGAGGTGACCGCGACATATCATCCCGGTCATATAGCGTTATGACGTCACCACTCTGTCTCTAATGCAAGTGAACTGGTTCGACCGCGCGATTGCGGCGATCTCAAAATGCAGGTCTGACTTTGAAAGCCTCTAAATCAAAAAAGTTTCGACTCATTTCCGAAATTCCTTCACTAATCGACACGTCGTCAAATTCTCTCGAATGTGGTAAAGTATCGTGTTTCGGATACGAGCCGTGCTCCGGAAAAACAGGCGGGGACACCTCCGAGCCCCCTCCAGTGCGCGTCTTAAAGAGCTGCTTAGGCATGCCTAATTTACTGACTTAACGAGTCAACACTCGCGTCCGAATGAATGAGGTACTAGAGATGTCAATAAAAAGCACACGATAGATTCGCCACGGGATTAGGCAGATTCAGCTGAATGGCGAAATGCCTCACCTCGCATTTGTTGATGGTAGGGGCTGCGAACGAGGATTGTCAGTGATGAAAATCATCGGATCTTTGACCTAGTGATCCGGAAAAGGAATTCCCTCTGTAACTTAAACATCGAGTCAAATTATATTGATTCCACACAAAATACATATTTACTTCGATATTTAAAAGTGGCTAGGCAGTGCCTAGTGTGCCTCTATGAAAGCTCCGCCACTGGAGAAACACTTTCAACAGGGAAAGAGTTGGCGACGCTATATGATCCTGGCGGTTAATGCGTTGGTAAGCCCCAAAAAGTATAATTCCACCCTAATACATGCATAGCCCCCCCGCTCAGCATAGCTGCCTTGATTCATGCCGCCGCTGTCATACCACTGCATGCCGCCCCGGTTCATCAATGCCACCCTGATTTATGCCGCCCTGGCTCACCATTGCTGCCTCCTGCCTATCACTGCCACCCTAATTCGTGCCAGCCCTGAATTATCACTTACGCCCAGATTAGTGCCACCCGTAGATCTAACTGCTACCCACGGCTCACAATTCCCGTCCTCGCCTTATTACATTCACCTTGATTCGAGCTGCCCCCGGCTAATCAATGACGCCCACCCAACTTATCACTTCCGCCCTGATTCGTGCCGCCCCTAGTCCACAACTGTCGCCCCAGGGTAAGGGGAGTGATAAATCTCAATGTTACGTTGCTCAGTTGCCACTTCACACATGATTCTATATGAAAAATGATAACTTTTGATGGTTTTGTTATGGGTCTAGCTTTAAAAAAACTTCGACCATGGGCAATTGAAAACTTTCCTTTCTGCCAGTCCTTCCCCGTACCGCCCGGGTGTCCAATCGGTCCTGTCCCTCTCAGTTTTTCGCGAATATTTGTGAGCGTAATTACACCAAAGACACAAAACTTTGAAAATTTCTAGTTGCAGAATTTAAGCTTTCCAAAAAATTGTGTAAGTCAGGTAACTGACCTATGACGTCATTATTTAACATTCACACCGGAGCACAGTGTTCTAACGGAGCCGAAAGTGGGGACATAATTCAATATCTCAGGAAGTATGAATTCCAGATCAATAATTTTGGTATCAATCGAAAGCTCTGTTCCCACAGATTATGTGGACAACATATGAATGTCAAGACCTGACCACAGCGGGCATGACTGGCAGGTATTTGACCCTAGGTCAGCAGCAAAAAAAGTATATGTATATATGATAATAAGGGGGCTTTGCATGGATGTTCTAGTTAATTTCCAGTCACTTTAAGTGTATACGCGCGATGTTCTTGACATTTAAGACGTTATTTAACCCTCGCTTACCACACGCAGTGGAGGGGGGCTTAAAGTACCCCCACCTATTTTTCCAAAGCAGCCAGAAAACTGTTCGCCGCCAGAAAACGCTACTCTGCCACTTTTGAGAGAATTTATGAGGCCGTTGATTAATTAAGAAATTTTGGAAATCAGTTAATAATTTGTTTACTTATAGGCCTTCACAGTCAGACCTATATTTTGAGACCGTCGCTCTTGGGTGGTCGCACCAGTTCGCTTGCACTGTAGACCGAGTGATGATGTCATAACGTCATACAATCAGGTTATATGTCAATATTAACCCACAAGGTCAAGGTCAAAGGTCTCATGTCAAAGTCATTGATCGCAGTATTCCGGTCAGGCATTACTCAGTGGCATTACTCAGTATAACGTATGTTATGCTATGACTATAGTTAGGGCTACTCTGGGCCAAAGTGACAGGTCAAGGTCAAAGTTTTCAAGGTCAAACCCTCATTTCCCACCCAAAGGCTGCTATAGTTCCGGTTATATTGTATATAACCACCCCCTTCCCTTGGGTGCGCTACTGCATGCAACCATGAAGACGAAATTCATCACATTCAACGGTGATATGTTTGTTCATACACCAGCATAATAGTATCAGATTCCTACTGAATAAATACGAAACCTTGGCTTGGTCCATGACCGAACTGTATTTTTGCGGAATTGGCGTTGCGTCGAAAGCACAGAACTATTTTTCCAACGAACCTGCCTCACGTTTTATGTCACCCTGTGTGTAGTTACTTACTTGGTCGTACGCCTTCTCAATGAAATTCCCAAGTCCAAATCATGTATCAACTGTAAGCAGGTTTACCCGCATTTCTACACTGATTCACACCTCCATGTTTACAGCATCCAGTTCGAAACTCAAGTGACGATAAAAGAACAGGCAACAAGTGCGTGTGCGTGCTGTGAGACTCTATTCCCTGATGTTATTTGAAGTGAACTTCGCAAACGAGGAAGGGTTAATTTATGTATCTCGGTTCTCACCCCATCGTGGGGTCTGAAAATGGCCTGTGCAAATACTAGCTGCGATTCTACGAATGGTTACTCGGTATGCTAGTGTACAGAGACATCAATTAAAAGCTTGGTTTTCCCATACTGTAACCATTGCACTTTTTCACAATTATTGAGAGAAGACGTCAACGACAGTAGGTTAAAAGTCCAGTCAACAAGCAGTGTCAACAAAAAGTGCTCATTTAACTCATTGTAACCAATGCACTGAACCTTCGTCGTGCCCCGGCCCACCTCCCTTCAAGCCTCCAGGCATACCTCGCCGACGGCCGCCGCCCCCGACCGACAGCGCGCGCGAAATGCCCCTGTATAATAGGTCGCCATCACCACTGCCGCAGCGTGACGCAGCTGAAACTTACGGGGCAGGTAGACGAAACATCCTGCCATAGTTTCAAAGTGGTCCCAGGGTGGGGCAGGCGACGCAATTTTTTGTATGCTTATCGATAATTGACATAGTCTCAAAATGTATGTGGAATGTGTATGGTACATATTTTGCTCTCCAAATTTACGTGAAGCGATCACTGGAAAAAAACTGAGTGCAAATTCACATTCTTTATGCCTTAAGCTTTCTAATGAACCCTGGTTTGTCTCATCTTGTACGTTCTCTTAGCCTACAAAAAAGCATCGAAAATGAGCATTGCTCTTGGCCTTTATCGTGTTATGTGGCGAGAGATTCAAAGACAGCAGTTTGATGCCTTGTCGCGTCGACTTCAAAGGCCTTAAATTTTTTTGTTTGCCATTTTCGGACACTCTGGTCATTTTGCTACTAGTTGCAAACATCAAAATCAGTTTTAAAAATAGTCAGAAATTCGAATAAT
Source organism: Lepas anatifera (assembly GCA_034440635.1). Classification (NCBI taxonomy): domain Eukaryota; kingdom Metazoa; phylum Arthropoda; class Thecostraca; family Lepadidae; genus Lepas; species Lepas anatifera. The sequence continues at coordinate 2,388,715 of JAOTON010002274.1, forward strand.
GTCCTTATTTTGGCCTCCCTTAGAACACTCCGCGGAGGGGTGTGGCACTAACGCGCTCTGGAAGGTACTGGTAGGCCCCCTCCTAAGATCTCAGAAACTAAGAGGCGTAGAAAAACTCCGGTTGGGGGTGGGTGGGGGCTATGGTGGTCTAAATTATGGCTTATTTTCATTTACCTAGGTCAATTTCTTTAAGGTCAAACGAGTTCATAAAGGTCAAATACTGGGCATGCTGGGTACCTTTTAGAAAATGATGTGATCATGCGGGAAAAGGACGGGAATAAGCTAAAGGCGGACCAGAGTCATAGATGGAAGATCGCAAATCATATTTCTTGCTATTTTGAGGTTAAGGCCATTCAAGGTCATTAACCGATAAGGTCACAATATGGTATACTACCTATAATGTACACTGCTACGAACACTATAGAAACTGTTTGATGTGATATGCTGATTGACCTTTACCAATGAACTTTGACCCTGACCTTTGACCTCGACCTTTACATTGAGGTACCTTAACTATGACGTCATAGGATAATAAATGTCAGACCGGGTAACGCTATATAACCGGAAGCACTGGGGTCAATGACATTGAAAGTGTTGATATGACATTGACCTGTGACCTTTGAAGTTGACCTTGACCTTCATTTGAGGCGAACTTAACATATCATCCCGATTATATGGATTTATGACGTCACCACTCTGTCTCCAAGTCAGTGCTAGAATAATATTAGAATGTCGTGAGGAGCTGGTGGTGCCGCTTTATAAGATTGTCTCCAAATCGTTCGATTCAGGAATGTTTCCCTCGCAATGGAAAATGGCCAACATCATTCCAATATTCAAAAAAGGTGACAGAAAGGACCCATCTAATTACAGATCCGTTAGTCTTCTTTCCCTGTTTGCGAAAATTTTGGAGCGAATTGCTTACGATCAACTATTTCGGCATGTCTCCCCAGCTCTTTGTCTTGAACAACATGGATTCGTTCCTCGCAGGTCGTGCGTCAGCAATCTGTCTGTTTTTCTTGATTCGGCGTGGAAGGCCATTTCGGAGGGATACCAGACGGACGCTATTTACACAGATTTCTCGGCCGCTTTTCAAAGTGTCAATCACAAACTCCTGATCTCCGAAATTCCTATCATTTGAAAGATTCAGCCCTAAATTGGTTTATTTCGTATCTCTCCGACCGCCGCCAAAGGGTCGTTCTTAATGGAAAAACCTCAGAGTGGAAAAACGTCATCTCAGGGGTGCCTGAAGGCTCTCTAAATGCTCCTCTCTTGTTCGCACTCTTCATCAACGATCTTCCAGCTGAAATGGAGTCTAGTTGTCTCCTTTATGCAGATGATGCCAAAATTTTTCGAACAATCAAGCAGCCATCTGACGGGCTCTTGCTGCAGGGGGACCTGAGCCACCTGCATCAGTGGTCCGTCAGATGGGGTCTAAAACTTAACCCATCCAAATGTAAAAACATTACGTTGACCCTCAGGCGGACACCGGTCCAGACAACGTACTACATCGGAAACACTCGCCTAGAGTCTGTTGAAGAAATCCGTGACTTAGGAATAATCATTGACTCAAAACTGAATTTCTCATCCCACGTTTCTGGCTTAACACGACAGGCCAACAAATCACTAGGACTGCTAATTCGATCTTTTCAAACCGGCCTGCGCTCAACAAATTTCAATACAAAAACACTGCTCACAACATATAACCCGAACGTTCGGTCTGTTTTGGAGTACGGTAGTGTAGTCTGGGCTGGTGTAGCCAAATCCCATGCCGAACGGGTCGAGCGGGTACAACACAAATTCTTGATGTGGCTAAATTCTCATACTTCTCAGTCTTGCGGCACTTTGAATTACCATTCACTTCTTCGGCATTTCGGCGTCCAGTCTCTTGCTGCAAGGAGAGTTCAACACGATCTTCTGTTTCTGAAAGCAATATTTTCCTGAAAAATTTCCTCTCAAACTCTTCTGAACTGTTTTGGCCTTCATGTTCCACCCCGCTCGACCCGCAACCTGCGACTTTTCGCCGAGCCACGCGCCCGTGTAAACACGGGCCGTTTCTGTGCCGGATACCAAAATCTGCTAATAGGTTTTTGACCATGATCAACTCCGATTTTTTTGTTGATACCTATAGCATTTTTAGAGCTCGCGTTGTGGAGTATATAAGGGACCTAAGAGTGTGAGGTCACCAAGGTATATGTGCACCAAATATATGAAGAGGGAATGAGCTCAAACTATTTTAATAACTTTATTTTTACAGCACCCATTTTACTCATTTATATGTTTTTAGCACTAGGGTGTTTCGGACATGTTTATGTGTATGTGTTAGTTTTTGGTGAGAGAGTTTTAATACCTGACTTCACCTGTTAGTGGGCATCAGCCTGTTGGTGATTATGTTTAATAAACAAGTGACCTGGTCCGACCGCGCGATTCCGGTGATCTCAAAATGCAGGTCTGATTTTGAAAGCCTATGAGTAAAACGAAATTCAACCGATTAAAAACAAAATATCTTCGTTAATCAACAAGCCGTTAAATGCTCTCAAATGTGGTCAAGTATCACCTTTCGGTTACGAGGGGTTCTCCGGCCACCTTGGAAAATAGGTGGGGGGCAGGGGCGGACGCAGACCCGAGTTTTAGGAGGGGCCGAATTCATGTCTGCCTCTCCTCCTGGGGGGAGGGGGGTGGGAGCGAAGATTTTTGCTCTACAGACCTAGTGTAAACACCTTTTTCAGTGCTCGACAGACCTAGTCTAAGCTACCTCTCCAAATACTCTCCGGGGGGGGGGTTGGGAGCGTATATTTTGTTGCTGGACAGACCTAGTGTAAACACCTTTTTCAAAAATTTCCCGACGTTTTGGGGGGGCAAAAGATAGTTTGGCCCCCGCCCTCCAGCGCTTTGGAGGGTCATGGCCGGAATGGCCCCCCTGCGTCCGCCAATTGGGGGGCTCCGAGGTACCCTCCAGTCCATGTGTTAACCCTTTTAAGCCAATTTTGCTATTCTAAAAAGTGGAAGACTAAACCAGAGTGCAACTCGGCTGTTAAAAGAGCTAGATTTCAATTTTTCCGATCACTCGAATGCTCATGGAATATATAATCGGAATTGCTGAAAATAATTTTGAGGTCAGGTCAACAATGAGGTAACCAGATGTCACCAACGTACACCATTATGAAGTACATTTTGCCTATGTTTTCGAACACAAAGATACAACAGTCCTTTTGCTTCATGACACAGGACTTCAAAAGGTATGCAACATGACCTTGACATGTCGTTATTTGACTCTGACCCGAGGTCCTTGACCTCAGGTCATGGTAAAATATAAGGGTATCCCGTAACCAAAGAAGGCCATGCTGCATGCCATTCGTCCCATTAAGCTGGAACAAACACATAAATGCCGCCAGATATCTTCTAAATCCTCGCACTGGGCCGTCGGAGCGAAGATGAACCCGGTCCGTTTCCTTCGTGAGGTCAGATGAGGCTCCCCTTCCACGCATAGACACATTGTTGCAGTGGCAATAAACGTGAAATCAAACGGAAATAACTACTTCTGAAAGCCCCTGCAGTCACAAAAATCAGTTAGTGCCCAAGCACCTTATATCAAGTCAAATTAGGGCAGTAACATTCTTATGTTGAACATACCAACTCCACCAGAACTCTCCCGGTACCCATCACCTTCTGGGGGAAAGGAACAAGGTCGAGAATTCAGGTAGCAGGGTGGTCTTGATGTAAGTTCAAAGGCATAAATTACTCCAAGAAAGAATATCATGCATAACCCTGATTAGTATGGGCCAAATGGTCTCCATGACACCAAAATCATAGTTATACTGCGTTTAATTCAAATTTTTCAACACTCTCAGATAATTTTATTTACCCTTAGTGACCTCTGCTGACATAGCTATGGACTTAACCGGACATCTGTTTGTGACATACCACTTTTTTTTCAATTCAACATCTTTTGAATGTTATCCAGAAATTTCGTCTTGCATTTCTAACAGCGAGCAAGATTTCCACTTCGAAAAATCACTATGCATGAGCATAGGAATAACGTCATAACTTAGTGACCTGACCAGACCTAGCTAGGTATTTTTTGGAAAAATGTTGCCAAATTTGTCAGGTAACAGATACGCATACTGACATTGCCTTAAAACAAATACTTTTGGAATTATTTTCAAGAGAAACTGAGAGTAGCAGATCCAATGGAGCACTCCAAGCATAGGGGCCGGATACCAAGCATCAGAGACGAAATTTTCACTTGCCCATGGTCGAAGTTTTTTTGCAAGGTAGAATAATCTCTTCTGCACCCAAAGTCTCCATTTTAACCCTATAATCACCTCCTGAGTGGCAATAGGTCTAATCTAAAAATTATTCTTTTACCCATTATCAGCCCCCCTACCCGGGTGCTCACGGACGCCCTCGTCTTATCACTCTCACCCTGATTCGTGCCGCTCGTAGTTCATAGCTATTGCCCGTGGCTCATCACTGCCGCCCTCGACTTATGACCTTGCCCTGTTTCTTGCCGCCCCGGCCAATCACTGTCGCCCCAGCTAATCACTTCCAGGCTAATTTGTGCCGTTCCTAGTCTATAACTGCCGCCCTGGGCTCATCACCGCCACTTATTCTTGCCGCGCCTGTGCGTTACGGCAAAAAATAGAGGGCATTTAAGCAAAAGTATGGGCATGCACGGGTACAGTGATGCTACCTTATTTATTTATATTTACAGAAAAATACACGCATTGTTCGAAGCACTATCGGTGTTCCGCTCTCTTTTCACATAGTTATTAAGTCCCTTGCTTTCGTTTCACTTTTAGTTCACTCTACCATTCCGAAGGTATAATTTAAGTCCCCCCCAGAAAAAAACTGATATACTTCAATTGTGGCCAATTTTACAACTCAGATTGGACACTTTTAAGACGTGTATGTAGTTTTGTAATGTCGTCTTACAAGCAAATATGTTTGGAAAAAGCTACAGAATACCTGCCCACCATTAGAATACATAGTGTCTCTGTGTACTCTGTGCTACAAAAGCCGCAAGCAGATTTGGTGTAATAAAGGGTGCCGCCCCGCAAAGCTGCCGCCCCTATGGGGTGCTTCCCCCCACCGGCTGAGCACCCCCAAAGATTTTGGAAAAATTACACCCCTGCGTCCAGGGCTGGAGCTCTGGCAGACCAGTCTCCCCTGTCCAGGGTTTGGAGCTCTGGCAGAGCAGTCTCACCTGTCCAGGGTTTGGAGCTATGGCAGAGCAGTCTCACCTGTCTAGGGTTTGGATCAGGGATGCGGAGCCGGAGCCGTCAGAAAGGGTCCGACTCCGGCTCCCAAAGAGCTCTAAAATTACCAAAAATCAAACGTGAAATGGTCACATTTTACCTTGTTAGATGTCGCATGGAAACACATTTATTTACCTGAAAAATTAAATTTTCTCAATATGTTATGCATATCGAGATTAGTGAAATATTGCAACTAGGGTGTTCCGTAGATGGTCTCACTCTCGGGCAGGGGATGCGCTCCGGCCATTTAGCATGGGCAGAAATTGGCAACAAATGAAAGCATTGGCAGACACTGGCGGATCCATGGGGGTGGCAAAATAGGCATTTGCCCCCAAGCCGCCCAATTTTTGGCAATTTTTGCCGATTTTCTTAAAAAACCATACGTTTTTCACGATTTACCGCATACCGTCGGCCTGCATCCGCCCCTGTTGGCAGATGCAGGAGGGAGGCCATTCCAGCCATGTCCTGGAAGGGCATGGCTATAGCCCTGGAAGGGGGGGCAGACTATCTTTTGGCCCCCAAAGGCTGAAGAAATTTTTTGAAAAAGGTGTTTACACTAGGTCTGTCGAGCAATAAAATATTTGCTCCCCCCAGGAGAACTATCATGTACTCGGAGAAGTAGTTTATACTAGGTCTGTCGAGAACCGAAATCGCACGTCCCGTCCCCCCCGAAAGGGGAAGAGGCAGATTTGGGTTTGCCCTCCCAAAACTCGGTTCTGCGTCCGCCCTTGATTATGAAAGTGTGTGGTTTTGGTTTCTTAAATTATTCTCCAAACATTGATCTATCCAAAATCCTAAGTTTCATTGAAACCGTGCCTCAAACCTACCTATTACATCAATTAGAAAATCAATTTCCCGAATTTCCCGTCCATTCTGGACGGCGAGTTGACAGGCACATGGTTGCAGTGACGTCATCAGCGACGCCGTAGCAACAGCCGTGTAAATAGTGTTGTCATGTTTTGCGATGAAGCTACTACTTACTGATCTCAGGTCCAGACTAAGATCAGACATATTGGAGGCAATGCTACTGCTCCGCTCCAACCGCGATTGGGTGGTGTAGTGAGCGAACCAGCTGCTGGGCCCTGGGCACTGGGCAGTAGGGTGGTTGGTTTCGATTTTTCTCGAAAAGGAATTAGGCCATCAGCCTATCTGATGTGTTTTTCGATGTTGAACACTGTTAGCTCATCAAAATTTTTCTTTGCGGCCCGTCGAAGCTTTATTTGATCGTTGTATCTTTAATTTTTGTGTGGGTTTGCGGGCACGTCTGACCCATATTTCTGTTTGTCATAACAGTGCAGTGCAGTCTGCCATACGAATACACTGCAGTGTAGGTTGGTCCAGTTTTGAGGTTCACTGGCCTTTGGCATCTGGTCAAGAGCGTTCGTTCATCCAGTCGCCATTTTTCATTCGTACAAATACATAATCACTTTGTATCTGATGGACTTTCACGCCCTTGAGAACACGTCGATCACATTTTGGATATAGGTACATTGCCGGAGCCGGAGCCGGTCGGAGCCGACTATTTTGCCCGGAGCCGGAGCCGTTAGGATACTTAAACCCGGGGCCGGAGCCAGCCGAAATCTAACCCGGGGCCGGAGCCGGAGCCGAAATCATAACCCCGAACCGGAGCCGGAGCCGTCCAAAATTTTCTCGGCTCCGCATCCCTGGTTTGGATGTCTGGCAGACCAGTCTCACCTGTCCAGGGTTTGGAGGTCTGGCAGACCAGTCTCACCTGTCCAGGGCTGGAGCTCTGGCAGATCAGTCTCACCTGTCCAGGGCTGGAGCTCTGGCAGATCAGTCTCACCTGTCCAGGGTTTGGATGCTCTGGCAGACCAGTCTCACCTGTCCAGGGTTTGGAGCTCTGGCAGACCAGTCTCACCTGTCCAGGGTTTGGATGTCTGGCAGACCAGTCTCACCTGTCCAGAGTTTGGAGCTCTGGCAGAGCAGTCTCACCTGTCCAGGGTTTGGAGCTCTGGCAGACCAGTCTCACCTGTCCAGGGTTTGGAGCTCTTGCAGACCAGTCTCACCTGTCCAGGGCTGGAGCTCTGGCAGAGCAGTCTCACCTGTCCAGGGTTTGGAGCTCTGGCAGAGCAGTCTCACCTGTCCAGGGCTGGAGCTCTGGCAGACCAGTCTCACCTATCCAGGGTTTGGATGTCTGGCAGATCAGTCTCACCTGTCCAGGGTTTAGAGCTCTGGCAGACGTACTGCAGGCGAGTGTTGCAGGCCGAGGAGAACCAGAAGGCGTAGCGAGAGCCTTCTTCGGCCCGGTCCGGTCGCAGTGTCATACAAAGCGGTTCGAAGCTGCTGTACCTTCTGCCGCCGCTGTGTTGCTGCTCGTCTGACGGAATACACATCCAAACGCTCAGAAGATGCAGAAGTTTCCAGACAGAACGCCTCTATAACCTGTATATATGCTTGTGAATTTTCTTATTGAATGTAAATCAGATGGTTACGTTTAACGGAGGGCTTGACAATTTCTTCACACATATTTTCCCGAAAACTAATTCGAGGAGAATATGATGCTTAGAAAACATTTATCTTTATACGAGACACACATTTTCATGTTATAAATACGCTTCTGTGATTTCTTATCCATCACGGAAGCATCTTCAGGTGAAATGTTACACAAAACGCTGTCTGCCTTAATTGAATGCAGGGGTAAGGCTTGCACGTGTCCAGAATAATAATCACAATAACAACACATTTGTATTCAAATAAGTATTCGCGTCACTTCCGATTTTAATGAAATCATGCATGGACACTGCTCTACATGTACTTAGTACCACATTCACAGTATCCTTGTTCATAGCTGACGGTTTGATATCTAGCCAGAAGCCAATAGAAAATATAGCAGACAAACCTGGGAAACTTAACAACTGATGGGCAAAATGAGGTAGATGCTTTGTTTTAACTCTGATAATTTTCATTCCTACCAAATATAATTCAAAACTAACACAAAGATTGTTTAACTCCCACATCGAGGGGATGAGGTGGCTCAGTGGATAGCACCCTTGTCTTCTAAGCCACCGGTCCCGGGTTCAAGTCCCGGCGGAGCCTCTGAATAAGTCGATCTGATCCCCAAAATCCCTTCCAACAGGGTGAGAGTTGGCGACGCCGTATGACCCTGGCAGTGGGTGCGTCGTTAAACCCCAAAAATTATTATTACTCCCACATCGAAACCTTGAATTCAAAATCAATTTTTGTACCAAAGACAAAATCACAATAAATTGGACAAAAACCCTTATTTTACATATAGATACTCCAAACACGTCAGACTGAATGACCTTAAAGACAATGAGGGAGCTGGTGATTGGAAATGGCAGGCAACACCTCCTGTGTTTTGATTGCTTCAATCAAAAATTCAAGTGCTTGATTTAATTCAATTCAAAGTTTCAGTTCCTTATTTCAAAAGTCCATCCGGTCTGAAGAAATCCTTAGGTGAAAATAATCCATGTTCAAGAAAAGTTTAACAGATTCCCCTCTCTGCCATTGGCTTAAGCATTTAAAGTTGCGAAACTGGCTGAAAAGTACATTTATAGTCTCTCCGAAACTAGGTACTCATCAGCAATACTTATTATTACTTGTTCACTACAACAACCACCCACCACCACGTCGATGTCTTCCAAGAATACACCAAGAAGCTAAAATCAAAGTGTCGCTTAGTCTGAAGAAAATATTCAACCAAGTAGCTCTAGTAACCTCAGGGCACAATGAGTTTGCAAAATCACGTGATATTGAAACAGGTTGCATGTATTTTACACAGAGCAGGCGGTGTTCTTGTTTTTTGTCTTCAATGCGCCGTCAGGAGCTGTTTTATTACCCGGTGTCCTAACCAAGACGCAACGCGTCGCAAGGCGTCGCACGCCGTCGATCTGCCGCAACGACCGGGATTTTCGGTCAGAACACAAAACGAACTGCCGCAACGCGTCGCACGACGTTGCAACGCGTCGCAGTAAAAAGTTGAACAATGTCAAACTTCTGACACCGACGGTCTGCGTCAGAAGCCGATATCCGTGTTATTAATACATGTTTTAGAATAATAGTTCAAATTGGAATTCATGCTGAAAAATGTATGGAAACCGGACATGATTACCTTTTCTCCTAAATCGTTCTTTTAATGGTTCTTGATGCCAGCTAAGTTTTGATTGTTGGTAAACAACAGTTCATCGCAACTTGAGCTACCAGATTGCTACCAAAGCTGAACCTTTCCTCTGCCGACAAAAACTCCAGAATTACCAGTCTGCAGCTGACGCCGACGGTCACCGACCGTCGGCGACAGTCGGCGACCGCCCGATTAGGACGGGGGGTTAGTTCTGCCATTATTAGAAGCAGATATTACAATCAGCGCGATAAATATTGACCTATGATTTGTTTAAAATAAATTGAAGCTGAGTTTAAACAAATGAGGGAAAATATTTATTCCTACTGGTTGTGTCTAACCATGCATCTGTGCTTGGCCTCCGGGTTTGTATAGCCCTGTATTGGCAATTTTTCCTGCTGTGATGGGAATAAAGGCAGGGAGTAGTATGTATTAGAAGAACTAGGCAGGTTCTTAACCTTAAATTTAAAACAAGATCGCTCAAAATATATTCGAATATAAACTGTCGCTTACCATTTCGATAGTCTTGTGAAATTTTATTCGTAGGGTACGTTTAAGGTAGGTAATCCATTCTTCGTGTTTGCAGCTATGCTTCTTCCTTCAAGTCTGATTAAGCATATGATTGAATAAAGCACGCTTCCTTACACAAAACAGCTTTATTCAAAGATAAAAACTCTCAGGTCCTGGATCCTTCCTAACATATCGCAATTTTTTTCATAAAGAGCAGAAATAACTATGCCATTCCTTTATTCGCATGTCAAAAACAATGCGTCAAGTTGGCCCTGTGTGCTTTGGTGATTCGAACTTAACAGTCTGAATGTGTTTGTGCGCTGACTTTCCCGGACAAATTCTAGGTAAGTTTATTGATTGCATTTTTATGGACAACCAGAAGGGAGGTGTTTATTCCTGCTTATATTTGGAAAGACCTTTATTTCCTTACCTGTCAAGTGTTAAACCTGCAAACCTTCCTTCAGGTAGGGCATTGTCGGAAGATTGTGGCAAGATTTTTCATGATTGCTGATAAAGATTTATCGTAATCACAATTTATATTTTTAATTTATTTAGCTACTGATGGAATTAAATTGCTTAATATTTGAAGCTCTTAGTGCATAAGAAAATATGGAATTCAAATGCCAATACAAAAGAGAAAAAGACTGCCAAGACCACTTCCTTCCTCGCTAAGACGAGAACATAACTAAAGGACTTTGGCTAGGACTGGGAACAGTGTTTTCCAAAAGTCCTACCTCTAATGCAAAGTAATCTTATCCGGCATGGGTGGAGATCCCCGGGAAGGGGAGAGGGGGCAGGACACCTATATTTTTGAATCTTACATAGGGTTTTGTATAAAACTAGTATTACCGTGCCAGCGTGAAACCATCCAGACTACCCCCCCTTCCCTGAATCGAGAAAATATATCCAGACCTGCTATCAGAATTTTTGCACACCAGGAAGAAGTGCTTGTTATTTCGATACTACGGTACTGTTTGTCTCTATATGGTTCATGCGGCGTGACTCAAAAATATTTCGTGCAAAAGGTGATCAATTTTAGTGCACGTGTTGTCACTGGGAAGCGACGTTACGATCACATACCAGATGCAGCTAGGATGGCCAACCACTGGCAAGATGATTAGCTCCCATACCGTGTGTGCCATCGAGAGAACATTCAGCCACGTCATCATCCTCATCATCATCATCATCATCATCATTCAGTGTCAGGTCAGCCTACGTCATCTGAAAGTAACGATCGGACACTAGGCCAACCAGATGCATCATCACAACACGAGGAATGCTGGTCAATGAACCTTGCCGCGGATCCGTACTGCGGCTGGTAGGAGATCACCGTGTTTCAGCGGTGTATCCCTGCTGAACAGAACGGGACTGGTGCCTGGTTCACCACAGTTTAATGCGCAGCTCAAGGACATTTTGCCAGATGTTTTTAATCAGTGTTTGTGGCCGGTTGAAGGGAACGCAAATTTTAGGCTCTGTTTAAGACTTTTTACATTTTCTTGTTTTTAGCATTCTTTTATGGGTCTCGTTTTGATAACTGGCTTTTTGCTTAAAAAATTTTAAACTTCTCAACATTGCCAATTTTATGATATGGTTGTGTGCGAGCGTCTGTCGAATTTAAGCTGTTTGTTTACTTTTTAAAAACGGACGTGAATGGGTGAAAAACCATGCCTGATGTAGATCCTATTCGAACAAATCTGTATCTGTAGTGGAAGGGCTCGTCGAGAAGTCCGGTTTTTCTTATTTGGGCTTGTCTTTGCTATACAGCCCCTTACCGATCAAAAGATAAAAGTTTAGCTTTTTTAATCGTTTCAAACCATTTTCGAAGCAATGACAGTAAGAGAAACATGCTATCCAAGATATCAAATAAGTTTGGCTCGCCAGTAATATATAATTCTAACATTTTCATTTGTCTCTTCCTTCATCAGTGATGCTATTGTTACGAACCTTTTGTCTGGGGTTCGTTTGGGGAAAAGCGACGGCAGGAAAACAGTGTGTGTAAAGATGGTAACTAATTATTCAAGCAAAACCGCATGCCCAAACGACACGGCATCAAACAAACCAGGCCCATTCGCCCCTAACGGTATTGTGCATTCACACCGAGACGGAACATGGCAATAGCACATCAAGCGAGCCAGCAACGGGGCGAGACGGTCGATAAAGGGAGAAGGATTGAATCCAATCGAAGCCACCAATCGGACCCGGACATGCTAGTTACTATCCAGCATTATGGCAAGAATGTAAAGAGCTTGTTTCGATCAAGCCCAGGAGGAAGGAAGCCCAGAGAATCGCCCTGGGTTGTAAACCAACCGAATCGTTGAGATCAACTCGGAGGTAGGGAAGGGAGAGGTGGAACAGTGCCACTCACCTGGCCGTGTCCGGTCCTGGACTGACCTCCCGACCCCGCTGGCACACCGACCTCAGCTCGGCTCACGCACGAGGACCAATGAAATTCGACGACACATTAACACGGGGCGGGAACAATTGGAAACCTTCTCGAACATTCTACCCACAAACTAACACGAGAGCTAAAAGCTTAGCGCCCTCTCGGCCTCGAACTCACCATCGCTGAGTAACTGCTAATGAACAGCGCCTTAACCGACTGAGCTAACCCGCGGAGCGACCGGAGACACAGTCCCGACGTATCCAGTCCGCAACACTATATTGTGCAGTGTCAAACACATTCGCACGCACGCACGCACGCACACGCACACGCGTACACACACACAGACACAGACACACCCACACCCACACACGCACGCACACACACACACACACACACACACACACACACACACACACACACACACACACACACACACACACACACACACACACACACACACACACACACACACACGCACACACACACACACACACACACACACACACACACACACACACACACACACACACACACACACACACACACACACACACACACACACACACACACACACGCACACGCACGCACGCACGCACGCACGCACGCACGCACGCACGCACGCACGCACGCACGCACGCACGCACGCACACACACACACACACACACACACACACACACACACACACACACACACACACACACACACACACACACACACACACACACACACACACACACACACACACACACACACACACACACACACACACACACACACACACACACACACACACACACACACACACACACACACACACACACACACTTGTAAGCCCCCGAAGTGGGAACCATGGCGGTTTACGGTAAAGTCGGGACCAATTTTAAGTCTTTTCAAAATGGCCGTAGAGACTCAAGAATATACTTGTTGTGTTCCACGAGAGGAGACACTTGCGATGGTGACTATTTCATAAGGCTCAGATCAAAATGTAAGGTCCCGTGTGATCCAGCGAAGTGGGAACCGAAAAACGCGACGTCATGGTGACGCCACAACTTACACACGCCAAGTAGGGACCGGTCCTCACGGGGTGGGATTAGCCCGAAGACACACACACCCTCATGGTGAGGGCGAGACCGGAACAGCGGAGCCGTGGAGACTGGCCACTGGCGGATCCAAGGGGGAGGCCAAAGAGACTGCGGTCCCCTCCAAAGCCTAAAAATGTATTTTCGCCCCCCTCCCCCAAAAAAGAACAAATTTTTGTCTGTTTATCTTTAGAAATACCCTGGCTTCGCGATTTTGTCGCGATTAAGCCCCCAAAAACGTTGGTTTGGCCATCGGCGGATCCAGGATTATCCCTCGGGGACCTTCCGGGGGGGCATCTCGACCAGGGGGTGGCACTTTTGACTGGCAAAACCTATCAGGTGGGCGAAAAGTATTATCGGTGGGGCCGATTTTCGCATCCTGAGGGGAGGGGAGGGTATTAAGCGACATTTCAGGGGGCGCCATCGACCTCTCAGAGGGGCGACGTGACCATTTCAAGGAGCGCCGAGGGTTCATCGGGCGGAGGGGGGGCTACCTGCCTCCTGGATCCGCGTATGGGTTTGGCCCCTTCCAAAAGATGCCTGGATCCACCGCTTTTAATGCACCTTTTAGTGTTATCTGGCGGCCTCTTTGTGTCTAATGGACGTCCGCCCTGTGATCTGCCGCCTTCCATTAGGATGCATTATCCCACACGGTATTACAGTTAAACTCTGGTATGAACTGTGTGAAACCATTAGCGTTATCTCAACGTACCCTTTAACACGCGCACTGGAGGGGGGCCCTCGGAGGCCCCCCACCTGTTTTTCCGAGGTGGCCGGAGAACCGCTTGTAGCCGAAAAACGAAACATGGCCACATTTAACAGAATTTAATAGCGCGTCGATTGGTGAAGACTTTTTCAAAATCGGCCGAAAATTTTTTGACTTATAGGCTTTCAAAGTCAGACCTGCATTTTGAGATCGCCGTAAACGCGCGGTCGGACCAGTTAGCTTGTATTGAAGACCGAGTGGTGACGTCATAACGTCATATAAGCGGGACTATATGTCAAGGTCACTTCACATGAAAGTCAAGGTCAAGGTCAAAGGTCACAGTTCAAGGTCATATCTGCACTTTCAAGGTCACTGACCACTGTGCGTCCGGCCAAATGACGTTACCCCGTCTGAAATATATTATGCTATGACGTCATCCTTAGGGTACCCCAATACAAAGGTCAAGGTCAAAGGTCATTGGGAAAGGTCAGTCCTCATTTTCCGCCAAACAGTGGCTACAGTGTTAGCCAAAGTGTAAATAATAAGTAGTATACCATATGGTGACCTTAAAGGTCAATGACCTTGAATGACCTTGACCCAAAAGTTGTGGGAAAGCCTCTTTGAGACCTCTTCTCTATGAACCTTGTCCGCCTTTAGCTTATTCCCGCCATTTTCCTGCATAATCACAGCATTTACCAATCGATCCCAGCATGGCCAATATTTGACCTTTACGACCTCGTTTGACCTTGAAGATATTGACCTAGGTCAATAAAATTTGTCATCATGTAGATCACCATAGCCCCCACCCACCTACCAAGTGGCGTTTTTCTAACCCTCTTAGTTTCCGAGATCTTAGGGGAGGCCTACCAGGCCCCCTCCAGTGCGCGTTAGTGCCAGACCCCCCCTCCAGTGCGGGTGTTAATGTTAACCGACCAACGTATTTTTTCACCCGATATTACTAGATGAACTCAAGTATGAACCCAGTCATGTGCCCTAAAATGCATTAACCTTATCTCGATGTACCCTTTCATGTAAGCGGCCAGTTCTTTGAAATCCACCATCTTCGTGGTATATAAACCCGCTGTTCTGCCCCATAGTAAGCTCAGTGATACAGAAGACTTCAGTGTGACAACATCTCGCGAGTGTTACGGGAAGGCTCTGCTAGTGTTATGTGACGATAGTGGTGCAAAGGTGCTGACCGGATAGAGTGTTGGAGCTGGTGCTGAGTTACGGCCGTTTCACAACGCCAGGCTAAACGTGGAATAAATTGGACTTAGGCAAAAAGTCTCTTCATCGCTCCACGACGAGGTCCCCACTACGCTGCAACGACTTACAGCCACACCAAAGAGCCAATCTTGGTGACACCACCCCCCCCCTCCGATTGCCAATCCTGGATCTGCCTTTCTTCAAGGGAGGCAAGGCATACACAGGCATACCCTGCCAGTCTCAATAATTCATCTCTACAAACCCCATCGGCAAGAAAAATTTATCTCCAAATTCAAAAACGCTCGCAAAAGCCTATAAGCTATAAAGCGCTCGATTGCCAGTAACCGCGCATAACACGCTCCTGACGTCACCCCTCGCCGCTGTGACGCAGCACCGCCTGCGCGCCGCCGCCGTACAACCACCGACGTCAAGGTCATCTAACGCCAAACCGCTGCACCACGCTGTTGTGTCAGCCGCCGTCCGCCAGTGGTGAATCATTAATTCTCAGCCGCCGCCGACGCGAGTGACTCAGCCGTTCGCTTCAGCACCCTCTTCCAAAGGCGTACATCGGAAAAGAGGTGCCAACAACATCCAATTTTAGTATATATTAACTATATATTTTTGGAATCTGCACGGTCTCAGCAATACGTCTATCTGGTTTTTAGAGCTCTACACGGATTCTGAAAAATCTTCATCCAACTTTAGTGTACTACAACTCATCTAGAACTTCAAGTTTTCTTCAAGTTTGATCGACATCTCTACTAGTTCTCCGAGTTATAAGCCGACTTCTCCGCTTCAAGTCTGCTATCATCACTTGAGTAAAATAGTTTTTAATCGCTTCTACCCGTTTTTCAACGCTTCAAGTGGTTTTTCAACGCTTCTAGATATTTGTCAACGCTCCCAGATATTTTTCAACGCATCATTCTGCCATCATCTGAAGTCCAAAAGTTTCGTTTCGACACCGTGTTCGCTATCAGCCACCGCTTCAAAACCACAAGTAAGGTGCATCCTTACCATTTCCTTGAAAACTGTTGAATTTGCATTGCTTTATTATTAATTTTGTTAGCAACTGTTAGAAATCATGGCCACTACAGCTGATAAAGTTTTGATTGACACCATGCGCGACATTCCAATGGCGATCCGAGTTCAAGCTTTACTTCGGCACGTTAGGTAATTTTCCGGTGAAAGTTCTAATAAGTTTTATGATTGGGTTAGGGATATGGATTCTATTGCCATCTCAACCGATGATTCGCGAATGTTAGTCTTGGTCACCCGAACTTTGAACGGACCTGCAGGTAAATTTGCCTGCCGATTGATCTCTGAGAACACCAAGCTAAAATGGCTGGAGCTACGAAAACACCTGAGGGACAGGTATAGCGATCTGAAAGACCCTTACTGTGCACGGGAGAAGCTGCAAAAAGTTAGGCAAAAGAAAGGCGAGCTCATGCAAAATTTTGCAGAACGGCTTCAGGACGTTGCTAGCGACGTTTTCGACAATCCGAACAGTCCTGATTTGCAAACCACTCTGGTAGAGATATTTCAAAAAGGATTAATTGACGATCGTCTAGCCAGAGCTCTTATTAGAAAGAAGTTCACTTCTCTGCAGGAAGCAGTCAAGTTCGCGAGTGACGAACAACAAACTGATAGGACATTTGAACTCTGCCGCGGTAAGCTGGACATAGAGGAACCTATGGAAATAAACATAGTTCGAAATGACGCTCAAAGCGAAAGGATCGATAAGTTAGGAAAATGCCTCTCTGACGTTGGCTCAAAAATCGACAAGTTGGCAAAAGCCGTAGGTAAAAGTCAAAGAGCTGGACATCCTAGTCCACCTCAACATCAAACTCAGCCGCATTCTCGGCGTCCATATCAAGGACAGCCTCAAAATCAACGCCACTTCCAGGCGTCTCCCCGGAACGATCACCAATTTCAGCGACAACAACCCAACCAGTGGACAAGGCAAAACCAAAATCAGCCTCAACGGAATCATTTCCAGAGTCAGCAAAATGTTCCACCCAATGTTCGACCGAATGACCCGCCTCAAAAGTTCCAATGGACCCCTGATGGTCGTCCCATTTGTGCACATTGCCAAAAGGTTAGACATACCCAACGTGTATGCAGAGCAAGGCAAGCCGCATTCTCTGGACCCCAGCAACCGGAAAACTGAATGGTCCATCTGTTGTCGGGACTAAACAGATGGAAAACATAGAAACCCCAGTCCCCGGGGACAATATCGCCAGAATTTTCATAAAACAAGACACCCCAATTTGTTGGATTTATTTAGGAAATAGGAAAGCGTACACTCTTGTAGACACAGGTGCTGACATTTCGATAGTATCACACGAGTTTTTCGATAGAATCCCATCCAAACATGTATCTGACTTCTCCGAAAATTGCGTTCCTCTTGAATCTGTTACCGGACATAAACTTAAGAACTTTGGTACAGCTGTTCTTCCAGTTGAAGTTTCTAAATTCTGCCCAAAGTTCAAACTCCAAGTTGTCAAGGGTTTAAAACATGATTGCATCTTAGGTAATGATTTTCTTGCCTGCCGTTTAGCCAAAGGCAAATGGTGGAAGATCATATTGAAGAACTACTAAAAGCCGGAGTCATACAACCTAGCCAAAGCCCCTGGGCTAGTCACATTGTCAGTGTGGACAAAAAGGACGGTGGAAAGCGTTATTGCGTAGATTATCGAAAACTTAACCAGGTCACTGTCAAAAATAGTTACCCACTGCCGCGTATTGATGATATCTTAGCATCGCTTGAAGGATCACAGTACTCCACCTCTCTAGACCTGAAAAGTGGTTATTGGCAAATTGCCATGGCAGATCAAAACCCAATTGATAAAACTGCTTTTACATGTTTTTTGGGACTTTATTCCTGAAACGTGCTTCCTTTTGGTTTGACCAATGTTCCTACGCTATTTTCAGAACTCATGAACAAAGTTTTGCAAGGCACACAACACAAATATGCAATAGCGTATATCGATGATGTCCTCATATTCTCAAAAACGTTCGAAGAGCATCTAGAACACATCGAGGACGTGTTCAACAGGCTGCGTAAGGCAGGCGTCAAGCTGAAAATGTCAAAATGTGATTTCCTCAAACACGAAGCGAAATATCTTGGACATGTAGTCTCAGCAAGTGGCATTCAGCCAGACAAGTCTAAAGTAGAAGTCATACGAGATCTCAAAGCACCTACCACAGTCAAAGGAATACGATCATTCATTGGTATGTGTTCATATTATCGGAGATTTATTCCAAATATTGCAAAAATTGCAAGGCGTCTGACTGAGTTGACAAAGAAAAACGCCCGTTTCCACTGGACTGGCCAATGTCAGAAATCATTTAATACTTTGAGAGTAGTTTTGACAGACGCCCCTATTTTGGCCTACCCAGATACCGGAAAACCGTACAAATTGTACGCAGACGCGTCGAATCATTCAATCGGAGCTGCCCTAGTTCAGGAAACTGATCAAGGTGAACGTGTGATACAATACATATCACATCAGCTCAACAAATCTCAACTCAATTGGCCTGTCATAGAAAAAGAAGGATACGCCATCGTGTATGCCGTTCAAAAACTCCGTCCCTACCTTCTTGGTTCAAAATGTACAATCATGAAAGATCACAAACCGCTCAAGCATCTCTTCACTGCAGAGAGGAGGAGTCCCCGAATTTAACGTTAGGCAATTATACTTGATGAATACGGATGTGACATCAAGTATGTCACAGGTCGACAAAATACTGTGGCCGATAGCCTCTCTAGGTTGGAACCTCAGAGAGATGAACCCATGGATATAAATATCATAGATTCTGACAATGCACCACGTGTTAAGTTGGACGCCATAGTAGAATCATGCCCCTCTGATGAAAGTCCAGACCCGAAACAGAAATTTCAGTAATTTCTGGCAAAGCATCCTGATTTGGAAACCCTCCAGAGTTAGGACAAAGAAATCCAGAAGATAATGAAAATATTACAAGACCCAGACGATCAAAATCATAGTAATATTTCCAAACACTATGTAGTACTAGATAGTATACTGTACCGTATTACAGATACTTCTAAATGCACCCAACATCCCGGTCTTCAATTGTGTATCCCCAAATTTCTGCAAAAGCCGTTAGTTGAAGACATTCATTCAGGTTATTTTGGAGGTCATCTAGGAATTGAAAAAACGCATGATAAACTTCGATCTCGTTATTATTGGTCTGGTATGTATCGTGACGTAGTGAATCATTTGAAAATTTGTGGAGCGTTTAATATGCGGAAACTCAAAAAGCAGCGCCCACCTCTTCAGGAAATGCAAATCCCGAAATATCCAATAAAGATGATGGTCATCGATACTTGTGGTCCGTTCCCTCAAAGCTACAATGGAAATCGTTTTATTATCAATATAGTTATTTATTTTCAGATTGGCCCGAATCGTTCGCTACTGATTCCAAAGGCGCAGAAACGGTCGCTAAAGTACTCATCGAGCACATTATTCCTCGACACGCATGCCCACGTGTCATCGTTTCGGACAATGGAACATAATTTTGTAATGCAGTAATAGAACAAATTTCAGCCTTCTTTAATATCAAACACATTCGGACTTCTGTATATCACCCGCAGTCAAACGGACGTTGTGAAAGGTACCATCGCGTTCAAAATGATATGTTAGCAAAGTTAGTAGGCAAAAATCAACGTGACTGGGATACAAAGTTACCATCAATACTTTCGGCCTATCGTACTGCCAAAAACGAAGCAACCAAGCATAGTCCATTCTACATTGTTCATGGTCGTGACCCTGTTCTCCCAATGGGCACTTTACTTTCACCCAAGTACAGGTATCAAGGTGAGGATTACGTTCCCACTATGTTAGAAAATATTAGCCGCGCGTATCATGAAGTTAGACATAATCTGGCTCTTGGACACGAGAAAAATAAATGATGACGAGAAAAATATTATGATCGCAAGTCGAAACCCATCAAGTTCAAAATTTGCGACATGTTTTACTTTCGAGATCCATCTACTGCCTCTGGTTCAACCACTAAATTGACTTCTCATTGGCGCCCATACTATCGTATCGTAAAAGCGCTTCGCGATGTAACATTTGTGATCAAGCATCAACTAGAAGGTGGTACAAAAACCGTAAACGCTCAGAACCTGAGAATGGCAGATCCCAATACACCGTGGTGTAACATTTCGAACGAACCGACTCACATTAATCAGAAGTATGAGGAGAAATCAAAATCTCAGATCCCCGTTAGAGTTCAACCACCACGTGGTTCGAAATTTTCTTATGACGATGATGATATGGATACAACTCCAATACCAGTAAGGATTTCGGAACCCGCATCACCTGATTCTCAGTTTAGTACTAGGTCTGGCCGATCAAAATCTGATATACCCTCTGAAGATGAGGACAACATTCCACTTTCTCGGTTGGCAAAAAGAATGCATAACCCCACCTCAGATGAAGAAGATGACATTTTATTAGCAAAATTAGCTAAGCAGCTTCAGGATGAAAAGGAACAAAGTTCAAAAAGTAACGTAGAATCACCGTTACCTGATGCCAAACGGGCCTGTGAATCAATGGACTCGGATCTTAATCCAAACGCAGAGGAGTATGTGCCGTTCAAGCGTGACCGAGAGATAGATTCGGAAGACGATAGTCCCCCTGATAAAGTCATCGCTGCAGATGACTCGTCTGATTCTGATATATCAGACATTGATGTAAATACTGTAAATATTAATGCAGATAAAGTGAAGCTGAGCTCCCCGCTGAATAAGTCAGTGGATGACATTGTGTCAATTAGTCAACAAAAGGTTGACATGCTTATGCAAATGGCTGACATGTTATTAAAGTAGTGAGTAAAATGTAGATGATCATGTCCTTCACTTGCGAGTGAAATGTGAGTTTAAACATAAATGGATAAATTGGACACTTGATAGACATGGAGGGTACAGATGCCCTGACAAGATGTCAAATTTGTTTGGATAAGGAGACATATGATCCGTATGGCCATACCCAGGGGTATTTTAGAATATGAGTTGACAGAGGTCACTCAGTCATTTATGCTGTTGATAAGATGTCAACTGTTTTAGGTTAAGTTGTTCAGAAAGTAAATACTTGTTTATGTGTTTCAGGGACAATGTGGATTCAACAGTTACTAACTGTCCTTGTCATACTAACATGTCTCTCCAAAACCATATCGAACGTTATATTTTTGCCAAACGGACGAATATACGCATCATATGATCATTGGATCATTCATATCCCAGTCAAAACCGATGACTTTCGAAACTTCATCAAAACCATGGACCAACACGTAACACTGTTTGTAACGAAAATTTATTAACTTCTGCACTTTAATTGCTAAATGACGCGATAATTAATGGTCCTCTAGTATGCATATTCATTTCTCGTCCCCCTCCCATTATAAGTGCAGTCACACTCAGACAAAGAGCTCTGCCAGATACTGCGCAGTAGCCTGTCAGTTCATGACCACGGGTCCATCGTACGATGCACCCCAGCCAACGCCCTATGACGTATCGAACGCTCATTGGCTCACGAGATCTGACGCTGGTGTCACGCCACTGTCTGGCCTTGGATTGCATCAGCATTTCATCAGCCTCCAGACCAGTGCATCGAACCATACTCTGTCGCCTATGACGTATTGTATTGTGATTGGTCGGCGTATGTAACCAAGCCTGCCGACTCGGCGTATATAAAGAGCGCTGAGCTAGCGTCTCTCATGCAGTGCAGTGCCAGCCATTGAGATAGAGAGTGTGTAGCAGACAGTTGCAGAGTTGCAGTGTTGCACCGTAGTACTAGGCCGTATTATGCCGAGTCAGCCCAGAACAGCTGAGAGACTTTAGAGAGACATGCAGAGACAGTGAGAGAAAGTGCAGTGATAGAGATACCTGTGTGTGTGTGCAAGGACAGCCACAGAGCAGATGTGAGTACAGACTGATGAGCTCAGCTCATAGTGAGGCAGACGCCCACAGTGCTGCAGAAGATAGCATGTCAGTAGAGTGATGAAGGACTTGTAAAGTCAAGTACAGACAAGAGAGTGTTGGAACTTTGGCTAAGTTGCATCACCTGTTCACAACGCCAGGTGCAAATAAATCGACAATTAAGGAAACAACGTTTCTTCGTCGAAATACGATTAGAAGTCCTACCAACTTGAAAACCATCATTCACAGCCATACCTAAGAGCACTTCTAGGTAACACTGTTCGCAGATACATTTCACGGAATATTAATTAAACATGAAGCTGCACTTCACTCTGATCGATTGAAAATCTTAACTTCTCGCTTAGAAAAAGAGAAATTCCACCTAAATAGTGAGATGTCTAAGATAAAGGAAATCTTGGATCATATGGAAAAGCCGAACAGTTACCGTTCAAAACGAGCCATTCTTCCCTGTGTTGGAAATATTTTAAGTACTCTTTTTGGAACCGCAACCAATAGCGATGTCAAAGACATTGCCCGACGAATGGAACCATATGGAAAATCATTAGAAGAGCCTGATTCATATCATGGACGAAAATTTTAGCATTTCAAATCAGACTAGCCTTGATGTGAAATCGAATAGAAAAGCTATCAACAAACTGATAGCGTTTACCAAAGCATTTGAAGACAAACTGCGACATCTGACTCTTTTTGAATAATATCATGGAATATTACCAAATATCAGATGACATGGAAGAAACTTTTGCAACTCTGTTAGTATCGTTCCAGGACTTTCGAAGCTCTCTATCGGATCTAGAACTGCATTCAAGTTTAGCCAAACATGGTATTCTCCCCAGATCATTCTTGAAGCCCGCTCAGTTCAAAACAGTTTTGGAAAATATTCATATGATTCTTCCAAATAATGGCTTTACCATTCCGATCCGAAGAAATTGATAGGTTTTATCTGATTAGCCATGCGTCAGTATCTCGACTGGACAATGGATTCTCAGTCCATGTTTTTATCCCTCTCATTCACGTTCGTGATAGATGTCAAGTCTATGAAGTTTTGAACTTGCCATCCTCCGAAACCGTTGCTCAAAACAACTACATAGCTCAATATGCAATAGAGAACTACGATTATATCGCACTTTCGGAAGATAATTTGAAATATATGGCTCTAGACAAAACTGAAGTGGAAACCTTCATTAACAATGATTTACCATTCTGCCCCATACAAAAGCCGCTAGAGATAGTTTTAGAATCAGACAAATACCTTTCAGCCCTCTTGACTAGAAATGAAGAATACATTCAAAAGAACTGTGATAAAATTATTACTGTGAAACAGAACGCTCACCCTAAGGCTAAATATTTAGGAAACGGACATTGGATTATAGTAACTACTGAACCATTGGATGTATCTGTTAGATGTAAAAATAAGACAAATTCCGATCAATCTAAACGGCTCGTCGAAACCATCAATCATTTTCAATTGAACATAGGTTGCTCTGCTTACACTAAGTATTTTAACCTCCCCTTGTTCTTCCGGCTCGACTCGGTCATCACACTCCCAGCCATTGTTCAGAACAACCCTGCGACCCACGATGTGTGGCGCAACATTCTCACTGATATCGGAAATAACACTGACTCTTTGCCCCGTGCTATCGAGCAGCTTCCTGCTGTCTCAGACAACTCTTTCCGTTTTAGTCAGCTTCGTGCTCAACTTACCCGACTAGAAGCTGACCACCTGACTCCAGGCCCGGTCGTCATAACGTTACCCATTGTTCTGTTGGTCATCTTCTCGATTGTCATCTGGTTCACAGTAATATGTAGGCAACAACGTAAGCGAAAGCAACAGGATCCTATTCAGCTCCCTCCGAACCCTGCACCTCCCGTTGCAGCGGAACAGGACTCAGCAGTCCTCCCAACGACCTGCCTGCCCCTGGTATAAGAAAGGACAGCGTCGTCCCAACCACAAGGAGTCACTCGAGCGCAACCGAAATGGAAGCATCGGTGACTCTACCACCTATCCAGATAATCGCGGACCATCACTTCGACGAAGAAATTCAATGGTTATTTTGCAAGTTTCTGGGACATCCCCTCTCCTGTGGGAGGTGGATTAAACAGCAATTCCTGCCCTTCGGCCTGGTTTGTCAGTACTGGGCAACCCATGGTCAAGTTGCTCAGGAACCAGTTCTCCATGTCTGCCTGATAGCGGAGCCGACCATGGAACCAGAACGACCAAACCAACCTTCGGAACCAGAACGACCAAATCAACCTTCGGAACCAGAACAACAAAATTCGGAAACCGACTCCCTAATCAACGCGTCTACCGAAGCCCTAGCGACATCGAGCACGGCCCAGTCACCACGCTTTGGTGACTTTGAGATCGACTCAGATCCTGAGATAGCTCATCTACTCCACGAGGCGCTAGAAGTGAAACAGTCGCCTCCAATCATAATATGTTATCTCCAGGACAATGCATAAGTGTTTCTGTGTATTGTTATCTGTATGTCATCATGTTTATGTTTATGTTGAACAATATATAATCTGTTAGGTTATTTGGGCCTTTGTAATGGCATTGGAACGGATGAGAGAGATTATGAGAAGTAAAGAAAGACGAAAATTTTGAAGCGAGTGTCAAAATTTCATCTAAAGGACCTCTCGCTGTGATGTAAAAAGATTTTCCCGGTTCTTAATTGCTTCATCTTTTTGCAATTACCAACAATTATATTGGACATAATAATTGTCTCATCCGCATCCATTTCATAGCCACACTAGGTTGTGTGACCAGTTCGTTGCGCCGCTTTTAACCCTCGCCCCACCGGGGGCCATCGATGGCCCCCCTAAGGTTTTCCGGGATAGCAGAACAACGCCGAGGCGCAGCACCGCGGTTGAGGGCTCTACCTCTCACTGCATCATTTTCCCATCATCCCTGAAATTTTTACCCCGGGTCACCCAAGGTCAGGTCACCAGACGAGGTCAACCAAGGTCACCTCACTTCACCTTTAGAGCTCTGTAAGAGCTACATTTCGAAGTCGATCAATTTGAAACTTCGTACACTTCATGACCCCTCCAGGGTCTACAAGGTGTATATCCGGGATTTTTCGATTTCGTGCCCTGAGGTCAGGTCACGAGGCGACCTCTCCCATTGGAAAAGCATGGGGAAAAGCTATTTCATGGTATAAAAGCCACAAAAATGATTGCAAATACTCAGACTGCTCAGAACAACGTTTTTGGACACCCTTTCACGGATACCAGGGGTCATATTTGCCCTTTGACCTTTCCAAGGTCATGCAAGGTCACCAGAGGTCAAAAACAGTATTTTGACAATAACTTTTGACGTAATTGAACTAGAGCGGTGAAACAAACACCATCGTGTTTGTCTTGTCACTGGCTTTCATTTGATATACGGCAAGGTCACTTTTGACCTTTCGTGAACTCAGGTCATATTAGGTCACGAGGTGACTTCTGGCGGTCAAACCACTGGCGGGAGGTCTATACGTTCCACATAGCGGAAAAAGTACTGGCAATTTGCTATCAAATGTACTTTACCAGGCCTCAATAGCTCTAATGACATAAGAGTTATGCCCAGTTGGCTTAATCATTGCATATTTGAGTGAAAATAGCCGATCTTGACCTAATTTGGCCTCTGGAGGTCAAACCATTGACCTGAGCACTAAAACATGCGAAGTAATTTCTTACTGAATTCACGCGAGCTTTCTATTGCACTTTGCAGATTTGCGCTAACGCCCATATTTTCGGAGTTAGAGGGGGGCCATCGATGGCCCCCGGTGGGGCGAAGGTGGCGCCGGACCCACGGTGGGGCGCGGGTTAATGCACCTTTTAGTGTTATCTGGCGGCCTGTTTGTGTCTAATGGACGTCCGCCCTGTGATCTGCCGCCTCCCATTAGGATGCATTATCCCACACGGTAGTACAGTTAAACTCTGGTATGAACCGTGTGAAACCATTAGCGTTATCTCAACGTACCCTTTAATGTTAACCGACCGATGTATTTTCTCACCCGATGTTACTAGATGAACTCAAGTATGCACCCAGTCATGTGCCCTAAAATGCATTAGCCTTATCTCGATGTACCCTTTCATGTAAGCGGCCACTTCTTTGAAATCCACCGTCTTCGTGGTATATAAACCCGCTGTTCTGCCCCCTAGTAAGCTCAGTGATACGACTTCAGTGTGAAAACATCTCGCGAGTGCTACGGGAAGGCTCTGCTAGTGCTATGTGACGATAGTGGTGCAAAGGTGCTGACCGGATAGTGTTGGAACTGGTGCTCACAACGCCAGGCTAAACGTGGAATAAATTGGACTTAGGCAAAAGTCTCTTCATCGCTCTACGACGAGGTCCCCACTACGCTGCAACGACTCACAGCCCAACCAAAGAGCCAATCTTGGTGATACCCACCCCCCCCGATTGACAATCCTGGATCTGCCTTTCTTCAAGGGAGGCCAGGCATACACAGATCCAGGGGCAAAGGAGGCAGCTGCTCCTCCCTCCCGAATAATACTTGATGTTCCCTGAAATGGTCACGGCGCCCCCTGAAACGCCGATGTCCTCCCCCTCCCTGAAATTTCGCTTCCCAGCCCCTCTTCAGGATGCAAAACTCGGCGCCGGATGCCAAAAGGGTTTTGCGCCTACCTGAAAGATTTTCCCGGCCAGAAGTGGCGCACCATGGTCCGGATGCCCACTCCCCCCTGATTGATAATCCTGGTTCTGTTTATTTACAAGGAGTGCTAGGCATACGCGGATCCAGGGGGCAGATGCGCCTTGAGCGCCTTGAGATGGTCACGGCGCCCCCTGAAACGGTTACGGCGCCCCCTGAAACGCTGATTTCCCCATCTGAAATGTTGCTTTCCTCCTCAGGATGCGAAAATCAGTGCCTAAAGATACAATTTGGCGCCCTTTTATAGACCTAGTCGGCCAGAAGTGGCATCCCCCGGTCCCGATGGCGCCCCCAGGGGAGGCGCCCTACCCCGATTGCAAGTCCTGGATCTGTCTGAGTTCAAGGGGGCTAGGCATACGCAGATCCAGGGGGCAGAGGAGAAGGTGCCCCTCCCTCTTGAGCGATCCTTGGTTCCCCCTGGAATGGTCACGGCGCCCCCTGGAACGTCGATGCCCCCCACCTGAAATATCGTTTCCCACCCCCTCCTCAGGATGCCAAAATCAGCACCTGCCGATAGAATTTTGTGCCCACGTGATAGTTTTTCCAGGTCAAAAGTGGCGCTGAAGAAAAGAGGATCTGAATTCCGGATTGCTCCCCTCGGAAGCTGCCCCCCCCGACGATCGGCAATTCTGGATTCGCCTGTGGCATACGCTACGCAGACGGATGAAGGGATCAAGTCCCCCCTCGCAAATATCAGAGTCGTTATAGTCACTACAGAACCGGGGGCTGCTACGAGGCAGTAGCGAGAAAGGCTCGAGCCCCCTAGTCTCCCCCAATCAAGTCTTGAATTCGCCATCGCCTTGCGACCGACATTTGGGCGGCACTTGGGCTCCCCATTCAACTTCTGGAACACCCACCAGACCTCATGTGGGACCCATGTCGGGCCATTTGCAGTGTTTTAGCTCAGTCCAAAGGAGGGGAGATCGCCCCATCACCCCCCCCCTTGGATTTGTCTTCGTACTGAGCAATTCCAATGACGTTGAAAAAATAGATCCTGATGATCCAGTTTTCGATACCAAAAACCCGGGATCCTGGGAAAAAATCCCAAGAGTATGAACAAATCCCAAAACCAATGAATTTCTACTAGAACAAATGCGAACGTTGTTCTAAAGAACAGAAATGTATTTTAGTGCAATATGCCCTTTTAAATATCTAAAAAAATGTATCATCATACTTTAGAGCTTTAATGTTTCCATAAATACGAAATTGGTACTCAAAAATGCAACTACCTAGTACCTACTGTTTACCTTTAGGATGGTAAACAGTAGGAACTAAATTCCTTTTATTTCTCGTGTGAAAACGGCATAGCTACGGCGCATCCCTCTCGTGAACGTACCGTGTGAAAAGGTATCTTGATTAAGTCATACGGTCATGCGAGTTTGAACGACCAAAAGTATTCGAAAAATATGGACAGGTATAAATGTAGAAACATTTTAACGCTGCTGTTAAATTACTTCAAACTCCTATGGTATACTCATTCCGAGGCTGTGAATACAGTAGTGAGAATATGTCCTGGTCACCATCATAAAGTCATAAATTTCCATGGCACAACCAACGAAGTCTTCAGAAAGCACCCGTACCACTCATAATTTTTAGATCTTTCAGACAAAGATACTTCCAAATACACGCAAAATTGATGTTATTTGCATGCATAGGCAGGGGCGGACGCAGACCCGAGTTTTTTTTTTTTGGGGGGGGGGGGCAAACCCATGTCGGCCTCTCCTCCTGGGGGAGAGGGGAGGTGGGAGCGAATATTTTTTTGCTCTACAGACCTAGTGTAAACACCTTTTTCAGTGCTCGACAGACCTAGTATAAGCTACCTCTCGATGTACATGATCGCTCTCCGGGAGGGGGAGGGGTGGGAGTGAAGATTTTTTGCTCTACAGACCTAGTGTAAACATCTTTTAAAAAAATCCGGCGTTTGGGGGGCCAAAAGATAGTTTGGCCCCCTCCAGCACTTGGGGGGCATGGCCGGAATGGCCCCCCTTGCGTCCGCCAATGTGCACACGTACATACAGTTATTACAATCTCACACTAAGCTCGGCCACCGGAGCAGGTAAGGGGGGAAGCAAGCCGGACAGCCACCACATCGCCGGGGTCTACAACCGGCGGACAACTGCCACATCGCCGGGGCCTACAACCGGCGGACAACTGCCACATCGCCGGGGCCTACAACCGGCGGACAACGGCCACATCGCCGGGGCCTACAACCGGCGGACAACTGCCACATCGTCGGGGCCTAAAATCGGCAGACAACTGCCACATCGCCGGGGCCTACAACTGGCGGACAACCACCACATCGTCGGGGCCTAAAACCGGCAGACAACTGCCACATCGCCGGAGCCTACAACCGGCGGACCACCACCACATCGCCGGGGCCTACAAACCGGCGGACCACCACCACATCGCCGGGGCCTACAACCGGCGGATAACGGCCACATCGCCGGGGCCTACAACCGGCGGACAACTGCCACATCGCCGGAGCCTACAACCGGCGGACCACCACCATATCGCCGGGGCCTACAACCGGCGGACAACGGCCACATCGCCGGGGCCTACAACCGGCGGACAACTGCCACATCGCCGGGGCCTACAACCAGCGGACAACCACCACATCGCCGGGGCGACGGTCGCACCAGTTGATGCTTAGGAGTAAACCTCGCCGTTTTAAGCAGATAGTTGTGAAAAATAAACAGGAGCCACGCTTCAACAGCTGCTAGCACTCAGGCAATGTGTAGATATGGTGAAACCCAGTTTTTTTGTTTGGTTGGTGATTGTTCGTAATCGTGCTCTTATATCTGTATTCATGACCGAGTAAGTCCAGTTCTATGTAAGTCATAGGGGGAACAAATCAATGGAAAATGTTTGCAGCTTTAAACAGCCACATGCGGACTGGAGAGATTAGGCAAATTGGCCTCAAAATACTGCATTTTGCAAAAAAGCAGCTAACCTTAGTTGCGTATGATTTCGGTTTCCTAATGTTGAACCTAATTTGAAATATACTGGGGCTGTTAATAGTCCACGATCATAAGCGTTGGAAAAGGGAGGCGGCCAAGGGAGGGGCCTGCCCCCCCCACTTTTTGGACAAACATTTCCTAATATCAGGCAAAATGGGAGAAAACTGGACATTTGTGTAACCACCCGTTGCGGAAGGAAACGAGGAGCCAAAATTCGAACAGTTCCTGGTCCTAACGTGGAAAAGAATGTTTTCAGCACCAGATTGAAGCACCAGGCTTTCTCATACGGCTGTGTCACCTAAAATCACCCTGCCAGACGAAGTTAAGGACATCGTTAGTATCGCTAGCTTTAAACAGTCACTACGAAACAAGTTGGGTCTGTAAGTGTGTGCGCGTGTTAATACGGTTTTAATTGTGTGCCAGCGCTGGTTGTGTCCAGTATCTGTTTATGTTTGTTTTATTTGTAATCGCCTTTTCTTATTATTTTAAATTTTTTATTTGTAATTTGTACGCCGTTATCTTTTTATCTCCTGCGGCACCCAATGGACGATGAAATACGAAAAGCCTCTCCTGCATGAAGATGTTCTGAAATATTCATACATGCTTACATACATTTATAATTTTTTGGGGTTTAACGACGCACTAACTGCCAGGGTCATACGGCGTCGCCAACTCTCAACCTGTTGATAGAGATTTTGGGGATCAGTTAGTTTGGCTGGCCCCTCACTTTTTTGCCAGTGACAGCTTTTATGTCCAAGATTTTCACTTTCCGTTTAACTGAGAATAGAGGTTTGGTCGGAGTTGATTGGAAGCTCCATAACAGTTTGAGGAACGAAAGAATTGCTATGTATTGAAAGATGTAAGGACCATAAAATTATTCCAGCACTAAGCCTGCGGTCAGTACAGATTAAGTGGAAATGTAGCATCATACTCGGTCAACGAATTTGGTGGGAGTCGTGTGATTGCTTAACATAAACAGTGTCAAAGAAAGACGAAAAAGCCTGCAGGCAGTCGTATTTCCATATTCAATTACTGACCAGTAACCAATCAGGGTACAGTTGCTCAATTTTATAAAATCCCATTTGGATCATAAACAAAGCTCATTTACGCCGGGGAAGGTGGTATAATGGTAGACATGCTGAATGGTCATTTCTTATCCGCTTTTCGCTTTTCATTTAGGATTAAAAGAACGTTCGCACGCTGTTCCTTCACTACTGCTCATTTTCGACTTGAAGGCCTGAAGCTTCTGACTCTTACCTGGGTTCCAGTTGTTGAAGAGGAACTCTTTGGATGAGTTTCTCCAGGACCAAACGCGAGTGTCGCGGCTGAGAGACTCGCCATAGCCGGCAGTGTGGAATCCGGCTAAGCCTTGTGTCAACAGCACTCCACTCAGAAAGTCGTTCTTGGCCTGCAGAAGCGTTGTTTTATGAAGGCAGCAGGAGTAAGCCCTAACCTTTCTGATAGGCATGTTAGCCCTTGGTAATATGCCTGTCGGAAAAGTGGCCAGGAAATCATGCCACACCATTTCCATAAATTATAATTTTTTCCAAATTGGGAAGAAGTCGGAAACATTTGTAACCAGCGAAAGCGGAATGCAAAAACGAACCCAAATCCGATGAGTTTTAGGTTCTACAGAGGGACTGTTTTTGCCAGTGACAGGTTGAGGATTGGATGATCCCCTCGCTTCTTTCCGGCAGCGACGTGAGGTTTGCTTATGACGGGTAAGGTGGTGTGAGCCCAGTCTGGACAAAGATCCAACACGCTATCATTTCTGCAAGCAGTGTGTGATAAGTGGACTGCAGTGGCCAAAGAATGGCATCGATTTTCACACTATTCATGGTGAAGCATGACCTTGCCAACTAGCGGGACCCGGACCCGCAGACCTTTGAATGCACCCTACAAACTCTTGCATTCGCCATCACTCAGAAATCCATAGCCATCTGTACAGGTTCGCAAACACAAGATACAAGAGCTCCGAATTATGATGACAAACGATTCGAAGGGTATCAAAAATTCGTTGCTAACAGCCCCCCCCCACCACCACCCTTTCATTTAACTACAGTAGGTGGAAGATCATTGTGAGACCAGTCCCAATTGTTTGTCCTCCTAGACAAATTTCTAAGAACACCAACGCATATGCATGACACATAGCTGTAAAGACTGACCTGTGAGGTGACCTCCACTAGCCTGGCACCCGCCTGCTGGCAGCGGATCTCGGCCTTCAGTCGTGTCACCTGCTCTCGTCCAATTAGGTAACAGTTGTCGCCGAAGGGGATCTCGCCCCGCCCGCAGCGACCGGTCAGGTCGGCCGGCTGATAACAAGCCACGCCCACTTCCCGCTCATTGGTCACTTCAGCACGAGCACACTCCAAAATCGAGTCCTCCCGCTCCGAACACTTGTCGATGCTGAAGGCTTTGGCTGTGTTGGCTGGTGCTTGGTTCCTGAAGCTCTTGGAGTTGGGATTCTTGGTGTA
Source organism: Lepas anatifera (assembly GCA_034440635.1). NCBI lineage: Eukaryota > Metazoa > Arthropoda > Thecostraca > Lepadidae > Lepas > Lepas anatifera. The sequence goes on from JAOTON010002274.1 coordinate 2,421,004, forward strand.
GAAGCTAAAGGAAGAGACGTATATCAGGCCGGGTCGATTAAAACAGATTCCACAGAAAGTGTAAAATTATGTATCCCAGTGTAATTTGAAACATTTCTCTAGGTTTCCATCGGTTTTGATATTACGAGTGGCGGCGCAAAGCCCATGCATTCAACAATGTTTGGCTGTTTTCCTGTTTGAATATTATTTTGGAACACAGGAAGATTTTCAAGAGCTCTTGTATTGTCATTTTGTATTTCCAGGTATTGTGACCCTTTTTTGAAAATCAGAATGCTTCAGGGCTAACCAGCTCCCCAGCACATTCACGAAGCACGCGGGCGACCCGTCGGGATCGTAGGCTTTGGTCACGACTCATTATTGCAGCATGACTGGAGCACATCGCGGGTGGTAAGCGGCATGAAGTCAAACGAGTAAAGTGAAACACGAAGGCGTGGGAAGATGCAGCTGTGGCTTTCAACCTTGACCCTGTGTCCACCAAAGGTCACCCAAGCAGCTGCAGCCTCTTTGGCGTGACTTGAAAAAGAACAGTCTTGGCATACGCGTGACAGGCTAAAGACAGGCGGGGGTCCACCGCCGGAACCGGTCGACGATAACAGGAGGGCAATCACCCGGTTTACCCCTCCCTCCCCTGGATCCGCCGGTGAATATGACTTGGCTCGTTTGAGAAAATGAAATGTCCGTTCGACTTGCGAATAGATTTTAACCTGAATGGCGCCGCACTGGCCGGGCCAGACTCCTTGCAGCCTCCTGGGATCAACTCTCCCCACCACTCTGACTGGTTCAATGACACCATAGTGCAACGAAACAAATCTGTGTTTCGTGAGGCCTGTGTCCTATCCAAATGACTTAACTTGAGCTAGGCTTAGCATTGAAACGCATTCGAAAAAAGTCAAAATTAAATCGTTTTCACATGTATGTCTCCCTTCTGTGGAAACACCAGTCACAAATTGTCGCTTAAGGCTAAAGATTTTCCCTTTATCCGATCCGAGTACTTCTATCATCACCTCGCCTCCCAGTCGCGTGGCCGTTTCTTCCTCCCATCCCCTCCTTCCCCACAGTCGGTCGGTAAATCCGACACCGTACAGCAGTCAGCAGGCTGTAACCTTTGATGTGAGCTAACTACGGTAAGAGAAGCACTGTATTCTATGGGAATTCGCACCTCAACGTCCATGTACTACGGTCGATAGCGGTATTCACCGCCGCCTCGGATTGCCGCTGATGCTCCGCGCCAACTTACACCGGCGCGCAGTTCCGCACCAGTGCTGCCAGAGTCACAGGTTTCCTCCAAACCTGGAGGGTTGGATATTCGAATTTAGGGAGGATTTTGGTGTTAGAGGTTTCTCATTTTTGGGGGAGAACTGGAGGGTTTTGCTTTTGGATGGAGGGGAAATTTTAAACTTGGAGGGTATTTTTCCGTTCAGAATACTATAAATTGGCCAATAGTATACTTACAAAACCATGCATTTTCCTTCGTATTATGTCTGTCCCGGACACTGCATAGGACAAAACCAACGCGGAATGGAAGTCGGAGATGGAAAAAATATAAAACAGGCATTCTGAGGATGACACATTTCTCTAAATTTATAGGAAAACCTTGCACACACATCTACCACGAGACCATTCAGAGTAAGTTGTAGGCTTATGTTGCTAGCCATATGAAGTGTTTTTCTTGAAAATAAGTAGGCATTTGTTTAGCTGATGGAATCCAGTTTGTGGGCTTATGAATTTTTTTAATAAATTACGTGATTATCCATATTCTGGTGAGCCGCAGTCTTCTGCGGAACAGTACAAATCGTATACCCAATTAATTGACACCAATTATTTGAGAATGCTGGATTCATTGCAATATGAATTATTTTCTTAAAATAAAGGTGATTGTGAAGCTGATGAAATTCAGTCCATGGATGCTTGAATTTATAGAAAAACCGACAGTGATTGATATCCTGGTGAGCCTCAGTCTTCTGCGGAGCAGTTCAGATTATGTACCCAATTTATTAACTATTGGATTATGTTGAGTTCAAGCTTTTCAAAGAAATATTTAATGGGGTGGATCTTCAGGCTGATTTCATTGATTTTTACAAAATATTCTGGGAAATTCACCTGTTTGAATGTTTTTTGTTTTTCATCAAGTATTGTCCTTACGTGTGGTACAGATTGGGAAGTTTATGTTCATTCGTTTACAACTTAACGATGTTGAAGCTTAAATATTTTGTCAGGGCATGCATCATTTAGTTCAGAGGGTTGATTTCCATGTGATCTCTATATATCTTTTGGTTAAATTCACATGTTTCATCATGTTCTGGTTCTCTCAAGTGGTTGTGAAGCTGGATATGTTTCCCAATTTTCAAAACTTGATGATATTCAATTAGAAACTTTTTATCATACTAAGCATTATTAATATCTTCAGTTTGACTTCTAGGTGATTTGTGATTGGAGTTTTCTTTGAACTTAACATGTTTGATAATGTAGGGACTGGTTTGACGATCATGTTTCACGGCTACTCAAATAAGAACCATTTTGTGTTTGAATTGTTCATGTTAAGCTGCAAACTATCTGGTAAACTACACAGGTTGATTCTGGTGTTGAATATCACGTGTTTTACCCATTTTCTGTAAAATTTGACAATTTTATCATTTACAGGTTCTTGTCATTCTTCTTGTTTCACAGTGCATGTGCTTCATTTTCCTTTTTCTCCCCCCCCCCTCCATCCATACATGTATTTTGCGACAACACACACACGGACAAAACACTACAACGGTAAAGAACGAACAAAACAATGGGAGTGCACCCTAAAATCCTAACGCCGGTCGGCATGATAACGCTAAGCAATATCATAAGATGCATGAGTACCAGTATAAAACAGCGGAACAATATAGCGCACACAACCACCGGGCCGGAGACGGACCGCAGAGAAGGACGCCGAGCCGCCACACGGCGACCGGAGACGTGCAGCCGCAGAGCGGACACCACTCCGAACGGCGAGAGGCCGCCAGGGCACGGCGATCGCCGAGACGCAGCCGTCAAGCGGCCGCCACGCCGGACGGCGAGAGGCCGCCAGAGCGCGGCAATCGTTGAGACCGCAGAGTGGCCGCCTTGGCGGGTGGCGCGAGGGTACCCCACGCGGCGACTGGAGACATGGAGCCGCAGGGAGGACACTGCGCCGGACGGTGAGAGGCCGCCAGGGCACGGCGACCGCCGAGACGCAGCCGTCGGGGCCGCCGCGCCAGACGGCGAGAGGCCACCAGAGCGCGGCGATCGTTGATACTGCAGAGTGGCCGCCGCGGCGGGTGGCGGGAGGCCACCCCACCGCGGCGACTGGAAACATGGAGCCGCAGGGAGGACACTGCGCCGGACGGCGAGAGGCCGCCCTCTCGCGGCAATCGTTGAGACTGAAGAGTGGCCGCCGCGGCGACCGGAGACATGGAGCCGCAGGGAGGAAACCGCGCCGGACGGTGAGAGGCCGCCAGGGCGCGACGATCGCCGAAACGCGACTGTCGAGCGGCCGCCATGCCGGACGGCGAGAGGCCGTCCGGGCGCGGCTATCGCTGAGACTGCAAAATGGCCGCCGCGGTGGGCAGCGGGAGGCTACCCCACCGAGGCGACCAGAGACATGGAGCCGCAGAGGACACCGCGCCGGACGGCGAGAGGCCGGCAGGGCGCGGCAACTGCCGAGACGCAGTCGTTGAGCGGCCGCCGCCCCGGACGGCGGGAAGCCGCCTGGGCGCGGCGATCGCTGAGAATGCAGAGTGGCCGCCGCAGACATGCAGCTGCAGAGCGGACGCCGCGGCGGGCGGCAGGCGGCCGCCCCAGGTACGGCGACCGGCAAAACGCAGCCGAAGTTTTGCCGGTCGCCGCGGAAATAACCCCCCCAACGGCCGGACGGCCAGTCGCCGGCGAACCGCGGCGACACCAGTACCCCACCAGGGGCACCCCGCCCCGGCCATCAGCGCCAGGCACAGGCGACCCAGGAGCGCTGAAAGTAGGTTCAGGAATTAAGTCAGGGAGGGGAAAAAAGAACCTTCCATATATATAAAATATTGACATATTTGAAATTGATTAGCTGTTGAAACTTAGTGCATATGTGCATGAGTTTTCAGAAAAATCCCTGAAAAAATATTGGTATGCTCCATAGGTACAGTCTTCTGCAGAGCAGTAGGTATAAATCATGTGCACAATTTATTTAGAATTTGATGGTGACCAATTCAAACTCTGTGAAACGTATCTAATGTGGTGGGTCTTAGGGGGCTGATTTTTGCTGATTTGTACTGGTTATTCTGGAAATTTGGTCTATTGGAACACTTTCTGCTTTTGGCCAAGTATTTCCTTTTAGCAGCCTGATTAGGCAGAAAATGCCCATTTGTTTACAAATTGATAATTTTAAATTTCAAACCTTCTGTCGGGATATGCCTATTTGCATGTTTCGTCATCTTCTGGTTCTCATCCAATTCGTTGCAAAGTGTGATACATAATTCGCAAGTTTCAAAATCTGATGGTGAATTGGAAACGTTCCGTCAAATTTTGCATTATTTATATCTAAAGGTTGACTTCTAGAATATTTGCGCTGAGTTTTCCGTGAACTTCACGGGCTTGGTGCCGTACGCTGGGGCGCGCAAGCTAACGGAAATCCGTGCCTCGAACGGTGGAGCGCCCCTTGAACAGGGTTAGGTTTAGGGGCACGCCGATGTCAGGGTCATTTGGCGCCCATAGCAAAATAATAAAATTACACACCGGGGTACTGCTAGGCCCAGTCAAGTTTAAAATGCGGGATGCGACACAGATAAAACCGATGGGTCTAGGGCGTAGCCAGAATTTCGCTCGGAGGGGGCGGCGCCCCGAAAAGGGCCCCTGCGACAGCGCCATAAGGGCCCTGATGGGTAAAAAGGGCCATGCTTGTTCCAGAATAGAGTGCTGAAGAGGTCTTAAGAGGGCTCGTCTGATGCAAAATTTCAATTTTGGCCAACGACCATAGTGCAGGCGAGCCGCGCGTCGCGCGGCTCATGTCCTCAAAGGTGCTCCTCGGGCCCTCAGGGGGTACTGTCGTTACCGCCCCCTGGCTACATCCCTGGATGGGTCGATGGCAGAACAAATTAAAGAAAACGAAACGTGTGAAAGAGTCGGGGATAACAGTAGACCGTGCATTTCAGAGGCGGCTGCCTCCAGGCGAGCAAATTACATGGAAGTTAGCCTTGTTTAGAAATAAAACAATATTATAAATGTCAGCAGTGCGGCGTTTTCCGAACAGATACTCCAGAGAAGGAGCCCCCGGCAGGTATATCGCCCTCTCAGTCTCGTAATCACGACAATCTACTAACACGTGTGCCACCGTGAGTCGCCCGTCGCAACGCGGGCACCCCAGCGGACCATCAACGCAGAGGAGGTACGGCTGCGTCGCGTATGTGTGGCCCGTACGCAGCCTGGCGAGAATCTCCTCCTCTCTCCTGCTCTACGCACTGGCCGACGACCATACCCCTAATTTGGGATTCAGCACCCGTATTTTACTGCCCTTAGGGTCGTTATTCTATGAGCGCTGCCACATATCCCGGACAAATGCACGGATTTTTAAAAGCAGTCCGAAAATGGGATGCCTAAACCGGTTGGCACCCGACTCTGAGCATTGCAACATCTGCAATGCTTAAAGGGAATGTGGCACCTTCATAACATGATTTTAACTGAGATAGCCAAGCTGTAAAGCAAGTCGGAAAACCCGGTACTCAATATATCATTTGTCTTGGAACTCGATATTTCCGTAAAAAAGCTAAAACCTACCTGACACCAACCCCTAATCAACCCCTCGCTGGGCGTCCACTGTTATGAGCTGCTGGTGTGACGGCATATGCTGACGTCACGATGAGCATCAGCTAATCGAGGCCCTTAAAGCATTTCATGTATGTTAGTGGTTGCCAGATCATGACATCAAAACAGGCAGATATTTACTTCTTTTCCTAGAGGATTATTTTTAAAAACAAAATATTGAGCTTATTGAACAATTTTCAGAGAAATCATAAGTGGTTTTATATTTTTGACTAAAAGTACGCCTAATTTCACTAAATTCCAGGATTCGACCAAGGTGCCACATTCCGTTTAAAGAAAATGCTGCACCTTTATAATGTGATTTTAACACGCGCATTGACGGGGGTCTGAGCCACCTCCGCTTTCACGGGGGGCGGCTACACACCCCCCTAAGATCTCGAGAACCACGTTAGGTAGCGAAGAAACGGTAAACGGCGTTGGGTATCCCATCCACTTCTCCATCGAAAATATTTGAACAATTTTTTGTCAGGTCACAGTTAAGGTCACAAGAGGTCAAAACATGCCGTCATAGGGATAACATGTAAATTAAGTTTTGGTCATTACGTCTGAACAAGTAAAGAGAGAGCAAAACGACTTGAACTATATGAATCCTCCCAGCAAGCCGAATGAAAATCAAGGATTTGACCTGACCTAAGAACAGGTCCGGGTAAAATTATATAAAATGCATATAATTGGAACTGCAAAGCCAAGGCAAATCTAATGGAGCTAAAATAAACGCTCTATCGCCATCCGTTACTGAGGTATTCAGTGAAAACCATTTTTCCTATGTATTTCCAATGGAGACGTCATGCCTCGTACCTGACCTTGGGTCATCGATATAAAAACTACCGGAACATATTTTGGAGAACTCGGTAGGCCCATTATGTGATATAAGTTTCAATCGGATAAGTTCACCCTGCTCCGACTTATGCTATCTTAAACTTTTTTGAGGTCAGGTCACTTGCCCTGTACTGGTGACCTGATCTGAGATGACCTAACCTAAAAATTTTTCACAACAATTGTAAAAATGATGAAGGGAAAGGTATGCCAAGTACGGCGGCGCGTAGCAACGCCGTTTTTCTGCTGTCTCCGAAAAACCCGAGGGGAGCGGGTACCCGGCCACCCGTCAATGCGCGTGTTAACTGAGATAGCCAAGCTGTAAAGCGTGCCGGAAAACCCGTTATTCAATATATCATTTATGTCATTTATATTTATCAATATATCATCACAGAAAACAATGTTGCCACTCAAACGATATGATTATTTAGATTTTGCAGATATATTTAATTCTGTGTTAGTCAGAATCGGTGCGGTTATGGAACGCTTTGAAAGGAAGTAAAACACCCTTTTGTGGAAATGTCCCAAGAGAAATTCGAAGCCCCCAGTGGGGCTGGGCGCGGTGCGGCAGACGAATGAATTCATCACCAGTACAAATAAATCGCCCCCAGGACAGTGTATTGTGTCCCCCCTTAACTAAATCATTCCGGGTAGGGTCCTGAGACTAATCGTGCGGTCACTCTGAAACTGATACTTTGGGCCCTTGTAACAAACAATTTTGGGCCGCCCCGAGATAAACTGTGTACAGCCCCCAGAGTAAACGATGTAAAACCACTCAGACTAACTCTTGAGAACCCCCGAGACCAACTTTCGGGACATCCAGACCAACTCTTCTGCGGACCTCAACTAACTCGTGGGACCCCAGCCCAACTTGTGGGCCTCTTAACAGGTGGCGGATCCAGGAATATATTGAGTGGCTGCAGGCTCGAACCTCCTCCGCAATTTGCTCAAAACGGAATCTAACTATGCATTTATTATAAGCACATATTTGGGGGCGAGCGCCCTCCACCTTTGTATCCGCCACTGCCTTGGCCAATATCTGGGTGGCGTTTGAGCTTCCCAGCAACGCCCATCTGACATCAAAGAGAGCCAGCTTGCAGTGCTTAATCCTAGCCCAAAAGGAAGCGGCCACGCCCTCGCCCACACCCCTTGGATCTCCACTTATGACCCCCCAAGTTAATGGCGGACACAAGGACATATGTGAATCGAAGGAGGCAGATGCCTCCATCGCCCGTCGGCGCTCCCTGAAACGGTCACTGCAGCCCTAACAGGCTGATGTCGCCTCCTGATATGTCACTTCCCCCAGGATGCGAAAATCGGCGCCCAATGATAATATTTGAAGCCCACCTGGTGAGTTGTCGACCAGAAAAGGCGCCCCTGGTCCAGATGACACCCCATGTGGGGAAGGGAAGGCACCCCCGTAGAGGAAGGTGCCCCTCCCTCCGAATGCCAATCCTGGATCTGCCTATGTTCAAGGGAGGCCGGGCATACACAGATCCAGGGGCAAAGGAGGCATGTGCTCATCCCTCCCGAACGACACTTAATGCCCCTGAAATGGTCACGGCGCCCCCTGAAAGGCCGGCGTCCCCCCTCCCTGAAATTTTACTTCCTACTCCCCTCTTCAGGATGCATAAATTGGCGCCTGCCGCCGAAAGGGTTTTGCGCCCACCTGAAAGTTTTTCCCGGCCAAAAGTGGCGCACCCTAGTCCAGATGCCCCCTGATTGATAATCATGGATCTGTTTATGTACAAGGGGTGCTAGGCATACGCGAATCCAGGGGCGCAGTTGCGCCTTGAGATGGTCACGGTACCTCGAAGAAATGATCACGGCGCCCCCGTGAAACGTCGATGTCCCCCTCCAGAAATGTCGCTTCCTACTCCCCTCCTCAGGATGCGAAAATCAGCGCCCAGAGATAAATTTGGCAACCATTTTATAGATTTAGTCGGCCAGAAGTGGCATACCCTGGTCTGGATGGCGCCCCCAGGCAAGGCGCCATCCCCCGATGGCCAGTCCTGGATCTGTCTGTGCTCAAGGGGGCTAGGCATACGCAGATCCAGGGCGCATAGGAAGGTGACCCTCCCTCTCGAGTGACCCCTGGTGCCCCCTTGGAATAGTCACGGCACCCCCTGGAACGTCGATGCCCCCCCCCCCCCCCCCTGAAATGTCGCTTCCCACCCCCTCAGGATGCTAAAATCAGCACCTGCCAATAGAATTTTGCGCCCACGTAATAGCTTTTCCCGGTCAAAAGTGACCCTGAAGAAAAGAAGATCGGAAGTCCGGATAGCTCCGCCCTCGGAAGCTGCCCCCCCGACGATCGGCAATTATGGATCCGCCTATGGCATACGCTAAGCAGGCGGATGGAGGGATCTAGTCCCCCTTGCAAATATCAGAGTCGTTATAATAACTACAGATCCGGAGGCTGCTACGAGGCAGTTGCGAGAAAGGTCCCCAATAAAGTCCTGAATTCGCCATCGCCCTGCGACCAACATTTGGGCGGCACTTAGGTTCCCCATTCAACTTCCGGAACACCCATCAGAACTCGCGTGGGAACAATGTCAGGTCATTTGCAGTGTTTTGGCTCAGTCCAAAGGAGTCCTCGCCCCAGCACCATCCCCTTCGGCTTTATCTTTGACTGAGCAATTCCAATGACGTTGAAAAGATAGATCCTGATAATCCCGTCTTAAATACCAGTAACCCGGGATCCTGGGAAAAATCCCATGGGTATGAAAAAATCCAATATCAAAGAATTTCTACTAGAACAAATGCAAATGTTGCTCTACAGTGCAGAAAAGTATCTTTGTGCGATATGCCCTTCTAAATATCTACAAAAATATTTATCATCATACATAAAAGCTTAAATGTTGTCATGAATACAAAATTGGTGCTCGAGAAATGCAACTACAAAGTACCTACTGTTTACCTTTACGATGGTAGGTAAACAGTAGGAACTAAATTTATTTTATTCCTCGTGTCAAAAACGGCTATTATGACAGGTATAACAAAGAGATTGGCGCAAAAGCCCGAAGGCTTAAGTGCTGGGGCCTCTCTTATGTCTCTTATAAAATACATCACTTTTACCGGACGTATCACACATATACACAGTAAGATTTGGACACACATAAAGAAACAAAACACAACAAACCAAACAAGCAAACCAGTTCCTGACCACTGTTTTGTTTTTTATTCGTTGCAAGTCGCCACCGCAAACGGGAGCCTTCCGAACAGCCGCCACCCGGCCGTCCGAGTGATATGAATATCTAACAGACAACGCGACCGCCGCACAAGTGAAGGAGCCGAAACAAAACCGACTACCCTACCACCACCGAGCATTCGCGCTGGTCTATAGCATGCGTGGATAGCTGTGGCGTCTGTCTCGAATAGCAGCTCCCAGTGCGCCGCCAGCAGCGACGCTACGGTCGGACGGCAGGGTGAGGTTTCGAGCGGGAAAAATACTAGCATTGTGTATTACATTTAAGTAAAGGTACACTGGTGTTGCAATGATCTGCAACCTCTTGAAATGGCAAGATATGTCTCTGAACTAGCTTTCTGCCGAATTTCATCCACTTCCATCGATATTAACCATTCGAAACCCTGGTTTGAAACAAAAATAAACAGATGAAATTACCACTTTGGAATGTATTTTACGGCTTATAGCTCGGAAGCCGTAAGAGATAAGTGGGGGGTATGAGTGAGAAAAATTACGGCAACGAAGCTTGCTATTCAGCCGTGTTAAGTTTGATACTGTAGCTATCATGTTCTAGAAACCAGGTGGCAGAAAATAAAAAGTTTTAAAACTTATATTTTAATTTTACCTATAAAATAAAAAGTTTGAGTTCGAAAGTTCTCATCTCTAAATATATAAAGAGGGAGGCTATTCCCTTCTATTGTCTGGAATGGAAACTAATTTTCATTAATTAGATCGGAAGGTATAAGGGCGTAAATGATATTTTGGGAAATGCAGACCTTCACAGGAATACCCAAAAATGGCCCTCAAGTTTACGTTTTCGTTTTGTTTTTGTGTTTGTGCAGAACTGCACAAACAGGTTTATAAGTTGGAATTTGACTTAGAACCTGAACTGCCGTAGCTTCAGTTATTTCGAGCCCATAGTTTTGACCATGAGTTTGCCGCCAAATTTAGGGTGCAAAGTTTAAAACCTAATTTAGAGCACTAAATTTGAGACTTTTTCTTTCCAACTTCTTGTGTGAACTACAAATTTTCTTGATGTAAAAGGGTGCAAGTTTAAATACTCTAGATGAATTAGCAAAACATAACAAAATAAAAGTTAAAATCACAAACTGCAAAATTCTGGGCAAAATTTTGGGAATTGTGAAAATTGAGAACAGTGGTGCTTATTCATTTCAAAGTGCCTTGTATCGATAAAAGTTTTAAGTCTCTGATACCAACGTTCAGAACTCCTTAGCCTCCCTCCCGTACTGATGTCCTGGATCCGCCTATGCTCGAATTCCTTAGCCCCTACCCCCGTGCTGATGTCCTGGATTGGCTTATGCTCGAGCTCCTTAGCCCTACCCCCGTACTGATGTCCTGGATCCGCCTATGCTCGAACTCCTTAGCACCTACCACCGTGCTGATGTCCTTGATCCGCTTATTTTCGAGCTCCTTAGCCCCACCCCCGTACTGATGTCCTGGATCCGCCTATGTTCGAGCTCCTTAGCCCCTCTTCCTTACTGATGTCCTGGATCCGCCTATGTCGAACTCCGTAGCCCCACCTCCGTATTGTCCTGGATCCGCCTGTGCTCGAGGTCCTTAGCCCCATCCCCGAACTTATGTCCTGGATGCGCTTATGCTCGAGCTCTTTAGCCCGACACCCATACTGATGTCCTGGATCCGGCTATGCTCTAACTCCGTGGCCCCACCCCGTACTGATGTCCTGTATCCGCTTATGCTCGAACTTCTTAGTCCCTACCCCCGTGCTGATATCCTGGATCCGCTTATGCTCAAGCTCTTTAGCCCCACCCCGGTACTGATGTCCTGGATCCGCCTATGCTCAAACTGCTTAGCCCCTACCCCCGTTCTGATGTCCTGGATCCGCCTATGTTCGAGTTCCTTAGCCCCACCCCCTTACTGATGTCCTGGATCCGCCTATGTCGAACTCCGTAGCCCCACCACCGTACTGTCCTGGATCCACCTATGCTTGACGTCCTTAGCTCCACCCCCGTACTGATGTCCTAGATCGACTTATGCTCGAGCTCTTTAGCCCCACCCCCGTACTGATTTCCAGGATCCGCCTATGCTCTAACTCCCTAGCCCCAGCCCCGTACTGATGTCCTGGATCCGCCTATGCTCGACCTGCTTAGCCCCTACCCCCGTGCTGATGTCTTGGATCTGCTTATGCTCGAGCTCCTTAGCCCCACTCCCGTACTGATGTCCTGGATCCGCCTATGCTCGAACTCCTTAGCCCTTACCCCCGTACTGATGTCCTGGATCCGTTTATGTCGGTCCTTCCCCTCCCCGTACTGATGTCCTGGATCCGCCTGTGCTCGAGCTCCCTAGCCCCGTCCCTGTAGTGATGTCCTGGATCCGCCTATGCTCGAGCTTTTTAGCCCCACTCCCGTACTGATGTCCTGGATTCGCCTATGCTCGAACTCCTCAGCTCAACCCCTAAATGATGTCCTGGATCCGCTTTTGATCGAGCTCCTTAGGCTAATCCCCGTACTGATGTCCTGGATCCGTCTATGCTCGAGCTCCTTAGCCCCACCCCCTTACTGATGTCCTGGATTCGCTTATGCTCGAGCTCTTTAGCCCGACACCCATACTGATGTCCTGGATCCGGCTATGCTCTAACTCCGTAGCCCCAACCCCGTACTGATGTCCTGTATCCGCTTATGCTTGAACTCCTTAGCCCCTACCGCCGTGCTGATATCCTGGATCCGCTTATGCTCGAGCTCCTTAGCCCCACCCCCGTACTGATGTCCTGGATCCGCCTATGCTCGAGCTCCTTAGCCTCACCCCCATACTGATGTCCTGGATCCACCTATGCTCGAGCTCCTTAGCCCCACCCCCGTACTGTGTCCTGATCGCCTGCTCGACTGTTAGCCCCACCTCCGTACTAATGTCCTGGATCCGCCTATGCTCGATCTTCTTAGCCCCACCCCCGTACTGATGTCCTGGATCCGCCTATTCTCGAGCTCCCGAGCCCCACCCCCGTACCAATATCCTGGATCCGCTTATGCTCGAGGTCTTTAGCCCCACTGCCGTACTGATTTCATGGATCTGCCTATGCTCGAATTTCTTAGCTCCTCGCCCCGTGCTGATGTTCTTGGATCCGCTTATGCTCGAGCTCCTTAGCCCCACCCTCGTACTGATGCCCTGGATCCGCCAATGCTCGAGCTCCTTAGCCCCACCCCCTTACTTATGTCCTGGATCCGCCTATGTCGAACTCCGTAGCCCCACCTCCGTGCTGTCCTCGATCTGTCTATGCTCGAGGGCCTTAGCCCCACCCCTTTAATGATGTCCTGGATCTGCTTATGCTCGAGCTTTTAGCCCCACCCCCGTACTGATGTCCTGGATCTCGCCTATGCTCGAACTCCTTAGCCCCTACCCCTGTGCTGATATCCTGGATCCGCTATTGCTCGAGTTCCTTAGCCCCACCCCCGTACTGATGTCCTGGATCCCCCTATGCTCTAACTCACTACCCCCACCCCCGTACTTATGTCCAGGATCCGCATATGCTCGAACTCCTTAGCCCCTACCCCCATACTGATGTCCTGGATCCGCCCATGCTCGAGCTCCTTAGCCCCACCCCCCATACTGATGGCCTGGATCCGCCACTGGTTATACAGTTAATTTAAGCAGGCAGTGCAAGGAGTCACATGTCATGGTGTTTCCACAAAGAGGTTTATTTGGCTGGGAACGAAATGGTGTGCAACGGTGGATCCTTTGACCAGTGTTACCTATTGTCAGAGGATGCATTAACTAGTGGGTAGATTGGTAGATAGATGATAAACTTTTATTGGACGGAAACAACATGACAGGTATAACAAAGAGATTGACACCTACCCTTCTTATTCCCTGGATCCACCCATGGTCCAAAAACCGAAACATGATACTCTTATTGTAAACTCGGACTTTTACGGTACTCTAATTACTTGTGATGCATTATGGGTAGTATTGGGTACGATTTTACCAGACCATAACCGGGCGGGCAGCTCCGATCGCCGGTAGTTATGGCGGCGTGGACCCCTGGGTTGACGCCTGGCAATATGCTACAACAATGCGTTGACAAACGGCGTGTTAGTAAAGGTAACTTGGTGTTTTATTGATATCTAATCAAGGAATGTCGGCACATGTCTCTTACCTAGCTGGATGCGAAATTTCATTTCCCTCCAATGACTCTAACCACCCTAAACCGCGGTGGGAAGCAAAAATGAACCGATGAAAGTTCATTACCGTGGCTATCATGTTCTGGAAACCAGGTGGCTGAAAATAAAAAGTTTTAAAACTTATATTTTATTTTTGCCTATAAAATAAAAAGTTTCAGTCTGAAAGTTTTCATCTCTAAATATACAAAAAGAGGGGGATATTTTCTTTTATTATTTGGAATGGAAACTAATTTTGATTAATTGGATCGGGATTTATTAGGCTTTGAATGATATTTTGGGCAATGCAGACCTTCACGGAATTGGCCAAAAATGACCCTCAAATTTTCGTTTTCGTTTTGTTTTTGTGTTTGTGCAGAACTGCACAAACAGGCCTATAAGTTGGTATTTGACTTAGAACCTGAACTGTCGTAGCTTCAGATATTTCGAGCCTATAGTTTTGACCATGAGTTTTCCGCCTAATTTAGGGTGGAAAGTTTAAAGGCTAATTTAGAGCACTAAATTTGAGACAGTTTCTTTCCAAATTTTTGTGTGAACTACAAATTGCCGTGATGTAAAAGGGTGCATGTTTGAATACTCTAGATGAATTAGCAAAAAAAAAGGTTAAAAATCACATTATGCAAAATTCCGGGCAAAATTTTGAAAATTTAGAAAATTGACAACCGTGGTGCTTATTCATTTGGAAGTACCTTCTATCCATAAAAGTTTTAAGTCTCTGATACCAGCGCTCAGAACAGACAACAAAAACAACAGACCTCGGCCTGCGGCCTCGGCAGGTGCCGATCCGGCGCAGGAGAACCCGGTGACAATGTATGTTAGCTTGACAGTTCGATTTACAGGCGAGGATTTTTAGCAGTATTATAGTTACAGCAACGCAATGTCGGTAATATAGCATGTCTCTTTAAACTGCACCACATCTGTCCTCTCTTCAAGTCATCGACGGAATATACACAGGTTTAATGCTTATTTATGTAAAGACTGTGCATGCACAGAACAATGAAGATATACTCTACAATATTTTGTGGTTTACCAACTATAGTCCACATATACCTGCAAATTTTCTAATAATTCTGCCCATTCGTTACGGTTACCCTAAGTCCCAAAGCGCATGCGCAGTGACGTTTGTGGTTAATGACAGCGAAGATACTAGCATAATTGACTTAACCATGCTGGTTTATTGTGTGTTCTTCTTCTGGTCTTAAGTAGCCTCCCATTGACTTTTCCTTCCTAGAATTCCTACTGCGCATGGGCAGGACAGTTCAGCGTTATAATGCCGTCGATTAGGATTTGCAGATAGTATCTTGCTCTTACTTGCAAAATTTGAGCCAAATCGATGGACTGACTCTCGAGAAAGCCTCCATTATTGCAAGCCCTGATGCGCATGCGCAGTGACCTTTGTAATTACCAAAGGTGACAAAACTATAATGCTAGAGTTAAGTATGTTGGCTTTCCCTCTGTTCATGTCCTCGTCTGAAATATCTTCACCTCTAAGGATTATTTGTAGGATTGCTACTGCGCATGCGCAGAACAGTGCAGCTTTAATATAAAATCATATGTGGTTTACGTTCCGTGCCATTCTTTTGCTCAGAAAGTTTCAAGAAAATTGTCCGGTAGGTTGCCGAAATATTCTTTGATATCCTTAATTCCAGTGCGCATGCGCAGTGAACTTTCGTTGACCTGAATACCACTTTCGTAATCTGCATGGTCGATTGCCTCTCATTGATATTGTTCGGTAATTTGGTACGGAGTGCAACGAAATCTTCAATCTTTCATATGCTTATATACATACATGGTAGCTATTCAAATGGTGGTCGATACAATGGGCGGAGCTAGGGGCTGAACTTCCCCCATGTCAGATTACCTATGTTAATACAAAGACAGAAGCTGTTCTGAGGTAATAGCGGGGAAGGCTACAGTCCCGTACCAATCCCCATCCTCACTGCTCCCCCCGAAATGTCTCCCATGAGCTATTCTGGGCCTTGCTACCTTTCCCTAGATGCCTGAAGGCATCACTGGTCACTTCCTCGGATCTCTAAACACGCCTCGGCACCCTCTGCCCTCTAGTCAGGTTCCTGTCCAACCCGACCGGCTAGCAGCCCGCTGCATGCACTCGGATAGAAATGTTATGCCTTTCTTGCATGCATCCACCGGCTGCAGCCTACCGCTGCAGCACAGAAGGTCCATGCAAGAAGGGCAGAATGACGTCACTACTGCTGCGGGGAAAAAGGGGACCGAAGTATTTTGCCCCTCAGTGGAGAAATAGTCGTCGGAGCGGCATGAAAAAAAACGACTGAGCTAAAAATTTCCCACACTACACGTTTAGTGACAGCCATACATCTCACTTGAATATAAATGCACTTTATCACGTGATGAATCTATTACAATCTATGAAAACTGCATTAAATTCAGTCTTGACCATCATATAGCTCAAAACCTATGGGAGACGCGCGGGTATGGTCAGGCAGACGGTTGTAAAACTTGAGCCGGGCTTTTGTTGGTACCAATTTCGAAAATAAAATTTTGAAATATATAGTCATAAATTCCCCAAAAATAAAACGGAAAAGATAGTATTTTTCGCAAAAATTTTTCCCATTAACTCAGAAATTTGAGTTTAGAATATATTATTGTAATAACAATGCCCATCTCAACAAATAAAATTGCGTTCAAAAATATCAAGAATTTTGAAAGTTATATGGTTTTAAAGTTTTAGGCCATAATTGCAATGTTTTGGAAAAAGGGCCAAAAATGATCTTCAAAATTATGCTTTTGGTTCAGTTTGGTGTCTATCCAGTAATGCACAGTCCATTCTATCTGTAAAAATCCAGTTTTGAACACCTAGCATCATATCTTCAGATATTTCGAACTTATAACTTTGGTAATGCATTTCACTACAAGTTGGAGGTAAAAATTTCAAAAAATCATTTTGTAAGTACAAATTTGGATTTTTTGCTTCAAACTTTAGCAACAACTGGTAATTGATTGTGTGTAAAAGAGTGCAAGTTTGAGAGCTGTAGACCAAAAATAAAAAATTAAAGTTTAAAAAATATAATCCAAAATTTTTGAAAAGGTTTTGCGAAATTCAAAAATCTGCAGCCGGCGGGATCTTTTATGGGTTCCTGCTTTTCATCCCTGCAAGTTTCAAGTATCTGATACCAGTCCTCAGAATAGACAACAACTATACTTCGTTCGTCACCGGCTTCTGACTACCACTACTACTACGGACAACAGAGAACGAAAAACTGTCAGTATAGAAGCCGTTTCTCACTTCGTTCGTCACCGGCTTCTGACAACGACGATGATACCGGAAAAACTGTCAGAATAGAAGCCGTTTCTTACTTCGTTCGTCACCCGCTTCTGACAACGACGACGAGACCGGAAAAACTGTCAGAATAGAAGCCGTATCTTACTTCGTTCGTCACCGGCTTCTGACAGAGAACGAAAAACTGTCAGTATAGAAGCCGTTTCTCACTTCGTTCGTCACCGGCTTGTGACGTTTCTTACTTCGTTCGTCACCGGCTTCTGACTACAACGAGACCGGAAAAGCTGTGAGAATACAAGCCGTTTCTTACTTTGTTCATCACCGGCTTCTGAAAGCCGTTTCTCACTTCGTTCGTCACCGGCTTCTGACAACGAGACCGGAAAAACTGTTAGAATAGAAGCCGTTTGTTACTTCGTTCGTCACCGGCTTCTGACAACGACGAGACCGGAAAAACTGTTAGAATAGAAGCCGTTTCTTACTTCGTTCGTCACCGGCTTCTGACAACGAGGAGACCAGGAAAACTGTTAGAATAGAAGCCGTGTCTTACTTCGTTCGTCACCGGCTTCTGACAATCTCGGCCTGCGGCCTCGGCTACTGCCATTTTGGTGCAGGAGAACCACATGACAATGTGGGGAAGCAAGCCATTTTGAAATTTAAATCTAACCCCACAAACCGCAAATTGACCGCAAATTGGGAAGTAGTAACCTCCGTTCTCGTCGTGAAACGGAACAAAGTGTTTGCTCCCCATCAGAGTCGATCCCAGTCTCTCGCCCAAAAGAGACCAGCACTCTATCCACTAGGCCAACGCAACACTTTTTTCAGTATTCTTTCTTGTGTAAAACCTGACCTATCAGGATGTCACTGGGGTGGACGCCAGCCAGCAGTAGGAGGTAATGTTTTCATTTCATCCCGCTAGAGGCTACCTTTAAAGGTTTTTGCGCTCATCGAAGTAATTTAGCAGGAATAGAGTTTTATTGTGCATTTGGTAGACGGAAGGTTCTAGAACAGAGCAGAACATAATCTGGCGCATAAGCAAACGTGTAAACAACGTGGGTTTTTTCGGCAGAGTTGACATTGAACTTGACATTTTGGACTTGACATTGAGAATTGGTTTTGAGCGGTTGTCTGTATATATGGTCTGTTGATGTGAGCTGAAGGGTGAAGCCTCCCGACGAGGCTACCGAGGCACTGGCCTCAACTGAATTTAGAACTGTGAATTGTATGAACTTGTGTGAATGAATGAATGTTTTTTTTTTCAAGACGGACCTTTTCTTTGGAAGGAAGCGAAAGCCCTTTTCCAGAACAATTGTGTTCAAGTCTATGGCAGAGCAAGATCGTGTGTGCTATATGAGCTACAGAAGGTGCTACACTTTTTTTGTCCTGAAATAGTGTTTTTTATTTGTTAGAATTTGGGAAGGGAGTGGATATAATTTTTTTATAGCACTACAGATGTCGTGGAGAGATTTGAGGGCGCGTGGTAAGTTCGAGGAAATGATAGGTGTACAGGTGCCGGAGGCAGGCCTGTGTGGTACCTTACTGCCAAATCAAAGATTACAGCGCTTTTTTTTACTCATGCTTATTTTTACTTGCTTGTATTACTTTTTGTACTTTACTTATGCAAAGAGACGAATAGTGACAAAAGCTGGTGCATAATATGTTTATTTTAACGGTTTACAATGATACAATTAGGGATACAAAGATACCAATAAGAGGGTTTACGATATTCAATATTTGTCTAGGTAAAGTTTTGTAATCACTGTCCTGAAAAACGCTTTACTTTGTGGGATATCATCCAGTCTTCTGATTTTAGGGGTAATCACATTATTCCAGGTTCGTGGGGCCGCAATGAATAAAGAAAATTTCCTGTACATGGTTGGAGGCGAAGGGGACCTGAAAGTGTTGGGTTCGTCTTATATCAGGGAGAAGGGGATTTGGGTTAGTTGTATTGATCCTTTCACTGAGGGGGCACGGTAAAGTCTGGTTGAGATGGCTATGGAGGAGTTTTAATTGGGCTACTTCCGTCAGATCTTCAATTTTCATGATTTTGTATTTTTTAAATAAGGGACTGGTGTGAGCAAGGGGCTCAGATTGATCTATCAAACGGACAATTTTTTTCTGTAGCATCATCAGCTTATTTAAATGATATTTGAATGTGCTCCCCCAAATTGGAAGGCAGTAATTCAAGAAAGGGAGAATAAGAGCATTGTAGAGCAGGAGAAGATGACCAGAGTCCAGAATATGTTGTGACCTACGTATAAGACCTATATTACGTGATATTGTGTTTTCTATACTTTTTTATATGGTTGGTCCACTTCAGATCCTCATTGATGTAGACGCCAAGATATTTTGTAGTGAATTTTCTGTCCAGTACGTCATTATTAATTTTGATAGCCAAATTGGGTACACTACGAGTGGAGAATATTTGGTAAGTTGATTTTTTTGTGTTAAGGGTGAGCCGGTTACATTGGAGCCAGGTGGTTATATCTGATAGACTGTTGTCAATTTTGGATTGCAGTTCATCAATATTTTTAGCGGTATGTAGCAGTGCAGTGTCGTCTGCGAAGAGATAGAATTTCGGGGCATTTGAGCTTCTTGATATATCATTTATATAGATTAGGAAAAGGAGGGGGCCCAGCACACTACCCTGCGGTACACCAAGGGATACTTTTTAGGATTAGCTGAGATAGTCGAGTTGTACTTCAGAGTTTGTGAACGATTTGACAGGTATGATTTGAAAAATTTTAATGAATTGTCTTGGATGCCCCAAAAGTGTAATTTTGATAGGAGAATTTTGTGATTCACGGTATCAAACGCCTTACTGAAATCCAGGTAAATTGTGGCAGAAATCATTTTTGTTGCAAGGGCAGAGGTAATATCATCGTAGAGTAGGGCAATGGGCATGAAAGTACTATGTTTTTTCCGAAAACCGAACTGGTATTTGTATAGCATGTCAATTTCGGTCAAATATTCAGTGAGCTGGGCATATACAATTTTTTCGAAAACTTTTGAAAGCACCGGTAAGATTGAAATTGGGCGATAGTTAGTAAAAGTGAAGCGGTTACCTGACTTAAATATAGGTACTATGAGTGCTGTTTTAAATTCATCCGGGAATAACCCGTTGCAGAGACATATGTTAAATAAATGAGTTAAGTGTGGAGAGATTACTGGGTTTATAGCTTTCAAAATTTTTGAGCTGACTCCATCGTAACCGGCGCCTTTGTTACTGAGAGAAGAAATGATTTGTTCTACTAATTGCGTATTCACCAGGTTAAATTCAAAACGTTGCGTTGTTTGGTTGCCCAGGTATTCAAGAGGATCTGAAGTGGACTGTGGTAGCGCCTGATCAAGTTTTGTTGCTATTGTGGAAAAGTAATTGTTGAATTTGTCTGCAATCAAAGAGGGTTCAGTGATGTATTCATCATTTACTTTGAATTGTCCTGGAAGATCCCGTTTTATTTTATTTTTACGACTAAGGGTGAGAAGAGTGTCCCAGAGTTTTTTTGGATGGTCTTTTTCCTCGTTTAATTTTCTCTGAAAGTAGAGCTTACGGGCTGTTCGAATCGTGCTAGTGAGGTAATTATTGTAGTTTTTGTAATTAGTTTCATCGACTTTATCTCGAGATTTCATAAATTTTAGGTAGAGGTCAGATTTATGGTTGATGCATTTAAGAAGGCTAAATGAGATCCAAGGCCGAATGGGGGTGATTCTGCGAGATTTCTCTTTAATTGATAATTTTGTGATCTCTTCATTTAAAGTAGTCTGGATAACTTTTGCTGCTGTTACAGGGTCAATAATAGAAGAAAAATTTCGGAACTTTTGTGCTAAATTCTGTTTGAGTATCTCTATTTTCCGAAAGTCAAAAGATAGTTGGGGTTTAGGGCACTGGGAGGGTAATCTTATAGTGGAATTCAACTCAATAGTAATCGGGAGATGGTCACTTAGATCAGTCAATATAATAGATGATGACTTAATGATAGAATTATCGTTTAGAAAAAAATTATCTATGAGGGTTTGTGATTCAGATGTTATTCTTGTTGGGAGGGAAATGCAGGGATGATACCCCTGTGAGGACAGTAAATGCAAGAAAAGTGAGGTGTGATCTTGGCAGCTGGATTTAATAAGGTCAAAATTAAAGTCACCTCCCAGTAAGCAGATCTTGTTTTCGGATGAAATTTTATCAAGGGTTTTTTCAAGATAGTCCATAAAGATTGCTGTTGGATATGATGGTGATCTATAGAGTGATCCGACCAAAACGTGAAAGGGAAATAGGTTATGAATATCAAGGAAGCAAGATTGATGTTGTATCAGACTGGACTCTAGGTCACCCCTCCTGCTGTAGGAAAGATGTTTGCTAATATAAATTCCTGTCCCCTTTCCTTTGCATTGTGTTGGTGAAGAAGGTTCAAAAATTATAGTCTTTAATGTGATATGAGTCTTTTAGTTCGGGAGTTAACCACAGTTCTGAGAGCATTATTATTAATGGCTTGTATTTGAGTTGCGAGATAAATGCTTGAAGAGAATCAAAATGTTTGGGTAGTGACCGAATGTTAATATGTATTATTGGGATACTTCCTTGAAGGCTACTTTCATTGTAAGTTGAAACTGAGTAGTATTTGCAGGTTTCAAGAATGTTTTGCACGCCAGATAATTCTAAATCATGGTCATTTACATGTGTTGAAAAGACTGGAAGAAATCTATTGTTAACATTTTGGTTAAGAGCGAACTGAATTTTCAGGGACTACACAGGAAACAAATGGATGAAGTATTTCCAATGCCACTAAGCTTCAATCGGGGTTACAATTAGCAAATATCCTTTGGGAGAAAAGTGTGGAGAAAACAGAGCTTTAACAATTTGTCACAAACCTTTACTGTTTTACTTAGTTTTTAGGTGGACCAACCATTTTTGGAGTCTAAAAACTTTAAATTCTCGTGCAAGATGAAGTAGACCTCTAGTGCCCTATTTAAGCTGATTATTGGTACAATATTTATATACCTATGTTGTAATACTTTCTAACAATTTTTTTTTACAATATATTATTAGACATGACTGATTTGTGTTAAACACTGTGAGTGGCACCCGTGGTGGTTAACGGCGACGACGGACGAAACCCCCAGGAGCAACAGTCAGAGCAGGCGGCGGCGCGTGGGAAGGATGCGGGATGCCACCGGTCACAACAGGTGCAGACACCAAAGCAGGCACATGGTCAGCAGGTCGGCCCCCAGCAGGAAGCGGCACAGTCCCCACCCCAACTGTAGCAGCAGTCCGTGCTGCAGGGGCATCACCAGTCGGCACACCAGTGGAAGCAACCGTTTCGGTGGTGCCCCGAATCATGGGTGGGGTGTCCTCACCACAAGCAGGCCAGTCACCAGGGGAGCAGTACCTTGACCCCCGGACGGGGCAGCAGCATCCCACCCCCTCGGAAAGCACCCCATCCCTTAGGCTGACCATCATCCAAAACACCAGACGGAGGAGTACCCCCAGCAGCACCAGACGATGCAGCACCGGACGATACAGCACCCTGGGCACCAGGCGATGCAGCACCCTGA
Organism: Lepas anatifera; assembly: GCA_034440635.1. NCBI lineage: Eukaryota > Metazoa > Arthropoda > Thecostraca > Lepadidae > Lepas > Lepas anatifera. The sequence continues at coordinate 2,443,775 of JAOTON010002274.1, forward strand.
GCACTTGACAGACCAGCACCCCCAGGACAGGGTAAGACAGAACCTCCCACGCCCAACAAAGCACCCCCACCACGTGAAGCAGCACCAGGGGCAAAGTATGAAATACCCTGACCTCCCGACGGACCAGCACCCTGACCACCTGACGGACAAGTACCCTGACCCCCGACAGACCAGCACCCAGACCACCCGACGGACCAGCACCCTGACCACCCGACGGACCAGCACCCTGACCACCCGACGGACCAGACCCCTGACCACCCAACGGGCCAGACGCCTGACCACCCGACGGACCAGCACCCCGACCACCTGAGGGACCAGTACCCTGACCACCCGAGGGACCAGCACCCTGACCATCTGAAGGACCAGCACCCCGACCACCTGACGGAACAGCACCCTGACCACCTGACGGACCAGCACCCTGACCACCCGATGGACCAGCACCCCGACCACCCGACGGACCAGACCCCTGACCACCCAACGGGCAGACGCCTGACCACCCGACGGACCAGCACCCAGATCACCCGACGGACCAGCACCCCGACCACCCGATGGACCAGCACCCCGACCACCCGACGGACCAGACCCCTGACCACCCAACGGGGCAGACGCCTGACCACCCGACGGACCAGCACCCAGATCACCCGACGGACCAGCACCCCGACCACCTGACGGACCAGCACCCCGACCACCTGACGGACCAGCACCCCGACCAACTGACGGACCAGCACCCCGACCACCTGAAGGACCAGCACCCCGACCACCTGACGAACCAGCACCCCGACCACCTGACGGACCAGCACTCCGGCCACCCGACTGACCAGCATACAGATCACCTGCCGGACCAGCACCCCGACCCCCGACTGACCAGCACCCCGACCTCCCGACTGACCAGCACTCCGCACCACAGAGGCAGCACTTCGGGCCCGCAGGGGAGCAGCATCCCCCTCCCAGCATTCAGAGAACCCCTATGCTCCTGGCAGATGGTCAGTATCTCCTCCTCCGAGGTCCCCACATAGAGTTCAACTGGTCTAGCCTGGGCTTCTACTCGGATGAAGATCCTGCCAGAGTTAGTATAGAAGGATTGGAAGGGACACCTGTCTCGTGGGGAATGAAGCCGCTGTAGAATTTTTATGACACTTAGACGCTCTGGGGTGAGGCTCTCATGCACAGACAGTCCATGTTGAGCTGGCCTAACCCTCTGCCTGTACACATAATTTTTCTCATCCAAATATGCAAACCTCACTAAGATTACTTTTTTGTTCTGGAGCCGGTGGCAGGCAATGATGCCCCCAGACTGCACCTGGACTCCAAGGTAACGTCCCATAAGTTCTACCGCGATAGCACGGGTATTCTCACCTAAGGCGGGAGGGGGCACTACTTTTCCAGAGAGTAGCAGGGTAGTTTTTCGCCCATACTGATTCTGCTCCTCTAGTGCCGCGCTGAGTCTTTTTGCTCATTTTCAAGTGAAGAGCTTTTCTGAGTTAGCTCTCCCAGCTTTGTCTCAGAAACCTCCCTTCCCTCCATATTCTTAGACACAACTAGTTGTAGCTGGAGAAGCTCGGAGCGAACCTCTCCTACCTCAGCCCTTAATTTCTCATTCTCCTCCCTTACACCTTCAAGTTCCTCCCTAACTTTTTCAATGGAAGTTTCAAGATACTTCACAGTAAGTTTCATCTCTTGATAGATCTAACCTACCTACACAGGTATACCAAACTAAACCAGACTTTGGTTGCCTCTATGGTCTACCCCAATCTCAATACAGAATTACAATAGTTAATCCACCCCGGGATATTTTACAACATTTCTAAGCCCTGAGATCTACCTATTTAAGCAACTTTCAAAGACCACAAGGTCTACTAAAACCTCCCTGTGTGGAACAGAAGAGCCACAGGTTGAAGTAATACGCTCAATGTGCCCCAACCAGACACCAAATAACTATCCACAAGGGGGCAGGTACCTACCCGGCGCCGCAGACACTCCCACCCGTGCCAACACCAACACCAACGGAGTTCAGATGGCAGATGGCGCGTGAAGGCCACACCCGCACCCCTCCGCACTTTAGTGTAGGATCGTTGGTTTCGTGCAAGTACTCAGTTAGTACTTGGAGACTACCGGACGCAACTAAACGCATATAACTGGCCAACTATAGTGAGGGTATACTTCTCCGACGCAAGTACTTGGATCCGTACTCGGATCTGCTGAGCCTAACACGAATCAGCTGTTTAGAGATCAGCTGGCCTATCAGCTGACTCTCGTTTACTAAGCCGGCGCGAAGTAAACAAAAAAGGCAAATCTGGACCGATACAAAAGAAGGGGCCCCTATTATTTTGGAAAAAACTAGGTTTCAAAATGCCAGGGAAAACTAAAATTATATTTAAAGAGTGTCCTATCAATGCATGCACCAGCTTTTATAGTCACCCGTAATGAAGAAGTCGGCAAACCAAGCCAATCCACACACTATCACGGAGACGCAGCCTCGCACAACCGGCACCGACGGAGGATGGAGAAGGAATGAACTTTGCAGCAAGGGTAATATCTGGACGTAGAAAATATGACCATATCTCCGATGTGCTTTAATAATTAGAATGGCTGACAATTCCCCAGTTGATAACCTAATTCGATGTATGCTTGCTGCATAAGATCATTACGAACAAAACGCCCTCATCCATTAGAAGCAACATATCATTCAACCACAAAATTATACCTCGTAAACCCGGCAATCATCGCAAGAGACATTCCAACACCCAAATAACAACCAAGGAAAACGTCAGTTCATATATCGAGCATCTGCAAAATACAACCAACACGTTATACTTAATCATCCCAATCCTGCCAGTTACAATGTATTCAAATATCACCTTAGAAAAATTATGAACAATTCACGTTACTCTTGCAACACAATTATTAATATCAGAAAGATAAACTATGCCCACTAGAAAGAAAAGTGATAATTTATCTCTATGGTTGAAATAATAGATGCATACTTTGCAGTGACCTCTGATATGCCATGTTATATTCGTGATGTGACCATGGCTTCAGAAAAGCCCTAATTGAGAAGCAAAACGTGGCAATGTGCTGAAAGCTGTCGAAACAAATAAATAATATCCTATCTCTAAGTACGCCGCTACATTACTTTCCCTAACTATTTGAGCACGCATCTGAATATTGTTCCCCATCTTTAGATTATTTAAACAGCTTCTGCCCCCTTCCCCGAATATCTTAACACCCAGGCCTTCAGTGTGCAGTACCAACCTCATTCTCCCAGACATATAGAGTAGGGTCACTTGCAGTGGATCTGGAGGGAGGGGGAAAGATACGGGGCAAAGTGCCCCTCCCCCTTGATTAAGAAAATTCAACACTGGCCCTATGGCGTTGACTGGAAAGAAAGAGGTTGAAAACCCCATGGTGCCCCCCCTCCTCTTAATTCCAACGTTTCGCCGTCATTGTGTACAGTACCGTCCTCCCGCTCCCAGACCTACAGTGTACGGCACCGACCTCCCGCTCCCAGACCTACAGTGTACAGTACCGTCCTCCCGCTCCCAGACCTACAGTGTACGGCACCGACCTCCCGCTCCCAGACCTACAGTGTACAGTACCGTCCTCCCGCTCCCAGACCTACAGTATAGAGTACCGACCTCCCGCTCCCAGACCTACAGTGTCTAATACCGTCCTCCCGCTCCCAGACCTACAGTGTACAGTACCGTCCTCCCGCTCCCAGACCTACAGTATAGAGTACCGACCTCCCGCTCCCAGACCTACAGTGTACAGTACCGACCTCCCATTCCCAGACCTACAGTATAGAGTACCGACCTCCCGCTCCCAGGCCTACAGTGTACAGTACCGACCTCCCACTCCCAGACCTAAACTGTACAGTACCGACCTCCCACTCCCAGACCTACAGTGTATAATACCGACCTCCCGCTCCCAGACCTACAATGTACGGCACCGACCTCCCGCTCTCAGACCTACAGTGTACATTACCGACCTCCCGCTCCCAGACCTACAGTATAGAGTACCGACCTCCCGCTCCCAGACCTACAGTGTATAGTACCGACCTCCCGCTCCCAGACCTACAGTGTACAGTACCGACCTCCCGCTCCCAGACCTACAGTGTACAGTACCGACTTCCCGCTCCCAGACCTACAGTGTCTAATACCGTCCTCCCGTTTCCAGACCTACCGTGTACAGTACCGACTTCCCACTCCCAGACCTAGAGTGTCTCCTACCGTCCTCCCGTTCCCAGACCTACCGTGTACAGTACCGACCTCCCGCTCCCAGACCTACAGTGTACAGTACCGACTTCCCGCTCCCAGACCTACAGTGTCTAATACCGTCCTCCCGTTCCCAGACCTACCGTGTACAGTACCGACCTCCCGCTCCCAGACCTACAGTGTACAGTACCGACCTCCCAATCCCAGACCTACAGTGTCTAATACCGTCCTCCCGTTTCCAGACCTACAGTGTACAGTACCGACTTCCCGCTCCCAGACCTACAGTGTAAAGTACCGACCTCCCACTCCCAGACCTACAGTGTCTAATACCGTCCTCCCGTTCCCAGACCTACAGTGTACAGTAGGGTGCCCCATTTTGTACCGACTTTTGACAATTGTAGGTGGCCATGTCTAAGCCCGTGCATTCGGACCTGCTGAGTTCAATGAAACCCAAATTTTTTTTAATCCGAAAATTTCTAGGGGTCGCGAATTTTATTTGAAAATTGAAGTTATCCTTAAAATGACCGATTTTTCAGCCATTTACGCATCTATATTTGTTCATAATTGGTTTAGAGCAACAAAGTAAAGAAAATCGCCTTTGTTGTCACCAGAGCTATCATTTGATATCTTTTTAGCACTTGTGAGATTAGAGGTTCGGTAAGTGTTCCAATTGGGACAAAAATTGCGATTTCCGACGAGGATCAATCTCTTAGCCGTACTTGACACGAACACATCACAAAAGTGAACGTGGTTTTCTTTTTCATCATCTAGATATCCAAACTAACCGTTATCATTTTTATGCCATACACAATTGCTCATTTAATCAAGTTACCACAACATTTTTGACCAAAGTACGGTCTGAGGTACACCACACCGTGCGTCAGAAATCAGGCCTATATACATATTATGTCGGGTCCGTTTAGATTCCACCGGAGATTGAGTGTGCTTAAGCGAAGTCTGTCGATGTCAAACATGAGTAAATCTGAAAAGAAATAAAACTGGTTTAAAGACTAAATATCCAGTGCAAGATCATCTCACGACCTGCGCACCTAGGCTAGCGCCCAAACAGGCCCCACAGGGAGCCGAGAGATCTTGGTAACGAGACTATACGCGCGGGTGCTACGATGGAACTGTATGCACAGGTTTTACGATTAGATTTACGCACGGGTGCTAACACAACTTATTCAACTGTATTTCTCGGCCAATAAAGTAGACGGATTTACCTCTTCAGAGGTCACCTATATGGAGGGCCAGTGGTCCGATGCCACGAACCGCTGTCATCAGGCCGCTAATAATGGTTGGTGTTCCAGCTGCTAAATCTGTCGGAACTTGAAAGGCTTTAGAATCACAGGTCCCTTCTACTTCTATTCTCAATTTTCAACAGGTCAGACTTGCTAAGCCTCTGCATCTTTATCCTATGTTATTCAAGAGACTGCAGAACACCCTTCAGCAGCTTCTCATCTTTTGAGAACCCTGCATAATCCTGCATTAAACTCATGCCTCGTTCTGCAACATCGTTCGCGACCTTAAATGAAGCGAGGAACGCCTGAAACTTCCACAAATCCTCATCGATACCCCACCGTTTTACTGGAGTTGGGATACCTTCAGCTGGTGGAACACGAACGACGACCGTCCATTGCCTAGATCCACTAGCCGCGTGGACTCGTCTATCACACCCCCATCATACTAATAATCATGCGTCGGAAACTGGTGAACACTGTTCATGTTCCGCCAACAACCCAGGCTGAGTGAATTTATTTTTTAGAAGCCGGAAAAGGCTGCTATGTTCATCTGACTTATGTACAAAACGGCATGGCTGATGGCCTCTGTGGCAGCGGATGCGCAGGTGAACGATCTCCAGCTTTAGTAGGATCTCATCCACTGTGGTACAGTGGCTGAGGTAGCGTTGTGCATCCTAAAACGGCACCTATGGTATGTGAAACCACAGACAGCCATTATGCCACTGCGCAGCAGAAAAGTGACTGATCATCCGGGGATGAGGTGGCTTAGTGGATAGCACCCTTGCCTTCTAAGCCACCGGTCCCGGGTTCAAGTCCCGGCGGAGCCTCTGAATAAGTCGATCTGATCCCTAAAATCCCTTCCAACAGGGTGAGAGTTGGCGACGCCGTATGACCCTGGCAGTTGGTGCGTCGTTAAACCCCAACAATTATAAAGTGACTGATCTAGAAAACAAGGAGATGGTAGCCAGACTGTGCGACTAGTATCCGACGGATGATGCGTATGATGGGCTTGTGATAGACGAGTCCGCGTGGCTAGTGGATCTAGGCGATGAACGGTTGTGGCTCCTGTTCTACAGTCTGAAGGTATCAGGAACTGAGTGACTTCAGAGTCCAGCAAAACAGCAGTGTTTCGATGATTATTTTTGGAAGTTTCAGGCATTCTTCGCTTCACTTAAGGTAGCGAACGATATTTCAGATTGAGGCGTAAATTTAATGCAGGACTATGCAAGATTCCCAAAAGATAAGAAGCTGCTGCAGGATGTTCTGCAGTCTCTTGAATAAAATAAGAAAAATGTGCAGGGCTTTGGAAAGTCTGACCTGTAGAATATGAAACTGTAGAAACTGAAACTGTAGAATAGACCTAGAAAGGACCTGTGAATTCAAGCCTTTCAAGTTCCGACGCCCTTGGAGCTGAAACACCAACCATGATTAGCGGCCTGATGATAGCGATTCGTGGCATTGGACCACTGGCCCTCCATGTGCGGAACCTCTGAACACGTAAACCGGTCTACTTTATAAGCCGAGAATTACAGCTGAAAAAGGTTGTGTTAGCACCTGTGCGTAAATCTAGTCGTAAAACCTGTGCGTAGAGTCCCGTCGTAGCATCCGCGCGAATAGTCTCGTTGCCCAAGATCACTCGGCTCCCTGTGGGGCCTGTTTGGGCGCTAGCCTAGGTGCGCGGGTCGTGAGATGATCTTGCACTGGATATTTAGTCTTTAAACCAGTTTCATGTCTTTTCATATTTACTCATGTTTGACATCGACAGACCGCTTAAGCACACTCAATCTCCGGTAGAATCAAAACGGGCCCAACATATAATGTATGTAAGACTGATTTCTGAAGCACGGTGTGCTGTACCTCAGACCACAATTTGGTCACAAATGTTGTGGTAACTTGATTAAATGAGCAATTGTGTATGACACGAGAATGATAACGGTTAGTTCGGATATCTAGATGATGAAAAAGTAAACCACATTCACTTTTGTGATGTGTTCGTGTCAAGTACGATTAAAAGATTGATTCTCGCCAAAAATCGCAATCTTTGATCCAATTGGAGCAATTACCGAATTCCTAATTTGACCACGTGGTAAAAGGTATCAAAATGGGTATCAAATGATAGCTCTGGTGACAAAAACCACTGTGTTCTTTATTTTGTTACTCTAACCCAATTACGAACAAAGATAGAAACGTAAATAGCTGAAATATCGGCCATTTTCAGAAAAACTCCAAATTTCAAATCAAATTCGTGACACCTAGAAATTTTCGGATTTGAAAATTTTGGTGGCATTGAACTCACCAGGTCCGAATGCACGGGATTAGACATACCCACCTACAATTTTCAAAAGTCGATACAAAACGGGGCACCCTAGTGTACAGTACCGACGTCAAAAATCCCAGACCTACAGTGTACAGTACCGACCTCCCGCTCCCAGACCTACAGTATACAGTACCAGCCTCCCATTCCCAGGCCTACAGTGTGCAGTACCCACCTCCCGCTGCCAGACCTACAGTGTGCAGTACCCACTTCCCGCTTCAGACCTACAGTGTACAGTACCGACCTCTCGCTCCCAGACCTACAGTGTCGAGTACCAACCTCCCAATCCGAAACCTACAGTGTACGGTATCGTCCTCCAGCTCCCAGACCTGAAGTGTACAGTGGTCCTCCCTTTCCCAGACCTACAGTATAGAGTACCGACCTCCCGCTCCCAGACCTACAGTATAGAGTACCGACCTCCCACTCCCAGACCTTAAGTGTGCAGTACCGACCTCTCGCTCTCAGACCTACAGTGTGCAGTACTGTCCTTCCGCTCCCCAGACCTACAGTGTACAGTACCGACCTCACAAAGCCCAGCTGGCGGCAGACCACCCGAGTCTCCTGGTCGGTCCAGCGGCGGGCTACCACGCGGCGCCAGCGGGCTTTGTGGAAGACCTCGACGGCGCCTTCCCACGGTCCGGCGCCACCAACAAGCCGCACCTGCTGGCCGCTGACCGCCGTGTCGTCTGCAACAGCGCCACGATGTCACACAACAGCCCACTTTTTAAACAATATGAAAAATACGGGAAGAAATTGTATAGAAATTGTAAGAAATTGTATAGGTGAGCCCAACATGTGGTATGAGTTTGAATGGGATAGATTCGCCCTATCCTTCCTTACAAGGGTGTAATTTTCCTAAAATCTTTGGGGTGCTCAGCCGGTGGGGGGGCGGCACTCCATAGGGGCGGCGGCGATGCGAGGGCGGCACCCATTTATTGCACCAAATCTGTTATTCATCGTTTTTTGCGCCTTTTATAGCATAGGAAACATTCTATTTTAATGTTGGGCAGGTATTTTACAGCTTTTTCCAAACGTGCCTGCTTTTATGCGACATCCCAAATCTACATACACGTCTTAAATCAATCCAATCTGAGTTTTAAATATATCTACAATCAGAGACGCAGCCAGAGCTTTGGTATGTGGGCACACCGCCTTTGAGGGGCACCCCGGGAGAGAAGGGCACTTTCAACGTAACCTAAAAAAAACTTACTATGTCTTAATAATATCAAGTTTTGGGTACCTTTGGTCCAATAAAAATTCAAGTCAAGCATTGACAGGGAAGGAAAACTGAATTAAAACCAAAAAAGTTTCACCGAAATATCATGAAAATAGCCAAAACACTGTTTTGAATAGATTTAAGGAAAATCAGCCAACTCATGCAAGTACTTGACACCAGAGAAATCAGCGAAGCCTGTGATATCTATCACTATGTCGGCAAGCTAAGACATATTTGAATACAAAATTCATTTGTTATGCCCACTGGTTTTGGCGTAAAGAGTGAGCCCTGGCTGAACGCGGATTAAGTTCCGCGGCTCCCACAAGGGTCGTGGGAGGAGTGGCATAGTGACATTGGACGAATACAATTTTTGCTGCCAGAATAATTTGGGAGATACCTTTTTAACGCGTTTAAAAGTTCCATATTTTCAAGGATCGGTGCCAGTTGGAGTAAAGAAAAATTAAACAGACTGGTAGTTTGGATGGGGATGATGTGACAGGGCTGAAAATTGTGCAAAACTAGCTCTTTGCTCATTTAAATTAATTAGTAGAAATCCTGGTTCAGGGGACTGTGCTCTGAGCTTAGGGGTATGTACATACCTTGTCATCACCCCTCCCCAGAATCCACCAGCATAATTAGCAATTTATATAACCCGAGGTGCCTAGGCATCACAAGCCGTTTTAGCGATGGCTCATTCCTCGTTAGCTCCATTTTACAAGGGGAGTCTGCACTGTGTTCTTATTCCCCATATATTCAAGACCAGCTCAGTGGGCTCCTGATGTAGATAAGAGCCCCCCAGAGCAGCCCATGCTTCACCCAGGGACTAAACTAGCTCAGAGGCTCCCAGAGATAGGGTTATCGAACTAGCTCAATGGGCCCCAGATAAGATAATAGGGCCATAGGTTACTCCCAAGGCCCATACCAGCTCAGGGCACACCCAGGACCCAGATCCGCTCTTGGGCCCCAGATCAGCTCTTGGGCCCAAGACCAGTTCAGAGGCCATAAGTCAGGTCACTAAATCAGCTCAGGGATCCCTCACCAGCTCTGATCCCAATCAGCTCAGGAGCCCCAGAGCTGCTCAGGGGACACCAGGTCGGCCCATAGGGCACCATATCAGCTTCGGGGACAAGGGATCAGATCAGTGGTCCGTGACCAGCTCGGGGCCCATATAAGCTCGGGGGTTCCAGATCAATTCAGGAGGCATTTATTTAGCTCATGAGTCCCATACCAGTTCAGGGGCGCCTCTGTGGGCCCAGTTTAGCTCCAGACTTCAGAGCTGCCTAGGAAATGACGTAATCAACCCAGGGGCCAGGTCAGCTTAAAGGGTACCATATTAGTTCAGGGTGCACCAGACTAGCTCAGAGGGCATCAGATAGGCTCCGGAGGCACCAGATCAACTCAGGAAGCATTAGTTTAGCTCAGGGACAATATGTCTGCTCAGGGGGCACCAGATCAATCAGCTCGGTGGCCCAGATAAGTTTCTAGTCCCCAGACCCGAGCACGGGTCTTGATCAGCTCAGGGAGCACCATACCAGCTCAGTGGTTCCCAATCAGCTCGGGGCACAGATCAACTTGGAGGTACTAGATCGAATCAGGAGGCATTTAATCAGCCCAGGAGCCCCATACCAGCTCAGGGTCCTTCATCAGGCTCAGTGGGCCCAGCTTAGCTCAGGGCCCCAAAGCTGCTGAGGAAATTATTTAACCAACTCAGGAGGCCCAGATCAGCTTTAACAAGCACTAGATTGGCTCAGAGAGGCACCAAACTAGCTCAGGGGGCACTGGACTAGCTCAGAGGGCATGATATGGGCTCAAGAGGCAAAATGTTGGCTCAGGGGGCACCAAATCGACTCAGGGGGCATTAGTTTAGCTCAGGGGGAAACATATCTGCTCAGAGGGAACCATATTAATCAGCCCAGGGGTCCAGATCAGCTCCTAGCCCCCAGACCAAAGCAGGGGCTTAGATCAGCTCAGACAACACAATATCAGTTCAGGGTGCACCAGACCAGCTCAGGAGGCAACATATCATCTAAGGAGATATCGATAACCAGATCAGGGGCACCTGATAAGCTCAAGAGGCACCATATCGGCTCAGGGGACAGCATATCAACTCTGCGAGGCATGCAATCAGCTCAGGGGGCTCAGATTTGCTCAAGGGGCACTTAACCCTCGCCCCACCGGAGGGGCCATCGATGGCCCCCCTAAGGTTTTTCCGGGATAGCAGAAAAACGACGAGGCGCAGCACCGCGGTTGAGGGCTCTACCTCTCACTGCATCATTTTCCCATCATCCCTGAATTTTTTTACCCCGGGTCACCCAAGGTCAGGTCACCAGACGAGGTCAACCAAGGTCACCTCACTTCACCTTTAGAGCTCTGTAAGAGCTACATTTCAAAGTCGATCGATTTGAAACTTCCTACACTTCATGACTTCTCCAGGGTCTACAAGGTGTATATCCGGGATTTTTCGATTTCGTGCCCTGAGGTCAGGTCACGAGGCGACCTCTCCCATTGGAAAAGCATGGGGAAAAGCTATTTCATGATATAAAAGCCACAAAAATGATTGTAAATACTCAGACTGCTCAGAACAACGTTTTTGGACACCCTTTCACGGATCCCTGGGGTCATATTTGCCCTTTGACTTTTCCAAGGTCATCCAAGGTCACCATAGGTCAAAAACAGTATTTTGACAATAACTTTTGCCCTAATTGAGCTAGAGCGGTGAAACAAACACCATCGTGTTTGTCTTGTCACTGGCTTTCATTTGATATACGGCAAGGTCACTTTGTGACCTTTCGTGACCTCAGGTCATATTAGGTCACGAGGTGACCTCTGGCGGTCAAACCACTGGCGGGAGGTCTTTACGTTCCACATAGCGGAAAAAGTACTGGCAATTTGCTATCAAATGTACTTTACCAGGCCTCAATAGCTCTAATGACATAAGAGTTATGCCCAGTTTGCTTAATCATTGCATTTTTTCAGTGAAAATAGCCGATCTTGACCTAATTTGACCTCTGGAGGTCAAACCATTGACCTGAGCACTAAAACATGCGAAGTAATTTCTTACTGAATTCACGCGAGCTTTCTATTGCACTTTGCAGATTTGCGCTAACGCCCATATTTTCGGAGTTAGAGGGGGGGCCATCGATGGCCCCCGGTGGGGCGAAGGTGGCGCCGGACCCCCGGTGGGGCGCGGGTTAAACAGCTAATAGGGCACCAGGCTAGCTCGGAGGCATCAGACTAATTCAGAGAGCATTAGCTAGGTTCAAGAGGCACACTTATTGACTCAAGGGGCACCAGATGGACTCGAGGGGCACCAGATTAATTTAGCGGGCACGTGATCAGCTCAAGTGGCCAAGACCAGCTCAGTGGGCACCATATGAGCTCAATGGGCACCAGATAAGCTCTCCCGGTACGATTATTGGTGACGATGAGGCATTAGCTGGACACGGATAACGTACCCATACTCTCCCGGGTGCTTGCAATTTGGCTCAAATTTTGCGAGTAAGAGCAGAAAACTATCTGTTAATCCCAATTCACGGCATTATGAAGCTGCACTGTGCTGCGCATGCGCAGTAAGAATTTTAAGGAATAATAGGCTATAAGGGATAATTTAGACCAGGAGACAAACACACGGCATACCAACATGCTTCAGTCAATTATAACGGTATCTTTGCTCCCATTCGCTGCAGACGTTACTGCGCATGCGGACTGGGACTCAGGGTAACCGAAGCTAACTCGGTAACAAATAGGCTGAATTGGGTGAAAACCTGCAGGTATAGGAGAAATATGGTCGGCAAACCCATCATATTTTATATTGTATCTCCTTTCTTCTGGGCATGCCTATTCTTCACTTAACAAAACAAACATTATACGTGTGTTTCTCTCTGTGATGACATGAACAGAGGCCAAACGTGGCACAGTGTGCAGAGACATGTTAATTTAGGGAAACATAAGCTTACACAGGGGATTAAATGGATTCATAATGCGAACGCAAGACCAAAAGTCCCAACATTGCGTTGGTATAAGTATCATACAGCTGAAAACACTCGCCTGTCAATCGAACTATTTGTGAAACGTACATTGTCACCGGCTTCTCCTGCGCCGGAGCGGCACCTGCCGAGGCCGCAGGCCGAGGTAGTTGTTGTTGTTGTCTGTTCTGCGCGCTAATATCAGAGACTTATACTTTATTGGATAGAAGGCACTTCCAAATAATTAAGCACCACGGTTGACAATTTTCAAAAATTCGAAAATTTTGCCCAAAATTTTACACTATGTGCTTTTTAACTTTTATTTTTCTATTGTTTGCTTACTCATCTAGAGTCCCCAAACTTGCACGCTTTTACATGAGGGGAATTTTTTAGTTCACACAAAAAGTTGGAAAGAATAAATTTCAAATTTAGAGCTCTAAATTAGCTTTTAACTTTTGCACCCTAAATTTGGCGAAAAACTCAATGGTCAAAACTATAGGCTCGAATTATCTGAAGCTACGGCAGTTCAGGTTCTAAGTCAAATATCAACTTAAAGGCCTGTTTGTGCATTCCTGCACAAACAAAAAAACAAACAGAAAACGGAAAGTTATGGTTATTTTTGGCTAATTCCGTGAAGGTCTGCATTTTCCAAAATATCATTCAAACCCTTATATCTTCCGATCTTATTAATCAAATTTGGTTTCCGTTCCAGATAATAAAAGAGAATAGCCTCTCTCTTCATATATTTAGAGATGAAAACTTTTAGACTGAAACTTTTTGTTTTATAGGCAAAAATAAAATATAAGTTTTAAAACTTTTTATTTTCAGCCATCTGGTTTCCAGAAAATGATAGCTACGGTATTGAATTTAACACGGCTGGATAGGAAACTTCGTTGCCGTCATTTTTCTCACTCATACCCCCACTTATCTTTTACGGCTTCCGAGCTATAAGTCGTAAGATACATTTCAAAGTGGTAATTTTATCTGTTCATTTTTGCTTCACACCAGGATTTCGAATGGTTAATATCGATGGAAGGGGATGAAATTCAGCAGAAAGCTAGTTCAGAGACATATCTTGCCAATGCAACAGGTTGCAGATCATTGCAACACCAGTGTACTTTTACTTAAATGTAATACACAATGCTAGTATGGCAATATTGCAATGTGACCACTGCAATCGACGCGCCCTTAAACCCCAACTATGATGATGATGATGATGATGATGGACAATGCTAGTATGTTTCCCGCTCGAAACCTCATCCGCCGTCCGGCGGTAGCGTCGGTGGTGGCCACGCACTGGGAGCTGCTATCCGAGACAGACGCCACAGCTATCTACGCATGCTATAGACACGCGAATGCTCGGTGGTGGCAGGGTAGTCTGTCTCGCTTCGGCTCCTCTACTCGTGCTGCCGGTCGCTTTGTCTGTTTCATATTCATATAACTCGGACAGCCGGGTGGCGGCCGTTCGGTGGGCTGCCGCTCGCGGTGGTGACTTGCAACGAATAGAAAACAAAACGGTGGTCAGGAACTGGTTTGCTTGTTTGGTTTGCTTGTTTTGTTTCTTTATGTGTGTCCAAATCTTACTGTGTATGTGTGTTATACGTCCGGTATAAGTGATGTGTTTAATGAGAGAGATAAGAGAGGCCCCACGACTTAGGGCTTCGGGCTTTTGCGTCAATCTCTTTAGTTATACCTGTCATATTGTTTCCGTCAAATAAAAGTTTATCATCTATCTATCTATTTACCCACTAGTTAATGCATCTTCTGACCATAGGTAACACTGGTCAAAGGGTCCACCGTTGCACGCCATTTCTTTCCCAGCCGAATAAACCTCTTTGTGGTGATACCATGACACGTGACTCCTTGCACTGAGTGCTTAAACCAACTGTATAAACAGTGGCGGATCCAGGACATTAGTACGGTGGTGGGGCAAGTAGCTCGAGCATAGGCGGATCCAGGACATCAGTACGGGGGTGGGGCAAAGGAGCTCGAGCATAGGCGGATCAAGGACTTCCGATAGGGGAGAAACCTTCCCGGGGGAAGGGGTTTAATCCGAAACAGGGGGCCTCACTTATGACCGGAAAACCTATCAGGTGGACGCAAAATCCTTCCGATGGGCGCAGATTTTTGCATCTTAGGGGGAGGGAAATGACATTTCAGGCGGCGCCATCGAATATTAAAGGGGGAGCCGTGGCCATTTCAGGGGGCGTCGAGGGTCGATCAAGGGGGCACGTGCCCCCTATATCCCCCCAAAACCTGAATTCACCTATTAGCTCGAGCTTCCCCCACCTCTGCCTCGAAACATCCTCCGCCTATGCCATAGCTGTAGGCATTCTCACATGAAGGGGGATTAAGCCCCCTAGCCTCGCCCCTTGTATCTGCCACCATGTTTAGACATATACATGATATATAAATCTCGTTGCACTCTATTCTATATTATCGTACAATACCAATGAGCGACAATCGGTCATGCAGATTTCGAATCTGGTCTTCAGGTCTATGAAAGGTCACTGCACAATGCACAGGCGCAGTGGAACTAATGATAACAGAGCCTATCTCGGCAACCTACGGGTCGATTTTCTTGAAATTTTGTGAACAAGAGTATAGAACGGAATGTAAACCAAAAAATGTTATATTGAAGCTGCACTGTTGTGTGCATGCGCAGTAGAAATTATGAAAATAAACCTTAAAGGTGAGGATATTTTAGAGGAGGACAGGAACAGAGGGAAAGCCAACGTGCTTAAATTTAGCATGAATGTTTTGTCACCCTTGGTAGCTACAAAGGTCAGTGCGCATGCGCATTTGAACTTATGGTCATGGAGGCTATCTCGGGAGCCAATATACCGATTTTGCTCACATTTTGCGAGTAAAAGCAGAATACTATCTGCAAATCCCAATTGACGGCATTATGACGCTGCACCGTGCTGCACATGCGCAGTAGGAATTCTAAGGAATAAAAGGCTATAAGGAATAATTTAGTCCAGGAGACAAACACACGGCATACCAACATGCTTCGGTCAATTATAACGGTATCTTCGCTCTCATTCACTGCAGACGTTACTGCGCATGCGCACTCGTACATAGGGTAATCGAGGCTAACTCGGTATCAAATGGGCTGAATTGGCTGAAAATTTTCAGCTAAGGTGAAATATGGTCGGCAAACCCATCATATTTTATATTGTATTTCCTTTTTTCTGGGTATGGCCAGTCTTTACTTAAAAAGACAAACTTTATACGTGTGTTTATTTAAGTGATGACATGAACAGAGGGCAAACGTGACGCAGTGTGCAGAGACATGCTAAGGTAGGAAAACATGGGCTTACACAGGGGATTGAATGGAGCCATAATGAGAATACAAAACCTAAAACCCCAACATTGCGTTGTTATAAGTATCAAACTGCTGAAAACACTCGCTTGTCAATCGAACTGTTTAGCTAACGTACATTGTCACCGACTTCTCCTGCGCCGGAGCGGCACCTGCCGAGACCGCAGGCCGAGTTAATTTTGTGGTAACTTTTTTACCCCGTTTTAAATATTGGAACAATATTTGCCTCTGCCCACCTGCTCGGGAATACCCCCTCATCTGTGGACTTTTTAAACAAAATGCAAAGTGGAATAGCCAACTCCTCACGACATTCCTTAATTATCCTAGCACTTATATTATCTGGCCCACATGCCTCATGCACTTGCAACTCACCCAAGATAGTCCGTACTGTTCCCTCTGATATGGTTAATGTGCTTAGCGTTTGGCAGTTCATGTTTAGTGACAGCCGGAAACTCCACCACTATCGGTGAAGTGAATTTGCTTGCAAATGTCGCATTTAGCAGATTAGCTTTTTCTGTGTCCCCACATATTTCTTTTTGACCACCCATCAGATTTGGAATTTTTGCCTTGTTACCCTTAATGCACTGAATGTAAGACCAAACCCGTTTAGGCTTTGTCTTAAAATTTCTGATCATACCTTGAAGGTATTTGAAATGTTTGGGAGAGGAAATGTATTTGAAAAGGCTCTGTTTATCCGCAAATTGTCGGGTTGGTTCATCGTTTTTGTCTCTATTCATCTTCTTAAAAGATGCTTCTTTCTCTCTTAAAGCCCGTCTAGCCTCAGTGTCAAACCAGGGGGGACATCGTCGGCGCAAGGTAACAGTTGGAACATGTTTTCGCATGACAGCCTGTAAAACATCGTAAAACACATCTACCGCTGCATCGGTGTTCAGATCTAACATAGCCTCCCACGGAAAAAGCTGCAAGCTACGCCGCATGCCATCAAAATCCACCCTCTTTTAATTTGATGCCGTTGACCTATTAACAACAGGTTCCTGACGTGTCATTACTCTCACCTCACTGATAACTTTTAAATGATCAGGGAAGAACACATCAGACCGTACACTTGAGTTCACGGGAGCGTACTTCGAAAACACCAAGTCCAGGAAGTTTTCGTTTCGCGTGGGTTCAGCTGCTGTTTGAGAAACATCAGCAATGTCATACTTCTCTAATATAAAATTTTCCTGATTTTCAGACCCCTCTTGTTCTTTACGTGTTCTTTTTAGGATTTTGACAAAGTGGTTCATTCCCTTTCACCCTCGCCCCACCGGTGGCCATTGATGACCCCCTAAGGTTTTTTTTCTGGAATAGCGGGAAAACGACGCAACGCAGCACCACGGTTGAAGGCTCTACCTCTCACCCTATCATTTTCCCACCATCCCTGAAATTTTTAACCCCGGGTCACCGAAGGTCAGGTCACCAGGCAAGGTCAAACAAGGTCACCTCACTTCAACTTTTGAGCTATATAAGAGCTACATTTCAACGTCGATCGATTTGAAACTTCCTACACTTCATGACCCCTCCAGGGTCTACAAGGTGTATATCCGGGATTTTTCGATTTCGTAACCTGACTGCTTGCTCAGAAAAACGTTCTTGGACACCTTTTAACGGATCCCAGAGGCCCCATTTGCCCTTTGATCTCTCCGAGGTCATCCAAGGTCACCAGGGGTCAAAAACAGTATTTTAACAATAACTTTGGACCTAATTAAGCCAGAGTGCTGAATTAAACACCACCGTGTATGCCTCGCCACTGGCTTTTATTTAGTATACAACAAGGTCACATTCCGACCTTTCGTGACCTCAGGTCATATTAGGTCACGAGGTGACCTCTGGAGGTCAAACCACTGGCGGGAGGCCATTATGTTCCAAGTAGCGGAAAAGGCTCTGGCACTTTCCTATTAAATGTACTTTACCAGATTTCAATAGCTCTAATGGCAGAAGAGTTATGCTCAGTTTGCTTAAATATTGCATATTTGAGAATAGTCGATCATGACCTATCTTGACCTCTGGAGGTCAAACCATTGACCTCAGCGCTTAAGCATGTATGTAATTTCGTACTGAATTTACTCGAGCTTTCTAATGCACTTTGCAGATTTGCTCTAACCCCCATATTTTCTGAGTTAGAGGGGAGCCATCGGTGGCCCCCGGTGGGGCGAAGGTGGCGCCTGACCCCCCGGTGGAGCGCGGTTTTAAGGGAATGTGGCATCGTGGTCGAGTCCTGGTATTTTAGCTGAAAATCATAAAAACGTCTACTATATTTCTAAAAATTGTACAATGAGCTCAATAGTTTAATTCCAAAAGGCTCCTCTAGGGTGAAAATGAACCTCTGCCTGTTGATGACGTCATTATCTGGCAACTACTGCCATATTCAATGTGCTTCAAGGCGTTCAATTGGCCGATTAATCGCCGTGACGTCACTGCTGTCATCACAAAACAGCTGACAACTGTGGTTGCCTGGCTGGGGTACATATGGTGTGCATTTCAGGTAGGTTTATAGCTTTTCTCCATGGAAATTTTTAGTTTTAAGACAAATGATATGTTGGATACTGAGTTTTCCGTCATGCTTTAAATCTAGGCTATATCAGTTAAAATTACGTTATAAAGGTGCCACATTCCCTTTAATTTGTAATTCTTCGTGCTCGGTTCTTTATCAAACACGAATCTAAAATTAGGTTCAAGCACATACACATTGCATAAATTTGAAGATAAAAATAATCATACGCTCGTGATGCGAAACTAGCTAGCTAACACTAAACTAGTTTAGCTTTGCGTCAATAGAAGGTGTGTAGCACGTGTATTCTGAACTTGTGTTGTCTGTAGTCATTGTTATTGTAACTTGAGCGTAACCTTTGATTTAGAATGACTTGAAAATTAATGTATAATTGTTAAGCTGTTCACCATGATAATGTTTCCCGGTGTTTCGTATCACGAGCATCTTATCATTTTTATATTCAAATTTATGCAACGCGTCTGTGCTTGAACCTCATTTTAGATTCATGTTTGATAAAGAGCCGAGCTCAAAATATAACACATTATAAATTAACTACTATTTCGGTCCGGAACTAACATGAACATTGGGTTGCATTCTATCATTGTATTTCAAAAACATGTAGTTTGAGTTTAGACCATGCAGCCAGAATCTCCATTTTGTCACAGTCGTGCACCTTGAATAATGCAAATGTGTCAACTTTCCCAGTAGCTGAGTTAGTAGCCCAGTAGCTGAGTACCTGGTCTCGGCGTGACGGTCTCCAGCTGCCTGAAGCCGCCGGCCATCTCCCCGCTGACCAGCTGTCGCTGCTGTAACCGCTGGATCTGCTGCTTTCGGTGCAACGTCTCAATCAGCAGCTGGTCATCGCAGCTGCCCGGGAAACAGCTCCACAGCTGCCGAGCATACGTACACAACTGTCGAATAGGCCGGACATTTTGTCGCATACAATGCCCACCGCAGCCGTCCCGCGGAACAGCACCACAGCTGTCCCGCGGAACAGCACCGCAGTTGTACCACGGAACAACACCGCAGCTGTCCCGCGGAACAACACCGCAGCCGTCCCGCGGAACAACACCACAGCTGTCCCGCGGAACAGCACCACAGTTGTCCCACGGAACAACAACACAGCTTTCCCGCGGAACAGCACCACAGTTGTCCCACGGAACAACACCGCAGTTGTCCCACGGAACAACACCGCAGCTGTCCCGCGGAACAACACTGCAGCTGTCCCGCGGAACAACGCCGCAGCTGTCCCGCGGAACAACATCGCAGCTGTCCTGCTAGAACAACCCTGCAGCTCTCCCGCGGAACAACACTGCAGCTGTCCCGCGGAACAACACTGCAGCTGTCCCGCAGAACAACACTGCAGCTGTCCCGTGGAACAACACTGCAGCTGTCCCGCGTAAAAACAACGCAGCTGTCCCGCAGAACAACACTGCAGCTGTCCCGCGGAACAGAACCGCAGCTGTCCCGCGGAACAACACCGCAGCTGTCCCGCAGAACAACACTGCAGCTGTCCCGCAGAACAACACTGCAGCTGTCCCGCGGAACAACACTGCAGCTGTCCCGCGGAACAACACCGCAGCTGTCCCGCGGAACAACATCGCAGCTGTCCTGCGGAACAACACTGCAGCTGTCCCGTGGAACAAGCACCACGGCTGTTCCGCGGAATACCGCAGCCATCCCGCGGAACAAAACTGAAGCTGCTCCCCCAGAACAAACACCGCAGCTGTCCCGCGGAACAACACTGCAGCTGTCCCGCGGAACAACACTGCAGCTGTCCCGCGGAACAACACTGTAGCTGTCCCGCGGAACAGCACTGCAGCTGTCCCGTGGAACAGCACCACGGCTGTTCCGCGGAATACCGCAGCTATCCCGCGGAACAAAACCGAAGCTGGCCCCCTCTCGCAAACAATAACACCACAGCTGTCCCGCGGAACAGCGCCTCAGCTATGCCGGGGAACAACACCGCAGCTGGGGTGGT
Source organism: Lepas anatifera (assembly GCA_034440635.1). Taxonomy (NCBI): domain Eukaryota; kingdom Metazoa; phylum Arthropoda; class Thecostraca; family Lepadidae; genus Lepas; species Lepas anatifera. Next base: position 2,464,519 of record JAOTON010002274.1, read on the forward strand.
GGTGGAGGGGTCGTGGTAAGTGGTGCTGTTTGTGTGGATAGGGACATAGTTTTAGTAGTTCAGAGGTGGTGTTGTTTGTGTGTGTGGTGGTTTTTGTGGATAGGGAGATAGCTGTGGGTGGAAATCTGAGGGGTCAGGACCCCTGATTTGGAAAACGAGAGAACCTCAGGGGGGGGCGGCCAGCCCGGGTCCTACGCATTCTGCTCTCACAAATATTTCCTGACCCATAAGTAGTAATGGTTCAATTCGCGGCATTTGTGGGATCGGCTGAGTCATAATTTGACATATCTGTCCCTTTGCATCTTCTTTGTAGATGGGTACTAGAGACCAGAGGCAGCGGCACGGCTTTCCCCGTCACGACTCTGCGTCAGGAACAGTACGGATCCCCAAGCTGGTCTAAGGTCTCTCAGCTGAACTAAGCAGCACCCTGAGTCGGTCTTTCACAGAGGGTACGTAATTTAGTGTTGGGTCATGCTCTTACCTTAACAAGCGCAGTGAAGAGGGGTCTGGCGTCAACGTGCAGAGGAGGATCCTGAAGTGCCCCTCCCACCCGAGATCTCAGAAACCAACAGGGTTAGAAATCATCCGTTAGGAGGTGCGTGACAGCGATGGTGACTTGCGTAATGGCTAAGTTTCACTGACTTAACTAAGTATCTTCGGTTCAAACGAGGTCGTAAGTGACACATATGGTCCGTGTTGGAAACCTATTGGTAAATGCTGTGATTATGCAGAAAAAGCGGTAATACACTGAGAGTGAACTAAGGCACAGAGGGAAGGTCTCACTCAATGGCATCTAAAAGTTTGAGGTCAAGGTAATTCAAGGTTAATGACCTATGATTAACAAGACCTATTCCCAATAATGCATAAAATAACTGGCACTGTAACAGCATTTGCGCCGGAAATGATGGTCTGACCTTGAAAAAGCCTTTGAGTTTGATCAGTGATATTGATTTTGACAGTGAGTAGCCTTAACTCGCGCCACGGTGGGCCTCCGAGCCACCTTTGCCCTGGTGGGGGTGTTTGAATACCCCCTCGAACTCGGCCCCTCTGCGGAATAGCGGAAAAACGCAAACGCTGGTGGATAGCGTGTACGAATTCATGAGGAAACTATATTAGTCATTTTTTCCCTCAGGTCAATAACGATGTCATGACAGGTCAAAGAAGCTGGCATTTTGAGTCGAGTCTTTAGGCTCTAGCATTTGACAGAAACGAGTTAGGATCATTTTTACCCACCGCTCGCTTCCTCTCGTCATGACGAATCTGATGATGTATAATATCATCATACTAGGTAAAAAAATATTCTGACCTCAGGTAAGGTCAAGGTCACTTTTAACCTAACATAGCCAATATGCATATCAATCGACTCGAAATAGCAATCCAAACGCCATGATATCAACATAAAATCTGTATTATCATTTCATGCAAAATTATTGAACTAAGTCTGAAAACTGCTTTAGCCGCCCCATATGACCTCTCAGAGGTCACAGGTAAAAAAATGCAGCATGAACCTAGAAAAGGGCCCAGGATACTAAGGTTCGGAGAATATGAAGGGATTCTCAGCTCTATCTACACAAATACTCCTGTCTGCGACCTGGGCTAACGCCCCACCGGCGCAGGAGAGCCGCATGACAATGTGCTGAAAACAAACCATATTTCGTTCTTAATGTATCTCTTCATAAGCCTGCAAGTCAGGTTTATCATTCTTTTCTTTGAAATAACCAATAAAGCGTACGTGGTCACCCCCGGATTCGAACCGGACCTACCTGATCAAGAGACAGGGCCTCTAACCCTAGACCACCGTGCCACACTACTCACCCTCCCACTAGCTGAACAGCAGTGACCCGTCAGGAGGTCACTGGCTGGTACAACTCCGCCGAATATGCCGGGCCGCTGGCGCCGGGTGCTGTGCTTGTCCCGAAAAGGCACGATATAAAGGTGCTTCTAGAAGACGAACCAAGTATTATCTTGGGCTGAAATTACTTGAATCGTCGAGATAGGATCCTAAGCTAGCTTCATGCCAAATTTCTTCCACTTCCATCCATTTTAAGGACTTAAAACCATGGTGAGAAGCAAAGATGGTCCGATAAATTTGGCATCTTGTAATACATTTTGGACTAATTACTCGAAAGCCATTAGAGATAGGTGGGTAGTATAAGTGAGCGAAATGACCGCAAGTAACTTTCCTATTCAGCCATGTCAGTTCTGAGTTTATGAGTGACGTGAGCTTGGAACCAGGAAGATGCAAATAAAAAGTTTTTTTGACTCAATTTCTATTTATGCCTATAAAACAAAGAATTTCACATTCACAATTTCCATCTCCAAATATTATCAGGCGGAAGCAATGTTTTTTCATTATTTGAAATTAAAACTCAAATCGGTCAATTAGATTGTGAGATATTAACGTTGAAATGAAATGAACCAAAATTCAGACTTCCGGAAGAACTGTAAAAAGTAGGTCAAAATTTTACGTTTTGCACTCAAAACTACGCCAAAGCACTACAAAATTTGCCTAGCTACCCCTAGGTAACTGCCTTTCAGCTAACTGAAGCCTGTCTTCTGACATTTCGAGCGCACAAATCGGCCATCAACTTTAAGCAGGTTTTTTGCGCGCGTGAGAAATACCGCGTTTTCGCGCAATAAATATTGTCGGATGAGCTCAATTTTTTCCCCTAGCTGCCCCCTGTTATCTTTTGAAATGGATATACAATTCAAGTTCTTAGCTCCCGAAGTAAAAATTAGAAAAATATAAAACAGAAAAAGTTTGAGCCAAAATTTCTCAAAAACTAATTTGGATTTCGACTCGGGGCTTCAGTTTGGGTGTCTGGAGCAGAAGGGCTATCACCCTACAAAATTCCAGAGCTCTGACATCAATTCTCAGGACTGACAGACGCCAACAACAACCTCGGCCTGCGGCCTCGGCAGGTGCCGCTCCGGCGCAGGAGAAGCCGGTGACAATGTACGTTAAGCAAACAGTTCGATTGACAGCCGAGTGTTTTCAGCAGTATGATGCTTACACCAACACAATTTTTGGACTTTAGGGCTTGTGTTCTCATTATGACTCCATTCAATCCCCTTTGTAAGCCCATGTTTTCCTAAATTAGCATGTCTCTGCACACTGCGCCACGTTTGCCCTCTGTTCATGTCATCAAATAAATAAACACACGTATAATGGTTGTTTTGTTAAGTAAAGACTGGGCATGACCAGAAGAAAGGAGATACAATACAATATATGATGGGTTTACCGACCGTATTTCACCTATACCTGCAGATTTTCACCCAATTCAGCCAATTTGTTAACGAGTTAGCTTCGGTTACCCAAGTCCCAGTCCGCATGCGCAGTAACATCTGTAGTGAATGAGAGCAAAGATACCGTTATAGTTGACTGAAGCATGTTAATATGCCGTTTGTTTGTCTCCTGATCTAAATGATCCCTTATGGCCTATTATTCCTTAGAATTCCTACTGCACATGCGCATAATAGTGCAGCGTCATAATGCAATCAATTAGGATTAGCAGATGATATTCTGCTTTTACTCGCAACAATTTGAGCGAAATCGGTCTATTGGCTCCCGAGATAGTCTCCATGACCATAAGTTCTAATGCGCATGCGCACTGACCTTTGTCGTTACCAAGGGTGACAGAACATTCATGCTTAGTTTAAGCACGTTGGCTTTCCCTCTGTTCAGGTCCTCCTCTGAAATATCCTCGCCTTTCAGGCTTATCTTCACAATTTCTTCTGCGCAGGCGCAGCGCAGTGCAGCTTCAATGACATATTGTTACTTACATTTCGTGCTATGCTTTTGTTCACAAAATTTCAAAAAAATTGACCCGTAGGTTGCCGAGATAGTCTCTGTTACCATTAGTTCCAGTGCACATGCGCAGTGACCTTTTGTTGACCTGAATACCACATTTAAAATCTGCATGGTCGATTGCCTCTCATTGATATTGTTCGGTAATTTGGTACGGAGTGCAACGAAATCTTCAATCTTTCATATGCTTATATACATACATAATGGCTATTCAAATGGTGGTAGATACAATGGGCGGAGCTAGGGGCTGAACTCCCCCCCAATGTCAGAATATCTATGGTTAATACAAACACAGACGCTGTTCCGAGGCAATGGCGGGGAAGGCTCCAGTCCCGTACCAGCCCCCATCCTCACTGCTCCCCCGTCCGAAATGTCTCCCATGAGCTATCTCAGCACGCCTCTGGACCCTGCTACCGTTCCCATCCTGAGGGCATCACTGCTCACTTCCTCGGATCTCTAAACACGCCTCGGCACCCTCTGTCCTCTAGTCAGGTTCCCGTCCGCCCCGACCGGCTAGCCACCCACTGTATGCACTCGGATAGAAATGTTATGCCTTTCTTGCACGCATTTACCGGCTGCAGCCTACTGCCGCAGCACAGAAGGTCCAGGCAAGAAGGGCAGAATGACGTCACTACTGCTTCGGGAAAAACGGGACCGAAGTATTTTGACCCTCAGTGGCGAGCTAGTCGTCGAAACGTCATGAAATAAAAAACGGCAGAGCTCATAATTTCCCATACTACAAGTATAGAGAGAGCCATATATCTCACTTGAGTATAAAAGTACTTTATCACGTGATGAATCTATTACAACCTATGAAAACCGCATCAAATTCAGTCTTTATCATCATATAGCTCAAAACCTATGGGAGACGCGCGGGTATGGTCAGGCAGACGGTTGTAGAACTTGAGCCGGGCTTTTTTGGTACCAATTTCGAAACGAAAATTTGGAAATATATAGTCATAAATTCCCAAAAAAACAAAAAAACATTGTATTTTTTCAGAAAAATATTTCCCACTAACTCAGAGATTTGAGTTTAGAATATGTTGTTGTAATGTCAATACCTATCTCAACAAAGAAAACTGCGTTCAAAAATATCCAGAATTTTGAAAGTTATATGGTTTTAAAGCTTTATGCCATAATTGCAATGTTTTGGAAAAAGGGCCAAAACTGACCTTTAAAATTATGCTTTTAGTTCAGTTTAGTGTCTATGCAGTAATGAACAGTCCATTCTGTCTGCAAAAATCAAGTTTGGAACACCTAGCATCATATCTTCAGATATTTCGAACTTATAACTTTGGTAATGCATTTCACGATAAGTTGGAGGTAAAAGTTTCAAAAAATCATTTTGGAAGTACAAATTTAAATTTTTTGCTTCAAACTTTGAGCAACAACTGGTAATTGTTTGTGTGTAAAAGAGTGTAAGTTTGAAAGCTGTAGACTAGAAATAGAAAAATAGAAAAATAAAAGTTTAGAAAAATATAATCCAAAATTTTGGAAAAGTTTTTGCAAAATTCGAAAATCTGCAGCCGTCGGGATTTTTTATGGGTTCCTTCCCTTCATCCCTGCAAGTTTCAAGTATCTGATACCAGTCCTCAGAACAGACAACAACTACTACTACCTCGGCCTGCGGCCTCGGCAGGTGCCGCTCTGGCGCAGGAGAAGCCGGTGACAATGTACGTTAGCCAAACAGTTCGATTGACAGGCGAGTTTTTTTCAGCAGTTTGATACTTATAACAACGCAATGTTGGAGTTTTAGGTTTTGTGTTCTCATTATGGCTCTATTCAATCCCCTGTCTAGGCCCATGTTTTCCTAAATTAGCATGTCTCTGCATACTGCACCACGCTTGCCCTCTGTTCATATCATCAAAGAAATAAACACACGCCTAATGTTTGTTTTGTTAAGCAAAGACTGGGCATGACGAGAAGAAAGGAGATACAATATAAAATATGATGGGTTTTCCGACGGTATTTCACCTATACCTGCAGATTTTCACCCAATTCAGCCTATTTGTTACCGAGTTATGCCCCAGCTCGAGACCTTAGCCCCACCACCGAACTGATGTCCTGGATCCGCCTATGCTCCAGCTCCTTACCCCAACCCCTTACATATGTCCTGGATCTGCTTAAGCTCGAACTCCGTGGCCCCACCTCTATACTGCCCTGGATCCGCCTATGCTTGAACTCCTTAGCCCCTACCCCTACGGATGTCCTGGATCCGCCTATGCTTGAGCTCCCGAGCCCCACCCACGTACTGATGTCCTGAACCCGCTTATGCTCGAGCTCCTTAGCCCCACTCCCGTACTGATGTCCTGGATCCGCTTATGTTTTTAACTCTTTAGCCCCTCCTGTTTTAACTCTTTAGCCCTTGATGTCCTGGATCCGCTTATGCTCGAGCTCCTTAGCCCCACCTCCGTACTGATGTCTTTGATCCGCCTATACTCGAGCCTCTTACCCCAGCCCCGTACTGACGTCCTGGATCCGCCTCTGCTCGAGCTCCTTAGCCCGACACCCATACTGATGTCCTGGATCTGCCTATGCTCGAGCTCCTTAGCCCCACCTCCGTACAGATGTCCTGGATCCGCCTATGCTGGATCTCTTTAGCCCAATCCCCGTACCGATATGCTGGATCCGCCTATGCTCAAACTCCTTAGCCTCTACCCCCGTACTGATATCCTGGCTCCGCTTATGCTCGAGCTCCTTAGCCCCACCCCGGTACTGATGTCCTGGATCCGACTATGCTCGACCTCTTTAGCCCCTACCCCTGTGCTGATGTCCTGGATCCGCTTATGCTTGAGCTCCTTAGCCCCACCTCTGTACTGATGTCCTTTATCCGCCTATACTCGAGCCCCTTAGCCCCACCCCCGTACTGATGCCCTGGATCCGCCTCTGCTCGAGCTCCTCAGCCCCACACCCATACTGATGTCCTGGATCCGCCTATGCTCCAGGTCTTTAGCCCCAACCCCGTACAGATGTCCTGGATCCACCTATGCTCGATCTCCTTAGCCCCACCCCCGTACTGATGCCCTGGATCCGCCTTTACTCGAGCTCCGGAGCCACACCCCTGCACTGATGTCCTGGATCCGCCTATGCTCGAGCTCCTTAGCCCCACCCCCGAACTGATGTCCTGGATCTGCCTATGCTCGAACTCCGTAGCCCTATCTCCGTACTGCCCTGGATTCGCCTATACTCGAACTCTTTAGCCCCTACCTCCCTACTATTGTCCTGGATCCGCCTATGCTGGAACGCCCAAGCCCCACCACCGTACTGATGTCCTAGATCCGCCTATGCTCGAGCTCCTTAGCCCCACCCCCGTACTGAGGCCTGGATCCGCCTTTGCTGGAGCTCCTTAGCCCCACCCCCGTACTGATGTCCTAGATCCGCCTATGCTCGAACTTTTTAGCCCCACCTCCGTACTGATGTCCTGGATCCGCCTATGCTCGAACTCCTTAGCCCCTACCCCCTACTGATGTCTTGGATCCGCCTATGCTCGAGCTCCTTAGCCCCACCTTCTTACTGATGTCCTGGATCCGCCTATGCTCGAACTCCGTAGCCCCTACCCCCCACCCACTGATGTCCTGGATCCGCCTTTACTCGAGCTCCGGAGCCACACCCCTGCACTGATGTCCTGGATCCGCCTATGCTCGAGCTCCTTACCCTACCCCCTTACATATGTCCTGGATCTGCCTATGCTCGAACTCCGTAGCCCCACCTCTATACTGCCCTGGATCCGCCTATGCTTGAACTCCTTATCCCCTACCCCTACTGATGTCCTGGATCCGCCTATGCTTGAGCTCCCGAGCCCCACCCACGTACTGATGTCCTGAACCCACTTATGCTCGAGCTCCTTAGCCCCACTCCCGTACTGATGTCCTGGATCCGCTTATGTTTTAACTCTTTAGCCCCTCCCTGTTTTAACTCTTTAGCCCCTTGATGTCCTGGATCCGCTTATGCTCGAGCTCCTTAGCCCCACCCCCGTACTGATGTCTTTGATCCGCCTATACTCGAGCCTCTTACCCCAGCCCCATACTGACGTCCTGGATCCGCCTCTGCTCGAGATCCTTAGCCCGACACCCATACTGATGTCCTGGATCCGCCTATGCTTGAGCTCCTTAGCCCCACCTCCGTACAGATGTCCTGGATCCGCCTATGCTGGATCTCTTTAGCCCAATCCCCGTACCGATATGCTGGATCCGCCTATGCTCAAACTCCTTAGCCTCTACCCCCGTACTGATATCCTGGCTCCGCTTATGCTCGAGCTCCTTAGCCCCACCCCCGTACTGATGTCCTGGATCCGCCTATGCTCGAACTCTTTAGCCCCTACCCCTGTGCTTATGTCCTGGATCCGCTTATGCTTGAGCTCCTTAGCCCCACCTCTGTACTGATGTCCTTTATCCGCCTATACTCGAACCCCTTAGCCCCACCCCCGTACTGATGCCCTGGATCCGCCTCTGCTCGAGCTCCTTAGCCCCACACCCATACTGATGTCCTGGATCCGCCTATGCTCCAGCTCTTTAGCCCCATCCCCGTACAGATGTCCTGGATCCACCTATGCTCGATCACCTTAGCCCCACCCCCGTACTGATGCCCTGGATCCGCCTTTACTCGAGCTCCGGAGCCACACCCCTGCACTGATGTCCTGGATCCGCCTATGCTCGAGCTCCTTAGCCCCACCCCCGAACTGATGTCCTGGATCCGCCTATGCTCGAACTTCTTAGCCCCACCTCCGTACTGATGTCCTGGTTCCGCCTATGCTCGAACTCCTTAGCCCCTACCCCCTACTGATGTCCTGGATCCACCTATGCTCGATCTCCGTAGCCCCACCCCCGTACTGATGTCCTGGATTCGCCTTTACTCGAGCTCCGGAGCCGCACCCCTGCACTGATGTCCTGGGTCCGCCTATGCTCGAGCTCCTTAACCCCACCCCCGAACTGATGTCCTGGATCCGTCTATGCTAGAGCTCCTTAGCCCCACCCCTACTGATGTCCTGGATCCGCCTATGCTCGAGCTCCTTAGCCCCACCCCCGTATTGATGCCCTGGATCCGCTTATGCTCGAGGTCCCGAGTTCCAACCCGCTCCTGATGTCCTGGATCCGCCTATGCTCGAGCTCCTTAGCCCCACCTTGTACTGATGTCCTGGATCCGCCTATGCTCGAGCTCACTAGCCCCACCCCGGTACTGATGTCTTGGATCCGCCTATGCTCGAGCTCCTTAGCCCCACCCCCATACTAATGGCCTGGATCCGCCACTGCTTATTAAGTTTATTTAAGCAGGGAGTGCAAGGAGTCACGTGTCATGGTATCACCACAAAGAGGCTTATTCGGCTGGGAAAGAAATGGTGTGCAACGGTGGATCCTTTGGCCAGTGCTACCTATGGTTAGAGGATGCATTAACTAGTGGGTAGATAGATAGACAGATGGTAAACTTTTATTGGACGGAAACAATATGACAGGTATAACAAATAGATTGACGCAAAAGCCCGAAGGCTTAAGTGGTGCGGCCTCTCTTATCTCTCTCATAAAACACATCACTTTTACCGGACCTATCACACACATACACAGTAAGATTTGGACACACATAAAGAAACAAAACACAACAAACCAAACAAGCAAACCAGTTCCTGACCACCATTTTGTTTTTTATTCGTCGCAAGTCGCCGCAGCGAGCGGGACCCTATCGCACGGCCGCCACCCGGCCGTCCGACTGATATGAATATCTAATAGACAACGCGCCCGCCGCACGAGTAGAGGAGCCGAAACGAGACAGACTGCCCTGTCACCACCGGGCATTCGCGCTGGTCTATAGCATGCGTAGATAGCTATGGTATCTGTCTCGCATAGCAGCTACCAGTGCGCCGCCCGCAGCGACGCTACGGCCGAACGGCGGGTGAGGTTTCGAGCGGAAAACATACTAGCATTGTGTATTACATTTAATTAAAGGTACACTGTTGTTGCTATGATATGCAACCTGTTGCGATGGCAAGATATGTCTTTGAACTAGCTTTTTGCCGAATTTCTTCCACTTCCATTTATATTAACCATTCGAAATCCTGGTGTGAAGCAAAAATGAACCGATAAAATTACCACTTTGAAATGTATTTTACGGCTGTTAGCGCGGAAGCCGTAAGAGATAAGTGGGGGGTATGAGTGAGAAAAATGGCGGCAACGAAGTTTTCTATCCAGCCGTGTTAAGTTCAATACCGTAGCTATCATGGTCTGGAAACCAGGGGCTGAGAATAAAAATCTTAAAAACTTATATTTTATTTTTGCCTCTAAAATAAAATGTTTCAGTCTGAAAGTTTTTTATCTCTAAATATATAATAAACGAGGCTATTCTCTTTTATTATCTGAAATGGGAACTAATTTATCTTAATTAGATCGGAAGATATAAGGGTTTGACTGATATTTTGGGAAATGCAGACCTTCGCAGAATGGGCCAAAAAGGACCCTGTAGCCAAGACTTGTTCTTGGGCCTGGCTGTGAGTGCGTGGCGTAATGGAGGACCTCTAGTTTGTTGTGTTTGCGATAGACAGGCAGCTTCTTCGGATTTTAATATATATATTTTATGACTTAGCTTTTAGACCAAACACTCTACCAAGACAGTTCTTCACAATGTTACATTTATCTACTCGCTGTCACAACAGCGTCTACTGAGCGTTGCACTGAGGCTCGTGCTAACACTGGCACTGGCTTGATACTGACCTGCTATTGACAAAACACGGGGGTTTATATACGTCGGCGGCGGCTAATATCAAAGGCGGCAGCACTTACACTAAGGATACATCTCGATAACATTAATGAAACAAGCCTGGCTTCACACGGATGTTCAGTCACAGCCGACGGACGCTACTAATGCATGCGGCATATGACAAAGGGGCCGCCTATCACTGTCGGTGGGAACTCAGATGGACTCTGAGACATCAAAGGCAATGCCGTACAGTACAGCACAGGTGTCCATTAGACATCAGAGGGAGCCGCTTGATACCACTAAAAGCCGTCTTAGATAACCCGGGCGTTCACAGAATGGTACGCCGGCGTTCACACGCTCGTGCATGGGAACAAGATTGAGCACACAGCCTGACGAGTGCATGTTGGTGGGTAATGAATTCAGATGAGACAATTCTGTCGAATAATTGATACTAAAATTTATGAATTGATTAAAGACTGACAAAATCTTTGTGTTAGTGGTGTTGAAATACCATATCTGCCAAATTATTATTTTATTTTAGATCTAATTCACTAGATGATAGTTTATCAGTCATCTTCAGCTGTCTGAAGATGACTTGAAGTCGAAAGCTCCGATTATTACTGTATCTATTCTTTCAGTGAATTTAGATCTAAAATAAAATAATAATTGGCAGATAATGGTCAATTTCAACACCACTGAGCTCATAATAACAATGCTCTGCAACTGTTCTCCACATACTTAGGACAAAATCTTTGTCACATCACAGCGCGAGGTCCTTTTCAAATGACATTTTGGATAGTCATCCAAAATTTTCGTTTTCTCCCTTTCATTTTCCATCAACTTGAGCTCCTAAATGCAAAATAAGTTGAGAACATATTTATTTTAAACAATACGAAACATATTTCTTTCAAAAATACATACAGGGTTAAGGTTTGTTGAACACTGAGCACGCTATAAAAGTTCTCATTTTCAAAATTGGTTAAATTCGATTTCGCAGCCGAGGATTTCTCTTAGTTCCGACAGCAGGTCCTCATCTACATCGGAACCAGCGTTCGCGATGGTAGAGCTGTCACTTGGGGTTCTGGGGACGTAGTTGACGTTTATATACCAGAATTGTTCTTCTTCCAGCTCGATAGTGTCGACATTGTTGTCGTCCTCCAGAGTGTCTTCAGCTTCCGCTTCCTCTACTTCAACGTCGGCTTCCATGTCCTCAGGCGGTGGAACAGTCGCAGGGACTGGTTGTAAGGTTGTCAAACATCCAGGCTCGATCGGGTGTGGTGGCGTTTGTAGGTGGCTCGACCAGTAGTTCCTGGTAACGATCTCGGGGAGGAATTCCTGATGCACCCATGTGGCACAGGACAATGGGTGTCCCAGCCATTTCACCAGGAGTAGCATTTTCCCTTGATTCTCTCGATGGTCCACCGCGAACTGGATGGCGGGTAAAGCTGGGGTGGCGGCCATGGTGATAGCTGTTCATGACTGATTGACCATCGTTGTCAGAGCCCTGGTTTTATTCAGCCTGGAGGCAGGTCAGCGGGAGGACTGCTGATCACGTTTCTGCTGATGTCGATGTCGAGGCAGCCGCAGCATCAGGTGATGGGTCAGGGGTGGGTTGAGAGCGGGATGGACTCGTTACCTTACGTTTGCGCTTTATGATCACTATGGCAGATGCTGATACAACAATGACCATCACAATGCCTATTGTAGAGCCAGCGATTGGTTTTGAATAAAGGCTTAGGCGACTGGATTCCAGGCGCCTTAGTTGGGTACGGAGCTGACTTAGTCGATAAGCATTATCAGGCGCAGCAGGAAGCGACTCAATAGCGAGAGATAGAGCTTCGGTATTGTTCTCTAGGTCGTAGAGAATGTTATGCCACACATCACGAGTGTCAGCGAAGTGACTGGATGCGCCGGAAAAAGAGATCTCTGAATCGAACTGTCTAAACGTGGGGAGGGTGAAGAATTTCGTCTGAGAGAGCGATATATGAAAGGTCTTATGTAGTGAATTTTGCAAGGTAGTTCTATCCACTCAAAACTTTTGGCACTGGAAGGTTCAAAATCTCATAGATCTGAAATTTGTCACGAACATTTACCAGAGGGATGAAAATATTGACATAGAATCCGAACTCTTTTCGAGAAACTGATGTGTGACTGATCAGATAGAACTTTTCAGTCTCTTCAGGTTGAAATGGTAGGGCGACAGAATTTGGCAGAATGTGACGGATGTTCTCAAGCGTAGTTTGAAACTGAACAGGGCTTAGAAATGATCTTGACAGAATGCCATGTTCTGCAAGACTTGAATGGAGTTCTAAGTCGGACAGGTAACTTCTCATATCGTGAAGAGAGATTAACAGATCATGAAAGATTTCTTCCATTTCATCTGAGATTTCAGTGTATGCCATCATAGCATTTGAAAAGTACGCGGGTAAGGTATCTCAATTTTTCATCAAGCGTTTTTGTATAGTTCATAAGCTTATTCAGAGCTCTACGATTTGTTCTAACTTCTAGTTTGGTTTCATTCAAAATACTAACGTTTTCATCGATTACGTGAACCAAGCTTTTCTGATTAGCCTCCAGATATTGAACATGTTTCAGGATGTCCTTGACATCCGTATTGGTGGCGGTTCCAAACTAGACATTATGAATTACTAAACTGTTATGGTAAATATGTCTTTAAATAAACTAGACATTATGTTACCAACGAATGGGAGCAGAGATCTTTTCGTTCGATGCTTGGTAGGGTTATCCAATAGGTTGAAGAGTTCACGCGTTCTTTGGATTTCACCAGTAAGATAGGACTTCTCTTTGTTTAGGCGGCTGATCAAGAGATTCACGCGGTTGTTTTCAAGCTCATGTTTGTATGTTGCAATTCTTATGTGAAATTTCATGTCAAACTGTTCGACTTGGTGGCTCATGAATTTTAGTGCATCCTTTAAGTTTGCCGTATGGGCTGGTACATGAATAGTCCAGTGATCATAAGAGGCATACATCTGACCTTTAGGTATGAACAACACGTTCCACAGGGATGTATGGAGGGTAATTAGTAGGAGGAGACATATTAGTAACTGTTGAATTCTCATCCTGTAACACACAAAAAACACACATTTAAACACTTGAAACTTATTGTAACTTACGCTAAACAGAACCTAAGTATGGCCTTCTAACCATTTGTGGCATCATCTGATCGTATTTGACATCTTGTCAAATCACCATTATCCAGTTAATGAATCCATTTCATCCAATATCTGATGATCCGGTTATCTCAAAGTACTCATTTCACTCTCAGGTGAAGAATCCGACTAATTAAGTTATCACATACTACTTCAACAACATGGCAGCCATATTTTCCATCTTTTGGCTGATATTTGCCATGTTCATGCTAAACATTTTTAACAGTTCCATCTTCTGTTCAGTATTCAGAGAGGAACGTGACGTTTCCTCAGATACATTACATTTGCTGCATGTATTGACACTATTCTTAGCGACATTTCTACACTGTACAGCATCTATATCTAAAGTATCTACATTTGTACTCTCAAGGTCTGATATTTCTGAGTCAGACGAGTCATCTGCAGCGATGACTTTATTTGGGGGACAATTATCTTCAGAATCTTCTGATTCTATGTCGCGGTCGCGCTTGACCGGCACGTATGCGGTTGCATCTGGATTGAGATCCGAATCCAATGGTTCACAAACTCTTTTTGCGTCCGGTATTGGAGATTCTAAGCTACGTTTTGACTCCCTTTCTCTCTCTTCTTGAATCTATTTGGCTAATTTCGCCAAAGGAATGTCATCCTCCTTGTCTGAGGCAGGGTTATGCATCCGTTTCGCCAACCTTGACAGCGGAATATCATCCTCATCTTCAGAGGGTACATCGGATTTTGAATTGCCAGAACTAGTATTGAATTGAGTATCAGATGGCGCGGGTTCCGAGAATCTGACAGGCCAAAGCCGTTACATCCATTTCATCATCATAAGATAATTTTGAACTACGTGGGGGCTGAATTCTGATTGGGATCTGAGACTTCGATTTTTCTTCGTGCTTCTGATTAATATGAGTTGGTTTGTTCAAAATGTTACACCACGGTGTATTGGGGTCAGCACGTCTGAGATTTTGGGCGTTTACCGTTTTTGTTCCACCTTCTAGTTGGTGTTTGACAACGAAAGTAACATCACTGAGCGCTTTTACTACACGATAGTATGGCTTCCAATGAGAGGTTAATTTTGTTGTAGAGCCAGGGACTGTGGAGGGATCACGAAAGTACACCATATCACCAACTTTGAATTTTACAGGTTGTGCTTTTCGATCATAGTACAATTTATTCCTTTCGTGTCCGAGGGATAAATTATGCCGAACTTCATGATATGCACGACTAAGATTTTCTAGCATGGTGGGGACATAATCTTCGCCTTGGTACCTATACTTGGGTGACAATAGTGTGTCCATTGGCAACACAGGGTCACGTCCATGCAAAACATAGAAAGGGCTGTGTTTTGTAGTTTCGTTTTTGGCAGTACGATAGGCCGAAAGAATTGAAGGAAGCTTTGTATCCCAGTCGCGTTGGTTTTTACTCACTAACTTTGCCAACATATCATTTTGAACACGATGGTACCTTTCGCAACGTCCGTTGGACTGGGGATGATAAACAGATGTCCTAATGTGTTTGATATTAAAGAATGCCGAAATTTGGTCAATTACTACGTTACAAAATTCTGTTCCATTGTCGGAAACAATGACACGGGGGGCATGCGTGTCGAGGGATGATGTGTTCGATGAGTATTTGAGCGACTGTTTCTGCACTTTTGGAATCAGTGGCGAACGACTCGGGCCAACCAGAAAATAGATCAACTATGTTAAAAATAAACCGATTTCCATTGTAACTCTGAGGGAACGGACCACAAGTATCGATCGCTATCATTTCGAATGGATATTTCTGGATTTGCATGTCCTGAAGGGGCGGTCGTTGTTTTCTGAGTTTCCGCATGTTACACGCTACACAAATTTTCAGATGATTCACCACGTCACGATACATGCCTGACCAATAATAACGAGATCGAAGTTTATCGTACGTTTTGTCAATTCCTAAATAACCACCAAAATAACCTGAATGAATTTCTTCAACTAACGGTTTTTGCAGAAATTTTGGGATACACAGTTGAAGGCCGGGATGAGGGATACATTTCGAAGTATCTGTAATACGATGCAGTATACTATCTAGCACTACATAATGTTTAGCAACATCATTGTGATTTGGATCGGCTGGGTCTTTCAAGGTTTTGATAATCTTCTGAATCTCTTCATCCTCGCTCTGGAGGTTTTCTAGATCTGGATGTTTCGCAAGAAATTCCTGGAATTTCTCCTTTGGGTCTGCATTTTCATCAGAGGGGCACGGTTCTACCGTGGAATCCAACTCAACACGGGGTGCATGATCGGAGTCTATGATGTTTATATCCATGGGTTCATCTTTCTGAGGTTCCAATCTGGAAAGGCTATCGGCCACAGTATTCTGTCTACCTGTGACATATTGGATGTCGCATCCGTATTCGTCGATAATAATTGCCCAACGTTGAATTCGTGGATTTCTCATCTCTGCAGTGAACAAATGTTTCAACGGTTTGTGGTCTGTCATGATTGTAAATTTTGAACCAAGAAGGTATGGACGGAGCTTTTGTACGGCATACACGATAGCGTATCCTTCCTTTTCTATGAAAGGCCAATTGAGTTGGGATTTGTTGAGCTGATGAGATACGTATTGTATCACACGTTCACCCTGGTCAGTTTCTTGAACAAGGGCAGCTCCAATCGAATGGTTCGACGCGTCGGTGTACAATTTGTACGGTTTTCCAGTATCTGGGTAGGCCAAAATGGGGGCATCAGTCAAAGCTAATCTCAAAGTGTTAAACGATTCCTGACATTCGTCGGTCCAGTGGAAACGTGCATTTTTCTTTGTCAATTCCGTCAGGGGTTTCGCAATTTTCGCAAAATTTTGGATAAACCTGCGGTAGTATGAACACATTCCAATGAATGACCGTACACCTTTGACTGTTGTAGGTGCTTTGAGGTCTCTGATGACTTCTACTTTAGACTTGTCCGGCTGAATGCCACTTGCTGAGACTACATGTCCAAGGTATTTTACTTCCTGTTTGAGGAAATCGCATTTTGACATTTTGAGCTTCAGGCCTGCCTTACGCAGCCTGTTGAACACGTCCTCGATGTGTTCTAGATGTTCTTCAAACGTTTTGGAGAATATGATGACGTCATCGATATACGCAATTGCATATTGTGTTGTATGCCTTGCAAAACTTTGTTCATGAGTTCCGAAAATAGCGCAGGAGCATTGGTCAATCCAAAAGGAAGCACATTCCAGGAATAAAGTCCCAAAAAACATGTAAAAGCAGTTTTATCAATTGAGTCTTGATCGGCCATAGCAATTTGCCAATAACCTGTTTTCAGGTCTAGAGAGGTGAAGTACTGTGATCCTTCAAGCGATGCTAAGATATCATCAATACGTGGCAGTGGGTAACTATTTTTAACGGTAACCTGGTTTAGTTTCCGATAATCCACGCAGTAACGCTTTCCACCGCCCTTTTTGTCTACGATGACTATTGGACTGGCCCAGGAGCTCTGGCTTGGTTGAATGACTCCTGCTTTTAGAAGTTCATCAAGGTGGTCTTCTACCATTTGCCTTTGGCTAAACGGCAGACGATAAGGTCGCTGTTTGATCGGAGCATTGTTTCCAGTGTCAATTTTCATGGTAACCAGATCGGTACGGCCTAAATCAGTCTCGCTTTTGGCAAAAAGGTCTGAATTGCGTTCAATGAGTTGTTCAATTTGATTTTTCTGATGTTCCGGGACGTGAGTGAGGTCAGCTTTTTGAATCTTCATGGCGGGGTCCAATTCTACTTTTGAAGTTACGTTAACCTGCTCATTTGGTTTGTTTGGCTGACTCGGTTCACTCTGCTCAACAGCGTTGATTTCGGATGCATCTAGCACCTCTGCAAGTCCTATGACTTGTCTGGAAGGCAGCGTGTGATCACGTGTTGTGGTATTCACAATCACAGCTGGCAGGTGACCTTTCTCATTGGGTTTACTCACTGAGTTGAGTAGTATGAGCCCAGGTTCGTCACAGAAGTATGGCGTATTACTCAATGGTTGGATCACGCAGTCCTGATCAATCAGTTGGACGCGATTTACGTACGCTGGAACTTCCACGTACGATTGTGCTGGAATTGTTGTCTTTTCCGGTAATCTTACCAATGAGGTGACTGATTGGCAGTTTAGATGTTAAGGCCTCAAAGGGATCACGCTGTTATGAATGTTCATCGTCTTCTTGCCGAAATCTAACTTGACACCAAATTCACTAAGGAAATCATTGCCTAAGATGCAAGCATGCTTTAGACCTTTCACAATTTGGAATTTGAACTTCCTACAAAATTTTGAAACTTCAACTGGTAGTGTCGCTGTGCCAAAGTTTTTGAGCTTGTGTCCTGTAACAGATTCAAGAGGGGCACAATTTTTGGAGAAGTCCAAAACGTGCTTGGACGAGATTTTATCAAAAAAATTCCTGCGACACGATCGAAATATCAGCACCTGTGTCTACAAGAGTGTACGCTTTACGGTTTCCGAGGTAAATCCAACACATGGGGGTGTCACGTTTAATAAAAATTTTGGCAATATTGTACCTGGGACCTGGGGTTTCTAGGTTTTCCGTCTGTCCGGTCCCGACAACAGATGGACTGTTCAGTTTTCCGGCTGTTGAGGGCCAGAGAATGCGGCTTGTTTTGCTCTACATCCACGTTGGGTATGTCCAATCTTCTCACAAAAGGCACAAATTGGGTGACCATCATGGGTCCATTGATACCTTCTGGGAGGCTCATTTGGTCCTGCACCGGGTGGGGCAGTCTGTTGACTCTGAAAGTGAGTCCTCTGATGCTGATTCTGAAGCTGCTTTTGCCAATGATTTGGTTGAGACTGCCGTTGAAACTGACGATTGTTTTGTGGAGGCGCCTGAAAATGGCGTTGATTTTGAGGTGGTCCCTGGTATGGACGTCGAGGTGGGGGTTGATTGTGATTTTGGGGTGAACTGGGAGGTCCAGCTCTTTGATGTTTGCCTACCGTTTTAGCTCTTTGTAACTTGTCTATTTTTGAGCCAACATCCGAAAGACACTTTTCTAACTTATCGATCCTATCCGTTTGAGCATCATTTCGAACTACGTCTATTTCCATCGGTTCCTCTACATCTGATTTACCTCTACAGAGCTCAAAGGTTCGATCCGTTTGCTGCTTTTCACTTGCAAATTTGACAGCCTCCTGAAGTGTTGCAAATTTCTTCCGGATCAATGCTCGTGCAAGTCGGTCATCATTTACACCCTTCTGAAAGATTTCTACCAAAGTTCTTTGGGAATCGGCACTGTTTGGGTTGTTGAAAACTTCACTAGCAACGTCCTGGAGACGTTCAGCAAAATTTTGCATGAGTTCGCCTTTCTTTTGCCTAACCTTTTGTAGCTTTTCGCGCGCGCAGTATGGATCCTTCAGATCGCTATATCTGTCCCTCAACTCTTTTCTTAGTTCCAGCCATTTGAGATTTGGATTTTCAGTTAGTAATCTGCAGGCGAATTTCCCTGCGGGTCCACTTAATGTTCGGGTTGCCAAAATTATCATCCGCTTGTCATCGGCGGTACAGGCGATTGAATCCATATCCCTAGCCCATTCATGAAATTTGTTGGAGCTTTCCCCAGAAAATGATCTTACATGTTGCGTAAGACCTTGAACTCGGATCTCCATCGAGATGTCTCGCATAGTATCAATCAAAGTATGTTCAACTGCAGTAGCCATATTTTCAAACAAATGCAATAAGCCAGTGAAAATTCAACAGTTTTTTAAGGAAAGGTTAAGGAATCACCTTACTTGTGAGCTTTGAAGCGATGACCGCTGTATGAAGTCCAGATGGTGAAGTGATGGCTGCTGTATGAAGCACAGATGGCGGTGAAGAGATGTGTCGAACAATTTCTAGTGGCGTTGAAAAATTTTCGGTAGCGTTGAAAAACTGCTGGAAGCGTTGAAAAACTTTTGGAAGCGTTGAAAAACGGTATTCTGAAGTGGTGGTAGACTATTTTTGAAGTGGAGAAGTCAGCTAATAACTCGAAGAATTAGCGTACTAGTAGAGATGTTGATGAAACTTGAAGAAAACTTGAAGTTCTAGATGAGTTGTGGTAGACTAAAGCTGGATGAAGATTTTTCAGAACCCGCGTAGAATTCTAAAAACCAGATAGAAGTATTCCTGAGACCATGCGGATTCCAAAAATATATGGGTTGTATATACTAAAGTTGGATGTTGACACACTTCTTTTCCTGTGTACGTCTCTGGCAGTGGAGCGTGCTAGGCGCGCGGCGACTAGTGTAGCGGCTGATGAATCACCAGTGTTGGGCAGGCGGTCCAGCTACGGCTGAGTGATGCAACCGGTGACGTAGGAGCGGGCAGCGCTGTGCGACGTCAGGTCTCGTCGGTGGCCGGCTGCAGCACGGGTTGGTTGCGTAACAGCGGCGGCGGCGTCGTATGGACGGCTATTGAGAAAAAAAGTTTTATGGCTTTTACAGCCGTTTTTGAACTTAGACACGAAATTTTTTCTTGCCAATGGTGTTTGTAGAGGCGAATCTTGCGAATTAGATGGTAGTTGGGTCTCTGTTGACAAACTGAGTCTCTAATGGCTTAGACTCAAAGTGACGTTTTGGTAGAGATGTGAATGGTCGATGGAAGCTTGCTAAGTCAAAAAATCTTTCTAAGTCTCGTGGCTTAGAGAAACTTGAAGTCGGTCACGAACATCCAAACTTGCAAAATTCGGAGTGTAACTTGATCCGATGTAATTCAATCCGAAGGTCACGGCACCAGGCTAATATGTAGCCAAGACTTGTTCTTGGGCCTGGCTGTGAGTGCGTGGCGTAATGGAGGACCTCTAGTTTGTTGTGTTTGCGATAGACAGGCAGCTTCTTCGGATTTTAATATATATATTTTATGACTTAGCTTTTAGACCAAACACTCTACCAAGACAGTTCTTCACAATGTTACATTTATCTACTCGCTGTCATAACAGCGTCTACTGAGCGTTGCACTGAGGCTCGTGCTAACACTGGCACTGGCTTGATACTGACCTGCTATTGACAAAACACGGGGGTTTATATACGTCGGCGGCGGCTAATATCAAAGGCGGCAGCACTTACACTAAGGATACATCTCGATAACATTAATGAAACAAGCCTGGCTTCACACGGATGTTCAGTCACAGCCGACGGACGCTACTAATGCATGCGGCATATGACAAAGGGGCCGCCTATCACTGTCGGTGGGAACTCAGATGGACTCTGAGACATCAAAGGCAATGCCGTACAGTACAGCACAGGTGTCCATTAGACATCAGAGGGAGCCGCTTGATACCACTAAAAGCCGTCTTAGATAACCCGGGCGTTCACAGAATGGTACGCCGGCGTTCACACGCTCGTGCATGGGAACAAGATTGAGCACACAGCCTGACGAGAGCATGTTGGTGGGTAATGAATTCAGATGAGACAATTCTGTCGAATAATTGATACTAAAATTTATGAATTGATTAAAGACTGACAAAATCTTTGTCACAGACCCTTAAATTTCCGTTTTTGTTTTGTTTCTGTGTTTGTGCAGTACTGCACAAACTGGCCTTTAAATTGGTATTTGACTCAGAACCTGAACTGCTGTAGCTTCAGATATTTCGAGCCTGTAGTTTAGACTATGAGTTTTATGCCAAATTTAGGGTGCAAAGTTTAAAAGCTAATTTGGAGCCTTAAATTTATAACTTTTTTTCAAACTTTTTGTGTGAACTACAAATTTCCCTGATGTAAAAGGGTGCAAGTTTGAAGACTGTAGATGAATTAGCAAAAAAATAGAAAAATAAAAGTTAAAAATCACATAATGCAAAATTCTGGGCAAAATTTTGAAAATTTTGAAAATTGACAACCGTGGTGCTTATTCATTTGGAAGTGCCTTCTATCCACAAAAGTTTTAGGTCTCTGATACCAGCGCTCAGAACAGACAACAACAACAACAACAGACGACGAGACCGGAAAAACTGTCAGAATAGAAGCCGTTTCTTACTTCGTTCGTCACCGGCTTCTGACAACAGACGACGAGACCGGAAAAACTGTCAGAATAGAAGCCGTTTCTTACTTCATTCGTCACCGGCTTCTGACAGACCACGACGAGACCCGTCTGAGCGGCCAGAATAGAGCCGCTTGAGAAATCTCAATGCGCTTCGCTCCATGGATTTCGTCATGCGGCTCTGACAACAACAACAACAGACCACGACGAGACCCGTCTGAGCGGCCAGAATAGAGCCGCTTGAGAAATCTCAATGCGCTTCGCTCCATGGATTTCGTCATGCGGCTCTGACAACAGACCACGACGAGACCCGTCTGAGCGGCCAGAATAGAGCCGCTTGAGAAATCTCAATGCCCTTTGCTCCATGGATTTCGTCATGCGGCTCTGACAACAGACGACGAGACCGGAAAAACTGTCAGAATAGAAGCCGTTTCTTACTTCGTTCGTCACCGGCTTCTGACTACGGACAACAGAGAACGAAAAACTGTCAGTATAGAAGCCGTTTCTCACTTCGTTCGTCACCGGTTTTTGACAGACCACAACGAGATCCGTCAGAGCGGCCAGAATAGAGCCGCTTGAGAAATCTCAATGCGCTTCGCTCCATGGATTTCGTCATGCAGCTCTGACAGACCACGACGAGACCCGTCTGAGCGGCCAGAATAGAGCCGCTTGAGAAATCTCAATGCGCTTTGCTCCATGGATTTCGTCATGCAGCTCTGACAACAGACCACGACGAGACCCGTCTGAGCGACCAGAATAGAGCCGCTGGAGAAATCTCAATGCCCTTCGCTCCATGGATTTCGTCATGCGGCTCTGACAGGCCAATTTCTGTTTTCCCCTGTGTTTCCAATGGAGGGGTCATGGTTCGTACTTGACCTTAGGTCAACGATATAAGAAATCCCGGAATATATTTTGTAGTACTCGGTAGGGCCATTATGTGGTATACGTTTCAATCCAATTACTTATGCCACCTTTAACCTTTTTGGGAGGTGATGTCACTTGACCTGCACTGGTGACCTGACCTGAAATGACCCAACCTTAAAATTATGGGGAAAGTTTCGAAATTGATCAAAGATAAAATGTGCCATGTAACCACTGCGGTGGCGCATTTGGTTAAAGCCAATCGGTCAAAGAGGTGCACGGCGGAGACGTCGTGGCGGCCCTTGCGGATGCCTTCGGATCCCTCCAGAGCCGTCAGGCTACGCCGCAGAAGCGGTCAGGAGGACAATCAACAACAACAGCAGACGGACTTCCTTGCACTCCCAGAAACAATAGGCAAACCTCCACTCTCCTGCTTCTGGACTCGAAAAGAGCCCAAAGTTCTCCCAGAAATTCTTAGAGTTCCGATCTCATAACGCGGA